>OW799233.1:90628782-91828782 GCA_941918925.1 Phyto melanocephala | reverse complement strand
TATACAAAGAAAGTGATACATATTTCAGTACAAAGAGATTATTCCATAACGATTACAAAATAATACATTTTGTGCTATAAAAGTACACAAAATTGGTGATAGGTTAGGTTAGGTCGAATATACCGCTCTTACTTTTTTATACCATCATCGGTATTAAAGAAAAATTCCAGGTTTGTAAAGTAGTCCTATATCATTAATTAATCATATTTTCCTCCAATTTGCAGGGCTGATAACTTTTTTAACATCTAAAGTTACAACAACACAGTAAATACTTCAGTAATTTCTCTTATTTATTACTTTTGTAGCGTTTATCGATTTTATTTAATTTATTTTATTTGATTTTCCAAACCCGAGTTGATATATGGTCTATTTGCTATCTTCACGCTCTCCTGCGGTCACTTACATTTGATTAACTTCATTAATAGTCTGAAATTATCTATTATACATATTGGTTGAAAAGAATAAAGACTATCTGGAAGTTTGCTGCAGAAGCAGAAGAAGTTTTTGTCTTTTCCATATTAAGGGAAACGTAAAATATTCGAAGCAGCTATTTATGCAAACTGTTAAATTTTAATACTAATAACTATAGGATAATATTTAATTGATTCCCGTGACATTATATTCCATATATGTAGTAAACGGTCCGCCAAATAACTTTTTTTTTATAAAATGCTATAAAAAAAAGGTAACTTCGGCTGTGTGGCACGTAGCGCCCTCCTTTTCAAACCAAATGTTGCCAATATCGTCCTCTTCAAATTTTGTGAACAAAATTTCGTTCAACATTGCCCGATAAAGATCGTCATTGACTACGGCCACTCCTTGCACATTTTCGAAGAAAAATGGCCTATTATGCCTCTGAACTAAAATACGCACCAAACAGTGACTCGTTTTGGGTGTATCGGCTTTTCAATGTATGCGTGTGGGTTTTCTGTGCCCCAAATTCGACAATTTTGCTTGTTTACAAACCCGCCAAGATCAAAATGAACTTCATCTGAAAATATGATTTTTTTTTTGGCAAAATCGGCCAAGTAATGTCGCAATATTTCCCAGCGTTGTTCAAGCGTATACACAACCATATTCGTTCAGCGGAAGGATAAAACTAATTATCTGTCAAATCAGACATGAGCTAGGTGTTACCATTCACGAAATAAGCACTAGTTGAAAAAAACGTTAGATGGCGGACCCTTTAGTTTCCTGTAGTTTCTGCTTTTCATTAACATGTCGCAACAATAAGTCTTTTCGTAGCATTTTTTTACGAGGCACGCTGGAAAAGTTTTGGGATCACTTTTATCCATGCACCTCGTTACAAGCGTTATTCAAAGCCTTCAATTAAATCTATTAGACATTATTACTATATATAGCTAATTCTCAAGTTAATGCGGCTCACAATGTAATTGCTAACAAATGTAAGATTTATTACTGAACCATTTCCGCTTCAGCTATACGAGTATTTTTAACATATTCAGGATTTTTTTAATGAAATTTTTTTATGAATATCTACAAGCCAATTCATATTTATTTAGCTTCTGCCAATTTTTTAGCCAAAAAAAAAACTCAGCTCAACTGTTGTTCCTCGGGTACCACGGCTATAATTGATTTGATTGAGGACATTTAAAGTACTTTTATCTTAATTGAAAACCTCTTTATTGTATCAAAAGATAATGCTTTGTCGAAACTTCTTCAATGCATTTAATTTCTATAAAGATCTCGTAGTTAGCAAATCGTATATCTTAAACTGCAGTTGATTTTCACGTTCTAGTTTATTTAGTTCCTGTGTGTATAAATTCTTCTTTTGCTTATTACTTTGACAGTTTCATCAATAACATTGAATTAAGAGTCACTCCTGACTCTTTAAATTTAATCATAAGAGAAATGGTCAAAGATTGAGATGTATGCTCTAGTCTTTATTTTTTTTAAACGTCATTCACATTTCCAATGCCTTCTTGAACAGGATGATTAATTTAGAACTTCCAAACTATTTTCTTTAAGAAGAAGCTAATTTGTATCCCTTTTTTGGGCTTATTGTCTTCGGGACTTATTATATTTTCGCTGATTGTTTCCTTACAAAAGTAGAGAGGATTCTTGGTATTACTGATTCTGTCTACGTTAATTTATTTTTTACAGTACTCTTACTTCTATTGTAAGACTTTTCACATCCATCTTCCCACTTTTGTGTTTAAAGCGCTTATATTTCTCTGATAAGCGACATAAGCTCTTTGCGAATAATTTACTAACCTTTCGGAAAATGTACTAGCATTCATTTAGCATTAATGTTCTTGCCTTAAGCATTTTGTGCTTATTTAAATTAGTTTCAAACCTTTCCATTTATAGACTATCTGCTATACGCTGATCGTGTTAGAAGCCTGAGCTTGACCATACCCGGTATATATGTATGTGTGTACAATATATATATCCATACATGTGTGTTTAAGTATTATATATTTTACAAAAGAAGTACATAAGAACATATACATGGAAAATGTTCGTTATACGCGAGCAATGTATATTTAAAGGAAACTAAGATGTATAGCGCACGTAGTGTTAACTTTGTAAAACTACGTGAATTGTGTTAAGTGCGTCTTAACTTTAGCAAACACATAAGCTAGCAAACACTCATACATGTACACTTGGTATGTAACAATGAAATGGTAACTTAAGTTTTAATATATCTTTTTTTTTCATTTCTTATGTTTTGTGCTTTTTGTTACATCTCTCTTATAAAAAAGACATAAAAACGACAACAATAGCAAGTGCAATTCAACAACAATAATATTATTAAATGCAAAATAATAGTTAATGTTCATTTTTATTTTCACTACGCACAGAGGAGTATTTGGCCTGAAAAACTGGCCAAAATTATTAAACGTGTTTTTTGAATAAAAAGTTCTAGTTTTTTGATAGTTTTAAGTGTAGTATGATATAAGAAATCTATTGGCAGATTTTGAAAAAAATACATTGCGCAACAAAAGTACACTGCACAAAAAAAAATTTGTTGTCTCTGTTAGAAATAAAAGTATGTGGACTATATTGACTTTGATGCCCTTAATTCAAATCTGTTTTCCGTTTTCTCTAGTACGTAAGGATTTTCTGTTAAAGGCGTGGCATATTTCACTCCCTAAATCGTTGGGTTGCCTAATATATTTTGTCATAACTTGAAAACTAATTCTCCGATTTTAATAACAGAAGGACCAAAAGATGCACCGAAAAATTTTGCTTAAACTAACCAAACACATTTCTTTTCTATCTATTACTATTTCGGAGTTATTAAAAATGTAATGGCGAAAAAAAAAATTTTCCATGCAAATTTTTTTGTTAAAAAGGCAAAAAAAAAATTTAAGTTCCAAGAATTTTAATTTTTAAGATATTTCCAAAGGCCACATTCCAAAGGAATAAAAGTCGGTATAAATAGTAAAACTCAATTAAAAAATGTTGATTTTAAAGGTTTAAACTCATTCATAACAGACTGTATGTACATGCATACATATTATGATTTACGGTCTAATTAAAAAAAATTTTTTATACCCGCCACCAAAAAAATGGTGGGGGTATATTCATTTTGTCATTCCGTTTGTAACACATCGAAATATCCATTTTAGACCCCATAAAGTATATATATTCTGAATCGGGGTTTGATTTGATGACGATCTAGCTATGTCCGTCCGTCTGTCCGTCTGTTGAAAGCACGATAGAGGTCGCACCGAAAAAGCTAAAGGGCTCAAATTTTGCCAGAATCTTTCTTATAGACAAGGTTTGTTTGGTATTGAAAATGGGCTAAATCGGAATATTAGAAAGAGAGTTATAGCTCGTAAAGCAAGAATAGGTCGAAAAAACCGTGTCCTTCAAACATCGAAAAAAAAGGAATTGTGTCCAAACGCATAAACGTAGAGTCATGAAACTTCGAATATATATTATATATTCGAGTCAAAGGAATATTTCTCCCCAAAAATTGCTTAAATCTATGCATTGGAAAAGGAGTTATAGGTCAAAATGTACGAAAATTTATACCGCTCAGTGTATATTTGAAGTTTAAAACGTAATAAAACTGACAAAACTATATGTACGGTTCTGAAATTTTGCAAACATGTTTTTTTGGTCAAAGTCTTCGTTATAACGGAAAATAAATGTGCCACGCCCACTTTTTTTTTAAATTTTTATAAAAATATATTAGTCATATTCATTAGCATTTATTCATTGCAGATGGCGACATCTGTTGAAGGCGCCACTAGATTTTGCAAACACTGAGGATGATGTCTTTGCTAAACATCACGTAGAACACTAGATGACTCTAGTAACATTTTTTTGCACAAACTACAAAGGAATTTTATAGGGGTTTGTGAAAACGAAAATGACCGAAGTTTGTTGACAAAAATTAACTAGAGTAATGATTTGTGCCCAACTTTAAATATAGTTGTACACACAGTCTTATGAGGTTTAAGATTTAAAAATATTTTAAAAAAAGTGTGCATCAGTAGATTTAAAATAAGTATTTGAATATTTAAAATACATATTTTAACAAATTTTTTTTTTTATCTATCTATTCTTTTGTAAAGGGTGGTTAAATTTTAAGGGTCACAGGGTGATTCAAAATAGACATGCTCACATTTTGCTAAAACAGGAAATTTATTAGTAAGATTTTGATTTTTAAAATTCTATAACATTTTGCTTTTAAAAGATTTTCAAACGAAATAAATTTTGTATAATTTTAAAATTTGTTAGCCATTAGTACATGAAAATAAATTGTTTATAATGTTTAGAAATAATTTTTTTTTATCTTTAGGTCTAAATTTTCCTAAATTCCTTTTTTTAATACACCATAACTTCTAGAAAACATAAGATAACAAAAAGAAATTATCACCATTTAGTAGATAAAACTCTCCTCTCCTCCCCATTTTATACCCGTTACGATCCGACCGTGATCAGCAGACCAATTTTTGTGACACAAGGTCAAATATTTTTTGCAAAATTTTAGTAAAAGAGCTAAACAAATTTTTTTTTAATGTGTTTTTTTGAAGTATTTGAGTTTTTATATCCGCCACCAAAAAAATGGTATATATATATTCTTAATCGGGGTTTTATTTGACGACGATCTAGCTATGTCCGTCCGTATGTCCGTCTGTTAAAAGCACGATAGAGGTCCCATCGAAAAAGCTAGTGGGCTCAAATTTTGCCAGAATATGTCTTATACACAAGGTTTGTTTGGAATAGAAAATTGGCTAAATCGGAGTATAAGGAAGAAAGAAAAATTGCCTAAATGCATGCATTAGGAAGGGAGTTAGAGATCAAAATGTACGAAAATTTATACCGCGCAGTGTATTTTCCAATATGTTAAAAATTTTAAACCTAATAAGAGTGACAAATTTAGATCTACGATTCTGAAATTTTGCAGGAATTGCTTTTTGGTCAAAGGCTTTCTTCTGACGGAAAATAAATGTGACACGCCAACCTCCCATACAACGTTTGCTCTCAAATTCTTATAATTTCTCTATAAATCGAATAATAAAGGACTTTATTGAAATTTATAAGTTGTATTTATTAGCATAAATAACTTCGACACACCTACTATAACGCTCACTTTCCACGTTATTTACTGTTAATGAAATTTAAATTTATAAAACCGACAAAATTAGAGGTATGATGATAAAATTTGCTACGGAAATCCTTCTAGTCAATGTTATTGTTATGCCAGAAAATTTAGGTGACACGCCCACTCTTACGCCCACATCCTATATAATGCTTTATTTCAAATTCATATAATATCTCAATGAATAAATATTTTGGAAGAATTACGGACTATATTGAAATATCTAAGTTGTATTTATTAGCAGAAATTTTATTGACACGCTTACTTTAACGCCCATTTTCACTGAAACACTTAATTTACGAAAACATTTTACCAGCATATCCAAGTTATAAAAGGTGGTTAAATTTTAAGGGCCGATGTTGATTTTGAATAAAACACAAATTATTTAGGAAATTATTATCATTTTTTTTTAATGATAATATTTGAATGGTTCAATTATGTATGGAACAAAATATCGGCCAAATGGCCCCGCGACCTCAACGGCACACCTCGATCCGATAGTCCAAATTTTAAATAACATTGCTGATGCTCAATTGTTTGGCACGATGATGAGTCGAAGTTGACTGTTTTTTTGCCACACTATCGCGATAAACAGCAATGCTTCTCATTTAACGAATTTAGAAGGCATTCATAGATGTTCTAGCATTTTATACAGACCTGGGGCCGAATTACGGCATTCGATATCGATCGAAATTTTACTCGAACGATCGAGTATGCTTTAGGTATATAGATTCTAATAAGAGTTTTCAAATTTCGATCACGTTCGAGTGCCGTAATTCGGCCTCTGTTTTAAATTTAAAATTTAACCACCCTCTACAAAGAAAGCCATTAACAAAATAATAATTATTGTGCTTTAAATGTACACAAAATTGGTGGTGGGTATAAAAGATTCGGCACAGCCGAATATAGTGCTCTTACTTGTTTTTTTTTAATTGTAAGGCTCTTACAGTATTTTTTATGAAAAAAGGCTTTATTATATTTATTTTATATTATTTAATACTTAATATACGGAAAAGTTAAACTAATAAAAATTCCTTAATAATTATTATGTCGTATGTATATCCTCATTAGCTGCATCATCGGTGTCAGAAAAAAGAAGTGTGATGGTTTCTGATGAAAAAGATTTTTTTAATTACCCGTTCTCTTTGCATACTGCTGCTTATAAAAGGGTCACTGCTCAGAAACAACCTATTCAAGACATCTCGATGTGTATCGCTTCTTCTGAATTTCCTCGGATAATTCGTACGATATAATCGTAAGTGCTTATTTCTGGCCTCGGCAGCTTCTTCTGACAATTGGACGGTAGCCTGATACCTGGGTGCCCATGTATTTTTTATGTACCTATATTTATTTTTTGTAAACTTATTTTGTGGATAAATGCTTTTAATAATTATTCTTATTAGGTACGGTATATATTTTTTTTAACATATAATGTTTTGTAGAGCAGGTATATAAAAATATCCTTTATGGGGATGTGTGGGACATTCCCTTATAACTATTATGGACATTAAAGAATTTTTAAAATTTTTAATTATAGCCAGGTATTAACATTGTGAAGTGTTAAAAATGCTGTGAATAACAGTTGAAATCAATAATAATTAAAAATACATAAAAGCTAATGACGATATAAATGTATAAGAAAAAGTGCATGATGAGCAAAAATAGAGGAAATGTGAAAATTTACAAAAATCGTCAAAAATAATGGCGCAAACTTGCGCAAACTTTTTTTTTTTGTTTCTAAAGTTAGAGATTTTAAATTTTATTGTGGTATCAAACATAATTCGTAGAGATGCTCACCTCACTTTTAAAAACCTCTTCTTTTTCTTTTTTTGCCAAAAAAAGTGTATAATTTTTTTTTTTTATCTTTTGAACGAATTGTTTCAACATGAATATTCAATATATTTGATTTTTTTTTTTTAAATAACTTTTGATCAAGCCTTTCAGCGAAAAAAAAAAATATTGTTAAACCTTTATTCGTTTGGCCACAAAAAAAAATATCATATAAACATCCAGAAACCGAAAAAAACATTTAAATCTCATATAATTTTCTTCACTTTTCTGACTTTAGCAGGGTCCCAGAGCTACAAATCGCAACTAAAAGTCTTAAAAATTTACAATATAATGTAAAATATTGTTGTCTGTCGAGCTGCGTACTTAGTTCTTAAGATTTCTTAAAATTCAGTTTTGCCTTTTTAGCCAGCTTTTCAGGTCAAATACTCCTCTGTGCTACGTTAGTATAGAGAAACGGCGAAATCAAGTACATTTTATATACGTACAAACTTACACATACAAGTATACGTATGCAAGTAATAACAAAAAAGTAAAACAAAAACTAAGTTTTATTTAGCTTTTAGTGTAGTTTTTTATGGGCACATCTTACCAACATGTTGCCTGTACAATTATTTATATAAAAGAACAGACTAAAAATTAAATTTTATGAAAGTGTGCGTGAATTCTTTGTCTATGTAAGAGGGCTTTATGTCTTATGGTTTCTTAAAATATTGTCTCTTTATACGCTAATTTTTTTGCTCATTTAAGCTGGCTGTACAAAGTTTTATTTTACATAGATCAGAAACATTCAAACGAAAATAATTAAATAACTAAAACTATAACGTGGTGTAATAAAAAATGTTTTTATCTATGTATGTATATGTTTGTTTATTTATGGCATGTATTCGTATGTATTTATTTAGTTTTACGTTTTATACATAGTTTTTATTACATGTTGTTGTTGTAAGAACATACTTTTCAGTGGCGTGTGTGACAATTTTTACACCCGTTATTTCTAGATAATCGTAAAATATACCTATATATGTTTGCAGGAATATGAAGCTACCGCACATACTACGAGAGGATAAATAGAGATTCTGTTGGAAAATATTAATTTCCAAATATTTGCAAAATATTTTTTGTTTTTAAGAAAAAAAATATCCAATAAACACAGTTAAAAATAATAAAAAATAAGAAAAACGTTATTAAAAGATATGTCCATATACAAAATCTTGCCTTAAAAAATTTATAAAGATGATCTTGAGGGGCTTTGCCACCATCGCCTCTCTACGTTAATGGTTAGCTTAACATAGAACCAGCTACGATTTCAACATCAGCACTCTTTAATTTAAATTTAAATTAAATTGCAATCATTTTTAGGAATATTTAGGATTTGGTAATTGATACTATGATTCACTAATTCAAATTTCGTTGAATTGTAATAAAAATACTAGTTTTAAATACCGATAAAGAGTGCTGATGATGAAATCGTAGCTGGTTTCAAAAATACATTCCAATCGGCTAATATCGGAAAGTAATTTAAAGAATATTTCTAAAAATGATTGCAATTTAATTTAATTTGAATTATAAAATTAAATAATAGAATAAATGAACTTAAGCCAAAATAAAAATGATTCACATAAAAAACACTTATATTATATAAGCAATTTGTGGTTTCCTCTTGCAGCAAATTTTTTAGGCACAACTTCTGGATCAACTTCGATTTGGTTGTGAATATGTAACATGGCTAACCCGTTTAGCATGTCCTGTATCATGGTTGATCTCAGCCACGTTTTAATGCGACGAAGAGTAGAAAATTATCTTTTGATCGTAGCATTACTTACCGGCATTGAAACAAAAATGGTAAATATATTTCTTAAATTTGGATATATATCTGGGTCACACATAATTAAAACATCTATCACATTTTCTTGACAGATCTTCCATTTCTGCTGCCAATGCAAAAGTTCAGCTTCAAGATTAGATTTTAGTAGTTTTCTGTTTCTTCATGTTTAAACAAATCGTCTACAATGAGTGGAATTAAATTGGTAAAGTCTAATGAATAATGTTAAATGCGTTTTGGCATAAGTTTAAGTAACATCCTTTGAAAAACGTTTTTTAGGTCCGGAAGAACAGAATCAATAAGGGAGATGTATCCCTCTATGCGGTCGTACTCTTCTACATCTTTTATATGATGATTACGTTTAAATATTAGCTTTTCAACTAAAATTTCCATACCAACGCAAATCATCTGTGTTTCTTTAAAAATTTGTTTATATATTTTTTTTTTTTGTTCAAGACATATTATTAAATTTTATATGAGATCTGAATTTCTTTTTAAATCTATGTTCGGTTTTTGTAGCATTACACTAAGCGGTTGTGTGAGAGTAAATATATTACTTAGAATATTTAATCCACACAAAAATTCGTACGTACTTAATGATTTTCTTAGTAATAAAGATTTGGAAGATGTATCCCTGTCTTTCCACTTGGATATCTTTATCAGAGCCTCTATTATATTTTCTATGTTAAGTTTAAATTGTAAAATGGAATCATGACGATCAGCCCATCTCGTTTTGCACAATGGTGACAATTTGGCTTCTAAGTACTTTGCCAAAACCGCATTTTGCTTGTGATGATGACTTTTAAAAAATCCTGTTTTTTCTTCAACAAACGATACAATTTCTTGTATAATTGGCACCTTGATGCTTTTAGAAATCAAGTTGTTAAGCTTGTGGGCATAAAAAACAAATGTCGAAACGTTTATTTATCAAATAAGTAAATAAGTAATTTTATATTTTAACCATTCGGTGGGGGAAATATCCCTTTTTCCCCTCCCCTGGATCCGTATGTATAATAAATTAATTTATAATTTAATAATTAAATTATATTTTATTTTATTTTATATGCTGTTATGTTTTATTATTTCTGACGCCATTGTTGGTTCTGAATTTTTACTTAGTTAACCTCTACTAGTCGAGCCATTTCATTAATTATCCAGATAATGGGTTTAAGAAAATTATCCGCAATTTTTTTTTTTTTTTCAAAAATCACTATATTCTATTGGTCAAGCCCTTTGATTTGATACAAATATTGTGGGTGTTGAAGGCGATACATTTTTAAATACTGAATTTGACCAAATAATAAAACATATTGTCTGCCATTTTGCGGCCATCTCGGATTTAAAATTTTTAATAATGTATTATATTATATTATCAACCCTCTCGGTTGGAAGCTGAAAATTTAATTTCCGCTTGAGTTGTTTTTTTTTTTTGTGCTATTTTTTAGACTATTTTTCTGATGGTGCGTATGAAAATTACCATAACTTCTAACACAATAAAGAAACAAGAAGATTCAAATAAAGAAATCGACACACAAATAACTAACGTCTTTGACGTCTGTCCTTTAATATAATATGAACGAGCACTATAAAATAACCACAAGTTTAACATCTTAATATTCCTGTTTACTACTTCCAATTGTTTTCCCTTTTACCGTATTTGCAGAATATTTTTTCTCTCAGTTGTTGATTTAAAGCCTCTCTACATGAAAAAACAAATATAATGAAGAAGAAACAAAATATTTTGTTTGTTTTTCTTCGCTTTCTTTTTAGATTAAATAAACTCTATTTTTCTAAATCAAAAAGTAAAAAACCTTTAAATAGCTTTTCTTCGGGCTTAGTGTTTTAATAGCTGACATTGTATGTATGTGTGTACTTAGTGTATGTATGAGTATTTACATTTGGCCTTAGACTATTCTAAATGGAAAAAAATAAAAGCATAAATTGTAAAAGCAACAGGATGTACTGAGTATTTAACAACGTTTGGAGGTTTTTTTTATAATAAAAACATTTATATTTGTTCAGGTGCACTTCTTACTGCTAAATATATTTATAATTGGTTTTAGATGATGGTTTATGTTAAATAGGGAAACAATGTTCTTGGTAAATAATAACTTGTTTCTATTTTTCGATTGTATTAGTATTTAAAAATAAATATTACCATAAAAGTGTGTAGACATGATTATAATAAGTGATCTAAAAAGGTTCAAAATTCGAGGCTTTTAGAAAGGTTAATTTATAATTTAGTTATTTACTTGCCTTTAACAGATTTTAAAATAATTATTGAAAACTATTTTTTAATTAAAAAATATGTCTGCTTTCGTTCCTCTAATTTATGTTTTTACTTTCAATTTAGATGCAATATATAAACTGTCCCAAAGTAAAATGTCTTTAGGTTCTTGAATAACACAAATTTAATTTTTAATATTTTTAATATATATCAAACTAATAATTTGTTAATAACCGAAGAATTATGAACATTATTTAAGCAAATTCTTATAAATTTTAAAATTTTTATTAGTACAAAAAAATCTTATGTTTTGATATACACTAAAACTTAAATAGAAACTTTAACAACAAACAGACAAAGAGTATGTAACTGAGATACTCGTACGTGCTTTTTTATACCCGCCAACAAAAAAATGGTGGGGGTATATTCATTTTGTCATTCCGTTTGTAACACATCGAAATATCCATTTTAGACCCCATAAAGTATATATATTCTGAATCGGGGTTTGATTTTATGACGATCTAGCTATGTCCGTCCGTCTGTCCGTCTGTCCGTCTGTTGAAAGCACGATAGAGCTCGCACCGAAAAAGCTAAGGGGCTCAAATTTTGCCAGAATCTTTCTTATAGACAAGGTTTGTTTGGTATTGAAAATGGGCTAAATCGGAATATTAGGAAGAGAGTTATAGCTCGAAAAGCTAGAGTAGGTCGAAAAAACCGTGTCCTTCGAATATCGAATAAAATGGAATTGTGTCCAAACGCCTTAACGTAGGCTCATAAAACTTCGAATATATATTTACTGGGTATAGGCAATATTTTCCTCCGAAAATTGTTTAAATCCATGCATTAGGAGATGAGTTATCGATCAAAATGTACGAAAATTTATACCGCACAGTGTATTTTTCGGTATATTTAAAAAAAAAAAAACGTCATAAAAGCAACAAAATTGGATGTACGACTCTGAAATTTTGCACACTTTGCTTTTTGGTGACACGCTTTCATGTAACGGCAAATCAATGTGCCACGTCCACTTTTACGCCCACCTCCCATATAACGTTTTAACTAAAATTCATATAATTTCTCTATTAATAAAGATTTTGGAATAATAAAGGCCTATATTGAAACACCTCAGTTGTATTCATTCGCAAAAATAACTTTGACACGCCTACTATAACGCCCACTTTTCACGTTATCTACCGTTAATGAAATTTAAAAGCTCATAAAACCGCTAAAATTAGAGGTATGATGATAAATTTTGCTACGTCTTTTCCCCTAGGCAATTTCATTACTATGCCAAAAAATTAAGGTACCACGCCCACTTTTACGCCCACCTCCCATATAACGTTTTACCTAAAATTCATATAATTTCTCTATTAATAAAGATTTTGGAATAATAAAGGACTATATTGAAACACCTAAGTTGTACTCATTAGCAAAAACAACTTTGACACGCCTACTATAACGCCCACTTTCACTTTTGAATTGTGTCCAGACGCATAAACGTAGTCATGAAACTTCGAATATATATTTATCGAGTCAAAAGAATATTTTTCCCTGAAAATCGCTTAAATCTATGAATTAGGAAAAGAGTTATAGATAAAAATGTACGAAAATTTATACCGCACAGTGTATATTTCAAATTTAAAACGTAATAAAACTGACAAAACTATATGTACGATTCTGAAATTTCGCAAACATGGTTTTTTGGTCAAAGTCTTCGTTATAACGGAAAATAGATGTGCCACGCACACTTTTTTCCTTAAATTTTTATAAAAATATATTATTCATATATATTAGCATTTATTCATCTTACACTGCACCATTTATTGTACTGTAGCTAAATATAGCATAAAGATGATAAGATAGATGACTCTACTAGCAACTACTAGATGGCATGCTAACAAGTTATGCTTATGTTCTCCTGAAATTATGCTCTATTAAAAATGGGAATTTAGGAAAATTTTGACCTAAGTAAAAAAAAAATTATCTCTAAACATTATAAACAATTTATTTTCATGTACTAATGGCTAACAAATTTTAAAATTATACAAAACTTATTTCGTTTGAAAATCTTTTAAAAGCAAAATGTTATAGAAGTTTAAAAATCAAAATCTTACTAATAAATTTCCCGTTTTAGAAAAATGCAGAGAATGTATATTTTAAATCACCCTGTGGCCCTTAAAATTTAACCTTAAATTCACTTTCTTCCTCTTAAATTCATGTAAATTCTCTATGAATAAAGATTTTGGAATACTTAAGGACTATATTGAAATATCTAAGTTATGTTTATTAGCAGAAACTTTATTGACACGCCTACTTTAACGGCCACTTTCATTGAAAGACTAAATTTACGAAAACATTTTACTAGCATACCGAAGTTATAATGGGTGGTTTTATTTTAAGGGACTATGTTGATTTTGAATAAAATTATTATCGTTTATTTTTATAATGATAATATTTGTATGCTTCAATTATGTATGGAACAAAATATCGGCCAAATGGCCCCCCAACCTAGGCGGCACACCACGATCCGATAGTCCAAATTTTCAATGACACTGTTGATGCTCGATTGTTGGGCACGATGATGAGTCGAGGTTGCTTGCTCTTTTGCCACGTTATCGTGAAAAACAGCAATGTTTCCCATTCAACGAACTAAGATGGCATTCACAGATGTTTTCACATTTCATACAGACCTACTTTGCAGACATTTAAATATTTTTTACAATTCTCACGATTGTGGACGAATTTGAACGATTATGTTGACCAAAAGAATCATGAAGTGCACAAAATGCATTTTTATTTGAACGCCCATTTTTATAAAAATCTTTAATATTTAAAAGCGTTGCTCGATTGCGTATCTTTCCACGGTTCAAATTGAGTTAGTCTGAGATTGAGAAATGTCAAATGAAATACAAGAAAAAAGTTTAAATTTAGATGTGGTTCACCTTCAACATGGGCCCTTAAAATTAAACCACCCTCTACAAAGAAAGTGATACATATTTTATTATAAAGAGATTATTCTATAGCGATTAACAAAATAATAAATATTGTGCTTTAAATGTACACAAAATTGGTGGTGGGTATAAAAGATTCGGCACAGCCGAATATAGGGCTTTTACTTGTTTTTTTGTTAAATACATTTTATGGAAATTTAACGTGACTATGTGTGAAATATGACATCAGACAAATGACCACCATTTTGCTCGATACAGACATTGGCTCTTTCTAGCGCATTTTGCATTACACGGTGTAATGTTTCTGGTTGCAGGCACCGTATTTCGTCTCGAATATTCTGTTTGAGTTGTCAAAGTGTCTGTGGTTTGTTAGCATACACTTTGTCTTTTAAATAACCCCATAAAGAAAATCGGGCGCAGTTAAATCTGGTGGACGAGAAGGCCAAGGGAAATCTGAATTTTTTGAAATTATGCGTTCACAAAAAATTTTACACAGCATATCCATAGTTTGCCTAGCGGTATGCGCAGTGGTTCCATCTTGTTGAAACCACAAATTAGGATGTTTCTCCACCATTGGACGCAAAAAGTTGTCGATCATTGTTCTGTAAGAAGCCCCGGAGACAGTTTCTGGCGTTTCATCCTCCACCAAAAAGTGCATTTTGGGTGTTACTGATACTGATGTATTGCCTTAGATTTTCGGTGCCCCACAACCTACAGTTTTGTTTCTTCACATAACTACATAAATGGAAATGTGGGCACTGATCTTACGTTAAAAAAATTGGCGATAATTTCTCTGCGTCAGAACAATTAATCGATGAAAAGAATAATAAAAAAAGATAATTTTAATGCGTTGTTGTTGACTGTACGTATTCATTTTAAATTTCCAAGAGCTCAATTATAATCTGCAAAAAGAGAAAATAAATTATGTTAATAAATAAAAAAGTTATTTGTGTTTCACTTCATCTTCTTATAAAAAAAATGTTTATCATTTTCAATTCAAACAATTTTTAAAGTTTTAGAAATATTTTAGCAAAATATCATCCCTATTACTTTGAGATCAATTGTTCTTTCTACAGACGAATAAACATTGCTAAGACGCAATGGCTTAGCAAATAAAATACTTGTAGTATTTTAAACAAATATTTAAGTGTGCTACAAACGGAATAACAAATTTAAAATACTCATATACAATTCTTTCGATGTTCGGTGTAATAAAGTCAATACTGCATGCACCGATAAAATAACAGTTGGGACTTACATATAAAGCAAATCGCAATTAGTTAGAATTAAATTGTTTATAGAAAATAGATTATATATCTTCTAAATATGTAAGTATACACTGTGATGTCACCACTAACTGCGGAAACCAGTCGACCGATTTCAATCAAAATTTAAGTACGATGGGGTGGTTTATGTGAAGTTTGTACGAAATCGACCCAATAGTTCCGGAGATATGGCATTTAGATTTAGCTGTATGTTTCCATACAAACATCAACAAAATGTCCTCCATTTTCCATATTGTGATTTTTTATTGTCACTTAAATAGCTAAGTAATGTATTATGTGTACGATGACAATTGGTCCTTCTAATTGGAACTGTAAAGGGGTAGAAGAGTGAAAGATACTCTTATATGTAATGAATACAATGCAAAAAAAATTGTTGGGGCCAGCAGAGCGGACTGGGTTCTGCTTGTATTATATAAAAGTCAATATAACTGTGTCAATAAGGAAAAACTGTTTATGTCTGTTTTTATAGTTTTTTAGAAAAGCACATTTCAATTGTTTTAGTTAATTTCAAAAAATTGATTCCCTTTAAAATAAATACTATTATATAAATTCTGCGCTATATAAATAAAGTATCATATTCATTATATTTAAGCAAAATTTTATCTTGAAATAAGTTTAGGTTGAAAGTTAGGTTGAAAAGGAGGGGTATAAAAGCCCAAACCCATGACAGGTATGCTCTTATGCCAAGTTAGCATGTTGTGTGCTTGAATCAAGTTTAAAAAAAAAGTTGGCAATATGTTTTTACTCTATAACTTCCAAAATTGTTGAAAGTTTGCCTGAACGTAGTCTTGAATTCCGGCATTGCAATGATGTGATTATCCCAATTTTAGCTTATGTCGACTTAAACAATTTTTTCCTTTTGCCACAGATATATTGGCAGGCTCCTTTTAGTCTGAATTAAAAAGTTTTTGATGTTATGTCTAAGAATGTCATTATTACTATATACTTACTTTTTCTTTGCAAAATGAATATGTGCTAAATTCTTTCCTCTGCGTTATAAAAATAACATCTCTTTTGATTTAATTCCGCAAGACGTTCGGCCATAAGAATACATACACATTTTTTGAAAACAAACATTAATAAATCAGTAACGTACTTCTCACTTAAGCTAGTTGTAATTATTGAAAACAAACGAGATAATGTTTTAAGACAATCGAAAGGGAATCGGCAACAATTGAAAGGTCCGTATGAGTGCTTCACACGTTAGCTTACCTCTTAGTGAACTTTGCGATTCTCGGTAACACTAGATTATTGTATCTCTCTGATCAGGTTCAAGTTTTTTCCGAGTACTAGAAAACCTATTTTGTATTAATCGTATAATTGATTCTCCGAAACACTTCTAAAAGTCTTAATAGTACTCAGACAATTTTTTTTTTAACTCTACAACTGTTAAATTAAGATATGGGAAAACACTGAGAATCAAATGTACCCTTTAGTATTGTCTACAGGATATTTGACAATAAATGAGAACAAAATTTTAATCCTTCTTTTTCTTTTGCTTAATACATACTTACGTATTTTAAAACAAAAAGTTTTTATTTTTCAAATACTTTTAAATTTTTATTCCCCTTATGTCATCGTCTTTATAATTCCTTAACCTTATTAGCTATTGTGTATCAATAAAGACTAGAGTTGAACTAAGTATTATTTTAGTATTTTATCCAGTTAACTCTGTCATAGTTCATTTTCAATAAACAAGTTATGTCTTTAGAGACTCAAAAAAAACTTTTAAGAAATTATTCGTATTTACATGGCACAACAAAAATCTAGTTCTTTTTAAAAATTTTCCCTTCTCTGCCAAAAGCAAAAAATATTTATTGACATGTTTGTTATTTTGTTTCAAAGTTATTTTGATATGTTTTTTGTTTATGTATTTTTTTTTTGTAATTTTTATCAGTTTTTTTTTATAAGTCACTTAGATACTAGAACCAAAAATACTTACACATAAAATAGAAACGCTGAAAATATATTTTTTATTTTGTTTGAGCTGTGTTATATAAGTACATATTTACAAAAAATTATTTTTACTGCTGTTTGAACAAGTCCGATGAAGAAAAATAAATCCAAAACAGATTTTAATGTTGATGCTAATGTCTACAAAAGTAATAATGTACACAACTAAAATAAATAAACAGACTGTCAACATTTATGACTAGATTTTTCACTTTTTTTACTGGCTGTAATAATTGGTTTTTGTGTTTTACCCTGAAAGAAACCATGGAATAAGTGTCTCCAAGTCAACACTGTTGTAAAATATTTTACTGATTTAATAGTAACATTATCAGCAAAGAGTCTTTGATATTTAGTTTGTCCTTGATAGGTAGAGTACTTTTTGATATTTGTAAAAGTATTTTTTTATATTTTTTTTATTTGTCTTTAGTGTAAAACAAAATCAACGAAAAGAGTTCAAATGTTGTTGTATATTTTATAAATAAGACAAATCAAAACTCTTTCTGATGATAATACGTTACCTGCATATTCAGAGGTAACTATTATATTTTTATCTAATAAAACATATAACACAGTACAACATTTTTCAGTTAATTGATTGCCAACTCAATTCTGTTAACTGTATGTGAAATTAGTCCCAAAAAGAAGAATTTCTGCATCATTCGTTTTGTCTTCTTACCTGCGATTTGAAGTTAGTATCGATTTGAAGTTAGTACTATCGTATAGGGGAATTTATCACGTTTTAGGCCCTGTTGTTTGACATAGCTCGACAACCACTAGCCCAATTTAGTTGAAATAAATTTTAAAAAATTAAGAATTACAATTCCCTTAATCTGTTCATATATTGTTTTCCTATACAAGTAACACTTTCGAAGTTAAAAATGAATGTATGAAGGGAAAAAATTATTTTTTGCCTAAAAATTTAAATTTTTTTTTTTTTAAATACATAAAAAATCCAAAATGGAAAAAAGTTTCAAGTCTAGTTCTTTTTTCGCAAAGTCACATAACCTATGAGCAAAATGAGACAAAGATCATAAAAATCGATGCACGCGTTTCGCTTTTATTCGCAATTGAGTAAATGTATGAATTTCAAAAATTTGCTCGAGATATGCACAACATTATTTGGAGAAAACATTGACACCTTTTTCATGATTCTGAGAATTAAAAAAAAAGGAATAAACAAAAGGTTATTTGATTTTTATGATTGCGGTAATAAATGTACGTGGACAATTAAACGGAAAGTGGACCTTTTTATTATTTTGGTTTTTCCGGTGGCTACCTATATGATTTTTTTTACAGAAATTGCACCCACATTTAAGGGTGGTCATTATTTTGAAAGTTTTGCACAGTTTGAAACGTACAAGTGCTGAATCAGGTATATAGCCAGCCGCCCTTAAAATATGCGCCCATTTATAAGTACCTGGCAGTAAAATATTCAAAAATACGTAGTATTTATAGGTGTGCATTGATCGATTTTTGGCATTCAGCCAGTGCCGACGAACGCGAACAGTAAAAGTGATTTTTCTCCAGTTTTTTAAAAGTGAATAACAACAAAACATAAAATATATCAATATGGAAAACAACAAGTGCCCATATTTGAATGAATATTGTTACGTTTGGGGTCATATCGTCCGAAAAATACAGAAAAAAGATCGAAAAAATTTGTTTACTGAGCAATTCAAAACCGCGTATTGTAATTATTTCGATGAAGCAGATTTAAGTGGTGCAAATTTTACGCCGAACACAGTGTGCAACAGTTGTTATACTACCCTTCTAAAATGGATTCACGGAAAAAGTAGAAAGTTATCTTTTATGAAGCCAGTAATTTGGGTGGAAGACACAACTGGACATGATGAATCCAGGTGCTATGCATGCATAAATTTTCGTCCTGGATTAAACAGACAACAATTGAAAACAAAAGTATACACTGCTGCATTTACTGCCACACTTCCAGTGCAACGCCCTGCTGATACCGATGCACCTAAACCTCCGAGTGCGGATACTGTGTCCCTGCTAGCCGTAACCGTTTTCACCAATCCGACCAATTTGGATGATGCTGATTGGATACCCGATATTGAAAATAGTGCACCACAACCGCTACCACAAATCGAAATGGATTACATTGTGGCCAAGCTGGGACTGTCACAACACGACTCCGAATGGCTGACATCATTTTTGAAGAGAAGAAAACTCACACAGCAAAATGTCAGCGCAACATCATACCGACAACGCCAAGCTGATTTTCAGAAATTTTATTCCGTTGACGAAGCAAATACGTTCACGTACGGCCATGATATCCCAGGTTTAGTGAAAAAATTGGGAATGGATTATATCGCTGGCGACTGGAGTTTATTCATCGATGGTTCAGTTACTAGTTTGAAGGCTGTGCTGCTGCACAACAAAAATAAAAAACCATGCATTCCATTGGGATTCAGCACAACTATGAAGGAAACGTATGAAGCATTGGGCGAAATTTTGAAGAAAATCAAATACGATGAACACAAATGGAACATTTGTTGCGATCTGAAGGTGGTCAACATACTACAAGGGATTATAGAAAAGGACGGATATCAAAAATACTTCTGCTTCCTTTGTAATTGGGATTCACGATACAAAGGAAATCAATATCAATGTAAAGATTGGAAAGGAAGAACACCCTTTTAAGGGTGGTGGCTATAACTGATTTTTGAAATTCATACATTTACTCAATTGCGAATAAAAGCGAAACGCGTGCATCGATTTTTATGATCTTTGTCTCATTTCGCTCATAGGTTATGTGACTTTGCGAAAAAATAACTAGACTTGAAACTTTTTTCCATTTTGGATTTTTTATGTATTTAAAAAAAAAAAATTTAAATTTTTAGGCAAAAAATAATTTTTTCCCTTCATACATTCATTTTTAACTTCGAAAGTGTTACTTGTATAGGAAAACAATATATGAACAGATTAAGGGAATTGTAATTCTTAATTTTTTAAAATTTATTTCAACTAAATTGGGCTAGTGGTTGTCGAGCTATGTCAAACAACAGGGCCTAAAACGTGATAAATTCCCCTATACGATAGTACTAACTTCAAATCGATACTAACTTCAAATCGCAGGTAAGAAGACAAAACGAATGATGCAGAAATTCTTCTTTTTGGGTCTAATTTCACATACAGTTAACAGAATTGAGTTGGCAAATCATGTGTTGTACTGTGTAATTTAAACAAACGTGTTCTTCTTATATTTCTAGTGAAAAAATCTGATATTGGGAACAATACAACCAACAACTCATTTCCACAAAATAAAAAGGCATAATGGATTAAGAAGACCAAGAAACGACATCACAAGAAATGCCATGGACTCGAACCCGCAAGAAAGTCCAAGAAGAGGACGCCCAACTCATACGTGGAGAAGGAAAATCGATGTAGAAGTGGCCGGAATGCAAGAAACTTGGGGAGAAGTGAAAGCGCTGGCACAAGACAGGAATCGTAACAGAGTTTTTGCCAATTTTGACAGCAATTAGCTGAATAAATCATAAATAATTTCGTTGTATTATCTTAAATTTGCAATCCCAAAATTAATTAAATTCATTTGTTCCGCAACACGATCATTGCGTATATTTATTGTCGATTAAAATATTTTCAATTTTCTATGTCCGATATAAAAACACATGACATCAAAATCTTTTAAGATTGTAAAAAGTTTTTAAAGTCTATTTTTTTTTTTGACAGTTAAATATGGCGTCCGCCTTACATGAATGATGGAAGTAGAAGTAACGTACCGCATAAAGCCACAATATGTAATTAGGTACGATATTATTAATCGCACATATAACAAACGGGCAAACGGAGTGATATTATTTGAACGCCTGGGAACGATACAAGGATTCAGAAAGAAAAACGAATATTTCACAATGTTTTAAATAGATTTTTTTAAAAAGTGTTTTTAATTTTTCGGCCCCATTTTTTATTACCGCCACCAAAAAAATGGTGGGGGTATATTCATTCTGTCATTCCGTTTGCAACACATCGAAATATCCATTTTAGACCCCATAAAGTATATATATTTTGAATCGGGGTTTCATTTTATGACGATGTAGTTCGTTCGTCTGTCCGTCTGTTGGAAGCAGGTAGAGGTCGGACCGAAAAAGCTAGGGGGCTCAAATTTTGCTAGAAACTTTCTTATGCACAAGGTTTGTTTTGTATTCAAAATAAGCTAAATCGGAATATTATTAAGAGAGTTATAGCTCATAATGCAAGAGTAGATCGAAAAAAACATGTCCTTCCAACATCGAATAAAATGCAATTGTGTCCAAACGCATTAATTTAGAGCCATGAAATTTCGAACGTATATATTCTAAAACAATAGCTTAAATCTATGAGTTATGAAAGGAGTTATAGATTAAAATGTACGAAAATTTATACCGCACAGTGTATTTTTCGATAAATTCAAAATTTAAAACGTTATAAAACAGACAAAATTAGATTAATGATTCTGAATTTTCGCAAACATATATATAGTGCGAATATAGTGCTCTTACTTGTTTTTTTTTAGAATTTGTTCTTTATTCTGTAATATTGTTACTTAAATTCTGAAGTGCTTAAATAAGTATGTTCTATAGAGAGTTTAAGTTACTTGTAATTGTTTTTCCTTATAGTCGCTTTAACACGATTTGTCACAGAATATTAATCAAAATAAAAACAAATGTTTAGTATATAATGCAAAATGACAACATTGTTTTTATGACGCATAATTACTCTATTTCAACTTTGATATATAACGCATTGTTAAAGAACAACACCAGAAAAAAAATTTAGAAAAACTCTATCTCATATGCGGTATTTGCATTTCATGTTTAACATAACAAAAAGTTTTGTTTTATTTTTGTGGTTTTCAAAAAGATGAAATGAAAAATGAAATTGAAATAATAATAAAACGGTCTAAAATAAAAGTTTAAGCAATAAATCGATGGCTTAATACAAAAAGGGCATATCTCAAATATTTTGAAATCGTGTTTGTAGCACATCTGTTATGAAAAACTTGGTAAGCCATGGTAAAAATAATGGATTTATAGACACATAAAAAAGTCGTAACTTATTTCTTTTTTATTAATTTTATTTAGGTTTTCCTTTCCCTAGTAAATTAACAGAAACGCCCTTTCTATATTAAGCCAATGATATGTAAATGGTCCGCCATCTAACGTTTTTTTTTCAACTAGTGCTTATTTCGTGAATCGTAACACTTAGCTCATGTCTGATTGGACAGATAATAAGTTTTATCCTTCCGCTGAACGAATATGTATACGCTTGCACAACGCTGGGAAATATTGCGACATTACTTTGGCCGATTTTGCAAAAAAAAATCATCTTTTCAGATGAAGTTCTTTTTGATCTTGGCGGGTATGTAAACAAGCAAAATTGTTGCACTTGGGGCACAGAAAACCCGCACGCATACATTGAAAAGCCGATACACCCAAAACGAGTCACTGTTTGGTGCGGATTTTGGTCCAGAGGCATACTTGGGCCATTTTTCTTCGAAAATGATCAAGGAGTGGCCGTAGTCTATGGCGATCGTTACCGGGCCATGTTAAACGAATTTTGTTCACAAAACTTGAAGAGGAGGATATTGGCAACATTTGGTTTCAACAGGACGGCGCTACGTGCCACACAGCCGAAGGTACACTTTTTTTAAAGCATTTTCAAAAAAAAAAGTTATTTGGCGGACCCTTTATGTCATAAACCGAAACTTTCATAAACAACTATAAATGTGATGACAGTTTTATGTTTTACTTCTCTTGAAATATTTTTTATTATAAAAGTTATTAAAAATAACAGCATACTGTGTCGTTCATACTCCTTTCATTTTATACCCACCGCCACCAAAGAAATGGTGTAACACATCGAAATCTTAATTTTAAGCCCCATAAGGTATGTTTATAATTTCTGAGTTCTGGTTTCATTTTAGGACGATGCAGCAATGTCCGTTCATCCGTCTATTTAAAGCACGATAGAGGTCGAACATAAAAAGTTAAAAGGAAAAAAAAATTTGCCGAAATATTTCTAAAGCATCGCAAAGTTTTGTAGTAGAAATGGGATAAATCGGTATATAAGGAAGAGAGTTACGGAGTATGTCATAAAAAAATGGCTTCAAATAAAATACGATTGCATCTAAACTCAAAAACACAATCCAATTAAATTTTACAAGTGCATTTCTTAAATAAAAATAATATGTTTCCCCGAAAATTGTTTAAATTCTCAGATTTTGCAAACATTCCTTTTTGGTCAATAGGTTTGTAATAACGTAAAATTAAGTTGATGCGCTCACTTTTATGGTCATCTTCCATATAACGCTTAATCTCTAATTCATAATTTTTCTCTATTGACAAAAATTTTGGAAGAATATATGACTTTATTATTGAAATATTTAATTTAAGTTCATTTACAGATATTACTTAGACATGCCTACTTAAATGCCCACTTTCACATAAAATACTATTAATGAAACATAAAAGCGACATAATTAGATGTATGATGATGAAATTTCCCATTTGTAGCTTTTTATTCAATGTTATTATAATGCGATAAAATTAAGGTGGCAAACACACTTAAACGCCTCCCATATAATGATTTACCTTAAATTCATATAATTACTTAATTGACAAAGATTTTGGATGAACAAAGAACTCTACATTGAAATATCTAAGACACACATACTTTAATACCCACTTTAAACATAAATTACATGATTGAAACTTAAAGACTCATAAAAGCGATAGAATTAGATGCATAATGATGAATTTATGCACGTGTAGTTTTCCGATTTATTTTATTGCAGTGCCGGAAAATTAAGATGACACGCCTACCTCCCATATAACGGGTTTCCAAAATTCATATATTTTCTTAAAATTTTGGAAAAAGAAGAACTTCATAATGGATTATCTAAGTTGATTACAAATATAAATCATATAATTTTAAAAATAGGAGGTGCCAAACCTACACAAAGTTAATATTTCTTTTTACTACCTCTGGGTACCAAATTATACTCTTAAGTTATTGTAAAAATACAAAGTTGTTACAAAGAATACTTGATTTGAAATTGTGTAATTTCATTACAATATCAAATTTAATAAAATTAAAAATAACAATAAAAACAAAGTTAAAAATAATAAATCATTTCAGGGTTTTCTTCTGGTGACACCCTCAAAATCGAGACTAAACCTACTGAATATTACCTAGAGTTGTATGAGTTAATTTTATCAAAAATAAAATAAAAACTTAAATTTATAACGTTTTTCCTTTTAATCTGTGAAATACACATAAAGTAACTAAATGGAAATTCCAAGTGAAACTATCTTACCTTTTTTAACTTTCGAAGTGTCAAACAAATGAAACGTTTTTTAAAATTTTGGTTTTGTTCGATATATTTAGCTATGATGTTAAATAAGTTATTAAATTCTAATACATTTTTAACCGTTTTAGATTTAAAAAAAAGTTAAATTCACTAAAAAAAATATTAGGTAAATTCCCGAGATAAAAACCCTACTCAGAAATTATGCAAACTTTTAAAAATACCCTTTTTATATTTAATACACATGCATGCATTAACTGACACCCATACATTTTCATACACAAGCACAATATTTATATGCGTGTATTTGTTTGCAGGCATAACATGTGACTACGTATTTATATATTTAGTTTTAGCCTAAAAGGTAGAAATAAAAATATGGTGATCTTAAAAGGTTTTAAGCTTTTAAGCCTTTTCTAATACCACAAGTGTCAACAAATAGTTAAAAGAAATACTTAGAGATGGAAGAAGACCAAGCAAAAACAAGTGGCAGAATTCGTAAGTAGTCGTGGGTGTCATACTTGCACTCACATATGTATAACCCTAAATAAAACTTTCATATACAAATGTTAAAATATATTTATTTTTGGATCTACACATATACATACGTAAAACTTAGTAGAAATACACAAACATAACCACAAAACACCATTATCACTTTTATACTCTTATACCTTTCTACTCTAACTACCTTAAGAAGGTCTTTAAGTTTTCTTAAACTTCTTGTTGGTATTTAGTTTTTGTTTTTTTTGTTTTTTTTTTGAGAGTTCTTTTGTGTCGTTAGTGTTTGCCCAAGAGATTAACTGTAAATATTATAATTCCTCTATTTCTTACATTTAAGTCAACTGTTATTGCCAATTTTTATGTATGAGCATGCATTTGTGTGTGAATGTGTGTTAGTGTTTGTGTAAAAATAGTTTTTTTTATTCTATTTGTACTTTTATTTTTGTTACTCTTATACAAACGAGTATGTGTGTGTATGTTTGCTTGTACAAATTTTGTTTATTTTGGTTCATTGTTTACTATATGTATTTGTTGTTTTCGTTTATTTATTTGTATGTGTGTTATTAAACTCTCTACTTAATATAGGAATATATGTTTGTATGTACGCATGTATTTACCTACAACAATGACTACTTAACTCAGGGATATTTAAGTGTTAAAATCCACCTTATTGCCATATTTTACTTTTTTAGTCGTATTATAAGAGTCAGAGACTATTTATTGTGTGTAGGTAAGAGTTGTATTGGACTTGGGGATAATGCGTTCTTTACTTATTCATACAAGTACTACACGCTCCCCTATATTAATTTTATTATGTAGGCTTTTCTCAAACTCACATACACAGAAATTCAAAAAGGTTTATTTACTTACGAATATTTACACATATGATGACATCCATTTGAAATTAAAGCTTCATACCAAGCATTTTCATACTATACATTGTGGTATATTTGTGTAATTGTGTCAGTATTTATGTATGTACTTAATTAATATAGACAAAAATAATTAAATATAACTAAAGCACTATCCTTTTTCAATTAACACTTTTATTTATTACTTAGTACTTCAAACGTAAGTTATAATTTTAGTAAAATCTTTAATTAAGGTTTTTTATATGCAAGAAGTAGGCAATTTAACATAATATTCTTATAAATAGTAATGTGTGTAAAAAGAATACTGAAACATATTTTTAATAGAAAACGTATAGAAACTATCACATTATTTTTCATCCTTTTTATGTGTTAAAATTGAATTAATAAATCAAAATTTTTCAACATCGGGGAAAATAAAAATATCAAAAACAACTATAAAAAACAGAGTTATTTATATTTTTCTCCTTAATTAATTATAATTTATAAATAATTAAAAATTTTAAAAATATTAAACTTGTTGATAGAAACAACTTATTGTTGTTAGAATTAAATAAGTAATCGATAGTTGGTCAAACTTTAAACATGTTACTTATGCCCTAGATCATTGTATATTTGATGGATTCACAAAATTTCCTAAGTATCGTATTGTCATAGTGTCATAATTTTCCAAAAATTTCGAAATTATTAAAAAGTGTTTATTGTAAAATATTTAACACTTGTCAATTCACCAATTATGTATAAAGTTGTAGGTTTTAAAGAAAAATATTGTTTAGTGTTGTTAAGCAAAATATGTATAACGCAAAAATCCCTGAGCTCAATTTTAAGCTAAAGACAAGTATGAAGCTTGAAATTATTACATTAAAAAAAAATCAGAAAAAATATGTGTTGGGTAATTTTGTTCCAACTCGTTAATAAAAAAAAAGTAAGAGTACTATATACGGCTGTGCCGAATCTTTTATACCCACCACCAGTTTTCCGTACTTTTATAGCTAGGGTTTTTTCCGCAATTTTTTGTTTCCCGGGAATGCGAGATTTATTTTTGAATTTCCCGGGATCCCGCAGCAAAATAAATAAAAAGTAAATTTGTTTTTAATTAATAAAAAACTTTTTATTAAAAAGCATAAAATAGTTTATAATGTTAAAGAAACACTTCAAAACTATAAAAAATAATATAAAAAAAAAACTTGAATTTAAAATATAAATTGAGTAAAAATATTTTTTAATGAAAAAAATATTATTTTCTAGATACGAGATCGAATATTAGAACAAAAAAACAAAAATACAGGTACTTCAGCTATGAGATCAAAAATAAAATCATCAGAATTCAATTCAATTCAATAATTAAAAAATAAAACGTAAAAATTTTTAACGACTTAGAAAATAATCGTTTAATTTGCTCAAAGTCTATTTCTGATTTTATTAACACATTGCCCTGTTACAGAAAACACTCGTTCACTTTATATCGATGTTGAACGAATAGTTAAAAGTGCATTTAACAAATATACAATATTTTGATTTTTCCCTCAAAAAATTTTAACTCTTTCTTTATAGAAATTTTGAAGTACTGGTAACGTGGGCTGATTTTTTTTAATTTTTTAACACATTACCTCAAAAAGTATATCAAATTATTTGTAAAAATATTTTTAAATGTAAAATTAAAAACAAACCTTGAAGAAAACATTTTTATAAAAAAGAAATGTTACAATATAAACATCTGCTTTCGAATCGTAGCCACCTCTTTCATTTCCCGTGAAAACACCCTATTTATAGCACAAAATTTATTATTTTGTTTTTAACAGTAATCGCTATAGAATAATCTCTTTATACTAAAATATGTATCACTTTCTTTATATAACTTCGATATGTTAGTAAAAAGGTTTCGTAAATTTAGTCTTTCAATAGAAGTGGACGTTAAAGTAGGCGTGTCAATGTAGTTTCTGCTGTTAAATAAAACTAAGATATTTATATATAGTCCTTTATTCTTCCAAGAACTTTGTCCATAGAGAAATTATATGGATTTAAGATAAGCCGTCAGGTAGGCGTTAACGTGGGCGTATCACCTATGTATGTAGCAAATTTCATCATCATACCTCTAATTTTGTAATTTTTATGAGTTTTTAAATTTTATTAACAGTATATAACGTGAAAAGTGGGCGTTATAGTGGGCGTGTCTGAATTGTTTCTGCTAATAAGTACAACTTAGATATTTCAATATAGCCCTTTGTTATTCCAAAATCTTTATTCATAGAGAAATTATATGAGTTAAAAAAAAAAAACGTTGTATGTCATTTGGGCGTAAAAGTGGGCATATAGCCTAAATTTTCCGGCATAACAATGACATGAACTAGAAGGATATCCGTAGCAAATTTCATCATTATACCTCTAATTTTATCGGTTTTATGAGCTTTTAAATTTCATTAACAGTATATAACGTGAAAAGTGGGCGTTAAAGTAGGCGTGTCTGTTGTATCTGCTAATGAACAAAACCTAGATATTTCAATGTAGTAATTTATTATTCCAAAATCTTTATTCATAGAGAAATTATATGAATTTGAGGTAAAACGTTATATGGGAGGTGGGCGTGTCACATTTATTTTCTGTTACAACAAAGCGTTTGCCCAAAAAGCAATTCCTGCAAAATTTCAGAATCGTACACCTAAGTTTGTTTTATTAGGTTTTAAATTTTAAATATACCGAAAAATACACTGTGCGGTATACATTTTCGTACATTTTGATCTATAACTCCTTTCCTTATGCATAGATTTAAACAATTTTCGGCGAAAAATATTGTTTTTGTTTACGAAAATTTCTATTCGAAGTTTCATGACTCTACGTTAGTGCGTTTGGTCACAGTTCCATTTCATTCAATGTTGGAAGGGCACGGTTTTTTTACCTACTCTGGCATTGCGAGCTATAACTCTCTTTCTTATATTCCGATTCTGGCATAATTTTAGCCCCCTAGCTTTTTCGGTGCGCCCTCTATCGTGCTTTCAACAGACGGACAGACGGACGGACATAGCTAGACCGTCATAAAATCAAACGCCAATTCAGAATATATATACTTTATGGGGTCTAAAATGGATATTTCGATGTGTTACAAATGAAATGACAAAAACAAAAAATTCTGAATTTTAAATTGCCATTTGACTTTGGTCGAGAAGCTAATTATCCAATGTATTCTGTAATTTCCACATTGCACTTATAGCCTATGAAATTATAAATTAACCTAAAACAAAGGTAAAAAGTTAAGCCTAATGCTAGAGATATGATAAGTATTGTTTCTACCATCATTGAAATTATAAAACAAATTTCTATTAATATAAAACCAGTTTTTGTTAAAGAATATTTATATGCCAGAGAGTCCAATTTCGGTATATGTTATTATTTATCTAAAATTATTGAAAAGTTTATTTGTGATTTTTCCACAAGCATTTTGTTTTTTTTTTAAATTTTATTAATTGTTTTCTAACAGGTGATTGAAGTTAATGAATACTTTTGCAACCGACACCTATCAATCTTTATTGCATTGTTCAGTTTTAAAAATTCTGTTAAAGTCTTTTCAACATATTTGACGACAGTTTATAAAAAAAAATATAAGATTATTCCTCTGCAGTTTTAGATTCCTTTTATGATTTTTCTTTAATTTCTTAATCAAAGTTACAAGTGAAACTTAAAATGCAAAGGACATGTATTACATCAAATTGTGAAAGCTTAAGATTCATTTTGGATATCGCTTTAGCCTTTTGTAAGCCGTTAATAAAAAGGATTAAGAAAACATATTAATATAAGTTTATACAGTATCAGATAAATGTTCTAGTCGTAGTCTTCGAGGTATTACAAATGGAACCACAAACTACCATTCTTCTCATGACACAAAAAAATGTATATGCATTGAGAGCTTACAACATATCGAATACACACATTCGTTAAATCTTCTATACACGCGTATATCTATATATATAAAAGTGAAACTCTGTGTGTGTGTGTTTTTTTTTTTTTTTTTTTTTTTTTTTTTAACCCGATCGGACTCAAACTTTGGCAAGTTGTTGTACACATACCAGGGAGTGTTTATGGGTGGAAAAAATTGGGCGGGGCCACGCCCATAAAAATTAGTTATCAGTTTTAGCTATTTGCACTTGACCGATTTTAATGAAACTTTGCACACATATTGTGCTGTCATGACTAAATAATTTTGTGATAAGAAAAGTGGGCGGGGCCACGCCCCTAAAAAAAGTTGTAATTTTGAGGTACTTTCACTAGACCGATTTTTCTGAAACTTTGCACACATACTAAGCTGTCATAACCATATAATTTCGTGATTATAAAAGTGGGCAGGGCCACGCCAATAAAAAAAAGGTTATAATTTTGAGGTACTTGCACCAGACCGATTTTTCTGAAACTTTGCACATATATCGAGCTGTCATGACTAAATAATTTCGTGATTAGAAAAGTGGGCAGTGCCACGCCCATAAGAAATAGGTATCATTTTGAGGTACTTGCACTGGACCGATTATTCTGAAACTTTGCACACATATTGAGCTGTTATGACTTTACAATTTCGTGATTAGAAAAGTGGGCAGGGCCACGCCCATAAAAACAATTATAATTTTGAGGTACTTGCACTGGTCCGATTCTTCTGAAACTTTGCACACATATTGAGCTGTTATGACTTTACAATTTCGTGATTAGAAAAGTGATTAGGAAAGTGGGTTTTTTGCATTTGATATTCAATTAAAATTCAGAATGCATTTCGACGCACTAAGGGGCGTAGCAAAGCGCGCCGGGTTTGGCTAGTTTAAAATACAAAAAAAAAACACAAGAACTATTCCCATGTTAGTGCAAAAAAAAAACGCTCACTATTACATTCCAGCAAAAAAATTTCAATAATGTTATAGACAGAATTAAGTATTTTTTAAAGATTTTATTTCCAATTCGATTCTTTTAACTAAGCATTACTACTAAAATAACTTATTCTTTCTTTTATTTGTTTTTATAACAGATAATATAACTATTTATAACATTTAATATTTATTGTAGTGCAATTGGTAGTGCAGAAAGCTATATTTGCCACCAATAACACCACGGAACAATGTTTTTGTTGATTAAGAACTGAATGACGTTTTCAAGGTTATTTGAGACGCTGAATCCAAATCTGCACTTGGTTTTCTTCTATCAGCTCGACTTTTAGCGGTATACCGTTATGTCCAAAATTAAGGCGCTTTCACATATTGGAATAACTTGAAAACGTTTTACGCTATTCAGATAAAAAAAAATCTAAAACTTGTCAACAATATTATCTTTAAGTTGTGCTTACATTGGTTGTAAATTTTGCCCAGTATTTTCAGAGATATCGGGGATATGTATTTTTTAAACAAAATTTCAACATTTTTTCAATTTTAAAAACTTCGTAAAAAATATAAAACGACAAAATATCCCGTTATTTTTTTCAAGCGTATAGGCAAATATGTTTCGAATTAAACGAGCCATATTTTGTTCAAATCGATCAACAACTTTTGATTTTATTTATTTTTTTAAAATAAACTACGGTGCAACGGCATTTATATACATATATATATTTAGCTGATGTATATTTAGCGATTTTAACACTAAATGAACGTTTTTTCCTTCATTTCAAAATGAAGTACCTTTACTTAATTCTGAATAAAAGCGAAATGCGTTTATCGATTTATATGGCCGATGTCTTATTTTGTTTATGTGACTTTACGTGAAAGTAATAAACCTTTATACTTATCCCATTTTAGAGTTTTCATGATATTTTTTTAAATAAAAATTTTATTTTTTTTCTTTTTTACTTCAACAACCATTTCTCAGTAACTTTTTTTGTGATTATCAAAAGTTTAATTGTTTTCCAAAGGTAACAATTACATCTGTAAAAAAAAAATTAAGTTATGATTTGATGAACTTTTAATTGTTGAAAAAAAATTCCGAAGTACGATTAGTATCTATAACTTAAAAATGCGAGCTGATGGAGAAAAACGGAGATTAGATTTGAAATCAGCAACCTCAAATTAGTAAAAAAAACTGCAACAAAGTTCCAGTCAATACAAACAAAAAGGTTCAATTTCGTTCCCGTGTGTAATCCATTGAATTTTTTGTATATCTGTTCTTGATGAAATGTCAAAATTTTTGCTGGGATAGTACACATAAACAAAAAACTCTTTGTTTTACAAAAGGCACACGTAAAAATACGCTTTGTCGTCGAAAATAAAAATAAAAAAAATTGTTTCACCAAAATGAACCACAAAACGTTCACACAATAGTATATTTTTTACTGTTCTTTTTTGTGCGTCTGTTGTTGTTATATTCTTTTGTAGTTGATATATAGTTGTAGTCTATATGTAAATTTATATAAAAATTGCAATTTTTTTGAATAGTGTTGTTGTTTCTGTATAAAACGTTGCTAGATACAAACTTATATGTACGTGTGTATTTTTACGAATATAAATATTTTGTTTCTGTGCTTCACTTGAGTGCATATGGTTGGTTTAAATGTACATGTGATTGTATATTTTATAAATATTGTAGCATATACACATAAATATTTTTTCATGCACAGCTGCATTTACAAAATGATTTTTTTCCACGTTTCCAAATTTTTCTATATATACACAAACACACACATTGATATTTATGTTTGTATGTATTTATGTTTGTATATATATGTGTGTATATGTATGTGTTTTTTCTCTCTTTACGTACATACATATGTTTGTTTGAGTTTCTTTGTTGTCTTTGTCGGTGTTGACACTACAGTGCGTATGTGTAATGGTATAGCTGTAGTACTTATGTTTGTGTTATTTGTTTGTTCTTCGTACTGCAGTTTCCCGTGCATTTTTAATTTTAATAAAATGATTTTAAATTAAGCAATTTTATAACACTTTTGATGCATAACTGCATTTTTAGTAAATAGAAATTGAAATTAAATTTGTATAATGAAATGTTAACCACTGTTTATCACTACAGCTAAAAATTGTACATCAATTTTTAATTTTCGTCAATCAAAAGCTTTTTAAATTTTCTTATAAGAGAGATTTATTAAAATCAATTGAAATTTGATCTATTAATTGAGAACTTTTTATATATTTTTTGTAGAAGTATGAAATTGTTTGAAAAGTGCTTTAAATCACGAACTTTTTACAGGCACCGGTTTGTTTTCAATTCCTAATCTAATATTTTTGTTAAATAATAATATTAAAAATTACAAATAAAAGTTATTATTAGAAAAGGTTTAATTAATTGATAAATTTAAAGACTACTTTTAATATTTTTTCTTAGTTTTAATATTTGGTTTTGGATTTACGTACATATAAAAATTACAACAAAAAAATTAAGAAATAATAATAAAATCTCAACAATTGTTTTTTGTTTTTTGCTTGAGATCACTTTTTTTATAAAAAATAGTTTTAATTTTATTTTCCAATATTTCGCTGCCACATTGGGTAGCTTCTTCAGGGAAATTATAAACAATTATGAACAATTAACAATGTGAAAATAATTAATATTTTTAAAATTATTAAAATTAAGGATACAACCTTGCTTTCAGTAATTCCAGTCAAAGGATGGATATTAAAAGCATAACGAGAATGTATTACGAATATGAACATGTTGAATAAAAATGTTATTTGATAGGTGAAGTAAATATTCAGAAAAAATTTTAAAATTGTTACTATGATTTCCAATTCAAATTTCATTGAATTGTAACATATATAGAAATTTTAAATTACATAGTAGTATACCGATAAAGAGTGCCGATGATGAAATCGTAGCTGGTTTCGCAAATGCATGCTACTCAACTAATATCGGAAATAATTTTAAAGAATATTCCTAAAAATTATTGCAGTTAATTTAGTTAAAAAGGAGAAAAAATGAACTTAAGCCTAAATAAAAATGATTCACATTAAAATTGAAAAATATTTACAATAAATTCTGTTTATTAAACTGCCTGGGAACAAAAAATTATCAAAAATTATAATATTAAATCTCTGGCAGAATGTTTTAGTAAATATTGCATCCGTATATATGCTAAAATTATTTAATGTACGCTCTATTATGATTAAAAGTCAAAACAATATTAAAAAAACAAATTAACCAATAGTTGAACGAATAATATTGGAGCTATTCGTAAAAGTACGGAGCTTTTTTAATTATATGTGATAACGGCCAGCGCTACTGGCATATGATAACTAGTTTCTTTTGATCCGAATCGAACATAACATGTAGTTATTGCAGGACGATTTTGTTTCATCATTCTCTATTGATATGGTTATCATTCGAAAAATGACCTTAATTAAATACCAAGGTTATGCAGTATGAGAACTGTAAATTTTTTCTTGTGCACTTTCCTAACATCATAGTTCTATGCTAATTAACCTCATTTTGTTGGTACCCATCATATAAAAACAACACAGATCATAAGCCGAATCTATGTAAAGGTATCATTTAAAAGTAGATACCTCGAAAAAGTTTCATCATTTTACATTGACCCAACTTTTTAAAAAATCCTTTTTTTCGCAGATATGTATGTATATGTTCCGACCCTTACATAACTGACTGCTTATGATATACATATCGTCGTATGCAATGTGACATATTTCGAAAACTATAAATGATAAAAGCAATCCAATTACACAAATAAATAGAACTCGAAAAGTTTAGCTAAAAGTCAGTCTTATCTCAATTTTATATATTTTGCCCTATATTTCACCCGAAATAAGGCAGTTATGCTGATGATTTTTAACATAGTTTGAGAAAGATTAGCCCGATTTGGATGAAAATATTAGCATATGGTTGACAATAAAATATTCAGCTAAAAATATAAATCATAAAAATCTGTAGACAAATGTTGAATTTAATTTTTTTTGTTGAACTTTTTTTTAATGTTTCAAACATTCTTCTTTTACAAAGAATTTTTTAATTTCGATAATAAAAGAATAAACTGGAAAAGTATGTTCTACCAACTCTACTCGAGTGGAATGCATTTGATTTTATTCACTATACTCTTAACATAATACATAATAACAAAAACTAAAATTTGTGAGACATACGTAAATCTACATGTCTGTCAAAATTGTACTTTTACGCTGACTGCTTTGCAGCAGCAGAGATTTCTGGCAACGGCTGATGTCACATGTTTTGACAGAAGAAAATAGAGCGCACTCTAATTAAAATTTTGTCAGATGTCTCAACACATGTTTTTTTACAGAAGTAATGTTTTAAAGGTAACACACGACATGTTTGTATTAGCAGTGGAGAATTTGACAAGTCAGATGTAAAAAACATGCCGTGTATTAGCTCCTTTAAGGCAATTAGGTATATAATTTTCATAACTAAAACTAATAAAAGAGAATATTTAAAATATAGTTATTTTGTAGTTTTCTTCGTTTTCATATGTATACTTAGCTGAAGTTTTTCATACAATCAACCAACAAAAATATGCAAGCATTTGTGAACCCACAAAGATTCCATCTTTTAGTTTTGCATCGATGATTTAAGATAATTTAGTTTAAAGGTATTGGAAGTCTTCACCATTCTTAATCATTACTTCCACAAAGTTTTTCATTAGACCTAGCCTTACGTAAAGAGGTGGTAAAAATATTTTTACTCCTGAAATTCAGATTGCTCTTTGTAGCCATTTTTTATACCCGCCACCAAAACAATGGGGGGGAATATCCATTTTAGATCCCATAAGTATATATATTCTGAATCGGGGTTTAATTTTATGACGATCTAGCTATGTCCATCCGTCTCTCCGTTTGTGGAAAGCACGATAGAGGTCGAACCGAAAAAGCTAGAGAGTTAAAGTTTTTCCAGAATATTTCTTATACAAAATATTTGCTCGATACCTATTGAAAATGGGCTTAATCGGAATATTAGGAAGAGAGTTTTAGCTCGTAATACAAAAGTAATTTAAAAAAACTGTCTTTCCAACATCGAATAAAATGGAATTGTGTCCAAACGCATCAACATAGAGTCATGAAACTCCAAATATATATTTCCTGAGTAAAAACAATATCTTTCCCAAAAATTGCCCTAATCTATGCATTAGTAAAGAAATTATAGATCAAAATGTACGAAAATTTAAAATCTAATAAAACTGACAAAATTAGATGTACTACTCTGAAATTTTGCAAACATTGCTTCTTGGTCAAAGGCTTTAATGAAATTTAAAAGCTCATAAAATATACCAAATTAGAGGTATGATGATGAAATTTGCTACAGATATCCTTCTAGTCAATGTCAATTTGTCAATTTCAAAATTTAGGTGACACACCCACTTTAACACCTATCTCCCATTTAACGGTTTATCTTAAATTAATATAATTTCTCTATGGACAAAGTTTTTGGAAGAATAAAGGACTATATTGAAATATCTCAGTTTTGTTTATTAGAAGAAACTATATTGGCACGACTACTTTAACGCCCACTTTCATTTAAAGACTAAATTTACGAAAACATTTTACTAGCATATCGAAGTTATACAAAGAAAGTGATACATATTTGAGTATAAAGAGATTATTCCATAGCGATTACTGTTAATAACAAAATAATACATTTTGTGCTATAAAAGAACACAAATTTGTTGGTGGGTATAAAAGATGCGGCACAGCCGAATATAGTGCTCTTACTTGTTTTATTTGCAGTATTTATCGCCTGTACGACTATTCTATTCGCATAAAAAAAAAAGAACTTGATATATTCTACTAGTAATAGTAGCTACGTAAGAGTCGTAAGAGTAGCTACAACACAGCACAGTTGTTCCATGAGTTCTGTGTATATTAAACTTAATCGAGTAATAGCTTAATCTTTGCGTAGTTTTTTCATATTTGATTTATGTGCAAGTGAAACCGATGGATATTTATTGCCACCGTGTAGTAAAATGGCTTTTAAGCTAATCTTGGATGATTCAATAAATGTTTGCCATTAGTCAGACTTTTCAGTGAAACTTTATTCTCGTAAAAGTCCCTCATCATTATTACAAAACACAAAATCGCTGACTTTTCTGATATACTTAGTTCAGAAAGTCTGTTTACCTCGATCGCTGGTGTCCAGGTTGCTGGTGCTACAAAAGGGTTGTGGACGTTCAAGTTGATGTCCAAAAGGTGGTGGTTGAGTGGTTTAATACAACCTGTTTGCTGTTCAGTGGCTCTTCTTTAATTAATGAACACTCTAATTTTAAATTTTATTTAATATTTCTTTATTTTCTTTTTATTTCAATTTTATTTATTTTACTTAATAAGTTTTAAGGTTTTTACAATTTAATTTATAAATATTGGCGTCTATCACTTGGTAAAAAAAGAAAGCAAGTGGTCAGCAAGAGCAACAAGTACAAAGACGGTCAAGATTTTACGTCGTTAAACAAAGGGCGCCGCCTCACAATGTTATGTATTGTCTATACTAAAGTTACAAATGTATTTATATCAGATAGCAACATATCGCCCGCCTTGCGACGATAGTGCAACAGTAATACAATTATAATTTAAACAGTTTCAAATTATAGAAATTATAAAGATTGGCATTATTTTATTATAATCTAATTCAGTTTGCGAAGTTTGGTAGAAGTATCAGTTTGTGTATCGGCCGTGTTATAAGACCGTTTTGGGTTTTAAGTTCCACTACTCGGACTTTTCCGTCTGAACCAGGGTAAACTTTTATGATACGACCTAAACGCCACTCTGAGAGACAACACGGCTCACCCTTTAGAACCACAAGATCGTTTTCTTTTAAATTTACATTAGGCAACTTCCATTTGTTGCGTTTATGCAACTCTTTTAGATATTCTTCTTTCCAGCGAAGTTGTAGGGCTTTTACTTTACGCCATCGATTAATGATGCTTACAGATGAGTTAAACTCCTCAGGTTCAGCAGGGGTGAGCAAAGCGGAACCAATCAAAAAGTGCCCTGGGGTAAGAGCTGATAAATCTTCAACGTTTTCGGGCATCGAACCAAGAGGACGGGAATTAAGACACGCTTCTATTTTTGCCAAAAGAGTAGAAAACTCCTCAAACGTATATTTCAGCTGGCCAGTAGACTTTTTAAGTAACGTTTTAAAACTTTTTACACCTTCTTCCCACAAACCTCCCATATGAGGCGCTGCTACAGGAATAAAATGCCACTCTAACCGACTATGACCGTATTTTTCAACTGCAGTATCTCGAAGCTCTTTCACATGTTTCTCAAAGTTGATTTCAAGTTGTCACGCAGCGCCAACGAAGTTTCTACCATTATCTGAGAAAATTTTGTTTGGGCAACCACGACGAGCAATAAACCGATCCAAGGCGGCAAGAAACGCAGGGGTAGACAAATCGCTAACAGCTTCAAGATGTATCGCCTTGGTAGAGAAACAAACAAAGAGACACACGTAGCCTTTAGTAATACGGCAATATCGACCAGTGAAACTCTTGATTTCGAATGGGCCAGCAAAATCGGCACCTGTATTTGAAAAGGGGCGACTCAACGTAGTTCTTTCTTGCGGTAACGCTGCCATTATCTGTGTTTGAAGTTTTTTACGATGCAAAACACAGATTTTACAATTGTGGGCAACTGTTTTGGTCAAATTTTTAACCTTTATTATCCAGCACTCCTGACGGACAACATTCAAGACTAAACGAGTACCACCACGATGAACTAATTTGTGAACGAATTCTACATAAAGACGTGATAATCTACTGCAATACGCTAGTATTATAGGGTGTCTTTCATTGTAGGACAGACAAGTGGTTGAACCAAGGCTACCGTTAGCGCGAATGATTTTATTTTTATCCAAAAATGGAGGAAGGGTTAATAAAGGGCTACGAGAATCAAGTTTTTTATTCGACGACAAACAGTTGAATTCTTTGAGAAAGTGTTGTTGTTGAGATAAGAAAAACAGTCGGTTACGCACAAAGGCAAATTCTGTCGCTATAATTCTCGTTGTATCATACTTAACATCCTTATAAAGGTTTTTACGGGTGAGATGATAGAATCGAAACAAGTAGGAAATCACATGAAGAGCTCTGGGTAAACTCGAAAACCGGTCAAGTATATCTTCTATTTCAGACGATCGAGCAACATTAACTTGGACTCTTTTTGAATCTTCTGAAGTGTTAAATTCTAACGGAGTTTGGGGCCACAAAGATTTATCTAACCTGAGCCAATCAGGTCCTTGCCACCAAAGTTTGTTTTCTCGTAGTTCAGAAGGAGTCAGCCCCCGGGTTGCTAGATCGGCAGGATTGTAATTCGTAGGTACATGAAACCAATTTTTGTTACCAACTTTTTCTAAAATAGTAGCGATTCTATTTGCCACAAACGTTTTCCAATTACAAGGTGGTTTTCGAAGCCAAGCTAACACAATTGTAGAATCGGACCACAAATATAAAATATACGAATTTAAATTTAAATTAGGAACAAATTTGCCAAAAGCACTGCTCCACATAACTCCAAGCGTGGCAATGATGGTTTTTTCACAGGAGCCACTTTCGTTTTACAAGTGAGCAAATTTGTGTAAACTTTATCACCAAAACTAATTCTAACATATATTGTGGCTGCATAAGCTAACTCAGATGCGTCGCAAAAACCATGAAACTCAATGTGACAGTCTGGGGTATATTCAATCCATCGGGGAAGTTTTATTGAGTCGATATCATTATATTTCGTAACAAAAGATTGCCATTTAGTAAGAGCCAGAGGTTTTATCGGGTCATCCCAATCTATTTTATCGAGCCACATTTGTTGCATTAAAATTTTGGCTTTGATAACTACTGGGCCTAACCAGCCTGCTGGATCAAAAAGTCGAGCAATAATTGAAAGAACTTCCCGCTTTGTGTACGATTGCTTGAGTTTAATTTTTTCAGTTGTTAAGTAAGAACGTCTTCTGCTGCATTCCAGCGTACGCCAAGCGTTTTAGTTGTGCTCTTAGCATCGAGCGACAAAAAATTCGAATTTAGTAAATGCTCTTGGGGCAAATTTTTTAAAATTTGCTTTGAGTTTGACGTCCATTTTCTTAACTCAAACCCTGCAGTCTGTAATATACCAATTAATTGGTCTCGTGCCACCAAAGCATTAGAAATACAATGAGCCCCTACAAGAGCGTCATCAACATACATACACTCTCGCAATATTCGAGCGCCGAGTGGAAAACGTAGTTCTTCGTCTTCAGCTAATTGAAGTATCGTTCTTAGGGCCAAATAAGGAACACAATTAACGCCGAAAGTGACCGTTTTCAGTTGAAAATCTTCAATCTTACTATCTACTGAACTACGAAACACAACTTTTTGAAAAGGTCTGTGTTCAGCATTTACTAAAATTTGGCGATACATTTTTGCAATATCCGCATTAAATACAAACTGATAAAATCGCCATTTCAAAATCAAAGATACCAAATCAGCTTGCAAAATAGGGCCTACGTACAACATGTCGTTGAGGCTCTTACCACTAGAAGACGCACTAGAGGCATTAAAAACTATTCTCAATTTTGTTGTTGTACTTTCGGGATTAAACACTCCGTGATGAGGTAAATAATAACTTGGACCACTTTCAGAACCTCTGAGTTTCTTCATATGTCCTAAAATTAAATATTCTTTAAGGACCTCATCGTATTGAGCCTTAAATTCTGGTTTACGCATTAACGATTTTTCATTTCTTAAATATTGACTAAGAGCAATATGCCTATTTGGACCAAGTGAAGCAATGTTATTCTTAAAGGGCAGACTCACTATATATTTCCCTTCGGAATCTCTTGTGGTAGTAGAACAATAGATCTCCTCACATTTCTTATCATCATCTGATAGAACCTTTTTACGAGAAACTTCTTCTAACTCCCAAAACTTTGTCAATTGGTCATCTATTGAAACTCTTGTCATATGAGACATTCTGACACATTGTGTGGAAACATTACTGGGTGTTGGGCCAGTCACAATCCAACCAAAAATTGTTTCTTGAGCCACTAGGGATTCAAAAATACCGTGTTGGACTCCATCACGAAGAATAAAGGGATACAAATCACCTCCTAATAATAAATCTACTTCACTGCTTTCATAAAACTTCGGATCAGCATAATTCAAATCTGGCAGTTTATCGTTAGTTAATGGGCTAAATGAATGTGTTGGGACACTACCAGTTACACGAGGCACGACTAGAGCTTGAACATTAAGAGACACATCCTGATTGAAAAGTGATACAATAACAAACGTTGCCAACTTAGAAGATCTGCTTATTATATCTCCTCCTAGACCCGTAGCTTCAGCTGATACTGGACTAGTGCAACCTCAGAAGTCTTTGTATTCTTTCAGAAATAAAACTCTCATCAGAACTTGGATCAATTAGAGCTCGCACCTTGTAATAAGAACCAAAACTAACAATATGAACCCAAGCTGTCGCCAACATAACCTTCCTCGAAACAGACGTGTGATGTGATTGAACAACTCCTGATGGACCAGGAGTAATAGCGGACTGTATTCTCGATGCCGAACTATTTCTATTTTCACCTTGAGAAATAAAATTTGATAGACTATTGTTTTCTTTTCGTATAAAACCTTTATGCATTAAGGTGTGGTGCTTTCTCTTACATTTCGAGCAACCATTTGGACTAGTAAAATCACCATACATATGGCCAATAGTAAGGCAATTGAAGCAAAATCTAAACTTTTTTAAAGTAGAAACACGATTTCTATAGTCCATGTGCAAAAATTTAGAACATGCACTTATTTTATGGTTTTCTTTGCATAATTTGCACTGCAATGAGTCAACTTTTTTATGATGAGTTTTAAATTGTTTTATTTTATTTGGCTGATTGTTGCAATTATTCACCGATTGGGAACCACTTAATGGCACATTATGTGTCGCAATTATGTCTGAAACACTCTCAAGGGCATGATATCTATCGGTGAGAAAATTATTTAATTCTTCCCAGTTGAGGACCTCTGTTTTATTTTTCACTGATTGTTCCCATAGATTTAATGTGCATTCTGAGAGACGTAATGAGCATTGAAATACAAAAATAGGATCCCACGAACCAATATCAACCTTATAACTTTAAAATGGACATACAATTATTGATTTCCCTTTGCAGTCTTTTAATTTCAGAAGCAGTTTCTTGTAGGCAAGGGGCTAAATTAAAAAGAGACTTAAGTTGGCTATTGATTAAAACTCTTTTATTTTCATATTGGGATCTTAAATTGTTCCACGCAATGTCAAAGTTTTCTCCCGTCAAGGCCACATTTCTATTAATGTCTCGGGCTTCACTATTGGTTTTTTGAAATAAATAAAACAATTTTTCTACAGGGCTTAGTTTGGTATTATTTATGTAAATTGCAGTAAACATATCCCTAAATGTAGGCCACGATACGTAATCCCCATAAAAAACGCCAGTATCACACGGAGGTACCGACATGGAACTACAAAGATTGGGTACTGCTGCACTTATATTTTCTTTAACGATTTCCTTTATGTTTTGTTCGGCCTTCGATATTATATTTATACACCGTATATAAGTTTTGCGCACCTGTGGGTGTTTCGTTTGCACTACTAACAATTCTTTCTTCCTTTCTACCTTCTCATCGGAGCAATCTTCAAATATTCTCCTATAATTGTCCCATATTTTTTCCAACTCATCTCTCTCAAAATCAAAGGCTACCTGTGTATAGCCAGAAAGGTCGTGATCCTTTAAAGCAGCCTCAAAATTAATTATTTGATCTGCTGCACGGATATATTTGTCAAACGTTGACATTTTTTATTTTATTTAATGATAATCTGAGATAATCTGAGATAACCTTGACAAAACGGATTGGGAAACACTTATCGCAAAAATTAAAGACAAGAACAACATAGTAAAACGAAAAAAGGCGCCAACAAAAAATTCTAAAAATTCCAATATATTTCCAGATCAAATTCTTTTGAACAACAACAAATTTAAAAGGCGACAAAATATGTGCAAATTTTGTGAAACAACAAAAACGCAGGAATAGTGGTTTTTACAGTAAAATGTACCGTTGCTCTTTATTAATAATAAATTTCAACTGAGACACAAATTTTATGCCGCACTGAGACACTTTTTGTAATTTCAAAATTAAATTCACTGTACGCACCTTTTTATTTCAATTGCCGGGAGAAGGACCAAAATGTTTACCTCGATCGCTGGTGTCCAGGTTGCTGGTGCTACAAAAGGGTTGTGGACGTTCAAGTTAATGTCCAAAAGGTGGTGGTTGAGTGTCTCTATTTATTGGTTTAATACAACCTGTTTGCTGTTCAGTGGCTCTTCTTTAATTAATGAACACTCTAATTTTAAATTTTATTTAATATTTCTTTATTTTCTTTTTATTTCAATTTTATTTATTTTAGTTAATAAGTTTTAAGGTTTTTACAATTTAATTTATAAATATTGGCGTCTATCACTTGGTAAAAAAAGAAAGCAAGTGGTCAGCAAGAGCATTAAGTACGGTCAAGATTTTACGTCGTTAAACAAAGGGCGCCGCCTCACAATGTTATGTATTGTCTACACTAAAGTTACAAATGTATTTTTATCAGATAGACGCCAACAAAGTCTTTTTGCCTATTTTAATATAATAAGAACTTCGAGTTATTATCCAATAAATTCCGTTTTTGTAATCTCTATGCAAGAAGTTGAGACTTTAGTTTTTACAGTATTGAATCTCGAACAATATCATTCAGGTCAGACTATTTTATTAAATGAGGATTTCTCTAAGAACTTGTAATACAGATGAGGGTGCACCTTAAGATTGATTAATCCAGATGAAATACACGCTTAAGGCACGGTAAAAATATCTTCATCTAACAATTTCGTCACTGGTAAAAGGTATTAGAGGTAGTTGTTTTAAATAACTGATCGTTGGGCAGATAATATATTCAGATATATGATTTTGTTCTTAATTTTTCTCGAAAATCCACGCGTTGGCGTCATGCAGAAGTAAAAATTACTTTTATGATTTTGTTACGATTTCGATCATGCCAATCACTAAAAGCTCTTAAGCAAGTATTGCAACATATTTTCGGCAGCCAATATTTGTCACTTTCATCGACAGGAAATTCAAAGCAAAGTTTATAATAATTTTTAACTAGAGTAGTCATTATATGCAGTTACGATTTTATAGACAATGCACCACAAATGTTGCAAATCTGTAGAATTTATACAAGTACTTAACATACTGCAATATTCTATTTAAAAAGTATTTTTATACCCGCCACCATTCCGTTTGTAACACATCGAAATATCCATTTTAGACCCCATAAAGTATATATATTCTGAATCAGGGTTTGATTTGATGACGATCTAGCTATGTCCGTCCGTCTGTTGAAAGCACGATAGAGGTCGCACTGAAAAAGCTAGGGGGCTCAAATTTTGCCAGAATCTTTCTTATAGACAAGGTTTGTTTGGTATTGAAAATGGGCTAAATCGGAATATTAGGAAGAGAGTTATAGCACGAAAAGCAAGAATAGGTCGAAAAAACCGTGTCCTTCGAACATCGAATAAAATGGAATTGTGTCCAAACGCATTAACGTAGACTCATGAAACTTCGAATATATATTTCCTGAGTAAAAACAATATTTTTCCCTGTCTAAATTTAGGCATTAGGAGAGGAGTTATCGATCAAAATGTACGAAAATTTATACCGCACAGTGTATTTTTCGGTATATTTAAAAACAAAAACATCATAAAAGCAACAAAATTGGATGTACGACTCTGAAATTTTGCACACTCTGCTTTTTGGTGAGTGGCTTTTTTGTAACGGAAAATCAATGTGCCACGCCCACCTCCCATATAACGTTTTAACTAAAATTCTTATAATTTGTCTATTAATAAAGATTTTGGAAAAATAAAGAGCTATATTGAAACACCTAAGTTGTACTCATTCGCAAAAATAACTTTGACACGCCTACTAGAACGCAAACTTTTCACGTTATCTAGCGTTAATGAAATTTAAAAGCTCATAAAACCGCCAAAATTACGCCATATAACGTTTTACCTAAAATTCATATAATTTCTCTATTAATAAATAATAATAAAGAGCTATATTGTAACACCTAAGTTGAACTCATTCGCAAAAATAACTTTGACACGCCTACTGTAATGCCCACTTTTCACGTTATCTACAGTTAATGAAATTTAAAAGCTCATAAAACCGATACAATTTACTAAGTATCTACTTCTAGTCACTGTCATTACTGTTCCAGAAAATTAAGGTTCCACGCCCACTTCCCATATAACGTTTTAACTGAAATTCATATAATTTCTCTATTAATAACGGTTTTGGAATAATAAAGGACTATATTGAAATATATAAGTTGTACTCATTAGCAAAAACAACTTTGAGATGCCTACTATAATGCCCACTTTTCACGTTATCTACCGTTAATGAAATTTAAAAGCTCATAAAACCGCCAAAATTAGAGGTATGATGATCAAATTTGCTACATTAATATATCCTTCTAATCAATGTAATTGTTGTGCCAAAAAGTTTAGCTGACAAGCCCAGTTTAACGCCTACCTCCCATATAACGGTTTATCTTAAATTCATGTAATTTCTCTATTGACAAAGTTTTTGGGAAAATAAAGGACTATATTGAAATATCTAAGATGTATTTATTAGCAGAAACTTTATTGACACGCCTACTTTAACACCCACTTTCATTGAAAGACTACATTTACAAAAGCATTTTAGTAGCATATCGAAGTTATAAAGGGTGGTTAAATTTTAAGGGCCGATGTTGAATTTAAATAAAACACAAATTATTTAGGATATTATTATTATTTCTTTTTATAATTATAATATTTGTATGGTTCAATTATGTATATAACAAAATATCGGCCAAATGCCCCCCCCCCCCATCCTTGGCACCACTCCTCTATCTGATGGTCCAAATTTTCAATGACAATGTTGATGCTCAATTGTTGGGCATGATGATGAGTCGAGGTTGACTGCTCTTTTGCCACACTATCGCAAAAACCATCAGTGGTTCCCATTCAACGCACTAAGAAGGCATTCACAGATTTTCTAACATTTTTTACATACCTGTTTTGCAGAAATTTAAATATTTTTTACAATTCTCCCGATTGTGGACGAATTTGAATGATTATGTTAATCAAAAGACCTACGAAGTGCACAAAATGCATTTTGATTTGAACGCCCATTTCTTACAAAAGCTGAATAACTTTAAAGCGTTACTCATTTGCGTATCCTTCCACGGATCAAATTGAGTAAGCTTGAGATTGAGAAATGTCAAGTGAAATGCAGAAAAAAAATTTAAAGACTAGGTGTAGTTCACCTTCAACAAGGGCCCTTAAAATTTAAGCACCCTCTACAAAGAAAGTGATACATATTTTATTATAAAGAGATAATTCCATAATTATTAACAAAATAATAAAAATTGTGCTTTTATTGTACACAAAATTGGTGGTGGGTATAAAAGATTCGGCACAGCCGAATATAGTGCTCTTACTTGTTTTAACTAAAAAAATATTTTTAAAAAAATTTGTTCGATAAATTTTGTACTAATACATATTTTTCAATAAATTTGTATGTTTGAATCGTTTGTAAATACACTCTATGTAATTGGTGAATGGTATTGGAACTTCGGTACAGGCGAATATAAAATTATAACTTGTTTATTCTTATATTTCCTCTTTCTCTCTCCCTTTCTCACACTCTATTCATCGTTATTATGTATTAATCTTTTTTCATATCGCGTGGGACGGCCTATAGTGTTGCATTAAAAATAAATCATTATTTTGTTAAGAGTGTATTTCAACAAGACCACCGTTTATCTCTTGATATACGTTTATCAAACTTTGTATTTTGTACTTATTAACTAAATTTTTCTTTTTTATAAAACAAAATAAACAAATATAGTAGAATGCCTAAAGAATTGTTTCAAATGAGCAATTGTCCTCAAAGGACAAAAAAAAACATAACAGTTATTTCGTACGAAATTCAAAACAAGAGTTGATTAATTTTTTTTGTTTGCTCGATTTAAAAATTATTTTTGTATGTCAAAAAAAATTAAATTAAAAAATTAACCACGCTTTTAAACTGCAAACAGTACATGTTTTAAGCTGATGATTTCTGCGGGCATTTTAAACTTCAGGTACATATTACTTAAAGTTTTTATAAAGCGTTAAAGCTGTTATATACCTTGACCGTTAGGTAATAATAGGAAGCTTATGTGATGTTATTATTATAAAACTTAAGTCAAGTAGTTTAATTTAGGGGGTTCTATATTTATTTTAAAGTGGAAGAAAAAAATTACCTGGCAACACTGATTGTGGTTGTTTGCGAGATACCCACAACGTATGTATTTACATACATATGTGCAGTTTTTTTTTTTTTTTTTTGCTAAAATATGATTTATGATTTTTTCCCCCAATATAATGATTTTTATTTTTAGAAATTATATTTTTTTTGTTTTAAGTTATAGATACGAAACATAATACTGAAACGATTTGATTTTAACCATAATTATTTAAAAGAACTTTTTTTTTCTCTATTTTGTCTTAACCCTTTAAAAATAATTAATAGAAAAGTAGCTTCTTTAACAGGTTTAATACAAAACTTTTCAAATTTATTCAATTTATGAGAATGACGTTCAAAACTTAAGAGACGAGTTTAGAGAACTACGTCTTCTCCACTTTGACGAACACTTTACAACTTTAGATAATCTAAGTTGTGAAGAATTTTGGTCAGAAGTCTCAAAAATAACACGAGCTTACAAAATCTTAGCTTTTCTGCTACTCTGTTTTAATTTGTGAAATACGTTGAGCAACTTTAGATATTTTACACTAAGAATTTCACATACAAAAATAATTTTTAAGTCTAGCAAACAAACAAAATTTATCAACTTTTGAGTGTACCGATTAGGCAACATTATTCCACAATTATGTCTTACGAATTTTTTTATAAGGATTTTGAAAACATTTCGCATAAAATATTAAACAAAATATCAGGATTAAAACCAAAATGCAAAATAAAATATATATAAAGCAGAAACTATCCCAAGAGCACTTATCGGTTTAGTAAATAAATATTGAATGACAATTGAAGAACGATGAATCACAAATATTTTTGAAGTGTTTGTTAAAAGTGTGTTTTTTGGGATTGTCAAAGTGCCAAAATACAAGTGTGTTACTATTAATGAAGTACGTAATGCATAACAATAGAGGTAAAACATTTCTTTTGCGAGCTGTTTTCATGTCGTTATGGTTTTTCCGAAGTACGCAAAATGCATCACACACATTACAATTTATGGCAAAGTAAGATACTTTAATAAGTTAAATAAGCAAAATTTATTTTTGAATACTTGATTCAAACTGAAACCTTTATTTTGTTCTTCTTGTGTAAATAATTTTCAAATTATTAACTCTGTTCATAAGTTTATACATTTTTAACTAAAATAATTACACATTTAAGCCTTCTCTTTCTGGATCTTAAGGAATTTTAGCTTTAGAAAATTTTATTAGAGAATTTTAACCACGCGGTTGTTTTATTATTAACTTTTCTTTGTCTTTTTGTGTATGTTTTTCTTATTTCGTTTCATTTTAAAATAAACATTTCCGTTTATTATTTGTTGCCTGAATCTAAAATGAGGAAACTTCTTCAAATGTTTGTGTGTAACAAAAGGGAGAAAAACATTTATGTGTTTGAAATAAATGACAACAAAGCAAACACTTTGCATAAGTAAGACCAGGAGAATGTCTTTAAGACACCATCGCTACTCCAACTACTACAAGCAACAAAATACAAAATCTAGTACGCATTATAAATATGAACACAAGCACCTACACCTACACCTAAACGTACATACATACTACATATGTATATGTATACTCAATATTAATATAGCATGAAGAAAATAAATTGGGTTGCAATAGCAAAACTAAAAAAAAATAAACCGAATACGTTCAAACTCTTACTGACTTGTACTCTCAGCTCAAAAAACAAAAAATTCAATTTCCACAAACCACAAAAACATCTAAAAAGACAACCAAGCGACCACCAAAAATAACAATAAAAAAACCAAATAGTGCACTGTAAAACAAAAGAAAAATTAAATTTTTGTATGACAAATTATTGGAAAAAAATTCCTAACAATAAAATTTTGAAACTTGTTTTTAAATCTAAGTTATTCTACAAAGTAAAATCATAATAGTCTAGAGTAAACGCCTGTGGCGGCTACCCCTTTGGTATTCTTATAATCACTGAGGAATGAAGACGGTTAAAAAGGGACGCGTTTATGGAAGTAAACTGCTTTGGTCTACTCCCTGTAGGTATTTACTTTAAAAGCTCTCATACCTTTTTTTTAAATTTTATTTAATTAAAATTTGTTATTAATATAGAGTAAAAACATACTTAGCAAAACAATTCGATATAAGAACATTGTAGACCTAACTTAAGGTATGTTTACATTAGGTAAACATTTGGCCAAATAGACGTAACAACTAAAATTTATCAACTTCCTTCTGGTATAATAACAAAATGGTTTTTCAATTAAAATTTTTTTAAATTTAAACTAGTTATAATATTAATTCATTGTAACATGTTTTTACTGTAGTTCGTACTTTAATAGTTAAAATTGTATTATATAATAGAATAAATAAATTAATTAAAAATATAAATTTTTAATAAAAAAAAATTTAATTTAAAAGTCAATAACTCGGTTATAATTAAATTGTTATTAAATTTGGTTAATATTTTAAATAATAGATTTCAAAAAAATATATTTCGAACTCGTTCAACAATACTGTGTTAACTCAAACACTTCAAAGTTTTTCAGCAGAGACAAAAAAAATGTTTTTTTAATGCTTAAGAAAGTTTCCTTTAACCAAATTTCAGCAATGTTAAGAAAATCCATCAATTATTGTATTGCGCTGCATATCCTTTTTATTTGTTCATTATCTGCAAATAGAAAGCGATTTTTGCACTAACTATCATTTATTTTTTATACCCGCCACCAAAAAAATGGTGGGGGTATATTCATTTTGTCATTCCGTTTGTAACACATCGAAATATCCATTTTAGACCCCATAAAGTATATATATTCTGAATCAGGGTTTGATTTGATGACGATCTAGCTATGTCCGTCCGTCTGTCCGTCTGTCCGTCTGTCCGTCTGTTGAAAGCACGATAGAGGTCGCACCGAAAAAGCTAGGAGGCTCAAATTTTGCCAGAATCTTTCTTATAGACAAGGTTTGTTTGGTATTGAAAATGGGCTATATCGGAATATTAGGAAGTGAGTTATAGCTCGGAACGCAAGAGTAGGTCGAAAAAACCGTGTCCTACGAACATCGAATAAAATGGTATTGTGTCCAAACGAATTAACGTAGAGTCATGAAACTTCGAATATATATTTCTCGAGTCAAAACAATATTTCTCACCAAAAATTACCTAAATCTGATCATTAGGAAAGGAGTTATCGATCAAAATGTACGAAAATTTATACCGCACAGTGTATTTTTCGGTATATTTAAAAACAAAAACGTCATAAAAGCAACAAAATTGGATGTACGACTCTGAAATTTTGCACACTTTGCTTTTTGGTGAGAGGCTTTTTTCTAACGGACAATCAATGTGCCACGCCCACTTTTACGCCCACCTCCCATATAACGTTTTACCTAAAATTCATATAATTTCTCTATTAATAAAGATTTGGAATAATACAGGGCTATATTGAAACATCTAAAATGTACTCATTCGCAAAAAAAACTTTGACACGCCTACTATAACGCCCACTTTTCACGTTATATACCGTTAATGAAATTTAAAAGCTCATAAAACCGCCGAAATTAGAGGTATGATGATCAAATTTGCTACGTATATCCCCCTAGGCAATGTCATTATTGTGCCAAAAAATTAAGATGCCACGCCCACTTTTACGCCCACCTCCCATATAACGTTTTACCTAAAATTCTTATAATTTCTCTATTAAAAAAGATTTTGGAATAATAAAAGGCTATATTGAAACATCTAAAATGTACTCATTCGCAAAAATAACTTTGACACGCCTACTATAACGCCCACTTTTCACGTTATCTACCGTTAATGAAATTTCAAAGCTCATAAAACCGCCAAAATGTGATGTATGACGATCAAATTTGCTACGTATATCCCCCTAAGCAGTGTCATTATTGTAAAAAAAAATTAAGGTGCCACGCCCACTTTTACGCCCACCTCCCATATAACGCTTTACCTAAAATTCATATAATTTCTCTATTAATAAAGATTTTGGAATAATACAGGGCTATATTGAAACATCTAAAATGTGCTCATGCGTAAAAATAACTTTGACATGCCTACTATAACGCCCACTTTTCACGTTATCTACCGTTAATGAAATGTTAAAGCTCATAAAACCGACAAAATTAGAGGTATGATGAGGAAATTTACTACATATATCCTTCTAGTCAATGTAGTTGTTGTGCCAAAAAGTTTAGGTGACACGCCCACTATAACGCCTACATCCCATATAACGGGTTTTCTTAAATTCATGTAATTTCTCTATTGACAAAGTTTTTGGGAAAATAAAGAACTATATTGAAATATCTAAGTTGTATTTATTAGCAGAAACTTTATTGACACGCCTACTTTAACGCCAACTTTCATTGAAAGACTACATTTACAAAAGCATTTCAGTAGCATATCGCAGTAATAAAGGGTGGTTAAATTTTATGTTGAATTTAAATAAAACACAAATTATTTAGGACATTATTGTTATTTCTTTTTGTAATGATAATATTTGAACGGTTAAATTATGTATTTAACAAAATATCGGCCAAATGAACCCCCCCCCCCATCCTTGGCGCCACTCCACTATCTGATGGTCCAAATTTTCAATGACAATGTTGATGCTCAATTGTTGGGCACGATGATGAGTCGAGGTTGACTGCTGTTTTGCCACACTATCGCAAAAAACAGCAATGGTTCCCATTCAACGAACTAAGAAGGCATTCACAGATTTTCTAACATTTTATACAGACCTGTTTTGCAGAAATTTAAAAATTTTTTTAAATTTTCCCGATTGTGGATGAATTTGAATGATTATGTTGATCAAAAGAATTACGAAGTGCACAAAATGCATTTTGATTTGAATGCCCATTTTCATAAAAAACCTAAATAACTTTAAAGCGTTGCTCATTTGCGTATCTTTCCACGGATCAAATTGAGTAAGTTTGAGATTGAGAAATGTAAAATGAAATGCAGAAAACTAATTTAAAGACTAGCTGTAGTTCACCTTCAACATGGGCCCTTAAAATTTAACCACCCTCTACAAAGAAAGTGATACATATTTTATTATAAAAAGATTATTCCATAATGAGTAACAAAATAATAAATATTGTGCTTTAAATGTACACAAAATTGGTGGTGGGTATAAAAGATTCGGCACAGCCGAATATAGTGCTCTTACTTGTTATTTATTTGTTTTTATACCCGCCACCAAAAAAGTGGTGGGGGTATATTCATTTTGTCATTCCGTTTGTAACACATCGAAATATCCATTTTAGACCCCATAAAGTATATATATTCTGAATCGGGGTTTGATTTGATGACGATCTAGCTATGTCCGTCCGTCTGTCCGTCTGTCCGTCTGTTGAAAGCACGATAGAGGTCGCACCGAAAAAGCTAAAGGGCTCAAATTTTGCCAGAATCTTTCTTATAGACAAGGTTTGTTTGGTATTGAAAATGGGCTAAATCGGAATATTAGAAAGAGAGTTATAGCTCGTAAAGCAAGAATAGGTCGAAAAAACCGTGTCCTTCAAACATCGAAAAAAAAGGAATTGTGTCCAAACGCATAAACGTAGAGTCATGAAACTTCGAATATATATTTCTCGAGTCAAAAGAATATTTCTCCCCAAAAATTGCTTAAATCTATGCATTATAAAAGGAGTTATAGGTCAAAATGTACGAAAATTTATACCGCTCAGTGTATATTTGAAGTTTAAAACGTAATAAAACTGACAAAACTATATGTACGGTTCTGAAATTTTGCAAACATGGTTTTTTGGTCAAAGTCTTCGTTATAACGGAAAATAAATGTGCCACGCCCACTTTTTTTTTAAATTTTTATAAAAATATATTAGCCATATTCATTAGCATTTATTCATTGCAGATGGCGACATCTGTTGAAGGCGCCACTACATTTTGCAAACACTGAGGATGATGTCTTTGCTAAACATCACGTAGAACACTAGATGACTCTAGTAACATTTTTTTGCACAAACTACAAAGGAATTTTATAGGGGTTTGTGAAAACGAAAATGACCGAAGGTTGTTGACAAAACATAACTAGAGTAATGATTTGTGCCCAACTTTACATATAGTTGTACACACAGTCTTATGAGGTTTAAGATTTAAAAATATTTTAAAAAAAGTGTGCATCAGTAGATTTAAAATAAGTATTTGAATATTTAAAATACATATTTTAACAAATTTTTTTTTTTATCTATCTATTCTTTTGTAAAGGGTGGTCGAATTTTAAGGGCCACAGGGTGATTCAAAATAGACATGCTCAGCATTTTGCTAAAACAGGAAATTTATTAGTAAGATTTTGATTTTTAAAGTTCTATAACATTTTGCTTTTAAAAGATTTTCAAACGAAATAAGTTTTGTATAATTTTAAAATTTGTTAGCCATTAGTACATGAAAATAAATTGTTTATAATGTTTAGAAATAATTTTTTTTTATTTTTAGGTCTAAATTTTCCTAAATTCCTTTTTTTAATACACCATAACTTCTAGAAAACATAAGATAACAAAAAGAAATTAGCACCATTTAGTAGATAAAACTCTCCTCTCCTCTCCATTTTATACCCGTTACGATCCGACCGTGATCAGCAGACCAATTTTTGTGACACAAGGTCAAATATTTTTTGCTAAACAAATTTTTTTGTAATGTGTTTTTTTGAAGTATTTGAGTTTTTATATCCGCCACCAAAAAAATGGTATGTATATTCTTAATCGGGGTTTTATTTGACGACGATCTAGCTATGTCCGTCCGTATGTCCGTCGAAAAAGCTAGTGGGCTCAAATTTTGCCAGAATATGTCTTATACACAAGGTTTGTTTGGAATAGAAAATTGGCTAAATCGGAGTATAAGGAAGAAAGAAAAATTGCCTAAATGCATGCATTAGGAAGGGAGTTAGAGATCAAAATGTACGAAAATTTATACCGCGCAGTGTATTTTTCAGTATGTTCAAAATTTTAAACCTAATAAGAGTGACAAAATTTGATCTACGATTCTGAAATTTTGCAGGAATTGCTTTTTGGTCAAAGGCTTTCTTCTGACGGAAAATAAATGTGACACGCCAACCTCCCATACAACGTTTTCTCTTAAATTCTTATAATTTCTCTATAAATCGAATAATAAAGGACTTTATTGAAATATCTAAGTTGTATTTATTAGCATAAATAACTTCGACACACCTACTATAACGCTCACTTTCCACGTTATTTACTGTTAATGAAATTTAAATTTATAAAACCGAAAAATTAGAGGTATGATGATAAAATTTGCTACGGAAATCCTTCTAGTCAATGTTATTGTTATGCCAGAAAATTTAGGTGAGACGCCCATTCTTACGCCCACATCCTATATAATGCTTTATTTCAAATTCATATAATATCTTAATGAATAAATATTTTGGAAGAATTACGGACTATATTGAAATATCTAAGTTGTATTTATTAGCAGAAATTTTATTGACACGCTTACTTTAACGCCCATTTTCACTGAAACACTTAATTTACGAAAACATTTTACCAGCATATCCAAGTTATAAAAGGTGGTTAAATTTTAAGGGCCGATGTTGATTTTGAATAAAACACAAATTATTTAGGAAATTATTATCATTTCTTTTTTAATGATAATATTTGTATGGAACAAAATATCGGCCAAATGGCCCCGCGACCTCAACGGCACACCTCGATCCGATAGTCCAAATTTTCAATAACATTGCTGATGCTCAATTGTTTGGCACGATGATGAGTCGAAGTTGACTGTTTTTTTGCCACACTATCGCGATAAACAGCAATGCTTCTCATTTAACGAATTTAGAAGGCATTCATAGATGTTCTAACATTTTATACAGACCTGGGGCCGAATTACGGCATTCGATATCGATCGAAATTTTACTCGAACGATCGAGTATGCTTCAGGTATATAGATTCTAATAAGAGTTTTCAAATTTCGATCACGTTCGAGTGCCGTAATTCGGCTTCTGTTTTAAATTTAAAATTTAACCACCCTCTACAAAGAAAGAGATGTATATTTTATTACAAAGAGATTATTCCAAGCGATTAACAAAATAATAATTATTGTGCTTTAAATGTACACAAAATTGGTGGCGGGTATAAAAGATTCGGCACAGCCGAATATAGTGCTCTTACTTGTTTTTTTTTTTGATTGTAAAAAGTAAATATTTTAAAATTTTTTATGTTGAATTTGTTGCTGTTTTAATAACACATTTTTTAATCAAACAGAGAAATATCATATAAAAATAGGCAAAGCATATACAATTTTTAAAAGGTAAATAAGTGCTTATAATTAAAAAAGTTTAAAATATGCATATTAATTAAATTAATTTCTTAATATGTATTATGATACGCAATACTTTTTAGGGATTATATTTCTATTGACTAGTTCCATATTATCTTTTCTTTATTTTCCGACAGTAGCACCTTTCCCTAATAAACACAAGATAACCTAAAATAATTACAAGTATGTAAGTATGCCAAAAAAATGACAACTTTCACTATCTATATTTCGTGCACAGCGCAATAGTAAATAGTGCTTTTCATTTGGACAACTCATTTTTATACCCACCACCAAAAAAATGGTGGGTGTTATTCATTTTTTCATTCCGTTTGTAAAACATCGAAATATTCATTTCAGACCCCACAAAGTGTATATTTTCTGATTCCTGGTATCATTTTAGGACGATCTAGCTATGTCCGTCCATCTGCCCGCTTGTCTGTCTGTTGATAGCTCGAAACGAAAAAGTTAAGTGGATAAAAAAAAATTTATTTTCCTAAAACTATACATTACAAAAAGTTGTAGATCAAATCGTACGAAAATTTATATATTTAAAGGTTAAAACTTAATAAAACTGACAAAATTAGATGCACAATTGTGAAGTTTTACAGACATTGTTTTTTGATCAATAGATTTAAAAAAAATAGAAAATTATGGTGATACGCCCACCTACCATATAAAGTTTAATTTTTTATTCATATAATTTCTCTATGGATAAAGAAGAATAAAGGACTCTATATTGAAATATCTAAGTTGAATTCATTAGCAGATACTACCTTAATACGCCTACTTTAACTCCCACTTTTCACATTCCTACTATAAACGAAATTGCAAATCTTATAAAAACCGACAGAATTAGAAGTATGATGATGAAATTTTGCAACTATTGCTTTTTAGTTAATGTCATTATAATACCAGAAAATAAAGGTAAAATGCCCACTGCAACGCCCTACCTTCCATATACATAGCGTGTTGCTGTTAATTCATATAATTTTTCAAGCAATAAATATTGTAGAATACTAAAGTACTTTTGAAAAAAAAAAATAACTTAGCTATGTATGTTCTTTAGCAGAAATTACTTCGACACGCCTACTTTTTAAATAATTTACAATTAATAAAATTCCAACGCTCTTAAAAGCAAAAGAATTAGAGGTATGGTAATGAAGTTTTATGTATATACCTTTCATGTCAAAATTACTATCATCCCATATAACACTTTATATTAAATTTATATAATTTCTCTATGGAAAAAGATTTTGGAAAAATAAATTCACTTCTCACATATTCTGATATCAATGAAATTTAAAAGCTCAAAAAAGCCATATAATTATATGTATTAGATAATTACTTAAATATCTCATATATTCATATTATTTATATATGGAAAACAATTTTGGGAAACAAAAATAAATTTGGAAAGGATTATCTAAGTGAAATTCAAACATTAATTATGTTATTTAAAAAGAAAGTGATGCCATACCCACACAAAGGTAATATTATTTTTTAATATCTCTGCCTACCAAATTATACTCTTCAGTTTCTGTAATGATATAACATGTAGTGTAAAAAAGTCAGTAGTATCATTTTAAATGTTGAAATACTTAAGGTTTCATTGCGAGACTAAATTTAAGAAAATAAATTGATAGCAAATCGAAGTTATTAGAAGAAAGTGATACATATTTAAGTATAAAGAGATTATTCCATAGCGATTACTGTGAATAAGAAAATAATATATTTTGTGCTATAAAAATACACAAAGTTGGTGATGGCGTATATAAAAAATTCGGCACTGTCAATTATAGTGCTCTTACTTGTTTTAATTGAATTGATTAAACCTTTTTATATCAAATATTCACGATTATGTTTAATAAACTTAATAAAACAAATTTCTAGCTGAACACAAATGAAATGTTTTTTTTTATACTAGGTTGGCATAAATGTTTTGTCGAAAATTCAAAATAAAAAAATAATGGGTTGATACAGTCTTCTTGAGCGAGTGCGATATATATATATATATATATATGTATACAATATTGGAAAACTTAATTTCTGCATTTATTGCGCCGATTTAATCCCACTGTACAGCGTTCATAACACCAAATGATAACGGCATCGTTGCTGAGAATATTGTCCTTATTGGTGCTGGTTTTGGGTGATGATTATAACGATGGAAACTCGAAAGTTTAACCACAAACATTGTCTCTTTTAAGAAGTGTTTGTGAAAAAAGAAAATTACAATGAAAAGTTTACGCACACGAGCACCGGAAACCAAACACGCACATTTAAATAAACACTTGTATATGAACATCTTTGTTCACAAAGACATACGTATGTATAACAAATGTAACAACACAAAATGACAAAAAGAGTGTTGGGAAACCCCTCTAGGTTTCTTAAGCTTAACAGCTGTGCTGAACACTATTTGGTACACATGTTGTGCATCTCTAAAAATTCACCTTAGCTTCGTTTCTTTACAATTACAGAATTTTAAATAATTTGAAGGAAGAATAATTTACGGTAGCAGTGACTATTTTATTACATCTTTAAGTTTCAATTATCATATATGAAATGGAATTAAAAAATAACGACTTGGGATATAAAATTATTCAATATTGAACCGAAAGTTAGAGTTATTTAATTATTCAATATTTATTTGGTTGTTGGGTTTAAGCTGATCTATATGCATTTCACTGGTCTTATACCAGATTATCAGAAGACCTTTTTACCCAAATTCTTGGAAAAGCTTGAAATGTTATAACTTTTATTTTCAAATTCTCATTAACAAAATGAAAATTCAAAAATAAAACAAACAAGTAAGAGCACTATATTCGGCTGTGCCGAATCTTTTATACCCACCACCAATTTTGTGTACATTTAAAGAACAATATTTATTATTTTGTTAATCGCTATAGAATAATCTCTTTATAATAAAGTATGTAACACTTTCTTTGTAGAGGGTGGTCAAATTTTAAGGGCCCAGTTTAAGGTGAACCACATCTAAACTTCAACTTTTTTCTTGTATTTTATTTGACATTTCTCAATCTCAGACTAACTCAATTTGAACAGTGGAAAGATACGCAATCGAGCAACGCTTTTAAATATTAAAGATTTTTATAAAAATGGGCGTTCAAATCAAAATGCATTTCGTGCACTTCGTGATTCTTTTGGTCAACATAATCGTTCGAATTCGTCCACAATCGTGAGAATTGTAAAAAATATTTAAATGTCTGCAAAGCAGGTCTGTATGAAATGTGAAAACATCTGTGAATGCCATCTTAGTTCGTTGAATGGGAAACATTGCTGTTTTTCACGATAACGTGGCAAAAGAGCAAGCAACCTCGACTCATCATCGTGCCCAACAATCGAGCATCAACAGTGTCATTGAAAATTTGGACTATCGGATCGTGGCGTGCCGCCTAGGTTGGGGGGCCATTTGGCCGATATTTTGTTCCATACATAATTGAAGCATACAAATATTACCGTTATAAAAATAAATGATAATAATTTCATAATAATTTTATTCAAAATCAACATAGTCCCTTAAAATTAAACCACCCATTATAACTTCGGTATGCTAGTAAAATGTTTTCGTAAATTTAGTCTTTCAATGAAAGTGGCCGTTAAAATACGCGTGTCAATAAAGTTTCTGCTAATAAACATAACTTAGATATTTCAATATAGTCCTTTAGTATTCCAAAATCTTTATTCATAGAGAATTTACATGAATTTAAGAGGAAGAAAGTGAATTTAAGGTTAAATTTTAAGGGTCACAGGGTGATTCAAAATATACATTCTCAGCATTTTGCTAAAACGGGAAATTTATTAGTAAGATTTTGATTTTTAAACTTCTATAACATTTTGCTTTTAAAAGATTTTCCAACGAAATAAGTTTTGTATAATTTTAAAATTTGTTAGCCATTAGTACATGAAAATAAATTGTTTATAATGTTTAGAGATAATTTTTTACTTAGGTCAAAATTTTCCTAAATTCCCATTTTTAATAGAACATAACTTCAGGAGAACATAAGCATAAGTTGTTAGCATGCCATCTAGTAGTTGCTAGTAGAGTCATCTATCTTATCATCTTTATCTTATATTTAGCTACATTACAATAAATGGTGCAGTGTAAGATGAATAAATGCTAATATATATGACAAATATATTTTTATAAAAATTTAAAGAAAAAAGTGTGCGTTATAACGAAGACTTTGACCAAAAAGCCATGTTTGCAAAATTTCAGAATCGTACATATAGTTTTGTCAGTTTTATTACGTTTTAAATTTGAAATATACACTGTGCGGTATAAATTTTCGTACATTTTTATCTATAACTCTTTTCCAAATTCATAGATTTAGGCGATTTTCAGGGAAAAATATTCTTTTGACTCGATAAATATATATTCGAAGTTTCATGACTACGTTTATGCGTCTGGACACAATTCAAAAGTGAAAGTGGGCGTTATAGTAGGCGTGTCAAAGTTGTTTTTGCTAATCAGTACAACTTAGGTGTTTCAATATAGTCCTTTATTATTCCAAAATCTTTATTAATAGAGAAATTATATGAATTTTAGGTAAAACGTTATATGGGAGGTGGGCGTAAAAGTGGGCGTGGAACCCTAATTTTTTGGCATAGTAATAAAATTGCCGAGGGGGATAGACGTAGCAAAATTTATCATCATACCTCTAATTTTAGCGGTTTTATGAGCTTTTAAATTTCATTAACGGTAGATAACGTGAAAAGTGGGCGTTGTAGTAGGCGTGTCAAAGTTATTTTTGCGAATGAGTACAACTGAGGTGTTTCAATATAGGCCTTTATTATTCCAAAATCTTTAATAATAGAGAAATTATATGAATTTTAGTTAAAACGTTATATGGGAGGTGGGCGTACAAGTGGGCGTGGCACATTGATTTTCTGTCACAAAAAAGCGCCTCCCCAAGAAGCAAAGTGTGCAAAATTTCAGAGTCGTACATCCAATTTTGTTGGTTTTATGACGTTTTTGTTTTTAAATATACCGAAAAATACACTGTGCGGTATAAATTTTCGTACATTTTGATCGATAACTCCTCTCCTAATGCATGGATTTAGACAATTTTCGGGGGAAAATATTGTCTTTACATAGTAAATATATATTCGAAGTTTCATGAGTCTACGTTAAGGCGTTTGGACACAATTCCATTTTATTCGATGTTTGAAGGACACGGTTTTTTCGACCTACTCTTGCTTTTCGAGCTATAACTCTCTTCCTAATATTCCGATTTCAATACCAAACAAACCTTGTCTATAAGAAAGATTCTGGCAAAATTTGAGCCCCCTAGCTTTTTCGGTGCGACCTCTATCGTGCTTTCAACAGACGGACAGACGGACAGACGGACGGACATAGCTAGATCGTAGATTCAGAATATATATTCTTTATGGGGTCTAAAATGGATATTTCGATGTGTTACAAACGGAATGACAAAATGAATATACCCCCACCATTTTTTTGGTGGCGGGTATAAAAACTATAAAAAAAACTGTGTCAAAAATCCAACAAAATTTTTTTCTTATTTAAGTATTTTGTTTTTCTATTCCATTCGACATTTGGCTAGCAGTTGGTTAACACTAAATTTAAAAAATTTTCAATTAATTATAATTTACTGAATTATTCATAATATGCTCCCAATTAGTCTTTCAATATTTATATGGTTGTTGGGTTGGGTTTTAACCAACCAAATAAATATTGAAAGATTATTTTGGAGCATATCCTGAATAATTCAGTAAATTGTTATTTAATTTTATTTATGCTTTTGCATAAAAAACATAGACTTTTCAAACTGTCTCAATTGATAGCGGCCTAATTGTTAGAGCTACAAGTTGTCAAATTGGCCGTCATTTATTCAGATTATTTTGCAATATAACCGTGGTCGTATATAGCGTTAAACAAAAATGATTTTCTGTTTGAGTAGCATTTAGCGTGGCTCTTTTTTTAAAAAGTCATCATCAACATTGAGGCTCATTTCTTTAAAAATGGGTACATCAACAAACAAAATTGTAAAATTAGAGGCGATATCAAACCACATGAGATCTAAAAGAGTCGATTCATATCTTTTGGACTGAATGGTGCTACGTGTTACACAGCTTATGCCACATTGAGAATTTTAAACTAACATTTAATTGAAGGTGATGTAAAGTGGACACTTAGCTGCATTGAAGCTAATCTTACCACTGCCATTGATTAAATACATACTAATTTATGAGAAAAAGTCATAAAAAATATGCACAACTCAGTTAATCTAAGAAGGTTTAATAAACAATCCGTTTCGTTTACGACAGCTCACACTTTTATGTACTTAATACTAGTTTTGTTTTGACATTCGTAATTTAAATCTTAAAGAATTTGGCAAAAATATTTTTATCTATCTGTTTAATGTTTTTATTGTAAAGAACATTCAAGTTAATTTCATATAAATAAATGTTTTTAAAGATGATAGACACCAAGGCGTGGACACTCCACAAAGGTAACATGCCTCCGGAGGAATACGAGCACTTAATCATTTGTTTGGCTAAAATATAATTGCCAACGCAAAATTGTTTTCTCGCATTGCAATTAAATAGGTCTTTGGGATTTGCTGTACTAACGTTGCACATTTCTGTTTTATTTTTTATTAATTTTTTACTGTAATATTTTATTTTAAAAGAAAATACACTTTACTACACTTGCTCGTTATTTTCTTTTACTTTCATAATATTTTATTTAGTTTGTTTTAAATTTTATTTTGTAAATATTTTTTCAATGAACAACTGCTTGTTCAAGAGAAAATGAATTTTATATTTATTGTAACATTAAATTCCAACATTTTTAATAAAAAGTACTAAACTAAATAAAAACATAAGGATACAAATATTAAACAAGTAAGAGCACTATATTCGGCTGTGCCGAATCTTTTATACCCACCACCAATTTTGTGTACATATAAAGCACAATATTTATTATTTTGTTAATCATTATGGAATAATCTGTTTATAATAAAATATGTATCACTTTCTTTGTAGAGGGTGGTTAAATTTTAAATTTAAAACAGGTCTGTATAAAATGTTAGAACATCTATGAATGCCTTCTTAATTCGTTAAATGAGAAGCATTTCTGTTTTTCACGATAGTGTGGCAAAAAAACAGTCAACTTCGACTCATCATCGTGCCGAACAATTGAGCATCAACAGTGTTATTAAAAATTTGGACTATCGGATCGAGGTGTGCCGTTGAGGTCGCGGGGGCCATTTGGCCGATATTTTGTTCCATACATAACTGAACCATACAAATATTATCATTACAAAAAGCAATGATAATAATTTCCTAAATAATTTGTGTTTTATTCAAAATCAACATCGGCCCTTAGAATTTCACCACCCTTTATAACTTCGATATGCTGCTAAAATGTTTTCGAAAATTTAGTGTTTCAGTGAAAGTGGGCGTTAAAGTAAGCGTGTCAGTAAAATTTTTGCTAATAAATATAACTTAGATATTTCAATATACTCCTTTATTATTCCAAAATCTCGATTTATAGAGAATTTATAAGAATTTGAGAGAAAACGTTGTATGGGAGGTGGACGTAAAAGTAGGCGTGTCACATTTATTTTCTGTCAGAACAAAGCCTTTGACCAAAAAGCAATTCCTGCAAAATTTCAGAACCGTATATCAAATTTTGTCACTCTTATTAGGTTTAAAATTTTGAACATACTGAAAAATACACTGCGCGGTATAAATTTTCATACATTTTGATCTCTAACTCCCTTCCTAATGCATGCATTTAAACAATTTTTGGGTAAAAATATTGTTTTTGCTCAGGTAGTTTATATCTGTAGTTTCATTTCTCTACGTTGATGCTGGTGGACACAACTCCATTTTATTCGATGTTGAAAGGACACGATTCTTTCGACCTAATCTTGCATTACGAGCTATAACTTTCTTTCTTATATTCCGATTTAGCCAATTTTTTATTCCAAACAAACCTTGTGTATAAGACATATTCTGCAAAATTTGAGCCCACTAGCTTTTTCGATGGGGTCTCTATAGTGCTTTTAACAGACGGACAGACGGACGGAAATAGCTAGATCGTCACCAAATAAAACCCCGATTAAGAATATATACATACCATTTTTTTGGTTGCGGGTATAAAAACTAAAATACTTAAAAAACACTTTACAAAAAAATTTGTTTAGCTCTTTTACTAAAATTTTGCAAAAAATATTTGACCTTGCGTCACAAAAATTGGTCTGGTGATCACTATCGGATCGTCCCGTGTATACAATGGGGTATATATCTACTAAATGATGCTGATTTCTTTTTGTTATCTTATGTTCTCTAGAAGTTATGGTGTATTAAAAATGGGAATTTGGGAAAATTTGAACCTAAAAATAAAAAAAAAATTATTTCTAAACATTATAAACAATTTATTTTCATGTACTAATGGTTAACAAATTTTAAAATTATACAAAACTAGAAGTTTAAAAATCAAAATCTTACTAATAAATTTCCCGTTTTAGCAAAATACTTAAAATTTTTATTTTGAATCACCCTGTTCTCGGTAAAATATGTATGTGAAATAAAGTTTCAATTTTTTGGCTCACGAGGTACACTAGTGTCTACATTCGAATGAAAAAATGAGTTTTGGCCGCCTTCTCGTAGAATGGTCCACTGTGCGGCGGCCATTTCGCCGATATTTTATTTCATACATAATTAAACCATACAAATATTATCATTATAAAAAGATTTGATAATAATTTCCTAAATAATTTGTGTTTTATTCAAAATCACCAAAATCGCCCCTAAAATTTAGCCACCTTTTACAAATAAATAAGATAAATATATAATTTAGTTAAAAAATGTATTTTAAATATTCAAATATATATTTAAAATCTACTAATGCACATTTTTAGGATGTTATCAAAAATATTACTAGAGCCATCTAGTGTTCTACGTGATATTTAGCAAAGACATCATCTTCTGGGTTTTTGCAAAATGTAGTGGCGCCTTCAACAGATGTTGCCATCTGCAATGAATAAATGCTAATGAATATGACTAATATATTTTTATAAAAATTTAAAAAAAAAGTGGGCGTGGCACATTTATTTTCCGTTATAACGAAGACTTTGACCAAAAAGCCATGTTTGCAAAATTTCAGAACCGTACATATAGTTTTGTCAGTTTTATTACGTTTTAAATTTCAAATATACACTGAGCGGTATAAATTTTCGTACATTTTGACCTATAACTCCTTTTCTAATGCATAGATTTGAGAAATTTTTAGGGAGAAATATTCTTTTGACTCGAGAAATATATATTCGAAGTTTCATGACTCTACGTTAATGCGTTTGGACACAATTCCATTTTATTCGATGTTCGACGGACACGGTTTTTTCGACCTACTCTTGCTTTACGAGCTATAACTCTCTTCCTAATATTCCGATTTAGCCCATTTTCAATACCAAACAAACCTTGTCTATAAGAAAGATTCTGGCAAAATTTGAGCCCTCTAGCTTTTTCGGTGCGACCTCTATCGTGCTTTCAATAGACGGACAGACGGACGGACATAGCTAGATCGTCATCAAATCAAACCCCGATTCAGAATATATATACTTTATGGGGTCTAAAATGTGTATTTCGATGTGTTACAAACGGAATGACAAAATGAATATACCCCCACCATTTTTTTGGTGGCGGGTATAAAAACGCAGTCAACAATGGCATTTATAGTTTGTTCACATTTATTTTCAGTTCACTAACACTTATAACATGAAAATGTATGCGTTTTTCATTTGAAATACATATATGCATCTCTAATTATGTTATATAAAAGAATGCAAGAAAAAATATAACGAATTTCTTTATGTACATAATATGTAATATGTACAATATATGTAATATGTACTACATATGTACGTATCAGAATTCTCTGTAAGAAAAACTTAATATTAGATATTGAAAGAATTGGTAAAAATTTAGAAATAAATTATACACTTCCCATATCAATAGCATTTAATTACGTAAACCAGTAAATTTCAATATAAACTTTATATATTGATAATGATGAAATTGTAGCTGAATTTGAAAATGCATGCTAATATCGGAGGTTTTTACAGTATTCTTAAATAAAATATCAATTTGTAATTAATTGAAAAACTATATATTTACTCATATTTTATTCGATTTTTATACATATTAAATTTTACTTTAAATCATTTTTATTTTGGCTCAAGCTTATTTCTTCTATTATTTTAATTTCCTAAAAACATTTTCTATATTAAATTAAATTCAACTAAATTAAATTAAATTAAATTCAACTAAATTAAATTAAATTAATTAAAAATTAAATAAAAATCATAATTATTAACACCGTTAATGGTGTTAATAAAAATATTTTATTAGAATTCAAAATTTGTAATTGTTATTTTCACTCTGAGAATAAGTAATTTAATCTTAAGTTTTAAACATTGCTTTTAATTTTGTAAACTAAAAATATCAGAATGTTAAAATGTCAAAATGCCGTGCACAAAATTTAAATTTTCTACGCATGTCGTGCCAATGACGTCACTCAAGCTATTAGCTTATAATTTCAAACTGCCAGTGATTTTAATGACGGGGTAGCAAGCTCTCAGATAATACAATTACAATTTTCGCAATCAATTGTAAATTTTACATATAAAGCAAACTGGCAACTCGTGTTGGTACTCAAACTTCATGCAACCTGTGTTTCTCTTGGCTAATAATTTTAAAGAGCGAACGTTATTTTAATTATCTTTATTTCTATCATATTTGTATCCCAATTTTTTCATATCATCATATAGAAATCCAAAAGGAAGGGTTCCAGCGTATTATTAGATGAACCCCAAACGATCACCATGTAACTATATTTAAAAGCAAGACAAGTTAACTTGCCCTGAGTAGACGTTATAGGTGAAGTTAGTCTAGACACAAATATTTTATATATAATAGATTTTATATACTTTTTGTTATTTATTCATTTGTCTATGAAAATAAATCCTAACAGACAAATTGAAATTATATACACACATGAATATTTACATAAAGTTTTAATTACTTAAACGTTAAAAATGAAATACAAACAGTTTACATATATTTACAAAAATTATTAATTTAAAGAGTTCTTAATTTCAATAAAAGTTAAAGAAAAATTTATAAATTTATAATATTTGTTAAACTAAGAAAAATAAGAAAAAATTAATAAAATTGTTGGTTGGGCTTCTGAGTAAGTTTTTATTTTTGTTTCTGGTTTTATTTAGAATTCTCATATTGTTTATAAAAATTTTAAATAAAGCTTGTAACATTTTTTAACTTTTTCATAAATTTTGTGGTTTAAAGGTCTACTGATTATCCGGCATAAGCACCAGTGAAATGCATATAGACGAGCTTAAACCCAACAACCAATAAAACAAAAATTTGTTAAAACTATGTATTACACATTATTGCTTTATAATGATTAACTTTAGAAAATGGAACCGCTAGTATGGTACAGCTACGTGATGGGCGTTGATGGACATTAAACGGAATGTTGTTTAAGAAATTAGATCCTATCTCACCAATAAGAATGTTGAAAATAAACGATATGTTGTAGTTCTATGACTTTTCGGAGTTGGCAGCTTAATAAGAGGAAGTGTAGCTGAATACAAAGGTAAGTTTATTGGGTTTAAGTTTTATCCACGAAGAAGAAAAAGGCATTAACTGCTTTTGAACGAATCCAATAGCAACCGAACATCTTGTATATATTGAGTCGCATATTATAGATCCATACTCCAGAAAAGGCCATACACACACAGTATAAAGTATCATTTAACTCTTTAGACCAGCGTTTTACAAAATCAACTACAACTCTGGCTTTATTGGCGGTCATAGTTATGAGTGGGATAAATTTGAGTTTTTAATCAAGTAAAATTCCAAGATTAATATAGTTATCAACCAATTGCATCTTATAACCAATAATAAAATAGTGTGCACGAATCTGATTCATTCTTACGTATCGCAAATATTAAATTTTTTTTAAATTAAGCTTCATCACATTTACTTTTCACCATATGTTTAACGAATTTAAGTTCTCTTGCAGACGTTGTTGGTCAAATACTTAACGATAACTTAGAAAAACTTTAACATTATCTGCATACATCAAAATACCAGAATATTGAATCAGTAAGTTATTAATGAAAAATTAAAAAAGAAGCGGTTCAAGGTGACTTGCCCTGCGGTATACTAGATAAAACATTAATACTCTTAGAACGGTTGGCTTCCTGTTAGTTAAATATGAATAAATCCATTTTATACTTACATCTAAAAACCCTATTAAACGTTACTTCGATTTAAGTAGCACATGTTTGACTTTATCGAAAGCTTTACTAAAATCAGTATAGATAACATAAGTCTGTTGTTGTTGAAGATTTCCACTATGTAAGAGATTGTAAGTTCTAAAAGATTTGTCATAGTAGAGTATCGTTTTTAAAATCCATGCTGATTACATTTGAAACTTGGATATGTATTCAGTTATGATTTTTTCAAATAGTTTGTAATGCCAAGATAATTTACAACATCAGATTTATTTCCAAATTTATACAAACAGACAATAAAATATGCCTTCCAAACGTCAGGAAAAATAACGTATTCCATTGATGTGTTAAATACAATTGATAAGGGAACAGCAATAGCATCAGTGCCAATGTTGAAAGATAATTTAAAATTCTTAATTCCCATCGAGATTTTAGAAATATCAGAAAATAGAATATATATTGTCGGATTTGCTGTTATTATACCCGCCACCAAAAAAATGGTGGGGGTATATTCATTTTGTCATTCCGTTTGTAACACATCGAAATATCCATTTTAGACCCCATAAAGTGTATATATTCTGAATCAGGGTTCGATTTGATGACGATCTAGCTATGTCCGTCCATCTGTCCGTCTGTTGAAAGCACGATAGAGGTCGCACCGAAAAAGCTAGTGGGCTCAAATTTTGCCAGAATCTTTCTCATAGACAAGGTTTGTTTGGTATTGAAAACGGGCTAAATCGGAATATTAGGAAGAGAGTTATAGCTCGAAAAGCAAGAGTAGGTCGAAAAAACCTTGTCCTTCGAACATCGAATAAAATGGAATTGTGTCCAAACGCATTAACGTAGACTCATGAAACTTCGAATATATATTTCCTGAGTAAAAACCATATCTCCCAAAAATTATCTAAATCTAAGCATTAGGAGAGGAGTTATCGATCAAAATGTACGAAAATTTATACCGCACAGTGTATTTTTCGGTATATTTAAAAAACAAAAACGATTTTCCTAAAATTCATATAATTTCTCTAATAATAAAGATTTTGGAATAATAAAGGACTATATTGAAACATCTCAGTTGTACTCATTCGCAAAAATAACTTTGACACGCCTACTTTAACGCCCACTTTTCACGTTATCTACCGTTAATGAAATTTAAAATCTCATAAAACCGATGAAATTAGAGGTATAAGGATCAAATTTGCTACGTATGTCCTTCTAATCAATGTCATTGTTGTGCCAAAAAGTTTACGTGACACGCCTACTTTAACGCCTACCTCCCATAGAACGGTTTATCTTAAATTCATGTAATTTCTCTATTGACAAAGTTTTTGGGAAAATAAAGGACTATATTGAAATGTCTAACTTGTATTTATTAGCAGAAACACTCCTACTTTAACGCCCACTTTCATTGAAAGACTACATCAACAAAAGCATTTTAGTAGCATATCGAAGTTATAAAGGGTGGTTAAATTTTAAGGGCCGATGTTGAATTTAAAAAAAACACAAATTATTTAGGAAATTATTATTATTTCTTTTTGTAATGATAATATTTGTATGGTTCAATTATGTATTTAACAAAATATCGGCCAAATTCAATCCTTGGCGCCACTCCTCTATCTGATGGTCCAAATTTTCAATGACAATGTTGATGTTTAATTGTTGGGCATGATGATAAGTCGAGGTTGACTGCTCTTTTGCCACACTATCGCAAAAAACAGCAATGGTTCCCATTCAACGAACTAAGATGGCATTCACAGATTTTCTAACATTTTATACAGACTTGTTTTGCAGAAATTTAAATATTTTTCACAATTCTCCGTGGACGAATTTGAACGATTATGTTGATCAAAAGAATTACGAAGTGCACAAAATACATTTTGATTTGAAAGCCAATTTTTATAAAAAACCTGAATAACTTTAACGCGTTGCTCATTTGCGTTTCTTTCCACTGTTCAAATTAAGTTGGTCTGAGATTGAGAAATGTCAAATGAAATGCAAAAAAAACTTGTTGTTTGTTTGGGCCCTTAAAATTTAACCACCCTCTACAAAGAAAGTGATACATATTTTATTATAAAGAGATTATTCCATAATGATTAACAAAATAATAAATATTGTGTTTTAAATGTACACAAAATTGGTGGTGGGTATAAAAGATTCGGCACAGCCGAATATAGTGCTCTTACTTGTTTTATAACGGTAAACTCTAGAAAATCCTAAGCCGATTTTAATAGGATCTAGATTCTTCATTTATTAAAATCGTGTGTATTGTGTGTGTTTGAATTATGTTACAAAAAATCAAATTGCTTTAACAGAAAAAATAAATATCAATTTCAATTACGAAATTAATACTATTAATTAAAACTTTATTTGAATTTGCTCCAATCATCAAAATGATACTATTAATTAAATGAAAATTAATTATTTTAAAAAATTTTTAATCAACTTGTTAATATTTTTATTTAAAAGTATATTGCAAAAAATATTAATTAAAACATTATTAAAAAATTAATTAAAATTCCTATAACTTTTGAAAATGATTGTAATAAAATAAATCATGCCTATTGTTAAAATTTGGATTTAAATTAAATAAATTATTAATTGTTCCAATAATATAAATTATTGAACCTGTTTTAAATAAAAGAACCCGAAAAGAAAATAGAAAAATTTGTTATATGAATATTTATTTTGAACATATTTTAAATATAAAAAATACAAAGCATAAGAATACATACAGCATTACACATTTAGGAACTAGTGACATAACCAAACGTCGTATTTTCACAAAGAAATTTTACGCTTAAAAAATTTTGATCGAACGAAGGGAAATAATGTAAATAATTACTTACATATTATACATCAGAATGTATCGGGCTGCAAGGAATATTGACTTCAGTCCCATCTGCAATAAAGTTCAAGCTCCTTATGATATATATAACGATCGAAGTCTGTTTTAGTTATATGTACTTACTAGAATTTTAATCCGCTGATTGACCATTTTTTTAAGTATTAACCCTATTTCACATGATAAATCAAAAATTAATTCTTAACAAAAATAATTAATTTTTTCAATTTAATTTTTTAATATTCTTTTTTCAACGGATAGAAATCTCTAAGTTTTTTGAAAAAGTTCAATATCACTTAAAGAAATTATTTTTATATGTTCCAAATTTAAGAATAAAAAAGTTAGTCAATTAATTAGAAAAAATATACTTCTAATTTTTCTGTGTAGAATTGAAGTCAGTTATGCATTTTAAAGATCAATATTTATAGCATAGTTAGTATGCAGGCTAGAGAAAATCATGAAAATATTAAAATAAAAATTAACTGAATTCATTCTGGTGCATGTAAAGTTATGTAAACCTTAGTACATGTTCCAAATTGCGACCTCGAAATAATTTTATTACAAACGCATATGCGTTATAGTTAGGGTTTGGGAACCGGGAATTCCCGGGAATGAACCATTTAATATTCCCGGAAAAATTTTGCTCTTATTCCCGGGAAAACGGGAAATATATTTAATTTTATTTTTGATTTCTTATTTGTTTTACCAAAGAGAATATTTGAATTAAAGGTAAGGTTTTTAATTTGTTAGCGTTTTTTAATTGTTAAGTATTTACAACTTTTCTCAAATACGAATATGGAAAAGAAAAACAAACATCGTCGGTCAAAAAATATTTCACGCCAAAGTTAACGACTTTCTGGAATTATATATTCATTTCATTTGGTTCATTTTTATAAATATAATCGTATGTACAAATTGTTTTTAAAAGTGGTCACAGAATTTGTAGTATAATTTTTTTTATTTATGATTGAATTTTTCTAATAATACTTTTTATAAAATTCACTTTGTTTAGAAGCAAAATGTCTGAAGTCTAGAACTATTTTCAAAAAGTAGACAACGCAGTATAATGTAATATTTTCCCGAAAAGGTTAATGTCCAAGGGCGGTAGTACTAGTGGTCTCATACGGCACCTTATTTTGGTTCATAAAATAAAATTTGAAAACGATTCTTCAACACCTGCACCAAGTAAAAAAATAATTCCAGCATTAAAAGTTTTTTAGACACCCAAACATTACCAGAAATTTTTTCAAAATTGGCAGCAGTCAATGGAATATCTATTCGAACAATTACACAAAGTTCTTTTATTCGTCAAAATTTTTTCAGTAAAAATATAACAAAATATGAAACCAATATCGAGTCAAATTTGTAACAATTTGTGGTTTGCTCTTGTATTAGACGAGTGGAGTAGTGTTGCTCAAAAAAGTATCTGTTTACATGGCAATAATTATTTTTATAATTTGGGTTAAGTTTATATTTCCGGAAGATGTAATGCTGACACAATAAGGACTCTAATGGAAAATAAACTACTACTAAAACAATGAGTTATTAACCAAATCGTGATGTTAAAGTTAACAAACATTATTTATTTTAAAAGAAATATTATTTTCGGGAATCCCGGGAATTCCCGGGAAGACGATTTTTTAATTCCCGTTTCCCGGGAAAGTAAAAAGGCCGGGAAATCCCAAACCCTAGTTATAGTATTGTAGGACATAAAAGCAGAATAGTAGTAGGCATAAAGCAGAATATTTAAAATACATTTTATAGCGTAACTGTGACAGCAAACAAAATTTATTTATTTATTTTAATTTGTTTAAAATATTAGTGGATTTTTGCATAATAACAAACTGTGTGCTAACTAACGAGCTGCTTTCATTCCCTTATGAAAAAAGGTAAGGTTTACTAAAAGGTAAACAAGGTTTGTTATTATGCATAACACCGTAGGTTTTTTGTCTGCCAAAGTTAAGAAATTTAAATACTAGATACATAGAACAAATCTTATTTCTTCTAATTTAAATTGTAAACACAATTATTACTAAAATAATAATTAACAAAATTTGTATAAATAATAAGCTCTTACGCCATAAATTAAAGGTACATACTCCTTATAAAATAACTTCTTTAAGAACAACGTATTGAAGCAGATCACTACTACCTCGATCCCCTTTCGCTCCTTAGTGGTTTCAATGGTATCGCTCGCTATTCCTGCCTTCCTTTACTGAGTCTAGCGCCACAATTGGCGTTTGCTTTAGACTAGAAAAACAATTTCACACTGCCAACTGGTGATTGTCGACAATACTTATCACACAGTCCTTTGTAATCGCCAGCATTTTCTTCATACTGAGGTTCTCATAGTACCACACTTAATGTGTACCTTTCCGCAATTTTCAATCTTCCGCTCGCCTGTGCTGGTCTTTCGCATACTACATGCGCAACGTTATACGAAGATTTAGTTCCTAAACGCTTTTGAACGCTAAAATTTTGGCCATATTTTTTATCTTCATTACAATTTCAATTACTTTTAAATTATCATGGTGGCATTAGTTTTGTAAAGTACTCTCATATAAACATAAACATATGTATGTAAGTACCCGTCATTGTGACTGTTATTTTCTTTTATTATTTGATGACTTATTTTGTAACACACACTTGAGTGTCAAGTTGAATATCCTGTTTACACATATTCAACTATTGCACAAGTACTTCCGCTAGCCAAAAACATAGAATAATTTAAAAATATATACTTAATATACATATCTATGTATGTACTACATTATAAAAGTATACCTACGAATACACATACATATGAAAATTAGGGTATATATGTTCATATGTTGTAACAGTGCATATTTAGGCTTTTAAAAATAAAGCCTATTTGTTTTATTTTTTTTACACTAATCAAATGCTAAAACAGAAATAAATCTATAAAGCTAGCTAAAAGACGTGGTGCATAATTTATAGGGCAGCAACGTTATATACTCTTTTTTCTTTGCGCTAAGATACAAAAAAAATATTGTATTTTACGTACATATAAAATTTAAATTGTGTGGAAAATCTCGTCATCTTATATTTAAAATTAAAAACAATACACAAAAAACTGCTGTTTTTAAGACAGCTAATAAACTGCCGACTATGATAAAGTGCAGTAGTTTTTCCTTAAGTGAGGACAAATTATTAAAATATTGCAATCCGCACTTAAAATCATAGATTTCTTTTTAGATTTTTATTTTAATAAAACTTAAAAAAGCTTAATTAAGAATTTATCAGCAAAAATCTCAAAAACATTATTTATAAAAGTACAATAGTACTATAAAGCTGTTATGGACATTTAATAATTTTCAAATATTTATTGAGGCTTTTATCTTACTTTCAACCTGTTATAGATTGAAATTTCTTAAAATAAATCGTCCTTGCAATAAAACTTCACAATTTTTTAAATTTTTTATTTTTTTAATTGCTACAAGTGGTAAGATTGTAAAAAATATACATACTATATTTAAGACAGGAATAACACATATACTAAAACATATGTTTGTATTTATTTTCAAAATTAAACATTATACTTAGATCTACTTTAGGCGCCATTTTAACTTATTAACTTCCTTTACCTGGAATGCACATTTTCTTCCTGCACTTTAGAATTGTTAAAAATGATTGTAATTAAATTAATTACGCCTAAAATTAAAATTTGAATTTAATTTAAATAAAGTATTAATTGTATCAAAAATATGAATTATTGAACCTGTTTTAAATAAAAGAACCCGAAAAGAAATAGAACAATTTTTTATATGTATGTATATGTATGTATGAATATTTTTGTAAACATACAAAAATCAAAGCAATAACCGAAGGTAATATTTCAAGGGGGTGCATCCTAGACCTAGGCACAAAGAAATTTTACGCTTAAAAAATAAAAGTCAAATAAAATCTTACATATTATACATCAGAATATATCTGGCTGCAAGGAGTATTATACAACAGTCCCATGATATTTATTAGTAACAAAGCCTGTTTTTTAGCAATGTAATATGTACTTACTAGAATTTTAATATGCTGATTGCCTATTTTTTAAAGTATTGATCTCACTATTTAAAAGTATTAATCGAAATTTTATTAAGCTTTTCCTTCCTTGAATTCTTGACAAAAAACATAATTTTTTAATTTTATTTTTCAATTAAGCCTTTCCTTCCTTGAATTTTTGACAAAAAAAAATACATTTTTTTAATTTTATTTTTCAATGTACTTTTTTCAACTGACAGAAATATCTTAATTTTTTGAAAAAATTTAATATCAATTAAAAAAAACTATTTAAATTAATTAATATAACACCTTGTTTAAATTCGCATGGCATAGCAAAGCATGAAATCTTTGAAAATTACATTTTTATAGAAAATTTTGAATTGTGCAGGAGTCTAATACATACGTATTTTATATGAGATGAATGGTGATACAAACAATTGTTATTGCATGAGTACACGTTGTGAAGGGTATATAAGATTCGGCGCGGCCGAATATAGCACTGTTACTTGTTTTTTTTCGTTTTGTGGAGACAAATGTTGTGATAACTATTGATAGAATCAACAAATTGTGTTTATTTGTTGTATTAAAAATTCAAACATACATTCATCAAAACAATTCGTAAAATATTTATAATAAATAAATTAAAAAATGTAAAATTATTTGTGTTTTGTGAGCTAAAAGAAATCAAAACAAATAAAAGAACTTATTGTTTTCGAATAATACAATTTCTGCTATTTAGTTTTCCATATTTTCCATATTTAGATATATTATTCATTTCTAGTTTATCTAAGCTAACATAGTAATATATGTATATGAATAAAAAATAATAAGTTGAAAGTACTAGAAAACAGTGCTTCACTACTTACAATTTGGCATCTAAACCCATTATTTCAACACTACGATGTCATTGGAGGCAAGTACACGCTCGCTTACAAATATGGACTTAAATAAGTACTTACCACCCTCGCTTACAAATAGGGACTTGTTTTAGTACTTATTACGGTCGCTTACAAATAGGGATTTAAATAAGTACTTACTTTTATAGCAATATTTATATAAATACTTGATTTTAATAGCTCATTACTATTATGGACTTACAGAAATCGTTCGGTTCTTCTAAGGACGAAAATTTGGTTTGATTATTCTGCGATACGTTATTTTTAAATTTAAGTATCAGTGAAAACTCATAAGTCATCACCTTTTTAATGAAATTCTTTGCCGCTGTTGTCAAAATAATTATTACTTATACCTTAAGCATGTTAAAATTAATGAGAATTATAAAAAGTTATGTACTTAAATGGCTTCTAGCAAATTTCGCAACAAAAAATTGTATTGTGAGTGTTTCTAAGCAAATGTACTAAAATAAGTTATTACGTATCACATTATAAATCAAGTCATTACTAAAAACTTCTTAGTAAGACAGACGATATATAATAGTAAGAGCAAGTCATTACCTAGTGTTTTCTGGGTGAGTACTTTTTTTAATTGGTGAATAAAGCACAATACTTTAAAAAAATAATTAGAATATTTAAATTAATTTTAAATTTTTTTATATGAAAAAGTACTAAAGGCTTTACCGTTAATTTTAAAAAAAAATTACCGTTATTTTTTTTTTCAAAAATTTAAAAAGTATTATAACTAAATTTGCTGTTGTCTAACATGTAGCGATATAGCCTAATTTCGGTTATGCCCCTAATACACATGCCCACATATAAAAACAACTTGTCATGGTTTTCAATGGCATACCATCCAACAAAAAAATAAGACGGAAACTTGTTTAAGTGAAGAATTGCTGTATGTCGACACGTTGATGTTTTATACCATTATTGTTAAATAGTTACGAGAAGGAGAAGTAACAAGTAACGCTTAATAAAAATGTTTCAATTTGATATTCACACAAGTATCTTTTAAGGGAAACATGAAAATAAAATATAATAGATATTTACATACATAAACCAAAAAGAAATTATTAAACTCTTAAGTATGTAGTTTTTTATTTCAATTAAAAAAGTTTTGCTGCTTAAACTTCTAATAACTTTTAAAAATTAATTTTTAAACAAATTCAAAGAATCTAACGATCAGCATGACTGCAGTCTATAATTTTGTTTAAAAAAATTATGAGTATTGGTATGTATAGATATCAGATTTTCTCCACAAAAATTAAAATTTAAGCTCTTGGATAAATTATAGGCACACTTGTGACTATTTATAGTTATGATATGTCTCGAGAAATATTATGAAACATTTTGGACAAATCAGTCACTAACTGGCAAGGTTATAGATAAAAATATATATTTTTTTTAAATACATATACATATCAAATTTTTTAAGCTTTTAAATAATATTTGGACTTTTAAAGATAGCGAATTATAGGCAGAGGTCTCAACAACTATTTCTGTAAAAACTGATTAATCAGTTTGAAATGAAATATAAGCACCAAGACATAACTGCTTCGTTTTTTTTTTTCCTACAATTTACAAACGAAAATCGAATTTTTGTTCAGTTTCTTAAGCATCAAGAGTGTCAATATGGATATCAAACAAAAGGGCTTGGCTAGTACAATACAGTAGAATACAGTTAATTTAAATATTTAATGGCGTATTACATGAAATCCATCTACATACATATGTATGTATAGCACTCATACTTGTTTTATCACTTTGCAGGACAAGCAAAGAGCCGAATAAAATTTAAAAGAATGAAATGCATTTGATTTTTCTTATGTGGCAATAAATCCGATATTTTCAATCACAGCTGACTAAGAACTACCAGAAAACTATAAAATCAAGATTTCGTTTGAGACACGCCCATTTTATATAAAGCCAAAAATAAACCGAATCTTTTATACCCACCACTAATTTTCTGTACATTTAAAGCACAATATTTATTATTTTGTTAATCGCTTGGAATAATCTCTTATAAAAAAATATGTATCACTTTCTTTGTAGAGGGTGGTTAAATTTTAAGGGCCCATGTTTAAGGTGAACCACACCAAAACGTCAACTTTTTTCTTGCATTTTGTTTGACATTTCTCAATATCAGACTAACTCAATTTGAACCGTGGAAAGATACGCAATCAAGTAACGCGTTAAAATTATTCAGAATTTTTATGATAATGGGCGTTCAAATCAAAATGCATTTTGTGCACTTCGTGATTCTTTTGGTCAACATAATCGTTCAAATTTCGTCCACAATCGTCAGAATTGTAAAAAATATTTAAATTTCAGCAAAACAGGTGGGAAACATTGCTGCTTTTCGCGATAATGTAGCAAAATAGCAGTCAACCTCTACTCATCATTGTGCCCAACAATTGAGCATCAACAGTGTCATTAAAAATTCGGACTATCGGATCGAGGAGTGCCGCCGAAGTCGCGGGGGCCATTTGGCCAATATTTTGTTGCATACATAATTGAACCATACAAATATTATTATTATAAAAAGAAATGATAATAATTTCCTAAATAATTTGTGTTTTATTTAAAATCAACATCGGCCCTTAAAATTTAACCACCCTTTATAACTTCGATATGCTACTAAAATGCTTTTGTAAATGTAGTCTTTCAATGAAAGTGGGCGTTAAAGTAGACGTGTCAATATAGTTTCTGCTAATAGATATAACTTAGATATTTTAATATAGTGCTTTATTATTCTAAAATTTTTGTTCATTGAGAAATTATATGAATTTGGGATAAAGCATTATATGGGATGTGGGCGTGACACCTAAATTTTCTGGCATAACAATGACATTGACTAGAAGGATATACGTAGCAAACTTTATCATCATACCTCTAACTTTGTCGGTTTTATGAGCTTTAAAATTTCATTAACAGTAGATAACGTTAAAAGTGGGCGTAAAAGTAGGCGTGTCACCTAAATTTTCTGGCATAGATATTTCAATATAGTTTTTTGTTATTCCAAACTCTTTATTCCTAGAGAAATTATAAGAATTTGATAGAAAACGTTATATGGAAGGTCACATTTATTTTCCATCAGTGCAAAGCCTTTGACCAAAAAACAATTCCTGCAAAATTTCAGAATCGTATATCTAATTTTGTCACTCTTATTACGTTTTAAATTTTGAATATACTGAAAAATACACTGCGCGGTATAAATTTTCGTGCATTTTGATCTATAACTCCTATAACCATTATTACTTATAATAACAATAAAAAATTTAAATTGTAATAATGCAAAGCTATTTATAGGACACAAAAAATCCTACCTTTAACTAACGGCAAGTTGTAATAATGGCCCTAAATTTTATAAATAAATTACTTGTTTCGTGTTCTCCACCCAATGAAAATACACATACTTAAGCAATAAAGTGCCGTTATTCTGCCGTCATTATACCCGCCACCAAAAAAATGGTTTGGGTATATTCATTTCATCATTCCGTTTGTAACACATCGAAATATCCATTTTAGACCCCATAAAGTATATATATTCTGAATCGGGGTTTGATCTGATGACGATCTAGCTATGTCCGTCCGTCTATCCATCTGTTAAAAGCACGATAGAGGTCGGACCGAAAAAGCTAGGGGGCTCAAATTTTGCCAGAATCTTTCTTATAGACAAGGTGGGTATTGAAAATGATCTAAATCGGAATATTAGGAAGAGAGTTATAGCTCGAAAAGCAAGAGTAGGTCGAAAAAACCGTGTCCTTCGAACATTGAATAAAATGGAATTCTGTCCAAACGTATTAACGTAGACTCATTAAACTTCGCATATATATTTCCTGAGTAAAAGTAATATTTTTCCTCGAAAATTATCTAAATCTATGCATTATGAGAGGAGTTATCGATCAAAACGTACGAAAATTTATACCGCACAGTGTATTTTTCGGTTTTTTTTAAAAACAAAAACGTCATAAAAGCAACAAAATTAAATGTACGACTCTGAAATTATGCACACTTTGCTTTTCGGTAAGAGGCTTTTTTGTAACGGAAAATCAATGTGCTACGCCCAACTCCCATATAACGTTTTAACTGAAATTCATATAATTTCTCTATTAATAAAGATTTTTGAATAATAAAGGACTATATTGAAACATGAAATTTGTACTCATTAGCAAAAACAACTTTGACACGCCTACCACAACGCCCACTTTTCACGTTATCTACCGTTAATGAAATTTAAAAGCTCATAAAACCGACAAAATTAGAGGTATGATAACAAAATTTGCAACGTTTATCCTTCTAGTTAATGTGATTATTGTGCCAGAAAATTCAGGTGCCACGCCCACTTTTACGCCCCCTCCCATATAACGTTTTAACTGAAATTTATATAATTTTTCTATTAATAAAGATTTTTGAATAATAAAGGACTATATTGAAACATCTAAATTGTACTCATTAGCAAAATCAACTTTGGCAAGCCTACTAAATATAACGCCCACGTTTCACGTTATCTAATGTTAATGAAATTTAAAAGCTCATAAAACCGACAAAATTAGAGGTATGATGATGAAACTTGCTACGTATATCCCCCTAGGCATTGTCATTACTGTGGCAGAAAATTAAGGTGCCACGCCCACTTTTACGCCCATTTCCCATATAACGTTTTACCTAAAATTCATATAACTTCTCTATTAATAAAGATTTTGGAATAATAAAAGACTATATTGAAACACCTAAGTTGTACTCATTCGGAAAAACAACTTTGACACGCCTACTATAACGCCCACTTTTCGTTAATGAAATTTAAAAGCTCATAAAACCGCCAAAATTAGAGCTATGATGATCAAATTTGCTACGTATATCCTTCTAATCAATGTAGTTGTTGTGCCAAAAAGTTTAGGTGACACGCTCACTTTAACGCCTACCTCCCATATAACGGTTTATCTTAAATTCATGTAATTTCTCTATTGACAAAGTTTTTGGGAAAATAAAGGACTATATTGAAATATCTTAGTTGTATTTATTAGCAGAAACTTTATTGACACGTCTACTTTAATTCATTGAAAGACATAATTTCATTGAAAGACTACATTAACAAAAGCATTTTAGTAGCATATCGAAGTTATAAAGGGTGGTTAAATTTTAAGGGCCGATGTTGATTTTAAATAAAACACAAATTATTTAAGAAATTATTTTCATTTCTTTTTATAATGATAATATTTGTATGGTTCAATTATGTATGGAACAAAATATCGGCAAAATAGCCCCACCCAAACCACGGCGCCACTCCTCTATCTAATGGTCCAAATTTTCAATGACAATGTTGATGCTCAATTGTTGGGCACGATGATGAATCGAGGTTGACTGCTCTTTTGCCAGACTATCGCGCGAAAAACAGCAAAGGTTCCCATTCAACAAACTAAGAAGGCATTCACAGGTGTTCTCACATTTTATACAGGCCTGTTTTGCAGAAATTTAAATATTTTTTACAATTCTTCCGATTGTGAACCAATTTGAACGATTATGTTGACCAAAAGAATCACGAAGTGCACAAAATGAATTTTGATTCGAACGCCCATTTTAATAAGAAACCTGAATAACTTTACCGGTTTGCTCATTTGCGTATCTTTCCACTGTTCAAATTGAGTTAGTCTGAGATTGAGAAATGTCAAATAAAATACAAGAAAAAAGTTGAAGTTTAGATGTGGTTCACCTTAAACTGGGCCCTTAAAATTTGACCACCCTCTACAAAGAAAGTGTTACATACTTTATTATAAAGAGATTATTCTATAGCGATTAACAAAATAATAAATATTGTTCTTTAAATGTACACAAAACTGGTGGTGGGTATAAAAGATTCGGCACAGCCGAATATAGTGCTCTTACTTGTTACTCTTAGGTCCCATTCTCTATGCGCTATCACATATGCAAAATTTGACCTTTATGAGCTTTTAATTTTAACTAACAGTAGATTTTGTGATAATAAATTCAACTTCGATTTTTCAATTAATCCCTTTAATCCTTTAATCTTCCTTGTCTATAGAAAAATTATATAAATTTAAGTTAAAACGTTATATGTATGCGAAGTAAGCATTTAAGTGAGCATGTCACCTTTATTTTCTGACATTATAATTACATTTATCATTTATTCTGTCAATTTTATCATTTCATTTATAGTAGAAAATGTGAAAAGTGTGCATTAAAGTAAGGATACAGAAGTGGAATTGCTAATGAATTCATCTTAGCTGTTAAAATATTCTTTATTCTTTCTGAATATTTGTCTATAGAGAAATTATATGAATTTAAAATAAAGCGTTGTATGGGTGGAAGGCGTAAAAGTATATAAGGAGTGTATCGAAAAAAAGTTTGTAGTTGCATTAAGTTAAATAAAACTCAAATCGTGCAATATAGAAAATCTTGAAAATACGCATATTTATTGGCGTATTGTTTAAATTTATGTATTAAACATTGAAATTTTAATTTATTATTTCGTATTTATAAAATTATCAACTTTTTTCGTCCTTCTATTAAAGATTTTACAGTTGCTTCTGTTACCTTTTTGGATGAGATGGTCCATCTACACTTAAAATAGGACATGTTCTGGGACACCTTTCCAGTGTTCTTCAATTCCTTTTTTACAAGAGCTCAGTACCTTTCCACAGTCCTAAGTTCTAGGCAGTTAAGTGGATTTGTCTCTAGTGACATGATACCAAATCAGGAAAAAAATATGAAGGCACTCAATGCTGTCTCAAAACAGGTAAAAGTCGTTTTTGTAGTCACTCCCTGATATAAATTTCTGTGTTTATTGTGCCTGATGCCACAAATGCTTGGCTTCATTTGCAAATAGCTTGGCACAAGAGAAATTTCTTAGGGAATTTGGTTTGTTTTTTGTCCGGAACTCTTCCTGAACATTACCTCTTTCATCAGCAACATTAAAATCTTGGCGGGGAAGTTAAGAAAAGTCTGCCAGTACGTATGTTTCGTCATCCATCACACAACAGGTGTATTTTTTATAAAATTCGCCTTCAATTTTTTCGCTCGTTTTTTTGCTTTTAAGCTCTTTACCGAATTGCGATCTGGAACTTTTAATGAGTTTTAAAATAATAGTATCTGACATATATATAAAAGCTAACGTGATAAAAAGAGATTTATCGCTCTATGCGGTAGTACTCTTCTACATCTTCTATATGATGTTTTCGTTAAAATATTGGCTTTTCAACTGGAATTTCCAAACCAAAGCAAATCTTATGTATTTATTCAAAAATTATTTTAAATTCTTTTTTTTATACCCGCCACCAAAAAATTCATTTTGTCACTCCGTTTGCAACACATCGATATATCCATTTTGGACCCCATAAAGTATATATATTCTGAATCGGGGTTTAATTTTACGACGATCTAGCTATGTCCGTCCGTCTGTCCGTCTGTTAAAAGCACGATAGAGATCGGACCGGAAAGGCTAGGCGGCTCAAATCTTGCCAGAATATTTCTTATGCACAAGGTTTGTTTGGTATTAAAAATTGGCTAAATCGGAATATTAGGAAGAGAGTTATAGCTCGTAATGCAAGAGTGGGTAAAAAAAAACGTGTCCTTCCAACATTGAATAAAATGGAATTGTGTCCAAACGCATGAACGTAGAGTCATGAAACTTCGAATATATATTTCCTGACTAAAATCAATATTTTTCCCCGAAAATTGCTTAAATCTATGCTTTAGGAAAGGAGCTTTGGATCAAAATGTACGAAAATTTATACCGCACAGTGTATTTTTTGGTATATTTTAAATTTAAAATCTAATAAAATTAGATAACTATTCAGAAATTTTGCAGGAATTGCTTTTCGGTCAAAGGCTTTGTTATAACGGAAAATAAATATTCCACGCCTACTTTTACGCCCACCTACCATATAACGCTTTATCCCAAAATTCAAATAATTTCTCTTATTCTCTTATTTTAGAAGAATAAAGGACTATATTGAAATATCAAGTTGTATTTATTAGCAGAAACTTTATTGAAATTTATAAAAAAAAAAATTTCTAGCATATTCGTTTTCCCCCCAACCCTGGATCCGCTAAGGGTACAACTTGGTTTACAAAAGCTTTATAAAGATCAACACAAAATTTATCGGCGTCCGAACAACTTAAAACTTTGTTAAAATATTTGTTGTCAATTTTATTAGATTCATTTTTAAAACTTATGTCCGACTCGTTTCGTTAAAAAAATGGTTACAACAATTTTATCAATTTCGTATAATATTTTAACGACAGTTGTAATTGTTATCTAAAGTCAATAATTTTTTGTTTATCGACAAAAAATTTAACTTTTACCCGACTCAAAAACCACCTGTTTAAATCTCGTCTATGGCGTGACTTTCTGCGTGAGGGATGTTAGTAGTGAATTTATTTAGACACTTTTTATGACAAAGACGCCACTTTGATGTAACAGTGTTGTTAACAAGTATTTAATGAATCGCAAAATTTATAGTGCAAAGAAAATAACAAGTGTCGAAAAATGTTTACGATTGTCGGATCCTTAAAAGTTATTGAATCGCACCTCTGATGATAACCCCTTGTAAAAAATCCAAGACGATGTTAAAGCAGTGACTTTATAATATGTCCTGTTGTTTGAATTACGAAATAAGACGTTAATTCCGTGGTTTTTATGGACAACCGCGTCCTTTACTTGGTTGTACAAATTTCTAAAATAAGATAGACCCATTACGATTTTTTTAATAGAATTACAACGTAACTTCTATATATATTCAAAAAGCGTTCAGCACTAACGCAGTATGTTGGCTTACGTTTGCTTAATGGCAAATTATTTCATTTTTTTTTTTAACTAAAACCAAATACGTTGTTATTTCTGAACACGTTTGAAAATTTTTTTCTGATTAATTTTCAGTTAACTAGAAACTATAATTACTATGTACAACCTAAGCTAACATACACCGCTTTATCTGCACACACTTTTAGTCTTCGTACCACTTTGTTTATTTTAGTCTTCGCTATGATCTAATTTTAAAATGATATTCGTCTGAAATTTGTATAAGAAAATTGTAAGATCTTTATTTTCATGAATGGTAAAACAAAGTTTAAAAAGTTCATTACCTAACCCGTGGTTGTATTTAAAACGGTTTTGTAGCTCTTCTAAAAAATTTTATTTTAAATCATACGTGATTGCCCATGAAAACCACAGAATTAAATTTTTTTGTTCACTGTTTTAATACATTACAATTTTAAGTTTTAAATTAAATTTAAATTTTCTAAATAAATGTTTCCAAAATTTGTCTTGAATTTGAATTAAGCAGAAACAAGCTAAGTTGTTTTTAAAAATTTCTTAGGTTTTGATATTAATAGTTTTTTTGAAATATTTTCTTAGCATTTATCTTATCTTCGTATACGACTGTTGAGCAAAAATTAAAACACTAATATATTAAGATATGGAGGAAAAAAACAGAAAATCAAACCGAAATCGAACCGGACTTTAGCCCGGAAAATCAATACGTATTTTAACTTTAAGAAATACTGTAGAAGACTCCAAAAATATAAGAAGAGTTTCGATTAGAACGGCACTTAAGGAATTTGACTATACAAAACATCTTTACGATTATTTAGATGATATTTCCAGATTCAAACTAGACGATATCATTAAATACATCAAGCGAATGGTGTATAATGGCTTAATGAAATTCAGGGACTTGTTTGGCCTTGGTGATTAATTTATGATTTCAAGAGATTTTAAATCTTAGCTATCAAAATTAGCTATTGGTAAATAAAACAAATTGTATAGATTATTCATTTATATATATATATGTATATATAAAAAAAACTATTTTTGGTCAAAAATATGAGTCACAAAAGAAGCTTATTTTCTAGATTTAACACTCCAATCGTTCAAATTGATTTATAATTAAGAACAATACGTACGGAAAAATATAATAAAATAGCAATTGAGATGAATGCTCAACTTATTTTGTTGCGCAAATAGAATTTCACTAATTGTATACAGACTTCAGCATCTTCGGCACTGTCATGACCGGTTTCTAAAAATATTAAAAAAATTTATACATTTAAGGAATAATGTTAAATTGATTATTAATATATGTATGACATTTACCACTTTCTTGTATAATTCTTTTAAGGTTTTCTATGCATAAAGTTTTAAGTGCCCGTTTTTTGGGTGGACCCATTTTATGTGGAAATAGTTCAGAGGTATCAACAATTACGCTATGTATTAATTTTAATGCTTTCAAATCACTATCCAAACTATGACCGACTAGTATAGTTTTCGAGTGGAACATTGACATCAGTATTGCTTGTACGTCACGTAATGTGCGAGTTTCATTTTCTAGCATTTGTTCAGTAATGCCGGAGTAACTGAAAAATTCACGAGAAAAAAAATATTAAAATAATGTGAGAGAATGCTTATATTTAATATTTAGACAATAAATACATTTAAATTTAAATAAATATACATATAAAATTAACTTAGTTTAAAATTTTGCCACCTCAGACAAAATTTGTAGCTACGCCAATGAATACAAACAATCTATCTTGTAATCTTTTCTATTTTAGTTACACTTACACTGTATTATAATCAATAATTTTATTATCCGGTTTAACCAAAGCATCATAAACAGTTCGAGAATTAATATCAACAACAGTGACACGTGTTAGTTCTATACCTTGGGTAGTAAAACACATTTCACAATCTAAAGCATAAATATCCTTTTTTGTTGGTACATATTCTCCGCCATCCGGCAGTTCGGTCTTATCAATGGTGGTCACATAACCAGTAAGATTATCCATATCTACAAAGTCTGTAACGTGGTAATTGGCATAACTACAACCGGCTGTACCAGCTGGTTGTTGACAGCAACGATGATGATTGTCAGCAAAACCTAAACAAAAATTTAGAAAAATAAAACACAAAAGAAAAATATACAATATTTTTTAACAACTAACCTCTTCTGTAGCCTGTGCTCTTAGGATGATAATTACACTCGTCTACACACACCTCATCGTACATTTGTAGATTAAAAGCTTTGCCACAGCGGCTACAATAACGTTCTGTGTCATTTGGTCTACGCATTGGTTTTGTACTTTGTATGATTGCTGTGCCTGGAGTTTTGCCTGGCCTGGGAAAACCATTTGCTTTTAGTTTTTCTTCTGTCAATCGCAGATCATAAATCATGTCATATGCTTTGTCGCTGGGCAACTTATCAAATGGTTCACCACTTGCAGAGACTTCATTTTTGCTATTAATTTCAAAAACGTTAAAAATATGTTTATATGGCAAATGATTTAAATACAAATTTTAATATAAATCATTATGTTTTTGTGCTAAGTTTGTATTTCATTAAAAATAAAAAAGGAGAGACAAGAATAACTTTTTACAACCAGAATTTCCAAAAGGTTTTATTAGGAAGTGTTATATAAAAGTAAAAACATACATATCCATAGTCACAATTAATTCCAATACATTTCACACAAATTCATCTCGACACAAAAATTTAATTATTTGAGTTAGGGCCTTTCTACTTGTGACCAACGATATGTACATACATATAAAGGGTCCGCCATCTAACGTTTTTTTCAACTAGTGATTATTTCGTGAATGGTAACACTTAGCTCATGTCTGATTTGACTGATAATTACTTTTATCCTTCCACTGAACGAATATGGTTGTGTATACGCTTGAACAACGCTGGGAAATATTGCGACATTACTTTGACCGATATTGCCAAAAAAAGCTCATTTTGATCTTGGCGGGTATGTAAACAAGCAAAATTGTAGCATTTAGCATACATTGAAAAGCCGATACACACAAAACGAGTTTGGAGCGGATTTTGGTCCAGAGGCATAATTGGGCCGTTTTTCTTCGAAAATGAGCAAGGAGTGGCCGTAGTCAATGGCGATCGTTATCGGGCCATGTTGAACGAATTTTTGTTCACAAAAATTGAAGAGGAGGAAAAAGAAAAAGAAAAAGTTTTTTGGCGGACCCTTTTTATATATATTCCGCAATTTAAACTAGAATCTTTTGTCACTTTCTATAGGATTAAAAATATTTTTAATTACTTTGACCTTTATATTCCATGATTGGAAACAACAAACGTGAGGCATTTTTTTCATTCCGATTGAATGTTGAACGTATCAAAAAAATCCCTATTCTGAACCGATGTGTGCGAGCTCGCATTGTCGTGGTGGAGAATGATCCATAATTAGCAGTTAGTTTTTTGTATCAGAAGACTTCTGGCGAACAAATGGTTGTATTATATTTAGAAGTCACCGTTCTACGTTGCACCAATGGTGCGATTGTGACAGGTCAAGTTTTACCGAAAACAAGTAAGAGCACTATACTCAGCTGTGCCGAATTTTTTAATAACCACCACCAATTTTGTGTGCTTTTTATACCCGCCACCAAAAAAATGGTGGGGGTATATTCATTTTGTCATTCCGTTTGTAACACATCGAAATATCCATTTTAGACCCCATAAAGTATATATATTCTGAATCGGGGTTTGATTTTATGACGATCTAGCTATATCCGTCCGTCTGTCCGTCTGTTGAAAGCACGATAGAGGTCGCACCGAAAAAGCTAGGGGGCTCAAATTTTGCCATAATCTTTCTTATAGACAAGGTTTGTTTGGTATTGAAAATGGGCTAAATCGGAATATTAGGAAGAGAGTTATAGCTCGAAAAGCAAGAGTAGGTCGAAAAAACCGTGTCCTTCAAACATCGAATAATATGGAATTGTGTCCAAACGCATTAACGTAGGCTCATGAAACTTCGAATATATATTTCCTGAGTAAAAACAATATTTTCCCCCGAAAATTATCGAAATTCATGTATTAGGAGAGGAGTTATCGATCAAAATGTACGAAAATTTATACCGCACAGTGTATTTTTCGGTATATTTAAAAACAAAAACGTCATAAAAGCAACAAAATTGGATGTACGACTCTGAAATTTTGCACACTGTGTTTTTTGGTGACACGCTTTTTTGTAACGGAAAATCAATATGCCACGCCCACTTTTACGCCCACCTCCCATATAACGTTTTACCTAAAATTCATATAATTTCTCTACTAATAAAGATTTTGGAATAATAAAGGGCTATATTGAAACACCTAAGTTGTACTCATTCACAAAAATAACTTTGACACGCCTACTATAACGCCCACTTTTCACGTTATCTACCGTTAATTAAATTTAAAAGCTCATAAAATCGTCAAAATTAGGGGTATGATGATCAAATTTGCTACGTATATCCCCCTAGACAATGTCATTACTGTGCCAGAAAATTAAAATACCACGCCCACTTTTACGCCCACCTCCCATATAACGTTTTACCTAAAATTCATATAATTTCTCTATTTATAAAGATTTTGGAATAATAAAGGACTATATTGAAACACCTTAGTTGTACTCATTAGCAAAACAACTTTGACACGCCTACTATAACGCCCACTTTCACTTTTGAATTGTGTCCAGACGCATAAACGTAGTCATGAAACTTCGAATATATATTTATCGAGTCAAAAGAATATTTTTCCCTGAAAATCGCTTAAATCTATGAATTAGGAAAAGAGTTATAGATAAAAATGTACGAAAATATATACCGCACAGTGTATATATGTACGATTTTGAAATTTTGCAAACATGGCTTTTTGGTCAAAGTCTTCGTTATAACGGAAAATAGATGTGCCACGCACACTTTTTTCCTTAAATTTTTATAAAAATATATTAGTCATATATATTAGCATTAATTCATCTTACACTGCACCATTTATTGTACTGTAGCTAAATATCAGTTAAAGATGATAAGATAGATGACTCTACTAGCAACTACTAGATGGCATGCTAACAACTTATGCTTATGTTCTCCTGAAGTTATGCTCTGTTAAAAATGGGAATTTAGGAAAATTTTGACTTAAGTAAAAAAAAAATTATCTCTAAACATTATAAACAATTTATTTTCATGTACTAATGGCTAACAAATTTTAAAATTATACAAAACTTATTTCGTTTGAAAATCTTTTAAAAGCAAAATGTTATAGAAGTTTAAAAATCAAAATCTTACTAATAAATTTCCCGTTTTAGAAAAATGCAGAGAATGTATATTTTAAATCACCCTGTGGCCCTTAAAATTTAACCTTAAATTCACTTTCTTCCTCTTAAATTTATTTATTTATTTATTTATTTATTTAATATCAATACAATGAAATTCATGTAAATTCTCTAAGAATAAAGATTTTGGAATACTAAAGGACTATAATGAAATATCTAAGTTATGTTTATTAGCAGAAACTTTATTGACACGCGTATTTTAACGGCCACTTTCATTGAAAGACAAAATTTACGAAAACATTTTACTAGCATACCGAAGTTATAATGGGTGGTTTAATTTTAAGGGACTATGTTGATTTTGAATAAAATTATTATGAAATTATTATCATTTATTTTTATAATGATAATATTTGTATGCTTCAATTATGTATGGAACAAAATATCGGCCAAATGGCCCCCCAACCTAGGCGGCACACCACGATCCGATAGTCCAAATTTTCAATGACACTGTTGATGCTCGATTGTTGGGCACGATGATGAGTCGAGGTTGCTTGCTCTTTTGCCACGTTATCGTGAAAAACAGCAATGTTTCCCATTCAACGAACTAAGGTGGCATTCACAGATGTTTTCACATTTCATACAGACCTGCTTTGCAGACATTTAAATATTTTTTACAATTCTCACAATTGTGGACGAATTCGAAGGATTATGTTGACCAAAAGAATCACGAAGTGCACAAAATGCATTTTGATTTGAACGCCCATTTTTATAAAAATCTTTAATATTTAAAAGCGTTGCTCGATTGCGTATCTTTCCACGGTTCAAATTGAGTTAGTCTGAGATTGAGAAATGTCAAATGAAATACAAGAAAAAAGTTGAAGTTTAGATGTGGTTCACCTTAAACATGGGCCCTTAAAATTTAACCACCCTCTACAAAGAAAGTGATACATATTTTATTATAAAGAGATTATTCTATAGCGATTAACAAAATAATAAATATTGTGCTTTAAATGTACACAAAATTGGTGGTGGGTATAAAAGATTCGGCACAGCCGAATATAGTGCTCTTACTTGTTTATAGTACAAAATGTATTATTTTGTTATTAACAGTAATCGTTAAGGAAAAATCTCTTTATTCTAAAATATGTATTACTTTCTTTGTGTAAGTTCGATTTGCTATTAATTTTTTCCCTTAATTTAGTCTTGCAATGAAACCTTAAATATTTTTACATTAGAAGTGATACTACTCAGTATTTTTATACCCTTCACCTGTGGTACACAAGGGTATATATAGCTTTGTCATTCCGTTTGTAATTTCAACAATTTTCATTTCCGACCCCATAACGTTTATTTTAGAGGAGTCGACGTTTATGAATAGAGGAGTCGATTAATCCATGTCCGTTGTCCGTGTGTTGGTTGAAATCAACTTTTAGAAGCAACCACATGTTCCTCAGACCTGTATATAGTATCAATCTTTTGGAAATATTCGGGAATTAATCGCGATTGAAATTCAGCACAATCGTCCCATAACTTTCTGAGATATAAGCAAATAAACGCGAAAGCCTGTTTTTTTCCCATATGTTTACCATATTTTCAGCCATATATAGGTACCTTTGTCACTAATGGTAGATAAAATAAAATATATTTAAAAAAATTTAAATTCATGATGGCCGCCACTACAAAATGGCGGATAATAAATTTATATATGACCCAAATCTGGTATTTTAAAATGTAACTCCTTAAACCCCCACAATATTGGTATCATATGAAAGGGCTTGACTAGTAGAATACATTAAATAAAAAAATGTAAAATCCAAGATGGCGCCTAAAACAAAATCGCGGATCAAAATTGAAAATTGTAAAAACTTTCCCTGAAGAAGAACCACATTGGGTAGCGAAATATCGGAGAAAACTATTTTTATAAAAATACAAAAAACAACTGTTGATATAAATTAAAAAGATCGAAAACATTCATTTATTATATAACTAATATAATTTTAAAAATAAAGTTGTATTATGAATTTTACTGGTGGGCTATGATGTGCTACAAAACTATTTCGATCCCATATGAAATTTAGCAAAGCAAGTTCCTTCCAAAATTTAATACATTATTTTCTATATATTTCAGTTAATTTCGATTTGTTGGTTTTTTAATTAACAACGACATAACTTATTCCTTAATTTAATTAACCACAAATTAGGTTTTTGCTAATAAACATATAATGTACATATATACATATGTATAGATAATTACTTACATTTTCTTCTGTACACTCCAAGAGGTATTATTTGCTAATTTACCAGCCAAAATTACTTCATGAGAAATAATCTTATTAGCATTTGATGGCTTATTACCAGAGTCTATAAAATATAAATTAAAATTAATATGAATTCTGTTTAAAAAATTTGATTATAAGTACCTGATGCTTCTTTTCTTAATTTATTAATGGTTAACATAGCACTACTTTTATAAATAATTGGAGTTTTACATTTCTTGAACACAGCCAATTCTTCTGTTTGAGCCTATACAATAGATAAAAAAAAAAGTTTAGAGTATGAAAACTTTTTATATTATAATATGTTAAAAATACCCTTTCCCAAGCATCGGCTACATTTGGATACATAACTAGACAATGTTTTACCATCATATCATAATACTGCATACGTATGTTAAAAGATATTTTTGTAGAATTCGCTTCTAACACGGGTGGTTTAGGTTGTTTAGTTACCTCCGTCTCCGTAGTCTTTGTGGTGATTTTATGAGCTTGTCGGGTACCAGATTTGCTAGTTTGTGCTGGTGTAAAAGCTGGTTTTTTCTCTGCTCTCAATTCTTCAACTTTTTTTTTAGCTCGTTCAAGCGCTAAAATATTTGCAACAGGAGCTATTATTAGACGACCTGTGAAATAAATTTAGTTACATTATTAAATAAAAATACATTTATTTTTATTCTACCGATTGGTTTTGAGGGTGGTGTTAAGTATGACTTCGGTACGAGAGGTGTTAGAGTTTTTTCTTTTACTTTTCGTAATGCTTCATTCGCCTCACGAACTTTTTCCTCAGCCTCTTTTAATGCAACTGCGGCTACATCAGCTTCTTTTTCTTGTTTGCGTCTAATGGTTTCTTGACGGTCAAAAATTGCCTGTAAGAAATAATTATATATTACTTACATACCTATAACATATTTAAAATAACTTACCTGCATTGCATTTTTTCGATGATCTGGTTTATGCGCTGGAATTATCATATTGATCTTACTTTTATCGGCATTATCATAAGCAACACGTTTTTTACTATTTACATTTAGAATATCTTCTTCTACTAAAGCTTTGCGTTTTTGAGCATCATTTGCATCATCTTTTTTAGCTTTTGCACTAATTACATTGCTTTGGTGAAGAGAAGCAAATTGCTGCTCTAATTGATCATAAATCATTTCACACTCCTTCATAATATCCTCATCTGTGGTAGCAAAAGTTTCAGAAGTATCTACTGATACCAAATCCACATTTTCAGTCTTAAAAGTTGAAGAAGATAAAGCTTCTTTGGATTTTTTCTTATTGCTAGATAATGAATGTTTACTTGACGAAGAAGAATGAGATGATTTAGAAGAGGATGAAGATTTAGTTCTAGATGATGATGAAGAATACTTTTCTTTCTTTTCTGGCAATGACGAAGACTCTTTCAATTTTGATTCTTTACTTTCTTTATTTCTAGATGATTTGTGAGATGAAGAATTCGAAGACGCTGAGCATTTTTGTTTGGAGGACAACGCGGACTTATCTTCCTTTCCTTTTTCTCTATCACGATATTTAGAATCTTTTACTTTTCGTTTTTCTTCATATTTTCTGACTTTATGCATTTCGTTGGTCTGTTTAGATCTAGAAGATTTGTGATGTTTATGTCTACTATGTGAGTGAGAAGATGGTGAAGTATCTATATTTTTTGGCTTGTCATTATCAGAATTTTCACAATTACTAATAGATTTGTTCGTATTCGCTGGATTTTCATTAGAATGTTCTTTTATGCTTATTTCTTCAATTAGTTCTTTTTCCTCTGTATCTTGCGATTCTTCTTCGTCGTTGGAAAATTTTGCAAAATCTGCTAAGTCTTCGTTATCTATAATGCCGGTCAACTCATTTAACTCATCACTACAATCATCCAAGTTCAAATTGAGAGTTACTTGACTGCTTTCATCATGAACCATTAATGTAGGAGCCGGAATGTACACTGGCACGGAATCTTGAGAATTTCGTTTTTTCGAAGGTGAGGCATTTATAGCAGGTTTTTCCGGCTGGTATTCCAATTTAGTGGGTTTCTTTTTAATGGCTGTTGGCAAACTCAATTCCGGCAACGGCAAAGCTAAGAGTTTTGGCGTTGCCTTATATTCCGGCACAGGTTGGACTGTTGTTACTGAAATTGTGGTAATTTTATCTGCACTCTCTATTAGAAAAAGTAATTATTTAAATTACTGAACATTAAGAAATAATAATAAGAATTTAAACAAAATGTGTGTGCTAACTAACTAACTAAAAAGTTAGCAACTCATTAGTTAGCACACGGTTTATTATTCATAACTCCGTAACAATAATAAATTTTACTTATATAAATACCTCTGCGAACATGCTTAAAATGGCAATACGGTCGATTACATGTTGCTGCCGCAGCAAACACATTTTCAATGTTACTTGCCGCAGCAGTTCCATCGTAATAGGGACATATAAAACTCTTAAATAAACCAGTCGAAGGTAGCATCTCCTACTTGCAATTAATAAAACTGTAATTAATTTAATTGAAAAAAATTTGTTTTTTTTGAGGATTTCATAAAAACAAGGAATCCGACTAAGCATAAACGAAAAAAAAAACTGTAAGTTTACAGTGATGCCTAAAATAGTATGAAGAAGTTTGAACTAGAAATTTCAAGGTTGTTGACTAGATTTTTTATTTGCAATATCTGAAAAAATTTTTAATAATTATATCTGTCGCAAAAAAGAAAAACTTTTTAACTCTCCTATAGCTAAATTTGAGATAATAAGACCATTACAATCCCACAATTCGAAACTAATCTAAGGCGAATTTTCAAATATTTTTGACAACATTGTAGCAGGTCATAGCGTAAGAGCTAATTGCCCATATTTTTTCAATGAATATTATCTTTTTGAATAACAACATTTTTTAACGTATAATATATTAAAGCATCATAAAACCAATATTCTCTTCAATTTGTATAGCGTAGAATTCATACAATAGTCTTTATTTTGAAAGGAAACATAAGGACATTTTCTTTTTAATACAGCTATAATATTAAAAATTTATGTAGAATTTTTTTTTTTTGTTAATTCAATTTTTTTAACATTTTAACTATTTAAGTAATTATTTATGAAACTTTTCAAGGTATATAGTTTAAATATTAAAATGTAAGGTATTTGCCATGGTACAATCATCAGGTAGCCTCAGTTCTGGAAAACGACGACTTAAGTGTCAAAAAGCAAATGTGTGTGCTTGTTTTTTTTTGGCGGTAGAATATATACGTACACAATATATACACATACATAAACAAAATTTGACATAGTGAGGCCACCTGATAATTGTACCATGGTATTTGCAGCCACATATACAACAATGCATATGTTAAAAACCGTGTTAAAAGTAGGTTCGTTCGAGAACTCACAAATTTGTACGAATTTGTACAAATTTTTACTGCATTTTACGAAATTGCGTTCGTTTACACAAATTTGTAGTAAATGAGAGCACAAATAGAGAGCGAAAAGTGACAGTTCTTGACTGAGTATTTGCAAATTTTTACTACAGAAATTTCTTGCAGTAAGATTTAGCAAAACTAAAAAACATATGATTTAAAAGGTAAACAAACAAAAGTAAGCAAACAAAAAGTATACAATTTGTGAAAAAAATATTAAAAAAAAGGAAAATCCAAACAAAAGTGCAAAATATTATTAAATTTAAATTGTTTGTGAAATAAAGTTAGTTAACAATGTCTACAGATGAAAGAATGGAACTGCCTGAATCTGGCGCAGGTATACATACTTAAATACATATTTGCACATATGTATGTACATAGTTCCCATTAAACAACACAATATTTATTTGCCATCAGCTGTTGCTTCAATCTTACGAATTTTTACAAATGTCTGTTCGAGTAATTTTTTGGACAAATTCTCTTTTTGAGAGTAAAATTTTCAGTTTACTAAATAATTACTCATTTACTACAAAGTGCAGTAAAAGTACTCGAACGAACCTAGTGTACATCGATAACTCGGAAATACAATGGTAAATATGGTAAAAACTATTTTAAAAAAATAATAAGTAATTCAACCAAAAATATCTATATAATTTTTTAAACTTATAATATTTTAATTTTGTGAGAAAAAATCATTTTATATACATATGTTGGTTTTCCCTCAAGTTAAGTCAGAATGTTTTGGTTTACAATACGAGTATAGACAACACTTTAAACACATCTGTTTTTAATTTCCCCTTGATGTGAAATTATTAGAAAAGTGCAACCAAGTTTTTATTTACCGGCTTATTGTAACAGAGACGTAAAGAAAACAATTAATAGTACTACCAATTCCTATGAGGTGTTTTCAGGTACGCCTGGATTAGTGTTGGGTCAATCGGTTAGTACGTTTCTGCCAACAACCTCTTTAATTTTTTTTGCACAAACCACAAGGTAATTTAATAGGGCTTTGTGAAAAAAACGAGCAATGTTGTCGGCAAAAATGAACTAAAGTAACGATATGTCTTCAACTCTAGTCTGAATCAAAGCCCGACAATGTGACAGCGCATAGAGAAAAGGACCAAAGGGTAAAAACAGGTTTCGTTCAGGAGAGCCATTTTAAAGATTAAATGATTTTTTTTTTTTTTTAAATTGTTCATAATTTTTGTTAATTTAGTAGAGGAAAAAAAGAAAATAAATAAATTTTACCGTTAGGTCCCTCTCTATTTGCGCTTAGAATTGTCGACTTCACTTTTATAAAACGCGCATATCTCTGGAAGAGAACACTTTTGGGGCATGGGATCGGTCTTATTCGATGCTCAGATGTTGTCCACATCAAAAAAAAGTGAAAATTGTTTTTTTTACCCTTAGGTCCCTTTCTCTATGCGCTGTCACATATGAACAACCTTGTCGGGACTGAACTTTTAATTAAGTTCTTTTTTTTCTGTAACAAACTATGCCCAATTTCGTTCTTTACTTAACGAACTCATGTTATCATGTTAGCTTTGTTAAGTTTAGTAGTTAGCATAAACATATGTATGTACATAGGTATGTACGACTATTTATGCCTTATTACCCTGCTGATAAATTCAATTTTTTTTAATTTTTACGCTCTAACCACTACACCAACACACTATTATATAAAATTATTATTAATAAGATTTATGTTTTAAAAACAAAATACTCTTAAATTTTGGAATGGAGTTTTTGTTTATTTTAAGTCAACGCCACAGTTTGGTTACAGCTGGTTCAAAAAGTTACTAGTTAAAAATGTAGCTAGAGGATAGGAAATCGGTGTTTGAAGAAAATAGTTAGTTTATATTTTTTTATACATAAAACTTGACCTTTGAAATTAATGAAAGCAGAAAGAGATTTAACTGGACTTTGACAGCATATTTTTTTTATTAGCAGTTACAAAATATGTACTAAAAAACTTTATAAGTCTTTGTAGATAAAGTGAAAATTTAACGTATTTAATTTAGATACTAATCCATAATGCCAGATTGAATCAAAGGCTTTTTCGATAACAAGAAAAGCGTCTCCAGTACTTTTTGATTACTTTCTAGAAAGTTTACGACTCTTTTAAGTTGAGTCCTCTTTTCGGAAACCAATTTGTTTTCGATTTATGATATTATTGCAATTTGAAATATATAAAATTCTGATCTGAATAATTTTCTCAAAAACCTTATCCAATAAGCTTAGAATGCTAATTAACCGTCATTTAACTTATCATCCAACTTTATTATACCCTTCACACAGTGAAAAAGGGTATATATAGGTTTGTCATTCCGTGTGAAATTTCTACAATTTTCATTTCCGACCCCATAAAGTATATATTTTCTGAAAGCTTATGAATAGGGGAGTCGATTAAGCCCTGTCAGTCTGACCGTCTGTCCATGTGTATGTTGAAATCAACTTTTTGAAGCCCCCCGACATAGGTTGGACCCGGGTAAGGTATTAAAATATCAGAAATATTCGGGAGTAGATCGGTATTGAAAATCAGAAACATCGGTACATAAACAACTGAGATATGAGCAAAAACCCACGACCACCTCGATTTTCTTTTCACAAAAACATCATTACAACAACAACATACATACATATAAACGTGTATACTGGTTAGGGAAAACGTGGCATCGAATCCCAGCTGAGCCAAAAAATTTTTTTTTTAATTTTTTTAAAATTTTTTTTTTAAATTTTTTTTTTTTATTTTTTTTTTATTTTTTATTTAATATATTATATATATTTTTATTATTTTTTTTTTTAATTTTTTTTTTTTTTAATTTTTTTTAATTTTTTTTTTTTTTTGTTTTATATATATTATATATGTATATAATAATTTTTTTTTAAATTTTTTTTTTTTTAATTTTTTTTTTATTTTTTTGTTTTTTTAACGTTCATACGTGAATTTACTGTTATTGCATGACTACACGTTGTGAAGGGTATATAAGATTCGGCACGGCCGAATATAGCGCTTTTACTTGTTTATAAATTAAAATTGTCTAGTCAAATTTCGTTGCGTGCTTTGAAGTTATATTGTGGAATATTACCATTTATTTATTATTATTTATGACCCGACCAAAGCCCTGCCCTGAATTTATTAGCTAATTGTCAGCTGATACTTGCGATATGAAAATATTTCCTACATTCTCTATTTTCCTTTAATTTAAGTTTCAGTAGTCTTTACTTTCTGTTGTCGTTCTGTAACGTGCTATTCTGTAGTTTAATTCTGCCATTCGGTTTAATTCTGTAAAAACTTATCTGCCTTAATTTACAAGGTAACCTTACCAAAACAAGCTTATTACATTTTTTGTATATTTTTCTCGTCAAAGTCTATACATAAAAAAAAGAAATTTGTAGTCTCAGATTTCATCTTTAAGCAAAGAGAGTTGCTGCCACCTTTTGAACAAAGTCACCTTAATATCAGCTGTTTCTTTCTCAATGCCTGTCACTTAAGGCCAGTTTAGACTATAATACAAGTCGTACGACTTCTATTAGATTTTGTAGAAGCAAAATGTGATGAAATGCTTTCCGTACTCAAGATAATGAGAGCAAAAGTATAATATAAGTTTTTTTGCGTTTACACTATTAGTGCGAAGCAGAATCAAAGTAGAAGGATTTAGAACAAGTAAGAGTGCTATAATCGGCCGTGCCGAATCTTATATACCCTTCACAACGTGTAGTCATGCAATAAAAGTAGTTTGTATCACCATTCATCCCATATGAAATACGTACATACATATATAAAACATACATATTTAAAAACGCCCCATTGTTAAATTATAAATTCACGTATGTATGTTAAAAAAAACAAAAAAAAAAAAAAATTTAAAAAAAAAATTTAAAAAAAAAAAAAATTTAAAAAAAAAAAAAAATTTAAAAAAAAAAAAATGTTTAAAAAAATTATTATGTATATAATATATACAAAACAAAAAAAAATAAAAAAAATAAAAAATAATAATAAAAATATAAATAATATATTAAATAAAAAATAAAAAAAAAATAAAAAAAAAATAAAAAAAAAAATAAAAAAAAAATTTAAAAAAAAATTAAAAAAAAAATTTTTTTGGCTCAGCTGGGATTCGATGCCACGTTTTCTCTAACCAGTATACACGTTTGTATGTATGTATGTTGTTGTTGTAATGTTGCTTTTGTGAAAAAAAAATCGAGGTGGTCGTGGGTTTTTGCTCATATCTCAGTTGTTTATGTACCGATGTTTCTGATTTTCAATAGCGATCTACTCCCGAATATTTCTGATATTTTAATACCTCACCCGAGTCCAAGCGATGTCGGGGGGCTTCAAAAAGTTGATTTCAACATACACACGGACAGACGGTCAGACGGACAGACTGACAGCGCTTAATCGACTCCCCTATTCATAAGCTTTCAGAAAATATATACTTTATGGGGTCGGAAATGAAAATTGTAGAAATTTCACACGGAATGACAAACCTATATATACCCTTTTTCACTGTGTGAAGGGTATAATAAAACCCGTCTGTCCGTGTGTTGGTTGAAATCAAATTTTATAAGCAACCACATGTTCCTCAGACCTGTGTATGGTATCAATCTTTTGAAAATATCCGGGAATGAATCGCTATTGAAATTCAGCAAAATCGCCCCATAACTTTCTGAGATATGAGCAAATAAACGCGATTGCCTCTGTTTTTTCCCATATTTTTACCACCAAAATTAAAATTTTTCAGCCATAGAATAATTTATAGGTACCTTCGTTACTATTTATAGATATAACATGCCTCTAGATATACATATTCGTGTAAAATTTTGGATAAATCGGGCTCTTATCGGTAAAGTTATAGGCAAAAAAAATTTTTTAAATATATATTCTATAAATTTACAAACGAAAATAAAATTTTTTCAGCTTCTAGACGACCGAGAGAGTCAACATTAGTATCATCTGAAAAGACTTGACTAGAACAATAAAAGCACCATAAAAAACCGTAAATTTATGTTGGCCGCCACTACAAAATGGCGGAAAATAAATTTATATATGAGCCAAATCTGGTATTTTAAAATGTAACTTCTTGAACCCCCTCAATATTGGTATCAAATTAAAGGGCTTGACCAGTAGAATACAGTAAATTATTCTAAACTGTAAAATCCAAGATGGCGGATAAACTTTTTTTAATCATTATGGATATCAAATTAAAGGGCTTGACTAGTTGAATATACTTAACTACTTCAAAATTCAAAATCGGGGATGGCGTCGGAAATAATAAAGAAAAACATAAAATATAGGCTAAGCTGCGATGTGAGATTATACCTATGAATATGATGGTGAAGGGTATTATATAACACTCTTACATGTTTTATATTTTTCTTTTTAATTTTTTTTTTATTTATATTATTATTATTTTTTTGTTTTATATTTATTATTTATATTTTAATAATTTTTTTTTAATTTTTTTTAAAATTTTTTTTTTTATATTATTGTTTTAAATTTTTTTTTAATTTTTTTTTTATTTTTTTTAACATACATACGTTAATTTTTTATTTTACAATGGGATGTTTTTATATATGTATGTTTTTTATATGTATGTACGTATTTCATATGAGATGAATGGTGATACAAACTACTGTTATTGCATGACCACACGTTGTGAAGGGTATATAAGATTCGGCATGGCCGAATATAGCACTCTTACTTGTTCACTGTGTGAAGGGTATAAAAATAAACAAACTTATTAATCTTATTAACACAACAAATTATAATCGCGAGTACAAAAATTAAAAAAAAAACTACTTTTATATTCATTAAGCTGGTTTGTGTTTTTACAGAGATAAAATTTTAGTTTTATTCTTCTTCTTTTGTTTTTGATTGTGTTTGATGAATAAAACAGTTCATGGTGTTTGTAGTTCTACTAAAACTAAGAAACAACAAACCATTTTCTTCTTCGTTGTGTAACATATACATGTTGTTTTTGCAATAGTTGTATAAATACTAGCACACCCTTAATGTGTTTGCCAATGAATACATTAAAATACACCTCTGATCTAATGAAATGCTCCATTTTAAAACGATTTATAAAATGAAAAAAATACGGCCGCTTGTTAAATTTTCATCCGTATTTTTTATCATTTTTTCTTCTACTGAAGCTCAATTCTCGTTCTGTGAAATGAAAAACTTAGGGTATGGTGGCACCATATGATATTACACACAAAAACTTTTCATTTCATAGTTTCATAGAACGAGAATTAATACCTTGGTTACAATTTGCTTTTACACTATTCTACTTTAATCATTCTACACGAATTTTTGACATGTACGACCTGTATTATAGTCTAAACTGGCCTTAAGTAAGACTACCCTGCTCTGCATAAAAAATCAAAAACTAAAAACCCATAAAACTTAAAGAAAAAATATAGATATTATTAAAGGTATATAAACTTTATAAAGTTGCAAGTATATTGTGCAAATCAAATACGAAATGGTAAACTAATTATACATGCACTCTACGCTCGCTGTAAAATAAATAAGAGATTGCGCCCCTTTCTGACTAGACAAGTCACTTGCGCAAGTTAGTTTTTTATTTTTCTTTTAACTTGCTTTCACATTCAGACTCAGCACTTGACTTGCCCAAGTTTTGTTGTCATTTACTTATTATACTCTTCACACAGTGAAAAAGGGTATATATAGGTTTGTCATTCCGTTTGAAATTTCTTTAATTATCATTTTGTTGAAATCAACTTTCTGAAGCCCCATGACATCCCCTAGACCCGGTATTAAAATATCAGAAACACAAGAACAACATACAACACATACATACAAACGTGGTGTACTGGTTAGAGTGAGCCAAAAATTTTTTTTTTATTTTATATATTACTTAAATTTTTATTATTTTATTTTTAATTTTTTTAATTTATTTTTTTTACCACATAAGTAAGCTAAATTTATAATATTACAATGTGATGTTTTTATATATGTATGTTTTTTATATGTATGTACGTATTTCATATGAGATAAATGGTGATATAAACAATTGTTGTTTCATGACTACACGTTGTAAAGGGTATATAAGATTCGGCATGGCCGAAAATAGCACTCTTGTTTGTTTTTATTTCTTTTTTGTTTTTGCTTTCTAAACAAAAACTTGCACGTACTTGCCGAGTACAGGCAAGTGTGTACTCAAATATGAGCAAGTTTCTTCCTCTTAATCCGACCTTACCAATTTTGTCTATAAACACAAGACTTGCGCAAGTCTCTTGCGCAAGTGACTTGCCTAGTCAGAAACGGGTCTTAGAAAACTAAAAAACTTGACAAACATCTGCTGATATGGCTACCCTATTTAATGTCACTCATCTTCAGGGATGCCGTGATAAAAATAATTTTCCTACTAAACTTTTTCCGAAAAAGGATAAAAAAAATCAACAAAATAACTACCAATTTTCATAAGTTGGCTTTCTATATATAAGGGTGATCGAACGGTTATTATTCGACCCGTTTTAACCGGTTTTTTTCTGAAAGACTAAAGGGATTACTGGCTGCTTTATATTCTATAAGTCCATCATGCATGCTCAGTGAAAGGTAATTTTCAATTTCAAGTTTCATAAAATCAAAAGAAAGAATAGGTAATCATACTTCAAAACATTTAAACTGCATTTTGTTTCTAAAAGATTATTTTAACAGAAACAACTAAGAAAACAAATTTTTTATATTTTGTATTTGCAGTCTATTTTGATCGTTATTTACCTTTGTGAATTGTTTTGATTTTATTTAAATAAACTTTTTATTTCAACAAATAATTTGTTTTTTATGTTATTGTTTATTTGAATAAAACAGATAAACCGGATATTTTTTAATGCATAACCGAAAACCTGTATTTTAAAATAGCAACTATTTGAAAAATCTTAAAATCTGTTTTTGAAAAAAAGTCAAATAATCGATATCCCTACTAAATATTAAGTAGCCAATTAAAGAAGCAATACAAATTTACTTTTAAGTAAACGAAAACAATATTTAATTAGTAATAAAATATACCTATTATTATAATTTAGTTTTATTAAATAATTTTAATATAAAACTCGTATGAAATATCTTCATTTGTGTTTAAGTTTGTCTAAAATACTTTTGAGGTTGTATTAATATCTACATACATACAAGTGGTACTAGGCCAAAACGTATTTACTGTATTTTAATAAATATGTATGAAATTTGTATGAAATATATTCATTTTTGTTTAATAGTTTTTTAAGCTTAAGGTCCTTTAAATAATAAAAAATCTTTTTGTTTTGTTTTATATTATTTGATCAATATTTCGCTACTTCTTTGTGTAGCATCATCAGGATAAAAAAATAACAAATATCAAGACACAAATCCAACAAAAAACTAATATATATTAAAAAAAACGTTTATCCTGATGATGCTACACAAAGAAGTAGCGAAATATTGATCAAATAATATAAAACTAAACAAAAAGATTTTTTATTATTAAAAGGACCTTAAGCTTAAAAAACTATTAAACATATATTATTATAAAAGGTCAAAGAAAACCAATAATTATTATATTCATTTTTGTTTAAATACATATGTCTAAAATACTTTTATGTTTGTATTAATATATACATACAAATGGTACTAATCCAAAACCAATTAATCTGTATTGCTACCTTTTTTGAGTCCACTAAATTATTAAATGTTGATATTTAAAGAAATGATTAATTATATTATACATAAATATCAATCTTTTATGTAACAAGAATCTTTCCAGACATTTTAATTTAAAGCACTTTTTTATATTCCTTGCAGTCTGTTTTCTTTATCATTCTGATTGAATATTATTGACATTAAAAATTATATTAATTTTTTTTATTTCTTTATTAAAACTTATTTATTTTACCAATAGTATTTATTAACAGAATTATGATTATTTCCAAATTGTATTGCAACAATTAACACCTAATTAATTAAATAAAGAAACTACTTATATCAAGGTTTTAGGAAAAAGTTTTTCTTAAAAAGCCTCGTATCAACTTAGAAGTTATAAGAAATTTTCAAACAATCACAAAAAAATATGTATGTACATATTTCAAACAAAAGACCCTCAGTGGTTGCAAATTTCTTATTATTTCAAAATTTTACGTTCTGAATTTTTTTATTAAATGACAGAGTCAGTTCCCTTGTCAATGAATTAAACATTTTGAAGTCAAAGCTTCTATGTAGAAGATAAGTAGGATATCTAAAAGGTAGATTCTGTATAATTTTCAAATTTTTGTTGTGCATTATTTGTAATTTTTTTTTGTATTAGTTTTAGCAGCCTTCTAGGACCAGACTTGACAACCATGGGCCATAATCGGACCAATAAACATCGTGTAAATAAGTAACTTGTTTTTTATATTAAGTTTAGATATTCGACCAATCAAGGGGTATAAGGCACGGCTACCCTTAATTGCCTTCTTACAAATGTAATAAACGTGCTGTTTAATTAAAAGGATTACTCCTAAATATTTAATTTCTTCCATTTAATTTTTTCTAAGATTATATTCCATTCTCCTAATTATTGTATTCGAGACCTTACCGCAACAAATAAAGGCGCTGTTATTCTCGTTAAAAGCTGTATCATGGTATTTACTTAGATTAATATCATATGTATAGGTATATCGCGATTAGTGTAGGGGGTAATACTGGTGCTAAAAGCAAGCCCGCAGAAGCAAAGCTCTTAAACACGAAATTTAATAAAACTTTGAACTTTACGTAATTTAATGTAAACTTTTTAATTTTAACTATTTAAACTTCTTGTTATTAAGCTAAAAGTAATTACCAAAGTCTTAAAAAGTTGTTAAACAAACCAATCAGGCGACTAAATTTTGTTGAAATTAAAATAGATATCTTTAAATTTTGTTCGATCAGATTGAAGTGGCATCCCTGCTTAACTTATCAATGAAACCTCATTATGGTTAGTATCAGACTGGTTATTTATACGCCTGTAGTTGAATATAGGGAAGTGTAATTTTTAAACCATTTACAAACAAATATTTAATGTAAATATCAATATATAGGTACATATGTAGTTAAATGAAATTATAATTATAGAGGTTTATAAAATTTTTTAAGGAAATTAAAGTACGTAAGTTCAAAGTCCATACATTAATACCTATAAAATAGATACATATGTATGTATGTACATATGTTCTTATATATATTGAATGCTTGTATAGAAATTAACAGTTCAACATTTATTTACTTAAAGTATGTATATTTTTATCATACTAAAAAACATTGCACTCTTGACAAATTTTGTTTTAGGTCCTATTAATTAAAAATTAGCAAAACATTTTACAAAGAAGGTAGTAATTTTGCATTATATTCTTAAAAATTTTACATTTTAAGTAGGTACTATGTACCTACATATGTAAGTACGTACATATGTACATTACGCACCTAAATGTTTGTTTATATTTATTATTTTTTTGCATTTGGTAATTTTAATGTATGTATGTATGTTTGTATGTATGTAAATATTTATATCTCTTTGTTCATATGCAAGCCTTTGATGGCTCAAAAATTTCAGTCTTTTCTATATTTTTAATACGTTCAGTGCTGTTTCGCACAAAAACAAACTTCAAGTCTTGAATAAATTCTGTTATCTATCTAGAGTGTTTAAAGTTCACTTTTTATGTTTTTAGTTGAAAACAAATGTTAAGTCTTACCTATTTATTGGTTACAAATGTGTTATCTTAAATTAGTACACATATGTATGTACTTCTTTAAATAGTATTATCGTGTTCTGCAGAAAGTAACCCTAAATCATAATCATCACGCTATAATTTCGGAGGCACTTTTCGTCATTTTCACATACATAACACTACTATTAACAAAACTCCCTACAAGGACTAAAGGCCTTTAGTTTCTGTTGCCATTCTGTGCCGTACTGTGTTGTTAAAGCTTAAATTAGACGTCCCATAACCATAGTGATATTAATAACCAAAATTTAATGGGTTCTATGGTTATGTCGGCAGTCAAATACATACCCTGTAGGAAATGTCACTAGTGAATCAGTACTAATTCACTATTGACACTGATTACCCACCGTTGCCACATGCAAATGCAAGTGAAACAAGTAAGAGCACTATATTCGGCTGTGCCGAATCTTTTATACCCACCACCAATTTTGTGTACATATAAAGCACAATATTTATTATTTTGTTAATCGCTTGGAATAATCTCTTTATAATAAAGTATGTATCACTTTCTTTGTTCTTTTGTTAAATTTTAAGGGCCCATGTTGAAGGTGAACTACACCTAGTCTTTAAATTTGTTTTCTGCATTTCATTTGACATTTCTCAATCTCAAACTTACTCAGTTTGATCCGTGGAAATATACGCAAATGAGCAACGCTTTAAAGTTATTCAGGTTTTTTATAAAAATGGGCGTTCAAATTAAAATGCATTTTGTGCACTTCGTAATTCTTTTGATCAACATAATCGTTCAAATTCGTCCACAATCGGGAGAATTGTAAAAAATATTTAAATTTCTGCAAAACAGGTCTGTATAAAATGTTAGAAAATCTGTAAATGCCTTCTTAGTTCGTTGAATAGGAACCATTGCAGTTTTTTGCGATAGTGTGGCAAAAGAGCAGTCGACCTCGACTCATCATGCCCAACAATTGAGCATCAACATTGTCATTGAAAATTTGGACCATCAGATAGAGGAGTGGCGCCAAGGATGGGGGGGCCATTTGGCCGATATTTTGTTAAATACATAATTGAACCATACACATATAATCATTATAAAAAGAAATGATAATAATTTCTTAAATAATTTGTGTTTTATTTAAAATCAACATCGGCCCTTAAAATTTAACCACCCTTAATAACTTCGATGATAGTAAAATTTTTTCGTAAAAATAGTCTTTTAGTGAAAGTGGGCGTTAAAGTAGGCGTGTCAAAGTTGTTTTTGCTGATGAGTACAACTTAGATATTCCAATATAGTCCTTTATTATTCCAAAATCTTTATTAATAGAGAAATTATATGAATTTTAGGTAAAACGTTATATGGGAGGTGGGCGTAAAAGTGGGCGTGGCGTGAAAAATACACTGCGCGGTATAAATTTTCGTAAATTTTTATCCATAACTTCTTTCCTAATGCAAAGATGTAAGCAACTTTTGGGGAGATATATTGTTTTGACTCGAGAAATATATATTTGAAGTTTCATGACTCTACGTTAAAGCGTTTATACACAATTCCATTTTATTCGATGTTCGAAGGACACGGTTTTTTCGACCTACTCTTGCTTTTCGAGCTATAACTCTCTTCCTAATATTCCGATTTAGATCATTTTCAATATCCAAAAAACCTTGTCTATAAGAAAGATTCTGACAAAATTTGAGGCCCTTAGCTTTTTAAGTGCGACCTCTATCGTGCTTTCAACAGACGGACAGACGGACGGACATAGCTAGATCGTCATCAAATCAAACCCCGATTCAGAATATATTTGTGTTACAAACGGTGGCGGGTATTATGACGGCAGAATAACGGCACTTTATTGCTTAAGTATGTGTATTTTCATTGGGTGGAGAACACGAAACAAGTAATTTATTTATAAAATTTAGGGCCATTATTACAACTTGCCGTTTGTTAAAGGAAGGATTTTTTGTGTCCTATAAATAGCTTTGCATTATTACAATTTAAATTTTTTATTGTTATTATAAGTAATAATGGTTATAGGAGTTATAGATCAAAATGCACGAAAATTTATACCGCGCAGTGTATTTTTCAGTATATTCAAAATTTAAAACCTAATAAGAGTGACAAAATTAGATATACGATTTTGAAATTTTGCAGGAATTGTTTTTTGGTCAAAGGCTTTGCACTGACGGAAAATAAATGTGACGTTCCATATAACGTTTTCTCTCAAATTCTTATAATTTCTCTAGGAATAAAGAGTTTGGAATAACAAAAAACTATATTGAAATATCTATGCCAGAAAATTTAGGTGACACGCCTACTTTTACGCCCACTTTTAACGTTATCTACTGTTAATGAAATTTTAAAGCTCATAAAACCGCCAAAATTAGAGGTATGATGATCAAATCTGCTAGGTATATCCCTCTAGGCAATGTCATTACTGTGCCAGAAAATTAAGGTGCCACGCCCACTTTCACGCCCACCTCCCATATAACGTTTTACCTAAAATTCATATTATTTCTCTATTAATAAAGGTTTTGGAATAATAAGGGACTATATTGAAACACTTAAGTTGTACTCATTAGCAAAAACAACATTGACACGCCTACTATGGCGCCCACTTTTCACGCTATCTACCGTTAATGAAATTTAAAAGCTCATAAAACCGCCAAAATTAGAGGTATGATGATCAAATTTGCTACGTATATCATTCTAAACAATGTAATTGTTGTGCAAAAAAGTTTAGGTGACACTCCCACTTTAACGCCTACCTCCCATATAACGGTTTATCTTAAATTCATGTAATTTCTCTATTGACAAAGTTTTTGGGAAAATAAAGGACTATATTGAAATATCTAAGTTGTGTTTATTAGCAGAAACTTTATTGACACGCCTTCTTTAACGCCCACTTTCATTGAAAGACTACATTTACAAAAGCATTTTAGTAGCATATCGAAGTTATAAAGGGTGGTTAAATTTTAAGGACCGATGTTGAATTAAAATAAAACACAAATTATTTAGGATATTATTATTATTTCTTTTTTTAATTATAATATTTGTATGGCCCCCCCACCCTTGGTGCCGCTCCTCTATCTGATGGTCCAAATTTTCAATGACAATATTTATGCTCAATTGTTGGGCACGATGATGAGTCGAGGTTGACTGCTCTTTTGCCACACTATCGCAAAAACCAGCAGTGGTTGCCATTCAACGAACTAAGAAGGCATTCACAGATTTTCTAACATTTTGAACAGACCTGTTTTGCAGAAATTTAAATATTTTTTACAATTCTCCCGATTGTGGACGAATTTGAACGATTATGTTGATCAAAAGAATAACGAAGTGCACAAAATGCATTTTGATTTGAACGCCCATTTTCTAAAAAACCTGAATAACTTTAAAGCGTTGCTCACTTGCGTATCTTTCCACGGATCAAATTGAGTAAGTTTGAGATTGAGAAATGTCAAATGAAATGCAGAAAACAAATTTAAAGATTAGGTGTAGTTCACCTTCAACATGGGCCCTTAAAATTTAACCACCCTCTACAAAGAAAGTGATACATATTTTATTATACAGAGATTATTCCATAATGATTAACAAAATAATAAATATTGTGCTTTAAATGTACACAAAATTGGTGGGGGTTATAAAAGATTCGGCACAGCCGAATATAGTGCTCTTACTTGTTCATTAAATGACAGCGTTAGTTTCCTTGTTAATGAATTAAACATTTTGAAGTCAAAGTTTCTATGTAGAAGATAAGTTGGATATCTAAAAGGTAGATTTTGTATTATTTTCAAGTTTTTATTTTGAATGATTTGCAATTTTTTTGTACGCGTTTAAACAGCCTTCTTGGACCAGATTTGACAACCATAAGTCATAATCAGTCGAATACACATTTTGTAAATATGTAAATGCATTGTTCTTTATATTAAGATTAGATCTTCGGCCAATTAAGGGGTATAAGGCACGGCTACACTTAATTGCCTTCTCACAAATGAAATTCACATGCTGTTTAAATAAAAGTTTTTTGTCAAGGATAACTCCTAAATATTTAATTTCGTCCCTCAATGGAATAATTGTTCCCATAGACGATAAATATCTAGTAGCAAAGCGTTTTCGCGATTTGTTGAATGGAAATATAATTGCTTGAGTTTTATCGTCATTGACTTTTCTTTTCCAATTGTAATAGTATTTACGAATTAATTTAAGATTATTTTCGATTCTCATAATTATCGCATTCGACACTTTACCGTAACAAATAAAGGCGCTGTCATCCGCGTAAAAAGCTGCATCATGGTCTCTTCTTAGAGTAACATCAGATGTATATATCGAGTATAGTGTAGGAGATAATACTGATACTGATAATACTTGCGGCAAGCGCGCGGGTATTTGCCTTTCACTAGAAATTTGTCATTAGCAGATACAACAAACGTACGTTTATCTAAAAAGCTTTTGATAAGTTTTTGTAGATAATTTGGAAAATGCAACGTATTTAATTTATACACTAGTCCATCATGCCATATTGAGTCAAAAGCTTTTTCGATATCAAGAAAAACGACTCCAGTACTTCTTCGATTACTTTTATTACATTCAAGAAAGTTTACAAGTTTTTAAGTTGACGCACAGTGGAGTCCTTTTTTCGGAAACCAAATTGTTTTCGATTTATGATATTACTAGCATTTAACGCGCAGTTCTAACTATTTATTGAATACTCAAGTTCTATTTTTAATTATTAATTATTTTTGGTTCAATTTATAAAAATTTGTATCTCTGATCCAATTTACTTAGAAAAATAAAAAGTAGAGTAAGGATATATCGGGCATGTATTTCCTAACTAAAAGCAAGATCGCTGCTACTGAGTTTCAAAAATTAAGATTCATAATTTGCAGAAATTACCCTAAAAATAATAAAAGTAACATTTTTTCCTTCACTAAAACTTCCACTTGATTTATTATTACACGTCCAAAATTCTAAGTATACAAAATATAAAAAAAAGTAATTTTGGTCGTTCATAATATTAGGAGTTAGACCTCGGATCAAAAAACCCTAATTTTATGAATCCATGCTCACAAACGTAAAAATACAAAGAAAACAAAGAGTACAATAAAAATGCGAAAAGGCTTTTTTGTGTCTTCAATATCATTTTAATTCTAAACTTGAATCAATAATCCTTTATTTCACAATTTTAGCTATACAAACGTAGAAAATACAAAAAGTCCCATTGAAATTCAGAAAAGTACCTTCTTGGTCGCCCAAAACATTTTCAGTCTCACCTTGTATCAATAGTCACTAATTTCGAAATTATTGCTTCGCAAACGTTGAAAATACAAAAAGTACCATAAAAATTCAAAAAAGTACCTTTGTGGTCGCCCATAACATTTTCAGTCTTACCTGGAATCAAAAGTCCTTGGTTATACAATCCTACCTTCATAAACGTAAAAAATACAAAAAGTACCATTAAAATTCAAAAAAGTACCTTTTTGGTCGCCCATAATATTTTTAGTCTCATCTGGAATCAATAGTCCATGATTGTATAATCCTATCTACATAAACGTAGAAAATACTAAAAGTACCATAAAAATTCAAAAAAGTACCTTCTTGGTCGCCCATAACATTTTCAGTTTCACCTGGAATTAAAAGACCTTGATTGTACAATCCTATCTTCATTAAAGTATAAAATACAAAAAGTACCATAAAAATTCAAAAAAGTACCTTTTTGGTCGACCATAACATTTTCAGTCTCACTTTGTATCAATAGTCACTAATGTCAAAATTCTAGCTGCGCAAAAGTTGAAAATACATAACATTTTTAGTTTTAAATGGAATCAATAATCCTTGATTGTACAATCCTAACTTCATAAATGTAGAAAATACAAAAATACCATAAAAATTCAAAAAGGTACCTTTTTTGTCGCCCAAAACACTTTTAGTCTCACCTGGATTGTACAATCCTATCTTCATAAACGTAGAAATACAAAAAGTACTATAAAAATTCAAAAAAGTACCTTTTTGGTCGCCCATAACATTTTTAGTCTCACTTTGTATCAATAGTCACTAATTTCAAAATTCTAGCTTCGGAAACGTTGAAAATACATAACATTTTTAGTCTTAAGTGGAATCAATAGTCCTTGATTGTAAAAGTACCATAAGAATTCAAAAAGTACCGTTTTGGTCACCCATAACATTTTTAGTCTTACCTGGAATCAATAGTCCTTTATTTTACAATTCTACCTTTATAAACGTAGAAAATACAAAAAGTACCATAGAAAAGCGAAAAATGTTCAAATATCTATGTAACAAAATATTGTTACGTTTATACCTTTTATAAATGTTGGCTTATTTCCTTTAAATAAACTTTGAGTTCTTTTATTGCAATCAAAAACATTTGAAATTAGTTATAAAATTAAGAGCACACTCAGATATTGCTTTTATATCACTTTACTTGAGTTTGACAATAAATGTTATTATTTATACCCTTCACACAGTGAACAAGTAACAGTGCTATATTCGGCCGTGCCGAATCTTATATACCCTTCACAACGTGTAGTCATGCAATAACAATTGTTTGTATCACCATTCATCCCATATAAAATACGTGCATACGTACACGTTAGAATAAATGTGGCATCGAATCCCAGCTGAGCCAAAAAAATTTTATTTTATTTTATTTAATATATTATTTATATTTTATTATTTTTTTTTATATTTTTTTTAAATTTTTTTAAAAAAATTTTTTAGAAAAATTTTTAAAAATTTTTTTTTTTTGTTTTTTTTATTATTTTTTTTCTTATTTTTAATATTTTTTTTTTTGTAATTTTTTTTGTTTGGTATGTTTTTTACATGTATCTATGTATGTATGTTGTTGTTGTAATTGTGAAAAAAAACGAGGTGGTCGTGGTTTTTTGCTCATATCTCAGAAAGTTATGGGGCGATTGTGCTGAATTTCAATAGCGATTCATTCCTGGATATTTCCAAGAGATTGATACCATATACAGATCTGAGGAACATATAGTTGCTTCTAAAAGTTGATTTCAACCAACACACGGACAGACGGACAGACGGTCAGGGCTTAATCGACTCCTCTATTCATAAGCTTTCAGAAAATATATACTTTATGGGGTCGAAAATGAAAATTGTAGAAATTACAAACGGAATGACAAAGCTATATATACCCTTGTGCACCACAGGTGAAGGGTATAATAAAAAGGGTATATATAGGTTTGTCATTCCGTGTGAAATTTCTACAATTTTCATTTCCGACCCCATAAAGTATATATTTTTTGAAAGCTTATGAATAGGGGAGTCGATTAAGCTCTGTCAGTCTGTCTTTGTGTATGTTGAAATCAACTTTTTGAAGCCCCCCGAAATCGCTTGGACCCGGGTGAGGTATTAAAATATCAAAAATATTCGGGAGTAGATCTGTATTGAAAATCAGAAACATCGGTTCATAAACAACTGAGATATGAGCAAAAACCCACGACCACCTCGATTTTTTTTTCACAAAAACAATATTACAACAACAACATACATACATACAAACTTGTATATTGGTTAAAGTAAACGTGGGATCGAATCCCACCTGAGCCAAACAATTTTTTTTTTTTTTATACCCTTCACCTGTGGTGCATTGTCATTGTGTCATTCCGTTTGTTATTTATACAATTTTCATAAAGTATATATTTTCTGAAAGCTTATGAATAGAGGAGTCGATTAAGCCCTGACCGTCTGACAGTCAGTCCGTGTGTTGGTTGAAATCAACTTTTAGAAGCAACCATATGTTCCTCAGATCTGTATATGGTATCAATCTTTTGGAAATATCCGGGAATGAATCGCTATTGAAATTCAGCACAATCGCCCCATAAATTTCTGAGATATGAGCAAATAAACACGACTGCCTCTGTTTTTTCCCATATTTTTACCACCAAAATTTAAATTTTTCAGCCATAGAATAATTTATAGGTACCTTTGTTACTATTTGTAAATACAATATGCCTCTAGAGATATTCGTGAAAAATTTTAGATAAATCGGGCTCTAATCGGTCAAGTTATAGGCAATAAATTTTTTTGAAAATTATATATTCTAAGAATTTACAAAGGAAAATAAATTTTTTTCAGCTTCTAGACAACCGAGAGAGTCAATATTGGTATCATCTGAAAGGACTTGACTAGCACAATAAAAGCACCGTAAAAAACTTTAAATTTATGTTGGACGCCACTACAAAATGGCGGACAATAAATTTATATATGAGCCAAATCTGATATTTTAAAATGTAACTTCTTGAACCCCCTCAATATTGGTATCAAATTAAAGCGCTTGACCAGTAGAATACAGTAAATTATTCTAAAATGTAAAATCCAAGATGGCGTCTAAAACAAAATGGCGGATCAAATTTTAAACCCCATCAGTATGGGTATCAAATTAAAGGGCTTGACTAGTTGAATAAACTGAAATTAAATTGAAATTTAAAATCGAGGATGGCGTCGGAAATAATAAAGAATAAGCTACGATGTGAGATTATACCTTTGTACATAATGGTGAAGGGTCGAATATAACACTCTTACTTGTTATATTTTTTTTTTTTATTTTCTTTATTTTTATACCCTTCACACAGTGAACAAGTAAGAGCGCTATATTTAACCGTGCCGAATCTTATATACCCTTCACAACGTATAGTCATGCAATAACAGTAGTTTGTATCACCATTCATCCCATATGAAATACGTACATACATATAAAAAATATATATAAATAAAAACATCCCATTGTAAAACAAGTAAGAGCGCTATATTCGGCCGTGCCAAATCTTATATACCCTTCACAACGTGTAGTCATGCAATAACAGTAGTTTATATCACCATTCCATATGATATACGTACATACATATAAAAAACATACATATATAAAAACATCCCATTGTAAAATTATAAATTTACGTATGTATGTTAAAAAAAAAATAAAAAAAAAATTAAAAAAAAAATTAAAAAAAAAATTTAAAAAAAAAATTTTAAAAAAAAAATTTAAAAAAAAAATTAAAAAAAAAAATTTTTAAAAATAATTAAAATATATATAATAAATACAAAACAAAAAAAATAAAAAAAAAATATTAAAAAAAAAAATTAAAAAAAAAAAATAATAATAAAAATATAAATAATATATTAAATAAAAAAATAAAAAAAAAATAAAAAAAAAATTAAAAAAAAAATTTTAAAAAAATAAAAAAATTTTTTTTTTGGCTCAGCTGGGATTCGATGCCACGTTTTCTCTAACCAGTATACACGTTTGTATGTATGTATGTTGTTGTTATACCCTTCACCTGTGGTGCACAAGGGTATATATAGCTTTGTCATTCCGTTTGTAATTTCTACAATTTTCATTTCCGACCCCATAAAGTATATATTTTCTGAAAGCTTATGAATAGAGGAGTCGATTAAGCCCTGACCGTCTGTCCGTCTATCCGTCTGCCCGTCTGTCCGTGTGTTGGTTGAAATCAACTTTTAGAAGCAACTTTATGTTCCTCAGATCTGTATATAGTATCAATCTCTTGGAAATATCCAGGAATGAATCGCTATTGAAATTCAGCACAATCGCCCCATAACTTTCTGAGATATGAGCAAAAAACCACGACCACCTCGTTTTTTTTCACATTTACAACAACAACATACATACATAGATACATGTAAAAAACATACCAAACAAAAAAAATTACAAAAAAAAAAATATTAAAAATAAGAAAAAAATAATAAAAAAAACTAAAAAAAAAAAATTTTAAAAAAATTTAAAAAAAAAATTTTTTAAAAATTTTTCTAAAAAAATTTTTTAAAAAATTTAAAAAAAAATATAAAAAAAATAATAAAATATAAATAATATATTAAATAAAATAAAATAAAATTTTTTTGGCTTAGCTGGGATTCGATGCCACATTTATTCTAACGTGTACGTATGCACGTATTTTATATGGGATGAATGGTGATACAAACAATTGTTATTGCATGACTACACGTTGTGAAGGGTATATAAGATTCGGCACGGCCGAATATAGCACTGTTACTTGTTGTAATGTTGTTTTTGTGAAAAAAAAATCGAGGTGGTCGTGGGTTTTTGCTCATATCTCAGTTGTTTATGCACCGATGTTTCTGATTTTCAATACCGATGTACTCCCGAATATTTCTGATATTTTAATACCTCATCCGAGTCCAAGCGATGTCGGGGGGCTTCAAAAAGTTGATTTCAACATACACACGGACAGACGGTCAGACGGACAGACTTACAGACTGACAGGGCTTAATCGACTCCCCTATTTATAAGCTTTCAGAAAATATATACTTTATGGGGTCGGAAATCAAAATTGTAGAAATTTCACACGGAATGACAAACCTATATATACCCTTTTTCACTGTGTGAAGGGTATAATAAAATTATAAATTTACGTATGTATGTTAAAAAAAAAATAATAATAAAAAAAAAAATTAAAAAAAAAAAATAATAATAATATATACAATAAATATAAAACAAAAAAAAAAAAAAAAATAAAAAAAAATTAAAAAAAAAAAATAAAAAAAAATTAAAAAAAAAAATAATAATAAAAATATAAATAATATATAAAATAAAAAATTTAAAAAAAAAATAAAAAAAAATTTTTTTTTTGGCTCAGCTGGGATTCGATACCGCGTTTTCTCTAACCACACTCTTACCCTTCACACAGTGAAAAAGGGTATATATAGGTTTGTCATTCCGTGTGAAATTTCTACAATTTTCATTTCCGACCCCATAAAGTATATATTTTCTGAAAGCAACATACATACGTAAAGTTATAATTTTACAATGAGTTGTTTTTATATATGTATGTTTTTTATATATATGTGGGTCAATTTAAAAAAAAACGTGCACATCGAGTTTTTTTCTTTTCTTATTTTTAAAGTTTTTTCAATTCGCCGGTAAGAATGGCCCATTTATGTAGAAATTGATGAAGATTCCGGTGGTACTTTTAGGCTCTCAAAAAGATCAAAATTTTTTGAATTTTTTTAGGTTTTCTATGATTTCTATCTTGAGCGTCACACACCAAATATGTATAAAAAATCGCTAAAAATGCAAAAATATTTGAAATTCAAGCTTACTACGATGTTCTTTTGTTTCTCAAGATTGACTTTTGCGAAAATCACCTTTTCGATTATAAACACAAAATCACGGTTCACCTTGATTTTTAATTTTTTTTTTAAAGTGACTAGTTATTTTAAAATTTTAAGATGATAATATGTAAATTTTTGATAAAAAAAAAGACTTGAACTTAGAGGTTACTTGGAAAGTAATAGGCTTGTAACAATTTATTTAAAAAAAAATAATTATAAGCGTTTTAAGCAAAAAAAACTATGTGTGACGCTCAAGATATTTTGTGACGATCAATAGATTTTGTTGCACGTAAACAAGAAATAATGCCAAATTTAAAGTTTAACGAAAAACAGTTTATTCTTTTACAAAAAGTAAGTAAAAAAAAAACAAAAAATCTTCAAAAAACAAAAATTTTCATACAAAACTAAAAATATACATATTCTTTGATGTCATTAACAAAAATGGAAAAAAGGAAGTAATTCTTGAAGAAACTTAGACACATATGTAAATAATTGACGCAAAGTAATAACTTAACTTAATTTAATTTATAAATTTTTATTCGAATTCTTATTCTGAATCTGTATAAACTTCATGAAATGACAAGCGGTTTTTTTTTATTCTCATTAATTTTTACCACTTTTGAATTAAGTTTGTGGCAGTTGCATAAATTTTCTGGTCCCCCAGAGGTTTAAGTTGCAAAAGCACGATTAAACTCAAATATACCACGATTATACCTTTCTTTCTTCTTTCTTTTATATTCGTCATTACGCGCTTTATTGAGCTTTATTTTCTTTCGATATCTTTGTGCTCTTTCAGCCGCCATTAATTTCGTTGTTTTACTCTTAAAAATTAAAAAATAAAATCATAATTAAGCATTTTTAACTAAGAAGAAATATATATCAAAAGTGATGCTCATGAAAAGTTTGCCTATTCTGGTTTTTTTTGTAGGCAATTTATTTCTCAAACTTACAAACTATAAAAAAATGAGTTGAAACCATGTAAACAATGATTGTCAACTTCAATTTTTTACATTGAATATATTCACTTTTAAAAAAATTAGCGTGACGCTCATGAAATTTTATCGCGCACTTACCATGGTGTTCACAAAAACTACGCAAATGCACACTTTTTTACAAAGATTTTTTTTCGCTTTTTTTTTGTACTTTCCTTACGTTATTTACTTTTTTTAAATGCAAATTATGGGGACAACCTTTCTTTGCAACACCAAATTCGCACTAATTCAGTTTTGACGACTATAACAAATGAAAACACAAGAAAGAAACTCAATAATTCGAAAACTGTTTTTAAATGTTGCATATTTACTTTTTTCTGGATTTTATTTAATTTTGTTTACTAAAAATTCTAACGGGGGACACATGCTTTTGTATGGAAGGAGTCCGAGGGAGAAACAAAACACCATTCTGAATAAACAAAAAAACAAACATACAAATTTGAGAATTACGTTTTTTTGTTACATATTCCTCGCTAATCACTCTCAAATTTTTTATTTTTTTGTTGTTGTTTTTTTTACCTAAAAATAGTAGTGTAACTTGCGGGGACTCAAAAATTGCGTTTTTTTTTTTTAAATTGACCCATGTACGTATTTCATATGGGATGAATGGTGATACAAACTACTGTTATTTCATGACTACACGTTGTGAAGGTTATATAAGATTCGGCACGGCCGAATATAGCGCTCTTACTTGTTGTCAAACTCACTTTGACACACACTTAACAAGCTCTACTGATCATGTTAGCTGTGTTGTTCGGCTATTTATAGTACCACTAGAAAAGCCCGGCGCACGTTGCTACACCCCTTAATAATTAAAAATGCATTCTGAATTTTAATTGAATATCAAGTGCAAAAAGCTAAAAATTATAATTTTTTTTAATGGGCGAGGCACTGCAAACTTTTCTAATCACGAAACTGTATAGTCATGACAGCTCAATATGTGTGCAAAGTTACAGAAAAATCGGTGAAGTTCAAGTAGCTGAAAATAATTACTTTTTTTATGGGCGTGACACTGCCACTTTTCTAATCAAGAAAATGTATACTCATGACAACTCAATATGTGTGCACAGTTTCAGAAAAATCGATCTAGTGCAAGTAGCTAAAAATGATAACATATTTCTTATGGGCGTGGCACTGCCCACTTTTCTAATCACGAAATTGTTTAATCATGAGAGCTCAATATGTGCCTGCAAAGTTTCAGAAAAATCGGTGAAGTTCAAGTAGCTGAAAATGATAACTTTTTTATGGGCGTGGCACTGCCCACTTTTCTAATCACGAAACTGTAAAGTCATGACAGCTCGATATGTGCGCAAAGTTTCATAAAAATCGGTGCAGTTCAAGTAGCTGAAAATTATAACTTTTTTATGGGCGTGGCACTGCCCACTTTTCTTATCACGAAAGTGTAAAGTCATGACAGCTCAATATGTGTGCAAAGTTTCAGAAAAATTGGTACAGTGAAAAAACCTCAAAATTATAACTTTTTTTATGGGCGTGGCCCTGCCCATTTTTCTAATCACCTAATTATATAGTCATGATAGCTCAATATGTGTGCAAAGTTTCAGAAAAATCGGTCCAGTTCAAGTACCTCAAGATTATAACTTTTTTATGGGCGTGGCCCCGCCCACTTTTCTTATAACGAAATTATAAAGTCATGACAGCTCAATATGTGTGCAAAGTTTGCACGGGTGGTACCGCACAAATTAAAAAAGCTCTCCCTGTGATAGTACTCAAGATATATGATGTTAAAAATTCACTTTGTATGGGAGATACCACGCCCACTTATCCTATCCCGCCCATTTTCGGCATGGCTACTCACATTAATAATAGAAGGCCTCACATAAATTTAAAAAGCTCTCCCTGTCATAGTTCTCAAGATATATGATATTAAAAATTCACTTTGTATCGCAGCTACCACGCCCACTTATGCGATCCTGCCCATTTTCGGTACGGCTACAAATAGTAACAACAAATGATGTCGCACGAATTTTCGAAGCTCTCCCTTTCATAGTAATCAAGATATATGATGTTAAAAATTCACTTTATATGGGATGTGCCACGCCCACTTCATTAAGGAATATAAAAAATAGTTATAAACCTATTCTCAGACCTATAGAATGTGTATGCAAAATTTTATTGAAATCGGTTCAGCCGTTTCGGAGGAGTTTGATGACAAACACTGTGACACGTGAAGTTTATATATATAGATAGTGGCGTTCGGTAACATTCGACAAAGTTCTCGTATGTACACACTAGTTCAGTCGAAAACCGTTATATTCAAATTACGACGTAATGTTAATGTTAAGTTATATGCAGGAATAATAAAAGTGCCTAAGAGTATGCTACACATAATAACAACTTAACATCATGTTCGAACAACCAGCGAAATAAACTAATACACACAAAACTACAGTAACTTAAACAACTACAACTAAAATAAATTATAATGTAAATTAAGCTATTTAAAAATAAATCTGTAACAATATTTTACTAGACTTGATTTAAAGTCACCAAATCTACTCTTTTTTGCATAAAAGTAATTATGTTCTAAAAAGTACCAAACTTTTTTCCCGATTTTTCCCCTTTCTACCCTGTTAGGAATGTGTTTCAATTTTTACTAAATTACATAATTTGTTATGTCTGGTGAAATCCCAATTAAAAATTTTGTCAAAATTGGCCGTCTAATTTTGAATTACCTAAATAATTGTCCATATTCTATTAGAAAATAATAATAATAAAGTTTTGTCGCATTGGATAATATAAGAAAAGTTTCTTTTAAAAAAAGTGCCGAAAAAGGGACAATTTTTACCCCTTTTACATGTGAAAAAGTGCCGAATTCCTATTAATATTTTTTTGCGCATTACTTAATACAGTTTAATCTTTTTTCCTAGCTTTATGTGTTTGGAAGTTACATAAGGTACCAAAAAAGTACCAAATTATAGTTTTTACCCATTTTTTTCTTAAAATTCAAAGGCACCTGTCAGCTTATTTTTTGTGCAAATTACAATACTTTTTCAATTTAATTTGTGTCATTTTGAGTTTAGCAGATATGAGATTACCGATTTTACCCCCTTAAAATACGAATTTCCAAAAATCCCTTCTTCATTAAATCCCTTCTATACATTAAAAGAGGAACCGATTGTCCAAATTTCATGTCTCTAGCTTTTTGCGTTAGGGCTGTGCCATGATGAATCAGTCAGCCAGTCAGTCACGTTACTCTTTTATATACATATATAGAAAGATAGATTGCAATTTGAAATATATAAAATTCTGATGTGAATAATTTTCTCAAAAACCTTATCCAATAAGCTTAGAATGATAATTGGCCTATAGCTGGAGGCCAACTTAGGGTCTTTTCCAGATTTGTGGATTGGAATTATCTTAGCCATTTTAAAAACGAGTGGGAAGTACCCATTGCTTAAACAAAAGTTAAATAGTTTACTTAAGATTTCAAAAAGGTAATCGGGTATATTTTTAAGTACTATGCTGTTAATCCCATCTAAACCAGGGGATTTATTATTTTTTTAACAAATGGACAAACGCACTTCAGATAAATTTGTAAGTTCAATACTTGTATTATCGGTAAGAGTTTGATTAAAGTCATTAATGTATTTTGATACAACCGAGTCCATGGGTGATGGATTGATAAAAGTAATGGCATATGAACTGGCAAATACGTCAGCTGTTGCATTTGCCTTTTCGACGTCAGAATTTAAAATTGTTCCATTTAAATGAAGATTAGACAATGTGGAGTTTTTGCCTTTTAAAGTTTTTGTTAATTTCCAAAACTTTTTAGAGCCGGTAGGCAGATTTGATATATTTCGACCAAGATTTATTTCTGTCTTTATTTAGGTGAAAGTCAATAAGCCTGTTTAGCTGCTTCAAGATACAGTTTAATTGTATTTTAAAATTAATATCCCTACATCTTTGAAATTTACGTCTATCGGCCATGTCATGGAAATCAAAATCATGTGAAATTGAAATCGACTAATATTTTTAATTGAATTTTTGTAAAAATGGACGCAGCTTTTCCTGGTTTCAAAAGTAATTTAAGTATAGGAAAGTGGTCTTCAAAGTATGAGGTATATAAAAGGAAATATTTTTATGAACTTTGAATACGGAAGAGTTTTCAAAATTTGATCGATTTCAATTTCACGTGATTTCGATTTCCATGACATGGCCGTATATTTGGTTCTCTGAGAAATTAGCATTTTACTCATATCTGAAATTTCCCGTTGAAAAGGGTTTCTATGACCAACTGGTATTTTATTAGTAGCTTCTTTTACAATGGATATTAGTTTACTTAATGCTAAATCTAGATTACCTGTGTTTGTAATATTTTGATTAATCTCTTGTAATATTATTTCACTTTCCACGAAGTTTTTTATTGATGACCAACCCGCTCGATTATACAAGGGTAGCATCAAAATGCTATTCTGTACCTCTCCATAAATGACGCAACATAGTGCTACATGGTCCGACTGCAACATATTTGGATGTGTGTACAAGGTTGAAAATGGAAGACAAGAGCTAGTTCAAAGCATATCTACTGTAGACGGCTGTACTGGATTAATATTTTGTCCAAAACGAGTAAATGCATTTAAGTAATAAATGTAGTAGTTTGATTAAAGGCTTTGGCTATAAAGCTCATTACCAGCAATATTGTTTGAAAAACAATTCCAATGCGTATGTTGAGTGTTTAAATCACTAAATAAAAAGAAGTCATTTGAACGTCTAGTTTAAGCATCCATATCAGTTTTAAAATTTATAGTGTGAACCGGATTGTACGCAGATGTAAAAATCACAGGGCACCTATTTATTATTACTCGTACCGAAATATTTTCAGCCACACTCGTATTTATAGTTGGTAATATTTCATGTTCAACATTGTATTTTACTGAGATGAGTACACCGCCACCATGAGTTGGTCGATCCTCTCTATAAATTTTGTAGCCTCCAAGTTTAAATTTATGGTGGGGTTTCCAAAATTTCTCATTGATAAGGAGAATATCAATTTCCTTGTCATATAAAAATTTTTCCAGCTGTGAAGCTGCTGACTCAGGCGTTATGTCTTGAGCATTCCAGTGCATAACATGAACATTGTGACTAACTGTTGATTTTTATTGCATGTAGAAGTATCATTCCCAGCACTCGTAGCTTGTCGTACTTATTTTGGCACCTTTGAAGTGCATCGACAGCATCAAAAAATATTTGCATCAATTTCTCATTAGAAATATCATCTTTATTTCTGTTAAAAAATGTTTACTTCTTGTTAAATCAGATTACAGTACATTACTTTTAGCACCAGGGTCACGTGTATAATTTTGGTGTTCCTTACCGGGCAGTTGGGGAAAATTAACTTCATCGAAGTTGAAGTTCAGCATATTATTTAGTCCTATGTGGTACTTTATTTCTGGCTGTGGTACGTTGATGAATCTCCAGGTATTTCTAACGACACGGGCATTTCGGGTCGTCAGCTCTGTGCTTTACATTTTTAAAATTCTTCCTAGCACAGTTGTCACATTTGTAGATAATGTTCTCACTATTAGCGGGTTTGTTTAATTGACAATCTGCAAATTCGTGATTACCCGCACAGGCTGCACACACTACTACTCTGTTACAGTTCCTAGCACCGTGACCATACATAGAACATTTGGTGCATTGAGTAGGGCCTTTGCTGCCCTTGAATGGTCTTCTCCAGTAAACGGCAATATTACAAAAATATCTTATTTTCAATATATCCCTCTTCGACACTTGTTGACAATCGAATTCAATTTGATATAGCGTATCATCTGCGGTTGATCTTTTCGTGGTTATTTACTTTACACTTACCGGATTTATATTGTGTGAATTGTTAAATTCATTACAAACTGTCTTAGTATCCATTTTAATAAGACCAAACAACAATAACACTGCTCTGCAAAAAATAATTTTTTGTCTAACCATTTAATAAAACTATGTGGACTATATGGATTTTGATGCGCTGAACTCAAATCCATTGTCGGTTTTTCTCCATCAGATCGGAATTTTTTTTTATGAGCGTGGCAAATTTTTCCCCCTAAATTAGTCAGGTACGGAGACTTATTTCCTCCTAACTTGAGAACCAGTCGTCCGATTTTCAAAAATAGAACACCAAAAAATGTGTAACAAAATTGTATTTATTTTAGTGGAATAAAATTTTTCTCTATCTCTTATCGTTTTGGAGTTATTTATAAATTAATGGAGAAAAAAATTTTTTTTCGTGCAAAATTCGTAATATTTTTCAATTTAAAAATGAAATTAAAAAAAATATAAGACAAATATTCAACATTTTAAACTTTTTTCTGAGACCTATTTGCCTGGGAAATAAAAAAAGCCATAAATTATAAAAATCGGTTAAAAAATGTGAATTTTATTGTAAATTTACCGCAGGTACCCAATATTGACCAAATATGTGTAATGCAGCAAACAACGTCAGAGTGGGCGCACTAAAGCGACTTGTAGCAACAATGAATGGCAACTTTTTACTTCTATCTATTTTCGTACAACAAAAACAAATACAAGCAAAAAAAATTTGCTAGATTGTAATTTTGTAGCATCGCCTCTCATAAAGCACCCACCCTGTCGTCACCCGTAGATAACTTCAAATTACAATAAAAAATTAAAATATTTAGAGTCTATTTTTTTTTTATTTAAAATAACACAACATTTTTGTTAATAATTATTAATTTTTATTTAGGAAACATTGTTAAAATAAAATAAAGGAGCTTAAGCTGTCCATGCTCTTTCTTCCACATCATTAAATTTCGTTCTAAAGACCTCGTCCTTTATAATTTGTCGTATTTGTGGCCTTCTTTTACTTTAGCATCTCTGATTCTAGGAAATTTGATCTTAATGTATAGAAAGGCTTCACCATACTTGTTCATTGCTTTGACAAAATTTTTCATTAAGCCTAGCTTTATATGAAGAGAAGAGTTTGTTCCTTTTGTTTTAAAGGCTCTTCTGCTACATTTTTTTTCCTGGAATAAAATTTACTCTTTTCGGTCAAATTTTAACATTGTAGTGTTTTTATACCCGCCACCAATAAAATGGTGGGGGTATATTTATTTTGTCATTCCGTTTGTAACACATCGAAATATCCATTTTAGACCCCATAAAGTATATATCTGTGGTCGCAAGGAAAAACAAGGTAACTCCATTTTTTTTAAACACGAGAAAAACGCATTTAAAGTTTTAGACATATTTTACTAGTTTTTTTTTTATTTCATATTCTAATGTCTGCGCATTAAAAAAAACATAATTTTACATCCTGTTGAACATTTTGGGTTGCAGTAAAAAACTTTTTACCCGTCAGAAGCGAAAATCAAGGTCAGTTACCTGATTTTTACCTAAAAATGGAGTTACCTGGTTTTTCCTACAAATTTCATTGTTTGAATATATTCTTATATTTTATGGAGTTAAGGCAACTTTTCATCGTCTTATGCATCGCCTTATGGAGAAGATCGTCAAGGTTGCAGCAAAAGAGACTAAACTTGTAATTTTAAATTGTTATCAAAAAAAGTAATGAATTTCGTATTGATTTGAAAATCAAAAATTTTCAATTTTTTAGTTTGCTGTTAAAAATAAAGGAATTCAGTTAATTTTGTTTTATGTTAATTATATAATTCTAGTTTTAATTACTGTTTACATCAACGATCAATCTCCTAGTGTTTTTCTTTAAGATATTATGGAGTTACCTGATTTTTCCTTAAAACACATGGAGTTACCTTTTTTTTCCTAAAAACTGGTATTTAAGCGATTTTTATTTTGTAGATTACTCTTAAATGTGATACCTTTTCAAAATTTTGATCTGACAGAGTGATGGTAAATCCAAAATCCATAAAATTTTTGGTGTTTTTTCAACTTTTTGGAAAAATGGAGTTACCTTGTTTTTCCTTGCGACCACAGATATATTCTGAATCGGGGTTTTATTTGATGACGATCTAGCTATGTCCGTCCGTCTGTCCGTCTGTTGAAAGCACGATAGAGGTCGCACCGAAAAAGCTAGAGGGCTCAAATTTTGCCAGAATCTTTCTTATAGACAAGGTTTGTTTGGTATTGAAAATGGGCTAAATCGAAATATTAGGAAGAGAGTTATAGCTCGTAAAGCAAGAAAAGGAGTTATAGATCAAAATGTACGAAAATTTATACCGCACAGTGTATATTTGAAATTTAAAACGTAATAAAACTGACAAAACTATATGTACGATTCTGAAATTTTGCAAACATGGCTTTTTAGTCAAAGTCTTCGTTATAACGGAAAATAAATGTGCCACGCCCACTTTTTTCTTTAAATTTGTATAAAAATATATTAGTCATATTCATTAGCATTTATTCATTGCAGACGGCAACATCTGTTGAAGGCGCCACTACATTTTTCAAACAGTGAGGATGATGTCTTTGCTAAATATCACGTAGAACACTAGATGACTCTAGTAACATTTTTGATAACATCCTAAAAATGTGCATCAGTAGATTTAAAATATGTACTTGAATATTTAAAATACATTTTTTATATAAATTATTTGTATACCCTTCACCTGTGGTGCACAAGGGTATATATAGCTTTGTCAATCCGTTTGTAATTTCTACAATTTTCATTTCCGACCCCATAAAGTATATATTTCCTGAAAGCTTATGAATAGAGGAGTCGATTAAGCCCTGACCGTCTGTCCGTCTGCCCGTCTGTCCGTGTGTTGGTTGAAATCAACTTTTAGAAGCAACTATATGTTCCTCAGATCTGTATATGGTATCAATCTCTTGGAAATATCCAGGAATGAATCGCTATTGAAATTCAGCACAATCGCCCAATAACTTTCTGAGATATGAGCAAAAAACCACGACCACCTCGTTTTTTTCACAATTACAACAACAACATACATACATAGATACATGTAAAAAACATACCAAACAAAAAAAATTACAAAAAAAAAATATTAAAAATTAAAAAAAAAAATAATAAAAAAAACTACAAAAAAAATTTTAAAAAAATTTAAAAAAAAATTTTTTTAAATTTTTTCTAAAAAAATTTTTTAAACAAATTTAAAAAAAATATAAATAATATATTAAATAAAATAAAATAAAATTTTTTTGGCTCAGCTGGGATTCGATGCCACATTTATTCTAACGTGTACGTATGCACGTATTTTATATGGGATGAATGGTGATACAAACAATTCTTATTGCATGACTACACGTTGTGAAGGGTATATAAGATTCGGCACGGCCGAATATAGCACTGTTACTTGTTTTTTATCTATCTATTCTTTTGTTAAGGGTGTTTAAATTTTAAGGGCGATTTTGGTGATTTTGAATAAAACACAAATTATTTAGGAAATTATTATTATATCTTTTTATAATGATAATATTTGTATGGTTTAATTATGTATGAAATAAAATATCGGCGAAATGGCCGCCACACAGTGGACCATTCTACGAGAAGGCGGCCAAAACTCATTTTTTCATTCGAATGTAGACACTAGTGTACCTCGTGAGCCAAAAAATTGAAACTTTATTTCACATACATATATTACCGATAACAGGGTGATTCAAAATAAACATTTTAAGTATTTTGCTAAAACGGGAAATTTATTAGTAAGATAAGATTTTGATTTTTATTAAACTTCTAGTTTTGTATAATTTTACAATTTGTTAACCATTAGTACATGAAAATAAATTGTTTATAATGTTTAGAAATAATTTTTTTATATTTTTAGGTTAAAATTTTCCTAAATTCCCATTTTTAATACACCATAACTTCTAGAGAACATAAGATAACAAAAAGAAATTAGCACCATTTGGTAGATAAAACTCTCCTCTATACCCCATTGTATACCCGGGACGATCCGATAGTGATCACCAGACCAATTTTTGTGACACAAGGTCAAATATTTTTTTGCAAAGTTTTAGTAAAAGAGCTAAACAAATTTTTTTGTAATGTGTTTGTTTTAAGTATTTTAGTTTTTATACCCGCAACCAAAAAAATGGTATATATATATATATTATTAATCGGGGTTTTATTTGATGACAATCTAGCTATGTCCGTCCGTCTGTCCGTCTGTTAAAAGCACGATAGAGACCCCATCGAAAAAGCTAGTGGGCTCAAATTTTGCCAGAATATGTCTTATACACAAGGTTTGTGTATAATGAAGAAAGTTATAGCTCGTAATGCAAGATTAAGTCGAAAGAACCGTGTCCTTCCAACACCGAATAAAATGGAGTTGTGTCCACCAGCATCAACGTAGAGACATGAAACTACAGATATAAACTACCTGAGCAAAAACAATATTTCTACCCAAAAATTGTTTAAATGCATGCGTTAGGAAGGAAGTTAGAGATCAAAATGTACGAAAATTTATACCGCGCAGTGTATTTTTCAGTTTGTTCAAAATTTTAAACCTAATAAGAGTGACAAAATTTGATCTACGATTCTGAAATTTTGCAGGAATTGCTTTTTGGTCAAAGGCTTTGTTCTGACGGAAAATAAATGTGACACGCCCACTTTTACGCCCACCTCCCATACAACGTTTTCTCTCAAATTCTTATAATTTCTCTACAAATCGAGATTTTGGAATAATAAAGGACTATATTGAAATATCTAAGTTGTATTTACTAGCATAAATTACTTCGACACACCTACTATAATGCCCACTTTTCACGTTATCTACTGTTAATGAAATTTAAATTTATAAAACCGACAAAATTAGAGGTATGATAATAAAATTTGCTACGGAAATCCTTCTAGTCAATGTTATTGCTATGTCAGAAAATTTAGGTGACACGCCCACTGCTACGCCCACATCCTATATAATGCTGTATCTCAAATTCAGATAATTTCTCAATGAATAGAGATTTTGGAATAATAAAGGACTATATTGAAATATCTAAGTTATATTTATTAGCAGAAATTTTACTGACACGCTTACTTTAACGCTTACTTTCACTGAAACACTAAATTTACGAAAACATTTAAGCAGCATATCGAAGTTATAAAGGGTAGTTAAATTTTAAGGGCCGATGTTGATTTTGAATAAAACACAAATTATTTAGGAAATTATTATCATTGCTTTTTGTAATGATAATATTTGTATTGTTCAACTATGTATGTAACAAAATATCGGCCAAATGTCCCCCGCGATAGTCCAAATTTTTAATAACACTGTTGATGCTCAATTGTTGGGCACGATTATGAGACGACGTTGACTGTTTTTTTGCCACACTATCGTGAAAAACAGCAATGCTCCTCATTTAACGAATTAAGAAGGCATTCATAGATGGTTTTACATTTTATACAGACCTGTTTTAAATTTAAAATTTAACCACCCTCTACAAAGAAAGTGATGTATATTTTATTATAAAGAGATTATTCCAAGCGATTAACATAATAAATATTGTGCTTTAAATGTACACAAAATTGGTGGTGGGTATAAAAAATTTGCCACAGCCGAATATAGTGCTCTTACTTGTTTTTTTTACGCGGCTTGTGAGTATCATGTTCTTCCTCTTCTTCATTTGCAAGTAGATGAAATCTATTTGCATAACTGCTTTGTACTTCTGATGTTTTAGGCACTTTAAATTTTGGGCAATTACCCCAATGCTTCTTTCATTTTTGCGACAGCATTGTCTGAAATATTCACAAGCACAAAATAGTATTACTATCGACTTTTTTATAAATAAAATTAATAATTTAGAGCAAAAAATAACACGATGTTTACGTTTTTTGGCCAGATTAAAAAAAAAAAATATTAAAAAAAATTAAACAAAAAAATAAAAATATTCGATAATTGAGCCAAATTTTTTTTATTATTAAAAGAAAATATATTTTCTAAAGTTTTTATACAATTACATATTAAAAGTTCTTTCTAACTTAATGAGCTAATTAAGCATGTAATTTACAAAATACTGTAGATATATCTTTATACCCTTCACCTGTGGTGCACAAGGGTATATATAGCTTTGTCATTCCGTTTGTAATTTCTACAATTTTCATTTCCGACCCCATAAAGTACATATTTTCTGAAAGCTTATGAATAGAGGAGTCGATTAAGCCCTGACCGTCTGCCCGTCTGTCCGTGTGTTGGTTGAAATCAACTTTTAGAAGCAACTATATGTCCCTCAGATCTGTACATGGTATCAATCTCTTGGAAATATCCAGGAATGAATCGCTATTGAAATTCAGCACAATCGCCCCATAACTTTCTGAGATATGAGCAAAAAACCACGACCACCTCGTTTTTTTTCACAATTACAACAACAACATACATACATACATACATGTAAAAAACATACCAAACAAAAACAAGTAAGAGCGCTATATTCGGCCGTGCCGAATCTTATATACCCTTCACAACGTGTAGTCATGCAATAACAGTAGTTTGTAGCACCATTCATCTCATATGAAATACGTACATACATATAAAAAATATACATATATAAAAAACATCCCATTGTAAAATTATAAATTTACGTATGTATGTATGTTAAAAAAAAAAAAATTTAAAAAAAAAATTTTAAAAAAAAAAATTTTTTAAAAAATAATTAAAATATATATAATTAATGTAAAACAAAAAAAAATAAAAAAAAAATTAAAAAAAAAATTAAAAAAAAAAAATAAAAATATAAATAAAAATATAAATAATATATTAAATAAAAAATAAAAAAAAAATTTAAAAAAAAAAAATTTAAAAAAAATTTTTAATATATAAAAAAAATTTTTTTGGCTCAGCTGGGATTCGATGCCACGTTTTCTCTAACCAGTATACACGTTTGTATGTATGTATGTTGTTGTTGTAATGTTGTTTTTGTGAAAAAAAAATCGAGGTGGTCGTGGGTTTTTGCTCATATCTTAGTTGTTTATGTACCGATGTTTCTGATTTTCAATAGCGATCTACTCCCGAATATTTCTGATATTTTAATACATCACCCGGGTCCAAGCGATGTCGGGGGGCTTGAAAAAGTTAATTTCAACATACACACGGACAGACGGACAGACTGACAGAGCTTAATCGACTTCCCTATTCATAAGCTTTCAGAAAATATATACTTTATGGGGACGGAAATGAAAATTGTAGAAATTTCACACGGAATGACAAACCTATATATACCCTTTTTCACTGTGTGAAGGGTATAAAAATTACAAAAAAAAAAAATACTAAAAATAAGAAAAAAATAAGAAAAAAATAATAAAAAAAACTAAAAAAAAAAATTTAAAAAAAAAATTTTAAAAAATTTAAAAAAAATATAAAAAAAATAATAAAATATAAATAATATATTAAATAAAATAAATTTTTTTTTGGCTCAGCTGGGATTCGATGCCACATATATTCTAACCAGTATATACATATGCACGTATTTTATATGGGATGAATGGTGATACAAACAATTGTTATTGCATGACTACACGTTGTGAAGGGTATATAAGATTCGGCACGGCCGAATATAGCACTGTTACTTGTTTTCAGATAAAGTCATTTAAATGTTGGATTATTTCCTTTAAATAAGCTTTGATTTCTTTTATTGCAATCAAAAACAGTTGAAATTAGTTATAAAATTAAGAGCACTTTATTTATTTAAATACACTCAGATATTGTTTTTATATCACTTTACTTATTACACCTATGGTTATACACTTTTATTATCAAACTCACTTTGATACACACTTTACAAGCTCTATTGTAATACTGATCATGTTAGCTGTGTTTTTCGGCTATTTATAGTAACACAGTGGTGTTCGGTAACATTCGACAAAGTTCTCGTATGTACATTCTAGTACATTCGAAAACCGTTACATTTAAATTAACACGTTAACGGCCCCTTTCACAAAGTGCGATTATAATTTAACATGAACTTTAACCGTAAGTTAGGCAAAATTGAATTTCACAAAGTACGGTTAGCATATAACCGGCAGAGATTAATCAAAAAGTCTCTGTTAAATTTAACCGAACAAAATCTTCCGGTTAAAGGCTTTTATTTAAATAAAAATAAACAAGTAAGAGCACTATATTCGGCTGTGCCGAATCTTTTATACCCTCCAGCAATTTGATGTTCTTTTATAGCACAAAATTTATTATTTTGTTTTTCACAATAATCGCTATGCAATAATATCTTTATACTAAAATATGTATCACTTTCTTTTTATAACTTCGATATGCTAGTAAAATGTTTTCGTAAATTTAGTTTTTCAAAGTGGACGTTAAAGTAGGCGTGTCAATAAAGTTTCTGCTAATAAATAAAAATTAGATATTTCTATATAGTCCTTTATTCTTCCAAAATCTTAATTAATAGAGAAATTATATGAAGTTGAGATAAAGATAAAAATTTACGTTACGTTTTTGGTGGCGGTTATAATGAGAATATTATAATAATATAACTTATAAAAATTTATACTTACCAAGGAACTGTATTTAAACTATTTTAAGTAAAAAATTTATTTTAAATATATATTTGTCTTTCATCAAAAAATTGTTAAGAATTTTTGTATAATATTTTTTGATTATTTTCTTTCATTCCACTATTTTTCGTAAATAATAAAAACTAGTATTACCATACTTTTTCTATAATGTTAGTGTTAACTAACCGAAAGATGGTGAAACGAAAACACTAACCGTATGTTAAATAGTTTCGGTTAACGATATCGGCGGTTTGTTAATGTTCCTGTTAAATTAATATAATCACAGATTGTGAAAAGGGCCGTAAGTAATATGTAGGAATAATATAAGTGCCTAAAAGTATGCTACACATAATAACAAACATAATTTTCGAACAACCAGCGAAATAAACTAATACAAATAAAACTACAGTAACTTAAACTACTACAACTAAAATAAATTATAATGTAAATTAAGCTACTTAAAATAAAATCTGTAACAATATTATAAAATTCTTTTAAATGGTAAATTTTTGACAGCAATACAACTTCTTCATCTGCATCAGAAGTAAAGCACTCCTCGATTTTGAAAAAACAATTCATACAAAAATTTTGTTTTATGTTTATGTTATGGAGGAGTATTAAAAAAATTGCAAATTTTAGAACTTTTTAATATTATATTTATGAGGATACGATGAAATTAAAAACCGACAACTAAAAGAGTTAAAAGCCGATTTTTCCGATTCAATTACCCTGATATACATACATATGTATATTTATGTTTAGTATACATATACATATTAATATTAATGCTTACTGTTAATAAAAAATAGAAATATACAAGTCTACTCTAATGGTTCTTATACACATACATATGTACTAACATATGTAAATAATTGAACAAAGTACAAAATTTATTATTTATCTCAACCGTACGTACGCCCATTTTAAATACTCAATGATATGATGACTAATACATTTTGTTATTTGTATTGTATTTTACAGTGTGTTTGTAATAAGAATGGATCGTGCGTCTATTTACTTTATGGACGAAAGTCAACAAAACACTTATGATTTTGATGAAGAACTACCGTCGTTACCCCTTCCAGATTTGCATGATACTATGAAAAGATATTACGAAAGTGTTAAGCCTTTTGGAACTGAAGAAGAATTAACAGATGTTCAAAAAGCTATAGAGGAATTCGAAAAGGGTATTGGATCTGAATTACACGACAAATTAAAACAAAGAGCAGCAAAAATGAAAAACTGGTTAGATGAGTGGTGGGATATGTATGCATATCATATGTTAAGGTTGCCATTAAATCCATACATTGTTATGGCTATGCCAATCAATTTGGAGGTTATAGGCCGGCTAGAAACTTCAGAAATGGCCCTGAAAGTATTAAAAGTTAAATTTTTATTTTGATACCTTAGTTAATTTACCTTGTGATTGACAGAATCTAGCTCGTTTTGCCTATCACACTATTGAGTTCTGGGACTTACTGCACAAGGCCACTATTAAACCTTTATCTTCTAATGGGGGTAAAATCAAATATTCTTCTGCGTTGTATAAACGTTTTTTTTCTACAAGTCGTATTCCTGGTTTGGAAATCGATCATATTGAGTCACATTTCAAGACTGGTATGTTGAAAATATTTAAAATTTTGAAGATATTTGCATATTTATATATTCAGTTAATTTTTTGCAGTTAATGATGGTAAAACACCTTCCCATTGCTTGGTGTCGGGAAAAGGTCGCATTTTTATGTTTGATTGCTTACATGCCAGTGATAGTTCGCTAATTACTCCTCAAGAGATTTTAATTGTACTCCAGAGAATACGCAGTATTATAGATTACGAACCTATTGGTGATTGCGTACCAGTTTTAACACATGACGATCGAACTAGTTGGGCAAAGGTAAGTAAATAAAATATACATACGCATTTCATTTCTCTATTTTTATCATGTGAAAATAAGTAAATAACCTTTATAAAATAAACTAAAATCTTTTTGTCGCCCTCAATACTTTTAAAAAGCAAAAATTTTAAATTGTGCATAAATATTCCTTTTCTTTTAATTTTTATACCCGACACCAAAAAAATGGTGGGGGTTTATTCTTTTTGTCATTACATTTGTAACACATCGAAATATCCTTTTTAGACCCCATAAAGTATATTTATTCTGAATTGGGTTTTGATTTTATGATGATCTAGCTATGTCCGTCCGTCTGTCCGTCTGTTGAAAGCACGATAGAGGTCCCACAGAAAAAGCTAGGGGGCTCAAATTTTGCCAGAATATTTCTTATACACAAGGTTTATTTCGTATGGGCTAAAAAATATACTAAATCGAAATGTTAGGAAGAGTGTTATAGCTCGTAATGCAAGAGAAGGTCAAAAAAACCATAACCTTCCAACATCGAATAAAATGGAATTGTGTCCAAACGCATTAACGTAGAACCATGATACTTCAAATATATATTTCCTGAGTAAAAAAAAATTTTTCCCTGAAAATTGCCTAAAGCTATGTGTTAGAAAAGGAGTTATAGCTCAAAATGTACGTCAATTTTTACCGCGCAGTGTATTTTTCGGTATATTCAAAATTTAAAACGTAATATAACTGACAAAATTAGATGTATGATTCTGAAATTTTGCAAACGTTCCTTTTTGTTTAAAAGCTTTGTTCTAACGAAAAATAAATGTGACACGCCCACTTTTACGCCCACGTCCCATATAACGCTTTATCTCAAATTCATATAATTTATGTATGAATAAAGATTTTGGAATAATAAAGGACTATATTGAATTATCTAAGTTGTATTTATAGCAGAAACAACTTCGACACGCCTACTATAACGCCCACTTTTCACGTTATCTACTGTTAATGAAATTTTAAAGCTCATAAAACCGACAAAATTAGAGGTATGATGATTAAATTTCCTACAGATGTCCTTCTAGTTAATGTCATTGTTATGCCATAAAATTTAGGTGACACGCCCACTTTAAGGCCTACCTCCCATATAACGGTTTATCTTAAATTAAAATAATTTCTTTATGGACAAAGTTTTTGGAAGAATAAAGAACTATATCAGTTTTATTTATTAGCAGAACGTCGACTTTCATTGAAAGACTAAATTTACGAAAACATTTTACTAGCATATCGAAGTTACACAAAGAAAGTGATACATATTTCAGTAAAAAGAGATTAAAGTTAATAACAAAACAAGTAAGAGTGCTATAATCGCCCGTGCCGAATCTGATAATAACCTTCACCATCATATACATCGGTATAATCCCATATCGTAGCTTAACCTATATTTCAGGTTATACGCCATTTTTCCCTATTATTTCCGACGCCATCTTTAATTTTTAATTTTTACGTAGTTAACTGTATTCTACTAGTCAAGCCTTTTAATTTGATACCCATGTTGATTGGGTTAAAAAATTTGATCCGTCATTTTGTATAAGACGTCATCTTGAATTTTACATTTTTAATTAAAAGTACAGTAACTTTCTCGGTTGTCTAGAAGCTGAAAAAATTTTAATTTCGTTTGTAAATTTTTGATATATATACTTATATAAAAAAATTGCCTATAACTTTACCGATTAGAGCCCGCTTTATTCAAAAATTTTCACGAATATTTCTAGAGGCGTATTATATCTACAAATAGTATTAAAGGTACCTATAAATTATTCTATGGCTGAAAATATTAATTTTGGTTGTAAAAATATGGGAAAAAACAGAGGCATTTGAGTTTATTTGCTCATATCTCAGAAAGTTATGGGGCGATTGAGCTGAATTTGAAAGATTGATACCATATACAGATCTGAGGAACATATGGTATCTTCTAAAAGTTGATTTCAACCAACACATGAACAGACGGTCAGGGCTTAATCGACTTCTCTATTCATAACGTTTCAGAAAATATGTACTTTATGGGGTCGGAAATGAAAATTGTAGAAATTACAAACGGAATGACAAAGCTATATACACCCTTGGTGGTGGGTATAAAAGATTCGGCACAGCCGAATAAAGTGCTCTTCATTGTTTTATTTTCAAGTATTTTGGAATTATTAAGAAATAATTGGCGATAATATTTTTTCATGCAAAATGAGTAATATTTTATATATACATATACATACATATATATAACTAATAAAAAAGGATATTTAGCCAAGATATTTTGTTTTCTTTTTTATTTGGGGGTTACCATTTGTCAACCGTTTTTTATGATAATAGCTTATTTTATTTAATGTGTTCCCCACTTTCTGAAAAATTGTAAAATGTGTTCTTGCCCCACTGTAATAATGCAGGAAATATCCCATCATATCCAGTCGCCTTAAATAGGGAAAAAGACAGAATCGAACTTTTTATCCCATTTTTATCCCTTCGCTTAGTGAAATTAGGTGCTATTAATCCGAGTTAATTTGAAAAAGTATAGAGAAGGACTTAAGGTTACTTTTTTATTTTTATAGTAATTTTTGCAATTTCTGAGTTAATGAATCTTAAATTTGGAAACTAAGAAGCAGTTATCTTGGCTTAGATAGAAAAAAATAATATTTCAAAAATAGTTTTCGCCATGTTCTTACAGTACTTTTCATTTTTCTAAATTCCCGAAACAAATTTTCATAAACTTACACAAAATTATTCAGTAACTAAAAAGGAACTTTAGTAATGAATAAATAAGTAAGCGTATATATAATACTAGTAAATAAATATTTTGTTTAGTGTACAACATTATTTTCCAAGATGCCGCAGAAGGTTAAAAAAAGAAAATTACTAGCTAAGGATGTAAAGACCTATACAGTCTGTTCGAAGTAGTGAAATATGTATAATATTGGAATAAAAAACATTTGAAGTACCCCACACTCTATACCCATTACCGCATTACCCGCAAATTTGTAAATTTGACTTAAATTGGAAATTTTTTCATAGTTAGCCTAGTGAAAGCCTGAGACATGTAACATATGTAAATAGTTAAATCATATTTTAATTGGATAATGTTTTAAATTTTAGTAATCTTCAATCAAAAAATCAAAAGTTATACCACATTACCATACTTGAAGTTAGTATGTATGCATAAAAATCGATTTATTATATAATATTTATGTTGTGAATAGTGATGGAATCTGGGTTAAAAAATCCTTAAAAGGGGAAACACAATATTCTACATAAACTGATAAATATTATTTTCTTTTCAGAATCGTACACGTTTAAAGGAATTGTCACCAAATAATAAAGACACTTTGAAATGGATTGAAAGCTCTAATGTAGTGTTAGTGTTGGATGAACATGAGCCAAAAGACTATGCCGAAATTTCGAAAACTGCCGTATATGGTGACTATCATTCCAAGTGGGGTGATCGTAGCAGTACCTTGATTAGTTATAAAAATGGTAAATTTGCTTGTGTAGGAGAGGTAAAATAAAAGTATATATGTACATAAATATTTATATCGTCGGTTTAATATGCAAACCTACCAACTCTCTTTCAGCAAATTTTGCAGGAGAGATAAAAATCTTCTTATATTTAATACTTGAAGCTTGAGAGGAAAACCAAAAAAATATTTGATTTATTTAATTGTATTCTTCATGTATGACTACTATCTACAAAAATAAAAAAAAAACAAGTAAGAGTGCTATATTCGACCGTACCGAATCTTATACACGCTTTTCAACATGTAGTTATGCAATAACAATTGTATTACCATTCATCTCATTATGTAATATGAAATACGTACATACATACATATGTATATGTTTCATTATCTTCATAATGACTTTTTCCGTTTAAAAACATCCCATTGTAAAATTATAAATTGAATTATGTATGTACATATGTTTAAAAAAAAATATTTTGTCTTAACTGGGATTCGAATTTTCGTTCATCTAAATAGTTTGTATTGGTGTGAAAATACGAAGTGGTCTAGGTTTTTTCATCATATCTCAGTTCTGATTTTCAATACCGATCTGCTCCCGTATATTTCTGGTATTTGGGTACCTTACATGAGTCTTGAAAATGTCTGGGGACATCAAAAAGTTAATTTCAACACACACGGACAGACTGGCAGTGCTTAATTGACTCCCATATTCATAAGCTTCCAGAAAATATAAACCTTATGGGGTCGGAAATAAAAATTGTAGAAATTTCACACGAAGTGACAAACTTATATAGTTATACTCTTACGCTCACTGTAAAGGATATAAAAAACGAATTGAAGTTAGTAATAAACACTGAACTAATAATGTACTGGATTTAGAGGTTTTTCTTACAAAAATTTGTCTGTGAGAGGATTTAACAGTTTTTCTTATCAAACCTTTTTATACACTTCAAGACTTACATACTTATGTATATTAAAGAAAAACTACATGCCGGTCGACGCGACGTATCTTTCTTTACCATACGGCATCAAAATCTCAATTTAATTAAAAAGTGTTTTTATCAGGTTTGCATATTAAGCCTAGAATATACTATGCACATATGAAGGTGTATAAAAAAACTTTATACAATTTTAGCATTCATGTTACGATGGCACTGTAAGCGTCAGCTACATTTTATTTATACAACTCAGTTTAGTTGAAGTCGCTGAACCTGATTGGACGGAAAGCGAAAAAATGCAGTTGGTACCAATAAGAGAAATTAAATTTGATTTAAATAACACTATTAAATCAGAAATTGAACGTGTAAAGCAAATGTGTGATGATAGGGTTTGTTAGATTCAAATATATGCAAAAAGAATATGTTAACTACCTTTTTTTTTGAATTTTTAGGGTTATGATGTTTTAGTTACCTATGAGCTATTCCAAGATTATGGTAAAGACTATATCAAAACTTGTAAATTACATCCAGATTCATTTGTGCAAGTTATCATGCAATTAGCATACAATGAAATGCATAAAGAGTAAATAAATATTTAAATAACTTTGTTTTCATCCTAAATTAATATATTTTGCCTTCAGAATTGCGCCTACTTATGAAACTGCCTTGATGCGTCATTATTATAACGGACGTACTGAAACATTGAGATCTTGCACAAGTGAAGTATACAATTTTTTAAAAATTGTTCATGGGAGAAAGTCAACGAAAGCTGAAATTGTTGAAGCTTTTCGCAAGGCTGTCAATGATCACAATCATATGATGAACGAGGCGCGTAAAGGCCATGGAGTTGATCGCCATTTATTCGGTTTATGGTGTATGGCTTATGAAAATAAAATTGATATACCGGACTTTTATTCTAACCAATTGTATTTAAAATCGGGTGGTGGTGGAAATTTTGTTCTATCTACCAGTACTTTAGGTTACTCAGTAAATGTGGGTTTTGTTGCTCCCATGGTTTTGGATGGTTATGGTGTTTTTTACACCATAACTGGAAACCAGTAAGTTAAATTAATGTTTATAAATATTTTATTGAACTTAATTTTGTTAATTATTTTATTTTAGCATTTTTATACAAACAACTGCTTTTCGTGATAGTCAGAAAACTAGTGCTGTTAAATTTAATCAATATTTTATTAATACATTTCGTAAAATGAAATCTTTGTTTGATGAGGTGGCAGATTCAAAGCTATAATCTATGATCCAGCCTAAGTTTTATGTTTGTTTAATTTTTATAAAATAAAAATTGGTGCTGTGCAATATATATGTATCATATTTAAAAATTGTTGATTTATTTAATAACCAATTATGTTTAGGTTTAGAATAAACATTTTTGTTTATTGGGTTCTACATAAGTACTTATTATGTACTAGAAAAGCCCGGCGCGCGTTGCTACGCCCCTTAATGAAAGTGCAAGTGCCTCAAAATTATAACTTTTTTATAGGCGTACCCCCGCCCACTTTTCTAATAACGAAATTAAATAGTCATGACAGCTCAATATGTGTGTGCAAAGTTTCAGAAAATCTATCTAGTGCAAGAAGCTAAAAATTATAACTTATTTATTATGGGCGTGGCACTGCCCTCTTTTCTAATCACGAAATTATAAAGTCATGACAGCTCAATATGTGTGCAAAGTTTCAGAAAAATTGGTCCAGTGCAAGTACCTCAAAATTAAAACTTTTTTATGGGCGTGGCCCGACCCACTTTTCTTATCACGAAATTATAAAGTCATGGCAGCTCAATATGTGTGCAAAGTTTCAGAAAAATCGGTCAAGTGCAAGTAGCTAAAAATGATAACTAATTTTTTATGGGCGTAACCCAGCCCACTTTTTTCCACCCATAAACACTCCCTGGAATGTGTACAACAACTTGCCAAAGTTTGAGTCCGATCGGTTTTATAGTTTTGGTGTCTATAGCTAGTACACACACACACAGAGTTTCACTTTTATATATATGTATATGTAGATGGTAATGTAACATGTTTTTTGATGTTCGAACTCGCATTCGCAAAATTTATGCGAATATCAACGCACGAAGAACATTCATAATGAAAATAATTAAATATTTAAACAAATAAGAGCACTATATTCGGCTTTTGCAATCACTATAGAATTATCTCTTTATACTAAAATATGTATTATATTCATTGTGTAATTTCGATTTGCTATTAATTTATTTTCTTAAATTTATTCTTATAATGAAACCTTAATATTTCTACATTATAAATTATACCACTGACTCTTTTTTATACGATTTTATTCTAGATGTAGTTCAAAATATAATCCATTACAGATTTATTTTTTTTTCAAAATATATATCCATATAAAAATAATATGAATTTAAAATAAAGCTTTATAAGGGAGGTGGGCGTAAAGAGCGCATCGCACCTTTATTTTCTGGCATTATAATCAAATTTACCCGTAAGCTATTTTGGCCAAATTTCATTATCTAATACATATAATTCTGTTTTATGATAATTTGATAAATATGTAGTAAAATATGTGAAAAGTGAGCCTTGAAGTAGGCGTGTCAAAGTAGTTTCTGCTGATAAGACCAACTTAGATATTTCAATATTTTTTTTTATTTAGATCCCAGGATTGGATAAGCCTCAGAGACTTATATTTCCAGGGTAGACGTCAAAAAGTAAGGATATACCACGTCGGTTTCTTATCCGTAAATCGACCTTTACCTCTGTTTAGGAAGTCGAAGACACTTGAACAATAAATAAAACTGAGTTTTATGGTTCTTCTCTAGTTAAAAAACGTTGGTTCAGACACCACAAGTCACCTATACCATTGTATAGGAAGTCGGAGACATCTGAACAATAATTACAAAGAGTTTTATGGAACTCCTCCAGTTACAAGTAAATGAGTTTATTTGGTACTCGTCCAGTTAATCCAATTAAAATAAAAGCACGCGGTTAATTATATAATAGTCTGGAAACTGTATCCAGTTACGCCACACCACATAAATAACCACGCGAGAGTAAGACGTAAAAAAGTGTTGGCCTGATTACCCTTAAACGATAATGACAATGACGCGTCAGCTCTTGACCTAACAAGAGCTGAATTACGACTGAGATAATTCAATAAAGGGTCCTTCATTCTTCCAAATTCTTTGTCAAAAGAGATATTATATGATTTTGAGATAAAGTGCTTTATGGGAGGTGGGCGTTAAAATGGACGTGGTATCTTAATTTTCAGTTGTTACAAGTCTTTTGATCAGGCTTACAGGATTAGGTTTACAGGCTCTATGAAGGCGAATAAGATTTCCATATTTTCCCAATCCGACTGACTAAGATTAGGCATGGCATCGGCATTTTTTAAATAGAGGGATTTTTAGCCATTAGGCTTTTTATCATAAGGCTCTGGTGGTGCTCTAGCTAATTATGTACATGTAATATTCTCCCTCTTTGAAAATAAAAGAATTCGGTAAAAAACTGTATTGTTGTATATACAAAGATACTAGTACAAAACTAAGTATAAACAAAAATTTTAATCGCAATGGTTAACAAAAACTAGTATACATAACTACATACATATATGTATGTATATACAAATGAATAAGTTAGGACCCTTTAACAACTTTATGTTAAAACAAGTAAGAGCACTATATTCGGCTGTGCCGAATCTTTTATACCCAAAGTTATTCAGGTTTTTTATAAAAAAGGGCGTTGAAATCAAAATGCATTTTGTGCACTTCGTAATTGTTTTGATCAACATAATCGTTTAAATTCGTCCACAATCGGGTGAATTGTAAAAAATATTTAAATTTCTGCAAAACAGGTCTGTATAAAATGTTAGAAAATCTGTGAATGCCTTAGTTCGTTGAATGGGAACCATAGTGTGGCAAAAGAGCAGTCAACCTCGACTCATCATCATGCCCAACAATTGAGCATCAACATTGTAATAGAAAATTTTACCATCAGATAGAGGAGTGGCGCCAAAGATAGGGGGGGTTCCATTTGGTCGATATTTTGTTAAATACATAATTGAACCATACAAATATTACCATTATAAAAAGAAATGATAATAATTTCTTAAATAATTTGTGTTTTATTTTAAATCAACATCGGCCCTTAAAATTTAACCACCCTTAATAACTTCGATATGATAGTAAAATGTTTTCGTAAATTTAGTCTTTTAGTGTTGCAAGTGTGTAGTGTTACACTGCTGCAAGAGGGCAATTGGCCTTAATTGGGGTATTAACCCCAGGAACTTATACTGGCTATACGATTCTGTCGTCAGACCAATTCTTTATTACGGAGCGGCAGTCTGGTGGGTGGCGCTGGAGAAGAGAATCCACCAGGACAGTTTCGGACGTATTATGAGAATGGCTGCGATTATGATAACAGGTGCTCTTAGGACCACACCATCTAAGGCACTGTTCACTATTTTAAACTGGTTACCACCAGAAATCATGGCTAGGCAGATGGCTGCGGACACCTCACTGAGGCTGAATGCCACAAGGGCATGGAAGTATTTGAATTATGGACATGCAAGAATTTTGGGTATGATCAATATTGCTTCTCCTATTGATTACAAGGTACCTGAACCAGCATTCGATCCGGGTTTCGTGGCGAATATACCGGATAGATCTGAATACGACAACGGCCTCCGACCTCCGGAGAATGCCATCCAGATATTTACTGACGGATCGAAATCACATGCTGGAGCTGGATGTGGTATCTTTTCGATCCAGTTGGGTTTGGAATTGTCCCTTAGGCTACCGGATTACTGTAGCGCGATACAGGCCGAACTAATGGCTATTAGGACAGCCGCGGAACAGATTCAGTATAATGAAATATCTGGCAGGGATATTTATATATTTACTGACAGCAAGGCGGCTATTAGGTCCCTTGAGAGTATGTACAGCACATCAAAAATTGCCCAGGAATTCCGGGTGTCTCTTGAGGAGATAGCGAGACATTCGACGGTTACCCTTGTGTGGGTTCCAGGACATGGGAATATTGATGGTAATAATAGAGCTGATGCACTTGCAAAAGCCGGTACCACCTTAGATTCGGTTGAATCCAGTTATGCTTTGGGTATTCCCTTATCGAAGGGTAAGCAACTAATCTCGCATCAATGCTATTTGGATGCCAAGGAAAGATGGGTGAGAGAACCCACTTGTTTGGAAACCATAAAGATCTGGCCTGACATGGATGTGCATAGGACGTAATATGCAGTGAATATGCCCCGAATCCACCTTAGGAACCTCATAGCGGTCATTACTGGACACTGGCCTATAGGTACACATGCGAAAAGGCTGAATATCCCTTACAACGACTTCTGCAGAAGTTGCGATAACGAGGAAGAGGAGGAGACGACTGAACATCTTCTCTGCAATTGTCCTGCATTCGGGGACCTGAGACGCCAGATTCTGGGTCAACGAATACTTGTAAGTAAAACTTGTCTTTCCGCAGTTGAACTGGGAAAGATCCATACCTTCGTAAACAGGACAGGATGGCTGAGGAACGACGGCCAGAGGACATAGACAAACGGGCGATGGTGCCTACGGTATCACAACGGGACCCTCGGAGGACCCAAGTGAGCTATGCCTTCGGGCGGCTGCCGGATCTAACCTAACCTAGTCTTTAAGTGAACGTGGGCGTTAAAGTATGCGTGTCAATAAAGTTACTGCTAATAAATACAACTTAGATATTTCAATATAGTCCTTTATTTTCCCAAAAACTTTGTCAATAGAGAAATTACATGAATTTAAGATAAACCGTTATATGGGAGGTAGGCGTTAAAGTGGGCGTGTCACTTAAGCTTTTTGTCACAACAATTACATTGATTAGAAGGATATATGTAGCAAATTTGATCATCATACCTCTAATTTTGGCGGTTTAATGAGCTTTTAAATTTCATTAACGGTAGATAACGTGAAAAGTGGGCGTTATAGTAGGCATGTCAAAGTTATTTTTGCTAATGAGTACAACTTAGATGTTTCAATATAGTCCTTTATTTTTTCAAAATCTTTATTAATAGGGAAATTATATGAATTTTAGGTAAAACGTTATATGGGAGGTAGGCGTAAAAGTGGGCATGACACCTTTATTTTCTGGCACAGTAATGATATTGACTAAAAGAATATACGTAGCAAATTTTATCATCATACCTCTAATTTTGTTGGTTTTATGAGCTTTTAAATTTCATTAACGGTAGATAACGTGAAAAGTGGGCGTTATAGTAGGCGTGTCAAAGTTGTTTTTGCTAATGAGTACAACTTAGATGTTTCAATATAGTCCTTTACTTTTCCAAAATCTTTATTAATAGGGAAATTATATGAATTTTAGGTAAAACGTTATATGGGAGGTGGGCGTAAAAGTGGGCGTGGCACCTTAATTTTTTTGGAAAACAACAATGACACTGACTGGAAAGATATCTGTAGCAAATTTCATTATCGTAGCATTAATTTTTTCGGTTTTATGAGCTGGTAAATTTCATTAACGGTAGGTAACGTGAAAAGTGGGCGTTATAGTAGGCGTGTCAAAGTTGTTTTTGCTAATGAGTACAACTGAGGTGTTTCAATATAGTCCTTTATTATTCCAAAATCTATAGAATAGAATAGAGAAATTATATGAATTTTAAGTAAAACGTTATATGGGAGGTGGGCGTAAAAGTTTGCGTGTCACATTGATTTTCCGTTACAGAAAAGCCTCTTACCAAAAAGCAAAGTGTGCAAAATTCAGAATCGTACATCTAATTTTGTTGCTTTTATGACGTTTTTATACCCGCCACCCAAAAAATGGTGGGGGTATATTCCTTTTGTCATTCCGTTTGTAACACATCGAAATATCCATTTTAGACCCCATAAAGTATATATATTCTGAATCGGGGTTTGATTTTATGACGATCTAGCTATGTCTGTCCGTCTGTCCGTCTGTTGAAAGCACGATAGAGGTCGCACCGAAAAAGCTAGGGAGCTCAAATTTTGCCAAAATCTTTCTTATAGACAAGGTTTGTTTGGTATTGAAAATAGGCTAAATCGGAATATTAGGAAGGGAGTTATAGCTCGAAAGGCAAGAGTAGGTCGAAAAAACCGTGTCCTTCGAACATCGAATAAAATGGAATTGTGTCCAAACGCATTAACGTAGACTCATAAAACTTCGAATATATATTTCCTGAGTAAAAACAATATTTTTCCCCGAAAATTATCAAAATCTATGCATTAGGAGAGGAGTTATCGATCAAAATGTACGAAAATTTATAACGCACAGTGTATTTTTCGGTATATTTAAAAACAAAAACGTCATAAAAGCAACAAAATTGGATGTACGACTCTGAAATTTTGCACACTTTGCTTTTTGGTGAGAGGCTTTTTTGTAACGGAAAATCAATGTGCCACGCCCACTTTTACGCCCACTTCCCATGTAAAGTTTTACCTAAAATTCATATAATTTCTCTATTAATAAAGATTTTGGAATAATAAAGGGCTATATTGAAACATCTAAGTTGTACTCATTCGCAAAAATAACTTTGACACGCCTACTATATCGCCCACTTTTCACGTTATCTACCGTTAATGAAATTTAAAAGCTAATAAAACCGCCAAAATTAGAGGTATGATGATAAAATTTGCTACGAATATCCAAAAAGTTAAGGTAACACGCTCACTTTAACGCCCACCTCCCATAACGCTTTATCTTAAATTCATGTAATTTCTCTATTTGGGAAAATAAAGGACTATATTGAAATATCTAAGTTGTATTTATTAGCAGAAACTTTATTGACACGATTACTTTAACGCCCACTTTCATTGAAAGACTACATTTACAAAAGCATTTTAGTAGCATACCGAAGTTATAAAGGGTGGTTAAATTGTAAGGACCGATGTTGAATTTAAATAAAACACAAATTATTTAGGATATTATTATCATTTATTTTTATAATGATAATATTTGTATGGTTCAATTATGTATTTAACAAAATATCTGCCAAATGGCCCCCATCCTTGGCTCCACTCCTCTATCTGATGGTTCAAATTTATTAATGACAATGTTGATGTTCAATTGTTGGGCATGATGATGAGTCGAGGTTGACTGCTCTTTTGCCACACTATTGCAAAAACCAGCAGTGGTTCCCATTCAACGAACTAAGAAGGCATTCACAGATTTTCTAACATTTTATACAGACCTGTTTTGCAGAAATTTAAATATTTTTTACAATTCTCCCGATTGTGGACGAACTTGAACGATTATGTTGATTAAAAGAATTACGAAGTGCACAAAATGCGATTTGATTTGAACGCCCATTTTTATAAAAAACCTGAATAACTTTAAAGCGTTGCTCATTTGCGTATCTTTCCACGGATCAAATTGAGTAAGTTTGAGATTGAGAAATGTCAAGTGAAATGCAGAAAACAAATTTAAAGACTAGGTGTAGTTCACCTTCAACATGGGCCCTTAAAATTTAACCATTCTCTACAAAGAAAGTGATACATATTTTATTATAAAGAGATTATTCCATAGCGATTAACAAAATAATAAATATTGTGCTTTAATTGTACACAAAATTGGTGGTGGGTATAAAAGATTCGGCACAGCCGAATATAGTGCTCTTACTTGTTGTTTTTAAATATACTGAAAAATACACTGCGCGGTATAAATTTTCCTACATTTTTATCTATAACTCCTTTCCTAATGCATAGATGTAAGCAATTTTCAGGAAGAGATATTGTTTTGACTCGAGAAATATATATTCGAAGTTTCATGACTGTACGTTAATGCGTTTGGACACAATTTCATTTTATTCGATGTTCGAAGGACACGGTTTTACTCTTGCATTACGAGCTATAACTCACGTCCTAATATTCCTGGCAAAATTTGAGCCCCCTAGCTTTTTCGGTGCGACCTCTATCGTGCTTTCAACAGACGGGCGGACATAGCTAGATCGTCATCAAATCAAACCCTGATTCAGAATATATATACTTTATAGGGCCTAAAATGGATATTTCGATGTGTTACAAACGGAATGACAAAATGAATATACCCCCACCATTTCTTGGTGGCGGGTATAAAAATGTTAAAATCGATAGTTTGCTATATGAAAAAAGGACAGAAATTAAGAATAACTAATACAAGTATATTTCTAAGCACATCCTTGTTATTTTGTTAAAGTTATACTGTTAATTTATTCAAAAGTTATTTTATAATTCAATTTCAATTTTAATTACTGTTTTTTTTAAACCCGGCTTATTATATACCGAATATTTGATTACTGTATGTATTTAACACGTCAAAATTGTTAAATTAGATTATGAAAACTAGTGCGTGTTTAATTATACCCTTCACCTGTGATGCACAAGGGTATATATAGCTTTGTCATTCTGTTTGCAATTTCTATAATTTTCATTTCCGACCCCATAAAGTATATGTATATATTCTGAAAGCTTATGAATAGAGGAGTCGATTAAGCCCTGACCGTCTATCCGTGTGTTGGTTGAAATTAACTTTAAGAAGCAACCATATGTTCCTCGGATCTGTGTATGGTACCAATCTTTTGGAAATATCCGGAAATGAATTGCTTTTCAAATTCAGCACAAGCGTCTCATAACTTTCTGATGTATGAGCAAAAAAACACCACTGTCTCTGTTTTTTTCCCATATTTTTACCAGCAAAATTAAAATTTTTCAGCCATAGAATAATTTATAGGTACCTTTGCTACTATTTTTAGATATAATATGCCACTAGAGATATTTTGGATAAAGCTGACTCTAATCGGTAAAGTTATAGGAGAAAATATAGAAATAGAAATATATATTCTAAAAATTTACAAACGAAAATCAATTTTTTTCAGCCTCTAGACAACCGAGAGAGTCACTATTGGTATCATCTGAAAGGACTTGACTAGCGCAATAAAGCACTATAAAAAATTAAAATTCATGTTGGCCGCCACTACAAACTGGTGGACAATAAATTTATATATGGGTCAAATCTGGTATTTTAAAATGTAACTTTTTGAACTCCCTCAATATTTTACAAAATGTAAAATCCAAGATGGTATCTAAGACAAAATGGCAGATCAAATTTTTTTAACCCCATCAATATGGGTATCAAATTAAAGGGCTTGACTAGTAGAATCGGAAATAATAAGGAAAAATGGCGAATAACATGAAATATAGGTTAAGCTACGATGTGGGATTATACCGATGTACATGATGGTGAAGGTTATTATCAGATTCGGCACGGCCGATTATAGCACTCTTACTTGTTTTTTAATTGGTAAAGATATGTACATATGTATGATTCACGCGCTACACGAAAACATCACGTCACGCACACACCTCTAGTCAAACATCTTTTTTTTTAAGCTTAATTAGCAAAGAAATGTACCTTTAATTTTCTTATATTTTTTTGTAAAATACATATTTTTATAAATCATTTACTTAATTATTCGAGATATGCTTCTAACTAATTTTTCAATATTTTATTTGGTTGTTGGGTTTAAGCTTGTCTTTATGCATTTCACTGGTGCTTATACTTTTTCAAGAATTTGGGTAAAAGGTCTACTGATGATCTGGTATAAGCACCAGTGAAATGCATATAAACTAGCTTAAACCCAACAACCAAATAAAATATTGAAAAATTAGTTGGGAGCATATCCAAAATAATTTAGTAAATGATTTACAAATAAAAAATGTTATTTTTCGGTACCCATTTATACACATTTAGTGTTAACCAACGCACAGAGGAGTATTTGGCCTGAAAAGCTGGCCAAAATAATTAAACGTGTTTTTTGAATTCAAAGTTCTAGTTTTTTGATAGTTTTAGTATAGTTTTAGTATAGTTTTAGTGTAGTATGATATAAGAAATCTCGTGGCAGATTTTGAAAAAATTACACTGCGCAACAAAAGTACACTGCGCAAAAAAAAATTTTTTGTCTCTACTAGAAATAAAAGTATGTAGATTATATGATTTTTAATGCCCTTAATTCAAATCTGTTATCCGTTTTTCTCTAGTACGTAAGGATTTTCTTTTAAAGGCGTGGCATAGTTTACCCCTTAAATCGTTGGTTTGCCTTATATATTTTGTCATAACTTGTAAACGGGTTCTCCGATTTAAGTAGGAGGAGGATTAGAAGATGCACCGGAAAATTTTGCTTAAACTAACCAAACACATTTCTTTTCTATCTATTACTATTTAGGAGTTATTAAAAATTTAATGTCGAAAAAAAAATTTTTTCCTGCAAAATTCGTCGACGTTTTTTGTTTTCAAAATGCAATAAAAAAATTAAAAAACCAAAAAGTTTAAATTTTTAAGATTTTTCCAAAAGCCACATTCCTAAGGAATAAAAGTCGGTATAAATAGTATAACTCAATTAAAAAATGTTGATTTTAAAGGTTAAAACGCATTCTTAACAGACTGTATGTACATGCATACATATGATTTACAGTCTAATTAAAAAAAAATTTTAAAAATTGTAAGGCTCTTATGAAACAGTATTTTTTTATTAAAAAAGGCTTTATTATATTTATTTTATATTATTTAATACTTAATATACGGAAAAGTTAAACTAATAAAAATTCTTTAATGATTATCATGTCGTATGTATATCCTTATTAGATGCATTATCGGTGTCAGGAAGAAGTGTGATGGTTTCTAATGAAAAAGCTTTTTTATTATTCCATTCTCTTTGCGTACTGCAGCTTATAAAAGGGCCACTACTCAAAAATAACCTATTCAAGACATATCGATTTGTATCGCTTCTGCTTAATTTCCTCGAATAATTCGTACGATATAATCGTAAGAGCTTATTTCTGGCCTCGGCAGCTTCTTCTGACAATTGGATGGTAGCCTGATACCTGGGAGCCCGGGTTTTTTTCATGTACCTGTATTTAATTTTTGTAAACTTATTTTTGTGATTAATGCTTTTAATTATTAGTTATTCTTATTAGGTACGTGTATTTATTTTTTTAACATATGTTTTGTAGAGCAGGTATATAAAAATATCCTTTATGGGGATGTGTGGGACATTCACTTATAACTATTATCGATAATAAAGAATTTTTCAAATTTATAATTATAGGCAGGTATTAACATTGTGAAGTGTTAAAAGTGATGTGAATAACAGTTGAAATCAATAATTCGAAATTCGTCCCCTGGAGGCAAATTACGGCATTCGAACGTAATCAAAATTAAAAAATTCTTATTAGAATCTCTATACCTAAAGCACAGCGAACTCGATCGTGATCGAATGCCGAAATTGGCCCCTGATAAATTTAAAACTATATATGTACATATACCTTTTTAGAACAGGCTTCAAAATTTTGTAATTATTTCATCAAATTTTAACTTGATTGTTCTCTTAAGAACTAAACACGAACCAATTGATTTTGCAATATTTTTATAAACTTTTTATACTTTCTGAGGTACAAATGAACACAATCCAATCTATTGGTATTAATTGAAGCTTAATATTACGTAGAACTTAAAAACACTACCATTAGAAATATAAATAACAGGTGCACATACATATGTGTACACACGGCCCCATAAAATATACAAGAACTACACTTTTGATAAAGTTGTTCATTTTATTTAATTTTCCAAATTTGTTACAGTTATTTTTTATAATTAATAATTCAATAAAATATAAGTCAACTATTTCAAAATACATTACATACATATGTATATAGAATTATTTAATTGTTACATCTATATGTATTTTTTACATGTTAACATTCTAACATATTTTGCTTAATTTGTTAAGTCAATGATAGCATGGTATTTGTTTAAACAAATGCATATTTTAAATTATGTATTGGTTTTAAGAAAATAAAAAGGAAAAATGCAATCTAAACATATAAAATAATATAATTTTTTATATAATTTTTTTTGGTTAATAAAAAATATTTCAACAGATTAGTAAAATTAATATACACAATGTAAAATAAAAAAATAATAACAATTTCTTTTACCAAAAAACGAAGTTTTTATATTTTTTTTAATAAACATATCTTCGTTTTAGATACAATTACTTAAAAAAGTTCGAGATGAAATTAATTTAAAATTAAAAGTTACAAAAACTCAATTCTTTCATTCAAAAAAAAATCTTTAAACTATACTTTTGAATGAAATTGAAATCTCATAGATTTTAATTCACAATTTAACAAAAAAAAAATTAGAAAAAAAACTAATATTAAACATTATTCTCATTACACCACAAAAAATGTCTGCCGTTTTGAAAGGAAAATGACAACGCAACTAACAATAAGGCACAAGAAATCCTTAATGTTGTATTGTCATAATATTCCAAAAATTTTTAAATTTATAAAAAGTAATGCATCATTTATAGTAAAATTTCTAACCTTTTTTAATTTCAAAAAATTATGACAATACTTAGGAAACCTTGTGAATGCATTAGATGTTAAAAGAATTAGTAATTTCATATCAAAAAAATCAATCTTGCGAACATTGTAAGGATGAAAGAAAGTAACAGTAATACCTAAATTTATTTTTTTTCAATAAAATTTACGTTTGTTAATTAATAAATTTATGTTGTTATGATTATTATGTTGTGTTTGTTGTTGGGTTAGAAAATTATGAGAATGTGCATGTTGTTGGTTATGTTGATGCTGATATTGTGTATTATAGTAATAACGTTTCTTTTGTTCTCATTCTTGTGCTGATATTTGATTATTATTGCTACTTTCGATAGTATTAGCATTTGTTGTGTTATTAGATGCAGCCGGTAGCGACGCAGCGTCATTTAAAGTTTCGGTTTTATTGACAAGTTCCGATGTAAGAGTATTATTATCCCGGGACGTAATGTTAGTGCAATTTGTATTTTCTGCACCTGTGATAACAGCATCACAGGATAATGTTGATGTTTTCAATGTTACATTAGATGTAGATGATGATGTTGTTGTTGTAGACGGTGGTGGTTGGAAAGCTGGTCTTTGCACGAACATATTATCTATTATGTGATCGATATTTTCCGCTGAACCAATGGGGGGCTGATTCGAACTTGGATGTTGTTGATTGGTTATCGTTGATTTGGCATCATTATCGGTTTTTGCGTCTTGTAATTTTTGTTGCTTGTTCTTTTCGGATGGTGGCAGTATAGGTATAGCATTGGTAGGTCTTCTTTGGGGTAGGGAGACGGGTCGTGAAGAGGTCTGTGTTGGAGGTGGTACAAAGTAAGTTGTACCTCCCACGGTATTATAATTTTGGTAACCAGCTGCCGTTGTAGTGCCAGCTTGTGGCTGTGGTACAACGCCAACTTGGGCAGATGGGCCATAAGCTGTAGCTGCTGCAACGGCTTGTTGTGGAGTATTATTGGGGTTATTATAAACTAAACTGGCTGCAGCTGCTGCTGCAGCAGCAGTTTGCTGTTGAGCCAAGTAACTGGGATTAGTTTGTTGTGCTGCGAATGTGGCGGCAGCCTGGGTAGCTTGAGCAGTAACAGCTACAGTGGCAGCTGCTGTATAGGCATCAGGAGACGCTACATAATAGGCAGCCGGTGTAGGTGTGGAGCCTGGATAAGACTGTTGGGGCGGAGCTGAAGGACCTTGGGCTGCATAATTGGGTGGTTTTGCAACAGCCGGTTGTTGGGTTACTTGCATTGCCTGCATTTGAGCTTGCAAGTTTTCTTGATGATACATTTGGATGAGATTCGCTTGTAGCATGGCTTGATCAGTTGAGATCATCATAGATGAAGGTGCTTGATTTTGTTGCTGCTGTTGCATATGCATTTGTTGCAATTGCTGCTGCTGATGATCGGATATATGTTGCGCCTCATGCTGAGAACGTCTAAGACTAGAATATCTCTTAGGTCCTCTTTGTTCCATTGGTTGTTGATTCATGTTTTGAGTTTGAGGCTGCGAGTGTTGTAGTGGTGGTCCAGCCATTATTATATTTGCTGCTTGCTGTTGCATTAATTGATGTTGTTGTTGCTGCTGTTGATTTTGGGTAGCCAAAGCGTGCATTTGTACACTTCCAACATGACTCGGGTCATTACGATTTTGCACTTGCTGCAAGCGTTGTGAAAGATTTGATGTTTGCTGTGTCTTGATTTGTGATTGAGGATTAGCCTTATTTACACCATGACTTAAAATTGATGACTGACGCTGCTGTTGTTCGTGAATTGTCTGCTGTGGTAGAGATAAATGTTGTGCAGTTTGAATAGCTTGATAACCTTGATCCAAAGGTTTCTTCTTATTACTATTGAAGTTATCGTATTGCTGTGACTGCTGTTGATTTTGATGACCCATTGTCAGATTGTTGTCTTTCGCATTTGCGCCTCCATTAGTTGACTTTCTAGTCATATATTGTTGCTGCTGTTGAGGTTGTCTTTGAGCCTCCAGACGACTAGATAAACTACTGGTATTGCTGTTAGAATTCTGATAGTTTTGTTTGTTTTTCTGTTTAAATTCCATAGCCGCTTGGCGTCCCACGGAAGCTTGGTTTTGTCCCTGTGCTCGATTATAGGATTTTTGTCGATTTTGTTGCTTATAGCCGGCATCATTGTTTCTGTCACCTCTCTCATTATGAGACTCTGCTCTATGATCGTGATCATCGACGTGAATGTAACGTGAAGATAGTCCCATCTTGTCAGTCCTATCAACTCTTTCATCTCCTGTTTTACCTTCACGTTTTCTTCTTTCCATGCGATTTTCTTTCTCTTCTTTTGTACGCCTAGTGCGCCTTGGCTTTAAAGAGTTTTCATTCAATGCAGGAAAATCAGAAGGTTTTGGTGGTTTACGTTCTTTATTGTTGGTCTTTAAGTAAGCACTTTCGTCTTCCCAGTTGCGATTGTATTTACTGGGACCACGCCCGTAACGACGTCTCCTTCGAGCCTTGGGAGGGGCATCTTCAGTGCGTATATCATAGCCATAGGCATTCACCAGCTCTGATCTCGATTTGGGAGCCTGCTCCGAAGGATCAAAACGATCATGAGACCAACGATCGACTGCTGAAGCCGGTTGCCACTTTTTCATTGTTTTAGAAGCTGTAGAAATTGTGGGAATAGTAGAAGTTTTCGTACCGGGCACACTGCTAGTGCCTCCCGAGATAACCACTGGAATTTCACTGGATTCTTGTCCCTTACTTACAATTACATCACCATCTACTTCGGCAGTTCGATCGTCGTGTTCGTAAAATGTTCCTCTTTTAGGTATATACTGGGGGTTACTGCGATCTTCATCAACTTTCTTTTGAGCATCAGCATCAAGTTTTTCTTGACCCTGTAAATCTATTTGAACCCCTTCATCGTCTTCCTCATCATCGTCCGTTTCGGTCTCATCTTCAGTTTCCTCATCGTCATCATCCGTCAAACTATCATCCATATCGTCATCGTATTCCTCATTACCCTCTAAATCACTGGCCGTATCATACTCAGAATCATGAGGGTGTGAGTTGCTCGATTTTTCTTGAGGAGATGTCCCTAAATCATTTAAAGTCTGATTACCTTCAACTGTAACATCATTTTCTGAACACCCGCCCCCAGTAACAACTGCTTTTACAAATGACTCCTGTTCTATAGGAATATCAGTTGGGTTTAGCTCCACAGTGGTAGTTGTTGTTGCTACTACAGGCACTGTTGAAACATTTTCCGCATCGGCCATTATTTTATTATTTTCAATACCACTATTTCTGTAGGCTGCACTTGGTTCGATTTTTCTACTATGTCCGTCGTTGTGGTAGTGCTTCTTCTTCCTACTAAAGAATTTTCTTTAATTTTTTAAATAATGTTTAAGCTTTTTATATAATTTAATATATTTCTAAAATACCTTAATATTATTTCATAAACACCCGACTTCAATTCTTTGAAAAAATAATTTTTTTTATACAATTAACTTATTTTTTTTCTTTTTTTTAGTGAAAATTCTTAGGTGTTTTCTTCCAACAACGCAATCACCAAAATTATGGAAAAATAGAAAGTAAGAAAGTTAATAAGTGGCATAATGTTTCAGTGCTTAGTGTTGCCAGATCTTAAAAAAACTGGAAGAAACAATGGAAATAAATGTAGTCTTAGTTTACATGTAGCAAGCTGTTTGTACAAATCACGTATTTAAACGTTCTTTAATCAACGTGCTTACAGTACGTTTCAATACAGTACGGATGCATTATATGTTTAAAAATATATTTTTTTAATTTTTTTTCTTTTGATACTTCGAAAAGCAATTTGAGAAAATGATAGTTTTTGGTTCGTTTTTACCCCCCGACCAATATGTTTGGCAATTATTAACACAGCAATTGTCAAATTCTATTGCTAAAACAAATTATTACCGTGTGGACCGCATGAATATGTAAGTATTAGAACACATATTTAGCAATAATTGTTATAATACATTGCTAAACAATAATCTTGTAACAAAAGCTGTCGAATTCAATTGGAAACAAATATGTAATAACAAATAATAATAATAAGAGAACTCTGCAGAAAAAAGGGTTTAAATATTATAATGGCAAAAGAATCGTTTTAATCTATTGGCTTTGGTAGGTTAGGTTAGGTTGAAAAGGAGGGGTATAAAAGCCCAAACCCATGACAAGTATGCACTTATGCCCAGTTGGCATGTGCGCTCCATATGGAAAACGGAATTCCCAAACAAAAACCTTTGGTAAAAAAATTGTTTACATATATTTTTTGAAAACTTTTCAATTACAGAACAATCTTTTAGTTTTATATCTTAAGATATTTACGTGTTTACCACCTACAGTTATAAGCTTGAAAATTCGCCATTTTACGCCTTTATTCGACTAGGATAAAACGTCGGCAAAGCAATTGTCAAAAATTGTTGTTGTTCTTTGTTATGGAGAAAACCATTAAGATTCATTTTGAATATAAAAGCAAGAGACGACGAATAAAAATATCAACAAAATACACGTTATACCAAGGTCTATTAAATATATTATCTAAATATAAAAATATCAACAAAATAAACTTAATATAGAATGATTTTTCTGAAACTTTGCACACATATTGAGCTGTCATGACTATATAATTTCATGATTAGAAAAGTGGGCGGTGCCTTGCCCAAAAAACAAGTTATAATTTTTAGCTTCTTGCACTGGATATTCAATTAAAATTCAGAATGCATTTTTATTCATTAAGGGGCGTAGCAACGTGCGCCGGGCTGGATAGTATATTATATAAATATTTAATAGACCTTGGTATAAAGTGTATTTTGTTGATATTTTTATACGTCGTCTCTTGCTTTTATATTCAAAATTCCTTTAAATGTCAAACATCTTTGTTCGAACAAATGTTCTGACAACGCTGTTTAAGCAAGAACAAAACATCGACAACAGCGGTCCACACTAGTCAAAATCATGTGCGCACAAAAAATTGTTCGTTGTTCGAACATTTCGATGGCTGGTATGGAATGTACTAAAAGAAACCAGGCAAATTTATGTGCGCACAAAATATTGTTCGTTCTTCGAACAAATCGATGGCTGATGTGGACCGTACGTTATGTAATTACACAATGGATTGAACGGAACACCATTGAATAAAAGCTCTAAATGAATTAACCGAATCACTTCGTTCATTCAAGAGCTACACAGCTTTAATGCACTAACACTCAACTGGAACAAGAGAAATAACATAAAAACACATATATGTACATATGTATATGAACGAACGAATGTTTGACATAAAAAATATCTGAAGAAACAAACGTTGAACGGAACACTACTGACAGAAAAACTAGTAACAGTGCTATATTCGGCCGTGCCGAATCTTATTTACCCTTCACAACGTGTAGTCATGTAATAACAATTGTTTGTATCACCATTCATGTCATATAAAATACGTACATACATATAAAAAACATACATATATAAAAACATCCCATTGTAAAATTATAAATTTACGTATGTATGTTAAAAAAAAAAATAAAAAAAAATTAAAAAAAAATTAAAAAAAATTTTAAAAAAATATTAAAAAAAAAAAAAATAATTGAAATATATATAATAAATATAAAACAAAAAAAAATTAAAAAAAAATTAAAAAAAAAAATAAAAATATAAATAATATATTAAATAAAAAAAATATAAAATAAATAAAAAAAATTTTTTTTTGGCTCAGCTGGGATTCGATGCCACGTTTTCTCCAGTATACACGTTTGTATGTATGTATGTTGTTTTTGTAAAAAAAAATCGAGGTGGTCGTGGGTTTTTGCTCATATCTCAGTTGTCTATGAACAGATGTTTCTGATTTTCAATACCTACTCCCGAATATTTCTGATATTTTAATACCTTACCTGGGTCCATGCGATATCGGGGGCTTCAAAAAGTTGATTTCAAAATACACATGGACAGACGGACAGGCTGACAGAGCTTAATCGACTCCCCTATTCATAAGCTTTCAGAAAATATATACTTTATGGTTACCGCAGTTCAAATTTAAAACTTTTGTTTATATTTGTTTTTAATATGAAGTTTGGCATTTGAAATAAATCAGAGAAGAGAGAAAATTGTTTTTTATTTATGGACTTTGACAGCTGAAATTTAAATTAAGTGAAGAAAAAAATTATCAGCTGGCGAATCAAAAGTACATGATGAATAAATATACCTTGATGTAGTGTAACGATGTATCGGGTGATTCATCGTGAAGTTTGATTGTATAAGCTTTTTTGAAAGATACGCATGACTCATATTGAACTTCTTTGTCATTTTTGTTTGACATTTCATCACACCTCAACAGCGTCTTCAAATTGTTCAGCTGTATTACAAAAAACAGAATTCCAGTCTTTTATTGTAAAATTTTGTTGACTGATGACGCACATTGCTGGCTACATGGGAGGTGTAGAATAATTGGTCCATACTTTTACAAAAATTAGGCAAATCGTACCTTGTTAAAATTATTTTTGAATACATTTAATTTCACGTTTTGAAACGATATCACACACTACATATCACTACTTTCTCTGGGAATATGTAGTCAGACGTAGTTGTGGCCAACATTTACAAACAGTAAATGCCATAAATTTTTCTTTCAACAGGTAAAAAAAAATTCAAGTTTACTTTAAGATTTGTTTTTTATTTTACAAAAATAAAACCTCAGGATGAAATAACCTTTAGTTAATATCTTAATTTTTTTTTACTATGTAATAAGTATAATTTGGCCTTATATACCTACTTTTACTCATATGAATTGGCCACTACATATACCTTGTTAAGTGAGCCCTTGTGCAATAGAAACCAAAGGACAAATTATATTTTACATATTTTTTTTACTAGTAGGTACGAGAATAAAATATATTTTTTACATAAAAGCTTGCGTTAGAAAATCATTTTTTCACTGCTCCTAAACGACTAGGATCTTGGCTAGGATAATGTATCTGACCCGATATACCACTTTTGGCACCAATTGGTGGCGGTGGTATAGAATTAAGGGAGCCTCCAGCAGCAACGGCTGTCTGAACAGATGTAGAAGCCACGGATATAGAATAGGGAGCGGCATAGGCTTGAGAATACATTTGATATGAAGAGGCTGGTATAAGACTCGGTGGTATTTGATGTAATTTCATTCCTGGAGGCAACACCGTTACTTGCTCCTGTTGAAGGTTAAAGAAATCATTGGGATTTTGAGATGCTATAGGCTGAATAACATTTACGTCAAAACGTCGATCTGTTTTTGCTACTCCTTGTTTGGCTTGGGAGTGAGCCCATTTAATAGTTGATTTTTTACCTTGTAACACTAATTTATTGAAACTCTTCTCGGCAGCCAATTCAGCTGCGGAACGTTTTGTGTATTGAATAAAAGCACACTGCTGTCGTGGAACCAAAGCTATTGAGCGAATTTCACCAAATTGATAAAAATGGTCCCGAAGTTCAGGCTCTGTTATTTCCTCGGGCAAATTACCTACATAAAGGGTAGTAATATTGCGATCTTCTGGTGGCTCCAGAGATGGCAGTGAGGCAGCCCTCTTCATAATCTTCTCGGCGACTGGATCATTACGACCATAGTAACGATCTTTTATATTCTGTTCACACAGAGGATCATCTGGTTCATTGGGCTTGTCATGCCTATACGGACACTCTTCGCCTCTTTTACATTCTCCCTTTACCCAGAAAGAGCAAATATGAGGTCTATTACGTTTATAGTAGGGAGCTGTGCGTGCTAATTTCGAAAGCATTTCACTGGCTGCCAGTGATTTACCCACAGTCCCTGCTGCTTCGGTTCCATCACCATCTTGCAATTCTCTATCAACATTTTGTATGTAATATTCTTTGTTAACATCACTTTGTGGCAGATTGTCAGCAATTTTCAACGCAGCATCTCTCACTTGTATAGGCAGACCGTATTCCAAATCAAGCAGACACGTCTGGCATACATTCTTCAAACGTGCACAAGTCTGGCAAATTTCCGTCTTTTTGAACCGCATTCTAGCTCCGGGACACCAACGGAATATTGTAAAGGGTCTTGTGCATATTTTGCATTCCTTTCCGAAGCGCTCCTTTATCATACGCACGTACGGATTGTCTCCTAAGCATGTTTGGCAGAGAATTGGAAACTCTGCATCTTCCCAGTTTTGCCGATTATAGGTATTTGTTGTCTTTGACATAGACATTTGGAAGATAAGATATTAATTCAATCGTTGTTATTTAATTATATATTTTTTAAACTCTTACAAAAGCAATGAAGAGAAAAAGGCAAAACACAAAGCCCCTTCACCACAGAATTAATAGTCTGTGCCAACCAGAGACTTGCGCTGAACGGCTGACAGCCAGCTAAGCCGCGCTGCCGATCTGTTGTGGCAGCTGCGCCGCCGATGTTATTTAGGCCAAAAATTGTCTTAACCCTTTCAGACCTGAACTCAATTTTCAATCATCGATATCGAAAAAATTCTTTCATATTTAAGCTAAATTTTGCTTATACAAATATTTTCCAGCGTCCTTTTTTGTAAACAGGACATTGCACTATTGTGTTATGTCGGTCATACCATGTAAAATATATTCCGAATTAAGTTAAAAGCATTTTATTCAACATTTTATTTTCTAAAATACTTTCATTACATAAGAAAATTATTAAAAAAGATAAAATTTACAATTTGATTTAGTTTCAAATAAATAATAAAAATTAATGTAAAAGGTATAACAAACATAAATAAAAAAAAACAAACAATTCAATATTGCTTTCACAGGCCATTTCTTTGTTTATTATTATTATTATTATTATTATTATTATTATTATTATTATTATTATCCTTTATTAAAAACTTATTCATTTTATCAATATCATTAACAGAGTTATGAGAATTTACATATAGGGCCAATTCAAAGTAGACTCTCATATTGTACTATGACATATAAATCATATTAATATGACTAGTGACTTTGAACACCTTTTGTTAACAAATTATGTATTTAATACAAGAAAGAAGACAAAGAGATGACGCTGTTAAAAATTGTATGTATACAAGAAAGAAGAAAATAGAAAATATTCTCTCTGAGAGGTGAGAAGCGAAGAAATTCTCTCTGAGAGACAGTATGGTTAAAAGTATAACATAAACAATTTCTTATACATAGGAAACAAATGTGTAAAGTCATATTATTTTTTTTGTATGGAAATTACTAACAAAAATTTTAAGCATGCATAAAATAATATGAAATAGTACAAATACGACTGATATGCAACCACTTTGAATTGGCCCATTGTATTACAACAATTAACATCTGATTAATTAAATAAATAAACTACTAATATCACAGATTTAAGAAAAAGTTGTTCATAAAAAACTTCGCATCAAGTTAGAAGTTATAAGAGATTTTAAAATAATCACTGAAATGTGTCTTTTAAACAAAAGACCGTCAGTGGTTGTTCAGCAAATTTCTTATTATTTCAAAATTTTACCTTCTGCATTTTTCATTAAATGACAGCGTCAGTTCCCTTGTCAATGAATTAAATATTTTGAAGTCAAAGTTTCTATGTAGAAGATAAGTTGGATATCTAAAAGGTAGATTGTGTATTATTTTCAAATTTTTATTTTGAATGATTCGCAATTTTTTTGTATGCGTTTTAGCAGCCTTTTGGGACCAAATTTGACAACCATAGGTCATAATCGGTCGAATACACATTTTGTAAATAAGAACTTTGTTCTTTATATTAAGATTAGATCTTCGGCCAATTAAGGGGTTTAAGGCACGACTACACTTAATTGCCTTCTCGCAAATGTAATTAACATGCTGTTTGAATAAAAGTTTTCTGTCAAGGATAACTCCTAGATATTTAATTTCGTCCTTCAATGGGATAATTGTTCCCCTAGACGATAAATATCTAGTAGGAAAGCGTTTTCGCGATTTGTTGAATGGAAATATAATTGCTTGAGTTTTATCGTCATTGACTTTTATTATACCCGCCACCAAAAAAATGGTGGGGGTATATTCATTTTGTCATTCCGTTTGTAACACATCGAAATATCCATGTTAGACCCCATAAAGTATATATATTCTGAATCAGGGTATGATTTGATGACGATCTAGCTATGTCCGTCCGTCCGTCTGTTGAAAGCACGATAGAGGTCGCACCGAAAAAGCTAGGGGGCTCAAATTTTGCCAGAATCTTTCTTTTAGACAAGGTTTGTTTGGTATTGGCTAAATCGGAATATTAGGAAGAGAGTTATAGCTCGAAAAGCAAGAGTAGGTCGAAAAAAACGTGTCCTTCGAACATCGAATAAAATGGAATTGTGTCCAAACGCATCAACATAGACTCATGAAACTTCGAATATATATTTCCAATATTTTTCCCCGAAAATTATCTAAATCTATGCATTAGGAGAGGAGTTATCGATCAAAATGTACGAAAATTTATACCGCACAGTGTATTTTTCGGTATATTTAAAAACAAAAACGTCATAAAAGCAACAAAATTGGATGTACGACTCTGAAATTTTGCACACTTTGATTTTTGGTAAAGCGCCTTTTTGTAACGGAAAATCAATGTGCCACGCCCACTTTTACGCCCACCTCCCATATAACGTTTTACCCAAAATTCATATAATTTCTCTATTAATATAGATTTTGGAATAATGAATGACTATATTGAAACATTTAGGTTGTACTCATTAGCAAAAACAACTTTGACACGCCTACTATAACACCCACTTTTCACGTTATCTACCGTTAATAAAATTTAAAACTCATAAAACCGCCAAAATTAGAGGTATGATGATAAAATTTGCTACGTATATCCCCCATTACTGTGCCAAAAAATTAAGGTGCCACGCCCACTTTTACGCCCACCTCCCATATAACCTTTTACCTAAAATTCATATAATTTCTCGTTATCTACCGTTAATGAAATTTAAAAGCTAATAAAACCGCCAAAATTAGAGGTATGATGATCAAATTTGCTACGTATATCCTTCTAATCAATGCAATTGTTGGGCCAAAAAGTTTAGGTGACACGCCCACTTTAACGCCTATCTCCCATATAACGGTTTATCTTAAATTCATGTAATTTCTCTATTGACAAAGTTTTTGGGAAAATAAAGGACTATATTAAAATTTTTAAGTTGTATATATTGGCAGAAACTTTATTGACACGCCTTCTTTAACGCCCACTTTCATTGAAAGACTAAATTAACAAAAGCATTTTAGTAGCATATCGAAGTTATAAAGGGTGGTTAAAGTTTAAGGACCGATGTTGAATTTAAATAAAACACAAATTATTTAGGAAATTACTATTATTTCTTTTTGAAATTATAATATTTGTATGGTTCAATTATGTATTTAACAAAATATCGGCCAAATACCACCCACCCCATCCTTGGCGCCACTCCTCTATCTGATGCTCCAAATTTTCAATCACAATGTTGATGCTCAATTGTTGGGCATGATGATGAGTCGAGGTTGACTGCTCTTTTGCCACACTATCGCAAAAACCAGCAATGGTTCCCATTCAACGAACTAAGAAGGCATTCACAGATTTTCTAACATTTTATACAGACCTGTTTTGCAGAAATTTAAATATTTTTTACAATTCTCCCGATTGTGGACGAATTTGAACGATTATGTTGATCAGAAGAATTACAAAGTGCACAAAATGCATTTTTAATTGAACACCCATTTAAAAAAAAAAACCTGAATAACTTTAACGCGTTGCTCATTTGCGTATCTTTCCACGGATCAAATTGAGTAAGTTTGAGATTGAGAAATGTCAAGTGAAATGCAAATTTAAAGACTAGGTGTAGTTCACCTCCAACATGGGCCCTTAAAATTCAACTACCCTCTACAAAGAAAGTGATACATGTTTTATTATAAAGAGATTATTCCATAATGATTAACAAAATAATAAATATTGTGCTTTAAATGTGCACAAAATTGGTGGTGGGTATAAAAGATTCGGCACAGCCGAATATAGTGCTCTTACTTGTTTTCCATTTGTCATAGTATTTACGAATAAATTTAAGATTATTTTCCATTTTTCTAACTATCGCATTCGAGACTTTACCGCAACAAATAAAGGCGCTGCCATCCGCGTAAAAAGCTGCATCATGGTCTCTTCTTAAAGTAACATTAGATGTATATATCGTGTATAGTGTAGGGGATAATACTGATCCTTGCGGCAAACCCGCAGGTATTTGTCTTTCACTAGAAAATTTGTTATTGACAGATACAACAAACGTACGTTTATCTAAAAAGCCTTTGATAAGTTTTTGAAGGTCAATTGGAAAATTTAACGTATTTAATTTATACACTTTTACATCATGCCAGATTGAGTCAAAAGCTTTTTCGATATCAAAAAAAACACTCCAGTAAAGTACTTTAATTACTTTTATTACATTCAAGAAAGTTAACAACTCTCTTAAGTTGATGTACAGTGGAGTGCTCTTTTCGAAAACCAAATTGTTCTTTATTTATGATATTATTGCAATTTAAAAAATCTAAAATTCTGGAGTGAATAATTTTCTCGAACACCTTATCCAATAGGCTTAGAAAACTTATTGGCCTATAGCTGGAGGGCAATTTAGGATCCTTTCCAGATTTTTGGATTGGAATTACCTTAGCCATTTTAAAAACGTGTGGGAAGTACCCATTGCTCAGGCAGAAGTTAAATAATTTACTTAAGATTTCAAAAAAGGAGTCGGGCATATTTTTAAGTATTATACTGTTAATCCCATCTAAGCCAGGAGCTTTATTATTTTTCAGCAAATGGACAAATGATTTGACTTCAGCCAAATTTGAAAGTTTAATACTTGTATTGTCGGTAAGAGTTTGATTAAGGTCATTAATGTATCTTGATACAACCGAGTCCATGGGTGATGGATTGTTAATAGTAATGGTATGTGAACTAGCAAATACGTCAGCTATTGCATTTGACTTTTCGACGTCAGGATTCAGAATTGATCCATCTACATGAAGTTTAGAATATGTAGGATTCTTGCCTTTTAAAGTTTTAGTTAATTTCCAAAAATTTTGGAACCGGTAGGCAGATTTGAAATGAATTTCGACCAAGACTCATTACTGTCTTTATTCAGGTGAAAGCCAATCCATTTTAAAGTTAAAATCCCTACATCTTTGGAATTTACGTCTAAATTTGTTTCTCTGAGCAATTAGCATTTTGCTAATTTCTGAAATTTGCCGTTGCCAGGGGTTTCTATGACCAACTGGTATTCTATTGGTAGCTTCTTTTACAATATATATTAGTTTACTTAATGATACATCTAGATTACCTGTGTTTGTAATATTTTGATTTTTATCTTGTAATAGTATTTCATTCTCCACCTAGTTTTTTACTGATAACCAATCGGCTCGATTATATAGGGGTACCATCAAAATGCTATTATGTACCTTTCCATAAATGACGCAAGATATTGGAACATGGTCCGACTGCAGAATATTTGGATGTGTTTCCAAGGTTGAAAAAGGAAGACAAGAGTTAGTTAAAAGGATGTCTACTGTAGACGGCTGTACTGGATTAATATTTTGTCCAAAACGAGTAAATGCATTTGGGTAATAAATATAGTAGTTTGATTGAAGGCAATGGCTATAAAGCTCATTACCAGCAATATTGTTTGAAAAGCAATTCCAGTGAGTATGTTGAGCGTTTAAATCACCGAATAAAAAGAAGTCATTTGAACGTTTAGTTAAGGCATCCATATCAGTTTTAAAATTTATAGTGTGAGCCGGATTGAACGCAGATGTAAAAATCACAGGGCGCCTATTTATTATTACTCGTACCGAAATATTTTCAGCCACACGCGTATTTATAGTTGGTAATATTTCGTGTTACCATGTGTTTGTCTATCCTCTCTATAAATTTTGTAGCCCCCAAGTTTAAATTTATGGTGGGGTTTCAAAAATGTCTCATTGACAAGGAGAATATCAACTTCCTTGTCGTATAAAAATTTTTCCAACTGTGAAGCTGCTTACTCAGTCGTTATGCCTTAAGCATTTCAGTGTACAACATGAACATTGTGACTTACTGTTGATTTATATGACATGTTGAAGCATCATTCCCAGCACTCGTAGCTTGTCGTACTTATTTTGGCATCTTTGAAGTGCATCGACAGCATAAAAAAATATTTCCATTAATTTCTCATTGGAAATATCATCTTCATTTCTGTTCACAAGATTTTTACTTCTTGTTACATCAGAGTACAGTATATTATTTTTAGCACCAGAGTCACGTGGATAATTTTGATGCTCCTTACCGGGCAGTTGTGGAAAATCAACTTTATTGACGTTGAAGTTCATCATATTATTCCTTTGTGGCACCTTCATTATGGCTGTGGTACGTTGTCGAATCTCAAGATATTCCTGACGACATGGGCATTTAGGGTCGTCAGCTCTGTGCTTCACATTTCTAAAGTTCTTTTTTGTGCAGTTGTGACATTTATAAACGATGTTATCACTATTTGCAGCTTTGTTCAATGGGCAATCTGCAAATTCATGATTACCAGCACAGGCTGCACACACTACTACTCTGTTACAGTTTCTAGCACCATGACCATACATAGAGCATTTGGTGCATTGTGTAGGACCTTTACTGCCCTTGAGTGGTCTTCTTCAGTAAACGGCAATATTACTAAAATACCTAATTTTTAATATATCCCTCTTCGACACTTGCTGGCGGTCAAACTCAATTAGATATGTATCATCGGCGGTAGACCTTTTGGTAGTGATTTCTTTAACACTTACCGGATTTATGTTATGTGATTTGTTCAATTCATCACTGATTATCTTAGTGTCCATTTGAATAAGACCAAACAATACTAATTTAAAGGTTTTTGCATCTTTTATTTAATGCGTGTAAAACTGGTACTTTTTGGTTCTTAGTAGATTTAAGGCCTCTGCATAAAGATTTCTTGAACTAGATAATATTTTCATTCCAATTGACATTCTTTTAAACATATACCTTTCTCCAGTTAGCCCAAAAACTGACGAAAAACTATGAACTGAGTCCACTACAATAGGTGGTATTTTCTCCTTGTGAGTACTGTCTTCTTTTTCTTCTTCTTCATTTGCAAGTATATGAAATCTATTTGCACTGCTGCTAGGTACGTCGGATATTTTTGGCACTTTAAATTTTGGGTTATTACCCCAGAGTTTTTTTCTTTTTTGCGACAACATTGTCAGAAATACACAATCACTTAAAATTTTATTTTTATTGACTTTTTAATATATAAAATTGGTTCAACAATTTAGAATAAAAAATAACACGATCTTCACGGCACAACTTCACGGTTTGAGGCAGAGATGCCAGATGACCATTTCTTTGTTTTCATTTTAATCCTGTAATATTCTAGAATTTGATCACACTAATCAACCCCGCCCATAAAAGCGTAATAGTTTTTAATAACTGCTGGTACTTGAACGGGGCAACCTCTCTTAAGGTTTTTGCTCCACCTTTCGACTTCACCAAGAAGATCTTTGCCACACATATTCGAGGCAACTGTAACACCTTTTGTGTCCTTCCACTTAACAGCAGCTACGCTTTCGTTAACAAATTGGCAAATGTCACCACGGCCCATATCTTTATCTAAAGGAAATTTAACACTTTTTGGTATTCTGTTGGCCATAATTGTGCCTATTGCTAGATAACCCATATCATGTAAAGAGTTTAAAAGGGGGAGTGTTGTAAAAAACCTATCGTCATACATATGGCTTTGCTTTGGCAAATTTTCAATTAGTCTTATAACTATGGACGGCCCATGTCCAAGACCACAATCTTTGAAAGTCCCAGCTCCCTAGAAAACTTCAAAGTCAACCACGATTCCATCGGAGGTTGCACACACTAGATTTTTCAATCCAAAGGGCCGTGTATTTGACCTAATAACTTGTCGTGCAGGACACCTACCCGTAAACGGAATTATTTGCTCGTCAATTGAATAATTGGTGATCTCAGTTGCCAATTCGTTGCACCGTTTCCTAACCATGTCTATTACTGGTTGAATTCTCCATAGTTTGGTTGATAATTCTGGTTGGGCGTAGTCTGTGAAGTGTATGACCGATCTAAGTTGTAGAAACTTGTCACGGGACATGGAGTTAAATATAGTAGGAATTCTACAATAATGGGACCAGTGCATCCTTATGGCCGGGTAACCAAGGCACCCCATTATGATGGCATATCCATAGAACCGTTTAATATCTGAAGCGGCGTAGCGCACTTCTTGGCCACGTTAATTTTCAATTAGTCTTATAACTATGGACGGCCCATGTTCAAGACCACAATCTTTGAAAGTCCCAGCTCCCTGGAAAACTTCGAAGTCAACCACGATCGGAGGTAGCACACACTAGATTTTTCAATCCAAAGGGCCGTGTATTTGACCTAATAACTTGTCGTGCAGGACACCTACCCGTAAACGGAATTATTTGCTCGTCAATTGAATAATTGGTGATCTCAGTTGCCAATTCGTTGCACCGTTTCCTAACCATGTCTATTACTGGTTGAATTCTCCATAGTTTAGTTGATAATTCTGGTTGGGCGTAGTCTGTGAAGTGTATGTCCGATCTAAGTTGTAGAAACTTGTCACGGGACATGGAGTTAAATATAGTAGGAATTCTACAATAATGGGACCAGTGCATCCTTATGGCCGGGTAACCAAGGCACCCCATTATGATGGCACATCCGTAGAACCGTTTAATATCTGAAGCGGCGTAGCGCACTTGGCCACGTTTACTCATTACATATATTTTGGTCAAGTCTTCGTAATGAATTTCGAGAAAATATTTGCTTAGATATTCTAGAGAAGTCTTGATGATGATTTCCTGATGACAACCCATTGATGTTGGAAGCTCAATATTATGAAACGAAACACTTTTCCATATATCCCGCCTTATCTGTTCTTTATATTGAGAAATCTTGACCTACTAAAGCTGGTTCATTAAAAGAGTTTGACTACTCTGTCGATCTATCTTGTTGGTCGTCAGAAGATATGATCAAATAAATATTTTCAACACTTTCATTGGTTTTGCATCAAAAGGGACCCAACTTTCGTCTGCTGCATTATCGTTGTCACTGAAATCGGCATCAGACTCGTCCAATATATCCAAAACAGCTTCAATCAACATCATCGTTGTTGTTGAGATCAAAAAATTTACCTGTTAAATTACACAAGATAGCACAATCGTGAGCATAAATTAAATGTTACGTTGTACCTAATCAACACAATTGTGATATCTATTTTTCTTTTCACATAAAATAACTGTTACCCTCATACCTAAACAAGAGCGTTGAGCGTCAAGCGTTGCAATTTTGCATGTATTTTGTTATTGTAACAAAAACAAAACTAAACGTTGAGCAGTCAAATTGTTTCACACATTCGTTGCACAGTTAGCGAAAAATAGATTTACGATTTTTATTTAAAAATATTTAACAAGAGTACTTACCATTTGGACGCATGTCTACACAAGTTGAAAGACACAATCAAACTGAGAATATATTTTAGGTTTTTTAATGTTTTTTTTTACGGTTTGGTTTTTCTTATACAAATCACACAACCCACAATCAATGCTTTCAGGTTAATTGACGAAAATAAAGTTCTTCATATACTTAGTTAAAAGCATATTAAGGCAGACCTCACAATCGATTAAGCTAGGTCTGAAAGGGTTAAACTAACCTGTGGTCTCCACGTAGCAATATTTATTGCAAATTTGATTGCGTCCATAGAGATTGCTATATGTGGCAATTTATTGCGCAATCATTGCCAAGAATTCGCCTTGATCATTGCTTTGCTGATTGCTTAAGCTGTCAAAATCATTTAATTTTCTTTGAAATTTTTGTTTTTCTATGCAGAGACAAAGGAAAATTAAAATAAATTTACCTGATAATATAATTTAAATTTAATTTTGAGTGAGGTATTAAAAAAAATAAAAGTTAAAACAAAAATATTAAATTTTATAAATAAATTACTATTGTCGTGTTCTCCACCCAATGGCCCTTCACACATTAGACTAATTGTGCCAGAACAAAATGACTGTTGGCAAAAGAGGTGAAGAGTATGGTTTTTTGTTGGCGTAAAGTTTCAACCAGCCTTAACACCGCACTAGCACCACAAAACCAGTACATATACATTTAAAAAACTACAGGTTTGTTTTTTTTTTATCAGAGCGAATTTAGTCATAAGTTGACCGTCGTGGTGTAACAATGAATTCTAAAGATGGGCGCTGGTCGCGCAAGCAGACTTTCCATGCATATTTGCTTTTAGAAAGGCAATGAATTCTCCTTATATTGACTATTTAAATCTGGCCACAATGTTTTGTTTTGCTTTTACTAATATTTTTACTTGGTTTTTCTGCTCAAAATATACAATACGCTGTCTTTCACATTTTCACCATATTCGCGTGGATTTTAAATTTATGCGCTCAAACCTACATATGTACGCAAAGCCAAACGTCAAATGAAAAAAAAACACTAATATACACAAAAGCTTTATACACGTATACAAATTATGCCAGTAACAATTATTACCGTGCGTTATGAAAAGAACAAAAATTTATAGCTTAAATCTTAGGCTAGTGTGTGAAGGGCACACACTATGTATGAAAATAAACATACTTTAGCAATAAAATGCCGTTATTCTGCCGACGTTTTTGCTTATGCTTAGAAATGAAAATTGCTACGTGGAGACCCAGCGTAAACGGCTGATCTATGAATATTCACCATTAGCAGGTTTTAGAAAGTATACAATATTATAAAAAATAATGTTTTATGATATATTCATATAATTTTCATATGGATAACAATTTTGAAAAAAAATATATAGGAATTTGTATTTAAATATCTAAGATAGAATTTCAGAAATTAGTTTGATACGCCTAATTTAATCTCCACTTCTCACATATTTTACTATCAATAAATTTTAAAATCTCATAAAACCGACAGAATTGGAGATATAATGATAAAATTTCGCATATATAGCTTTCTGGTTAATGGACAAAATAAAGACGACATACCCTTTTTAACGCCCACCTCCCTAGTAGAGCTATATATTAAACTCATTTGATTTCTCTATGGGCAAGGATTTTCGAAAAATAAAGAACTCTATATTGAAATATCTAAGTTAAGTTTATTAGCTTAAAAGTTTGTCATATAAACGCACAGAGTCTACTAAACAAAATAGATGAATTTAGATTTATATTTGAAAATTCAGGAGTACAAATAATTTGTGTCTCTGAGACTTGGTTTGGTGAAAATATTATTGATACTCTAGTTTCATTATCCGGCTATAATCTATACAGAAACGATAGATCAGATGGTTATAGTGGAGTGGCAATATATGTCAGAAAAGGTGTAAACTGCACATTGAGGTGCAAAAGTAATGACATAATAAACAATGACAATAAGGTAGAATTTTTGTTCGTTGAAGCAGATAGTCATGGAAAGAAATTTCTCATTGGTTGCGTCTATCGACCTAGAAATAATATTAATTTCCGTCACCTTTTTTCTGTAAATAATAACAACCCTACACATTTCACTTCAACTAATAATACTTTAATTGATTTATTTTTTGTCTCCAACAAGAATAAAGTTTTAAAATATGACCTGTTATCGGCATCCTGCTTTTCTAAGCATGATCTTATATTCTTGGTATATGATATTCCTCTACAAAACTGTGCTCAAACAATCAAATTTAGAAATTTTAAACGTATTGATTACGTTACATTAGAAGAGGAGTTTTACAATATAAACTGGGATTGCATTTATTTTATGCCATCAGTCGATGACCAGCTTGTTTTTCTAGCTCTTGATCCGACCAGAGCTGAATCACGACCGTTTAACCACAAATTGTTACAGTACGGTGTTGTCGCTGCGAAAACTGAATAAAAATGTCATTTAACGTTTTTCGCAGCAACACATCAAACTCGCTTCAAATCATAGTAGCGGCGGCAGTGAAAATCTAAATTGTTTTGATTTTCGTCAAACTCACACCCCTTTTGCACTAGGCAAGACACTTGCGCAAGAGACTTGCGCAAGTCTTCTATTTATGGACAAAAGGGGTAAGGTCGGGTTAAGAGGAAGAAACTTGCTCATATATGAGTACACACTTGCCTGCACTCGGCAAGTACGAGCAAGTTTTTGTTGAGAAACCAAAAACAAAGAAGAAATAAAAACAAACAAGAGTGCTATATTCGGCCATGCCGAATCTTATATACTCTTCACAACGTGCAGTCATGCAACAACAATTGTTTATATCACCATTTATCTCATATGAAATACGTACATACATATAAAAAACATACATATATAAAAACATCCCATTGTATTATTATAAATTTGTATTAAGAAAAATTTAAAATAAAACAATAAAAATTTGAATATATAAAATAAAAAAAATTTTTGGCTCACTCTAACCAGTATACCACGTTTGTATGTATGTGTAGATAATTGATAATTGTAGAAATTTCAAACGGAATGGCAAACCTATATATACCCTTTTTCACTGTGTAAAGAGTATAATAAGTAAAAGAGAACGAAACTTGGGCAAGTCAATTGCTGAGTCTGAACGTGAAAGCAAGTTCAAAGAAAAATAAAAGAAAATAAAAAACTAACTTGCGCAAGTGGTTTGCCTAGTGCGAAAGGGGTGTCACATGAACATATACGTATGAGATTTTTTTCACTAACACAATCAAAAAAAAACTGAGTTTGACAAATCAGTTTGGTACGTGGCCATCGTGCTTAATGAAATTCAAAAGCGACAGAATTTATCAGCAGAGCACTCTTTTTAATATTGAAATGTCAAATTTTGTTTGTGTTTTTATGTGTGCTTCTACTTTTTTATACCCGCCACCGAAAAAGCTAGGGGGCTAAAATTTTGCCAGAATCGGAATATTAGGAAGAGAGTTATAGCTCGAAAAGCAAGAGTAGGTCGAAAAAATCGTGTCCTTCGAACATTAAATAAAATGGAATTGTGTCCAAACGCATTAACGTAGACTCGTGAAACTTCGAATATATATTTCCTGAGTAAAAACAATATTTTTCCCCGAAAATTATCTAAAACTAAACTATCTAATTAGGAGAGGAGTTATCGATCAAAATGTACGAAAATTTATACCGCACAGTGTATTTTTCGGTATATTTAAAAACAAAAACGTCATAAAAGCAACAAAATTGGATGTACGACTCTGAAATTTTGAACACTTTGCTTTTTGGTGAGACGCTTTTTTGTAACGGAAAATCAATGTGCCACGCCCACTTTTACACCCACCTCCCATATAATGTTTTACCTAAAATTCATATAATTTCTCTATTAATAAAGATTTTGGAATAATAAAGGGCTATATTGAAACACCTAAGTTGCACTCATTCGCAAAAATAACTTTGACACGCCTACTATAACGCCCACTTTTCACGTTATCTACTGTTAATGAAATTTAAGAGCTCATAAAACCGCCAAAATTAAAGGTATGATGATCGAATTTGCTACGTATATCCCCCTAGGTAATGTCATTACTGTGCCAGAAAATTAAGGTGCCACGCCCACTTTTACGCCCACCTCCCATATAACCTTTTACCTAAAATTCATATAATTTCTCTTTTAATAAAGATTTTGGAATAATAAACGGCTATATTGAAACACCTAAGTTGTACTCATTCGCAAAAATAACTTTGACACGCCTACTATAACGCCCACTTTTCACGTTATCTACCGTTAATGAAATTTAAGAGCTCATAAAACCGCCAAAATTAGAGGTATGATGATCCAATTTGCTACGTATATCCCCCTAGGTAATGTCATTACTGTGCCGGAAAATTAAGGTGCCACGCCCACTTTTACGCCCACCTCCCATATAACCTTTTACCTAAAATTCATATAATTCTCTATTAATAAAGATTTTGGAATAATAAAGGGCTATATTGAAACATCTAAGTTGTACTCATTCGCAAAAATAACTTTGACACGCCTACTATAACGCCCAATTTTCACGTTATCTACCGTTAATGAAATTTAAAAGCTCATAAAACCACCAAAATTAGAGGTATGATGATAAAATTTGCTACGTATATCCCCCTAGCCAATATCATTACTGTGCCAGAAAAGTAAGGTGCCAAGCTTACCTCCCATATAACGTTTTACCTAAAATTCATATAATTTCTCTATTAATAAAGATTTTGGAATAAATAATAACTTTAACGCCTACCTCCCATATAACGGCTTATCTTAAATTCATGTAATTTCTCTATTGACAAAGTTTTTGGAAAAAAAGGACTATATTGAAATAATATTGACACGCCTACTTTAACGCCCACTTTCATTGAAAGACTACATTTACAAAAGCATTTTAGTAGCATATCGAAGTTATAAAGGGTGGTTAAATTTTAAGGACCGATGTTGAATTTAAATAAAACACAAATTATTTAGGATATTATTATTATTTCTTTTTGTAATTATAATATTTGTATGGTTCAATTATGTATTTAACAAAATATCTGCCAAATGCCCCCCCCCATCCTTGGCGCCACTCCTCTATCTGATCGTCCAAATTTTCAATGACAATGTTGATGCTCAATTGTTAGGCATGGTGATGAGGCGAGGTTGAATGCTCTTTTACCACACTATCGCAAAAAAACAGCAATGGTTCCCATTCAACGAACTAATAAGGCATTCACAGATTTTCTAACATTTTATACAGACCTGTTTTGCAGAAATTTAAATATTTTTTTACAATTCTCTCGATTGTGGACGAATTTGAACGATTATGTTGATCAAAAGAATTACGAAGTGCACAAAATGCGATTTGATTTTAACGCCCATTTTTATAAAAAAAACTGAATAACTTTAAAGCGTTGCTCATTTGTGTATCTTTCCACGGATCAAATTGAGTAAGTTTGAGATTGAGAAATGTCAAGTAAAATGCAGAAAACAAATTTAAAGACTAGGTGTAGTTCAGCTTCAACATGGGCCCTTAAAATTTAACCACCCTCTACAAAGAAAGTGATACATATTTTATTATAAAGAGATTATTCCATAGCGATTAACAAAATAATAAATATTGTGCTTTAAATGTACACAAAATTGGTGGTTGGTATAAAAGATTCGGCACAGCCGAATATAGTGCTCTTACTTGTTATTGTTTACATTTGTGGGCGGCGTTAGTTGAAAAATTTTTAAAATTGTGAAAAATTGTGCAAATTCTCTTAAAAATTTAAAAAAAGAGATAAAAAAATTGTGAATTGTGAAAAATTTAATAAAACGTTAAAAAAATAAAATTAAATAAAACAGACTATTTTTATTTGTGAATAATGCGTGTGTGCTCTTTGTGCAAAAAGAAATATTTGAAGGGCAATGGAACTTTGTTCTATGTTCCCAAAGATCAAGCCACATGAAATAGGTGTAGCGATATTTGTGGAGTGAATTTTTTTTGTGACTAATTTTTATTTTATTGCACCTTTTTAATATTTTATTTTATACAAATTATTATGTACAGTGGCTCAAATCGAAAGCCGGGCAACTAAATACAAAAAAGTTTTAAAATAAATTATTCTTTAAGTTTTGCAAAATATTTTATTAAAATATTTATTCTGCATATTAGTTTATATAATAAAACAAAAACTAGGTACTTCAGCCTTATAACAATAGAAATAATAAACGAAAACTCAAAAAGACCTTAAAGCTATGATTACACTAAAAGTCGGGCAGTCTTTAAATTCAATTGTTTATGCAATAATTAATATTTTGTAGCATATCCTTTTTGATTTTCTACAGCTTTTAATCTTCTTGGAATAGATTCGACTAACTTTTTGCAAACATTAGGCGTTATTTTACTCCATTCCTTCTGTAATGCGGCCTTAAGCTGGTCTTTATTACTGCACAATCTGTTTTACATACGACGTCCAAGTTCGTCCCATAAGTGTTCGATTACGTTTATATCTGGGCTTTGTGCAGGTGTTTTGATGACTTTAGGGCAGTTGTAAAGCAACCAGTTCTTTACTATAAGTGATGTGTGCTTAGGGTCGTTGTCTTGATAAAACTTAAAATTATCAGCAATACCCAATTTGCGTGCACTTTCCTTCACATTCGTTTTTAAAATGTCAAGATACACGTTCTTGTTCATGATACCTTCTATAAAGTGAAGGTTTCCGACACCTGAGGCTGCCATGCAGCCCCACACCATTACTGATAAGCCACCATGCTTGACAGTTTTTTTAGTGTTTTTGTGCAAAACCCTACGTTGCCACAAGCAAGTATTTACTTGCAAGTAGTGTATACGTATTACTAACGAAAATCAGGAGAAATGCCAAAAAAAACACAAAAATATTTTGAGTGGCTACACGGCACAGTGCAAGTTCATTTTTAAAATGTCGTCAACAAATAAACTTCAAACAAATTTAAAACAAATGGCGCTGCTTCAATTGGTAATTAAGTGTTGTCAATAGCCACTATTGAACGTTACCTATAGACATGTAACTTTTTAATATAATTTTTTTTATTAAATTTTGATATTTATATTAAAACTTACATTTTAAATGAATATTTATATTTTTTCTTTATATTCTTCATATACATATATACATATTTATTAAAAAAATTAGCTGAATTATTTACCACAATTGTATGATATATTATTGAGTTAACAAAAAACTCAGTATTAGACAACACTGTTTTTTGGTTTGTTACTTTACTTGCCGTAACTGTAAAAATTTTACTTGCTTAAAAATTTCTTCGCAAGCTGAGTCGCAGGTTGCCAAAGTGTAGTTGTGTTAGTAAAAAAGTGTTAGTGTATTGGTTTTTTTTTTACTTGCACTTGCATGTGGCAACGGTAGGTAATACGTATACAATACTTGCAAGTAAATACTTGCCTGTGGTAACGTAGGGTAAGATGTCAAATTTTATTTATGTATGTGTATATATTGTGTACGTATATATTCTATTGCCAAAAAAACAGGCACACACATTTGCTTTTTGACATTTAAGTCGTCGTTTTCCAGCAACAAAATACATTTAGGATTTTGTTGTTCCAGAACTGAGGCTACCTGATGATTGTACAATGATAATCATTTATAAGTAAATGTATATTGTGAATGGCACAGACTAAAATTCTGTGGTGAACGGGCTTTGTTTTTTCTTCATTGTTTCTGTAAATGAACTTAAAAATACATATATATAATTAAATAACGACGATTTAGTTAATATTTTATCTTCCAAATGTCTATGTCAAAGACAACAAATACCTATAATCGGCAAAACTGGGAAGATGCAGAGTTTCCAATTCTCTGCCAAACATGCTTAGGAGACAATCCGTACGTGCGTATGATAAAAGAGCGCTTCGGAAAGGAATGCAAAATATGCACAAGACCATTTACAATATTCCGTTGGTGTCCCGGAGCGAGAATGCGTTTCAAAAAGACGGAAATTTGCCAGACTTGTGCACGTTTGAAAAATGTATGCCAGACGTGTCTGCTTGATTTGGAATATGGTCTGCCTATACAAGTGAGAGATGTTGCGTTGAAAATTGCTGACAATCTGCCACAAAGTGATGTTAACAAAGAATATTACATACAAAATGTTGATAGAGAATTGCAAGATGGTGATGGAACCGAAGCAGCAGGGACTGTAGGTAAATCATTGGCAGCCAGTGAAATGCTTTCAAAATTGGCACGCACAGCTCCCTACTATAAACGTAATAGACCCCATATTTGCTCTTTCTGGGTAAAGGGTGAATGTAAAAGAGGCGAAGAGTGTCCATATAGGCATGACAAGCCCAATGAACCAGATGATCCTCTGTGTGAACAGAATATAAAAGATCGTTACTATGGTCGTAATGATCCAGTCGCCGAGAAGATTATGAAGAGGGCTGCTTCACTGCCATCTCTAGAGCCACCAGAAGATCGCAATATTACTACCCTTTATGTAGGTAATTTGCCCGAGGAAATAACAGAGCCTGAACTTCGGGACCATTTTTATCAATTTGGTGAAATTCGCTCAATAGCTTTGGTTCCACGACAGCAGTGTGCTTTTATTCAATACACAAAACGTTCCGCAGCTGAATTGGCTGCCGAGAAGAGTTTCAATAAATTAGTCTTACAAGGTAAAAAATCAACTATTAAATGGGCTCATTCCCAAGCCAAACAAGGAGTTGCAAAAACAGATCGACGTTTTGACGTAAATGCTATTCAGCCTATAGCGTCTCAAAATCCCAATGATTTCTTTAACCTTCAACAGGAGCAAGTAACGGTGTTGCCTCCAGGAATGAAATTACATCAAATACCGCCGAGCCTAATACCATCCTCTTCATATCAAATGTATTCTCAAGCCTTTGCCGCACCATATTCTATTTCAGTGGCTTCATCATCTGCTCAGACAGCCGCTGCTGCTGGAGGTTCCCTTAATTCTATACCACCGCCACCATTTGGTGCCAAAAGTGCTATATCGGCTCAGATACATTATCCTAGCCAAGATCCTAGTCGTTTAGGAGCAGTAAAGAAATAATTTTATATCTCAAATCTATATTTATGCATTTATAGTCATAGATAAGCATTTCAACATTTCTTTAACCTCAGTACCTATTTACGAACTTGAAAATTAAAAAAAAAATAATTTTGCATTACAAAACATTGTGTAAATATGATAATAAATGTTATATGATTACAACTTTTATTAAATTTAATATACAATTTATCTTAAAAATCTTTTTACCAATTAATTAAAAAATGATAATCGTCTGTATTCTGCGTTTCGAGTGAAATTTAATCACGCCATGAAATTGTTGTTATAAACAACAACACTATAAAAGCAATTACGAGTGATTTAATTTCACTCAGAATACAAAACAAAGGCGATCATTTAATTTCAAATGTTTTTGTAATTTTTTAGTTTAAAAATTAGTACAAACTATAAATTTATTAGCCAAAGAATCATGAACGTTAAAGTTATTAATACAGTTATCTAATAAATAAAAAGATTTATAATAATTAAACAAACCATAACTTTTCTAAGACGCAAAATCTGTGTGTGTAAATTTAGGTTATACTTATTCGCAAAATCTTCGGTATATAATGTGAATCAGTTGTTTTTATTCAATTATTTTAAAATAGTGAGAAGAATTTTAATCGATTTAGAATTAATTTTCTTAAATTTTTCAATAAAAAATTCTTAAATATTAATTAATTTACTAAATTATTTAGGATATGCTCCCATAATTTTTCAATTATATTTAAACCAAACAACCAAATAAATATAATTGAAAAATTATGGGAGCATATCCTAAATAATTTAGTAAATTAACTAAAATAAAGATTTATTTTTCGGTTGCCCTTATAAGCATTTAGTGTTAACCGACGGTTAGCCAAAGGCTAAAGGGATTAGAAAAATAAAATAAATTAAAATTGAAAAATTGTTGGTTGGGTTTTTGAAAAAGTTTTTTATAGTTTTTTTGTTTTATTTTTGAATTCTCATTTGTAAATGAGAATTTAAAAATATAACTTATAAAAATTTTAAACTTTTTCAAGAATTTGGGTAAAGGTTTACTGATGATCTGGCATAAGCACCAGTGAAATGCATATAAGCCAGCTTAAACCCAACAACCAAATAAATATAATTAAATATTAATTTTTAACAGAAAATGACAATAGAATATTCAATCTTTTTCGATTTCAAATCGTTTTTATTTTACATTGTAGTTTAGATTTCAGATTTAATTTATATGTGGCATTTTACTTTATTATTTTAGACGCAATCTATGACGTTGAATTTTACACAGTTAGTTGTATTGTATTAATCAAGCCCTTTAGATTGATACTAATCGACCCATGTTTCCGCCATTTATTTCAGTTTTTCATTTAATACCAACACTGTAGTATTTAAAGGAGATGAATTTGTGTTTACTAAATCTGATTCAGATTACAGGTATTTTATTTCGGACGCCATATTACTTTTTTATAGCCAAACTGTATTCTGTTAGTGAAGCCCTTTTTTATATGTTCAGGGGCAGATGTCTATATGGAGGAGAATATCAGGAGATCTTACAGACTTAATGATAACTGTAGTGTGCTCCAAGCAGAGATATTGGCTATATATAAGGTAACGGATCTCATATTGGAACATGTTCCGCGGTGTAGGGAGGTATGCAATTGTGTCCAAACGCATTAACGTACAGTCATGAAACTTCGAATATCACATAAAACAACTACTAGATGGCATGCTAACAACCTCTTTCATCCCACAAGGGATTTATAATGAGGGTTCGTGAAAACGAAAATGACCGATGTTGTTGACAAAAATTAACAATTTGTAACAATTTGTGCCCAACTCTAAACATACATATTTGTTCCCACAGTTTTAAGAGGTTAAAGATTTAAAAATTATTAAAATGTGCATCAGTAGATTTAAAATATGTATTTGAATATTTAAAATACATTTTTTAACCAAATTATATTTTTATTACCCTATCTATTCTTTTGTTAAGGGTGGTTAAATTTAAAGGGCCGATGGTGATTTTGAATAAATCAAATAACACTGCTTAGCAGCAAAATCTCCCATTAAATAAAACTATGTGGACTATATGGATTTTGATGCGCTGAAATCAAATCCGTTGTCGGTTTTTTTCCATCAGATCGGGATTTTTTTAAGAGCATGGCAAATTTTTTCTCCTAAATATGTCAGAAAATGTGTAACAATTTGTATGTATGTATTTATTTAAGTCGAATATAATTTTTCTCTATCTTTTATCGTTTTGGAATTATTCAGAAATTAATGGGGAAAAAATTTTTTTTCGTGCAAAATTCGTAATATAATTCAATTTAAAAATGGAATTAAATAAAATATAAAGCAAATATTTCTTATCTTATCTTAGAAATAAAAAAAGCCATTAACCATAAAAATCGGTTAAAATATTGACCAAATATGTGTAATGCAGCAAACAACGTCAGAGTGGGCGCACTAAAGCGCCTTGTAGCAACAATTAATGGTCACTATTTACTTCTATCTATTTTCGTACAGTAAAAACAAATACAAGCAAAAAAATTTTCCAGATAGTAATTTTGTAGCAACGCCTCGCATAAAGTACCCACCCTGTCGTCACCCGTAGATAACTTCAAATTATAATAAAAAATTAAAATATTTACAGCCTATTCCACATACCTAAACAAGAGCGTTGAGCGTTGGAGTTTTAAATGTGTTTTGTTTTTGTTACAATAACAAAAAAAAGCAAAATTGCAACGCTTGACGCTCAACGCTCTTGTTTAGCTATGGGCCTAAAGGTATATTTTTATACCCGCCACCAAAAAAATGGTGGGGGTATATTCATTTTGTCATTCCGTTTGTAACACATCAAAATATCCATTTTAGACCCCATAAAGTATACATATTCCGTCTGTCCGTCTGTTGAAAGCACGATAGAGGTCGCACGAAAAAAGCTAGGGGGCTCAAATTTTGCCAGAATCTTTCTTATAGACAAGGTTTGTTTGGTATTGATAGGGCTAAATCGGAATATTAGGAAGTGAGTTATAGCTCGTAAGGCAAGAGTAGGTCGAAAAAACCGTGTCCTTCGGACATCGAATAAAATGGAATTGTGTCCAAACGCATTAACGTACAGTCACGAAACTTCGAATATATATTTTTCGAGTCAAATAAATATCTCTCCCCTTACATTGCTTACATCTATGCATTAGGAAAGGAGTTATAGATACAAATGTACGAAACTTTATACCACGCAGTGTATTTTTCAGTATATTTAAAACCTAATAAAACGAACAAAATTAGATGTAAGACTCTGAAATTTTGCACACTTTGCTTTTCGGTCAGTGGCTTTTCTGTAACGGAAAATCAATGTGCCACGCCCACTTTTACGCCCACACCTCCCATATAACGTTTTACCTAAAATTCATATAATTTCTCTATTAATAAAGATTTTGGAATAATAAAGGACTATATTGAAATATCTAAGTTGTACTCATTAGCAAAAACAACTTTGACACGCCCACTTTTCACGTTATCTACCGTTAATGAAATTTAAAAGCTCATAAAACCGCCAAAATTAGAGATATGATGATAAAATTTGCTACGTTTATCCCTCTAGGCAATGTCATTATTGTGCCAAAAAAATTAAGGTGCCATGCCCACTTTTACGCCCACCTCCCATATAACGTTTTACATGAAATTCATATAATTTCTCTATTAATAAAGATTTTGGAATAATAAAGTACTATCTTGAAACATCTAAGTTGTACTCATTAGCAAAAACAACTTAGACACGCCTACTATAACGCCCACTTTTCACGTTATCTACCGTTAATGAAATTTAAAAGCTCATAAAACCGACAAAATTAGAGGTATGATGATAAAATTTGCCACGTATATCCTCCTGTTCAATGTCAGTACTGTTCCAGAAAATTAAGGTGCCACGCCCACCTCCCATATAACGTTTTACCTACAATTGATATAATTTCTCTATTAATAAAGATTTTGGAATAATAAAGGACTATATTGAAATATCTAAGTTGTACTCATTAGCAAAAACAACTTTGACACGCCTCCTATAACGCCCACTTTTCACTAAAAGACTAAATAAACAAAAACATTTTACTATCATATCGAAGTTATTAAATGCCCACCCCCCTATCCTTGGCGCCACTCCTCTATCTGATGGTCCAAATTTTCAATGACAATGTTGACGCTCAATTGTTGGGCATGATGATGAGTCGAGGTTGACTGTTTTTTTGCCACACTATCGCAAAAAACAGCAATGTTTCCGATTCAACAAACTAAGAAGGCATTCACAGATATTCTAACATTTTATGCAGACCTGTTTTGCAGAAATTTAAATATTTTTTACAATTCTCCCGATTGTGGACGAATTTAAACGATTATGTTGATCAAAAGATTTACGAAATGCACAAAATGCATTTTGATTTGAACGCCATTTTTTTAAAAAAACTAAATAACTTTAAAGCGTTGCTCATTTGCGTATCTTTCCACGGATCAAATTGAGTAAGTTTGAGAGTGAGAAATGTCAAATGAAATGCAGAAAACAAATTTAAAGACTAGGTGTAGTTCACCTTCAACATGGCCCCTTAAAATTTAACCACCCTCTACAAAGAAAGTGATACATATTTTATTATAAAGAGATTACCCCATAGCGATTAACAAAATAATAAATATTGTGCTTTAAATGTACACAGATTTGGTGGTGGGTATAAAAGATTCGGCACAGCCGAATATAGTGCTCTTACTTGTTTTATTTTAAATAACACAAAACTTTTGTTAATAATTATTAATTTTTATTTAGGAAACCGATACATTTTTGAAAACTCAGGAATCGATGTAATTTGTATATCTGAAACATAGTTCAATCCAAAGAAGATAAAAAACTTTCAGGTCAAAATAGACGGCTATGATTTATTTCGAGCTGATAGAAATACCGGTAAGCGTGCTGGAGGTCTGGCAATTTATTTCAAGAAACAATTACGTTCTTGATTTGTTTGCAAATCTATCGATGAAGAATATGATTTTGTATTTATTAAACTTCTTTGTAATGAAAGTAAATGTCTCATTGGAGTTTTATATAGGCCTAGTGATTCATTAGATATTTCTCCGGTTGTAAATATGCTAGTGGAAAATTGTTTGTCTTACAGTGATATTATTCTTTCTGGAGACCTAAATGGAAATTTGCTCATTGATTCTGATCTCATTTCACTTTTCCGACCCATTGGGCTTATAGCTGTAAACACTACTATCTCCACTCACTTCACTTCAACTAGTAGTACCCTTATTGACGTGTTTTTTGTCTCTGATATTAAAAAAGTTCTTTTGTATGAACAGTTTTCTTCTCCTAATTTTTCAAAACATGATGTCATTTATATGACCTATAACCTTCCTTATTTTAAACATGAAAAACCACAGCATATAACTTTCCGTGATTACAGGAATGTTAATTATGATGCTCTTTTAAATGAAATTAATTTAATTAATTGGACCAGTATCTACAGTAATCCTGATATAAACCAACAGATATCTTTTTTTTATGAAGCAACCTCATACCTATAAGACAAATACGTACCGGTTAGAAAGAAAACTGTTAAACCTTCTACTAAGACTTGGTTTAATCAAAATACTTGTGATTTAATAGTTAGAAGAAATTCCGCTTACAATAAATGGAAAAGATATAAAACTACACAGTCAAATGAAATTTTTAAATCATTACGTAGATATGTTACTAGGGAAGTAAAGTTAGCAAAGCAACGCTATTATAGTCGTGTATTTTCAGAGGCTATGAATACTAAAAAGATGTGGAAAGAGATAAGGAAAATTGGTCATAAAGATGAAAGTGAATCAATCGGTAAGTCTTTCCACTTTTGAATTAAATGAATTGAACAGACAATTTACCTTAAATGACTCAATTCCTCTTTGTTCTGACTCTTATGCAAATTTACCAGATTGCAATCTGGATCCTTTATTTAGTTTTTCCTGCGTTAACCAGGAGGATTTTCTGGAAGCTTTTCTTTCCATAAAGTCAAAATCTATTGGTCTAGACGGTATGAATCCAATATTTATCAAAGCTATTTTACCACAGGTTTTACCCTATATTACACATATTTTTAACACTATTTTTACAAAATCTATTTACCCTGATTTGTGGAAATGGGCAAAAGTAATTCCCTTGCCGAAATCTAATAAAGAATACAGGCCAATTTCCGTACTTCCTTTTCTTTCGAAAGTTTTCGAAAAAATTATGAGCAAACAAATGAATGAACATATATCCAATAATAATCTTTTATCATCTAAGCAATCTGGTTTTCGCAGGAAAATAGGGTGTATCACTACTTTAATTGATGTATCGGAAGATCTTCGTTATATCGTTGACAGTGGTAATATTGCTTTTTTGACTTTATTGGACTACTCTAAAGCTTTTGACTCAGTAGACCATGATATTCTTATTAAAAAGCTTAAACATATTTTTGGTTATTCTGAAACCTCATCTAAATTAGTTCTCTCTTACCTTCGGAATAGAGAACAAGTAGTTGTCTCTAAAGATAAGTCGTCTACCTCTGCGACTTTAAGTAGGGGTGTTCCGCAGTGGTCTATACTTGGCCCTCTTTTGTTTTCTATTTACATAAATGATCTACGACGTGTAGTTAATTCATGCAAAATGCACATGTACGCTGATGACGTTCAGATATACACATCATGTAGCGTACGAGATGTGGAAAATTGTGTACTGAACCTGAATACTGAGCTGAACCTCGTATTTGAATGGGCTAGGATGAATTGTCTTACCTTAAATCTGAAAAAATCTCAGTGCCTGGTTATTTTTAAAAGGATATATGATACCACTTTTCTTTTGAAAGTTAGGTTTAATGGGGTGGATATTGCCTACGTTGCGAATGCTAAAAACCTTGGAATGATTTTTAATAATACCCTAACGTGGAATGATCAAATTAGCAAAGATTCTGGAAAAGATTATGGGATTCTCCGTAGTCTTTGGTCTTCTCAGTACTACACACCGCAGAAAATTAGATTTGTTCTAGCAAAATCGTTTATCTTACCTACGCTTTTATATGGTTGTGAAATGTTGTCAGGTTGTGATAGTGCAGACATGGGTAAACTTACAAGCGTCTTTAAAAGTGTGGTTAGATATGTATATGGTTTACGCAAATATGATAGTATCTCCGCTTTTCTAAATAAAATTTATGGCATTTCATTTGAAGACTATCTTAAATTTAGAATTTTACTTATGGTTCATAAAATTATTTTCACTAAAGAACCCATTTTCCTTTTCGAGCGATTTCAATTTACAAGATCTAACCGTAATAACTGTCTTGTACCAATATTGTATAATAGACTAATATCCGAAAGACACTTTTTTGTAAATGGCATACGTCTTTGGAACTCGTTACATACTTTAAATAATCAACTTCACAAAATACCAAATACAACATCATTTAAGAAAGAACTCTATAAATTTTTTCTCAATTGATTTTTACTATTTTATTTTAACTTTTTAATTAATTTTTATATTTTAACTTTTTTTATATAATGTTTACCTGCTATGCAGGATATTTTTTACATTTTTATTTTTGATATAAATTATATTATATTTTATATTATCAGTCGTGATTCAGCTCTGGTCGGGTTAAGAACTCGCGCGTTTTTGCCATTATCATTTAATGGTAATCAGGTTGTCCCTTTTTATCTGACTTCGAGAGTTTTGCGTCTTACTTTCACGGGGTTAACTGTGTGGCGTCGCGTAACTGTGCTTTGGATACAGTTTCCAGACTATTCTACAGTTAACCGCGTGTTTTCGTTTTAATTGGAGGAGTACCAAATAAACTCATAATACTTGTGACTGGAGGAGTACCATATAAACTCAATTAACATGAGACTGGAGGAGTTCCATAAATCTCAGCAATAATTATTGTTCAGACGTCTCCGACTTCCTATACAATGGTATAGGTCGACCTGCGGTGCCTGAACTAAAGTTTTATAACTGGAGGAGAACCATTAAACTCAATTTTTACTTATTGTTCGAGTGTCTCCGACTTCCTATACAAAGGTATAGGTCGACTTGCGGAGCCTGAATCAACACACAAACACTTTTGGAGGGATAACCTGGCAATATGTTTATGCAGCCAACCAATTTTAATAATCAGAAAAAAAATTGTTTTATATTATACTTTTAATTATAAATTAAACTTACAAACATTGTTCTTATTGAAAATTAATTTGTTATGACTAATGTTGTTTTATAAGATTTTAAATCTTGTTACATTAGGATTTTCGAAAATAAATAAATAATAATATTAAAACATTGATAAAATAAAAAAGTAGCTTAATCTGTCCATGCTCTTTCTTCCACATCATTCATTTTCGTTCTAAAGACCTCGTCCTTCATAAGCTGTCGTATTTGTGGACCTACAAATATGCCTTCTTTTACTTTAGCATCTCTGATTCTAGGAAATTTGCTCTTAATGTATAGAAAGCCTTTACCGTTCATTGCTTTGACAAATTTTTTCATAAGGCCTAGCTTTATATGAAGAGGAGGCAGAAGAGTTTTTTTTTTAATTAAAGGATCTTCTGCTACATTTTTTTCTCCTGGAATAAAATTTACTCTTTTCGTCCAAATTTTAACGGTGTAGTGTTTTTCTTTCGCGCGGCTATCTCATTCACTTAAGAAGCAATAAAACTTAGTATATCCACTTTGCAATCCATTTAACATTGCTACGACTTTCAATTCTGCAGATTCCATGAGTAATGGGAATATAAAAATTTTTTGTAGTATCATATTCATGCTACAATAGTTTTCTTTCATATTTCTTGCATACGCGAGTGAGACCGATGGAAATTTGTTGCCATTGTGAAGTAAAACGGCTTTCAAACTTGTCTTGGATGAATTAATAAAAAGCCGCCAATCCTCAGATTTATGACTGAAACACAGTTGACGCAAAAGTCCATCAGCATTATCACAAAATACCAAACCTTTCTCTCTGCTGAAATATTTAAAAAAAGGTTGTTCTTTATTTCGAAAGTACAAGACGTTAACGTCCTTTTGCACCAAATTCCATTCTTTTCATTGGGATGCAAGAAGCTCAGACTTGTTTTTTGAGAGCCCTAATTTACGAACTAAGTTATTCATATCAGTTTAATTCGGAAAATAAGGTTTACTCGTTGGACTTACAAATGAATGCGAAGAAACACCCAAGCTGGCGTGAGTGGATTTAGTTGCTGCAGAAAGCACATCTTCTTTATCGTCTGTAGGAGGCAATGGAGGTAAACATTTATTTTAAACTGGTAAATTGGTCGTTTGACGCATGAGGTATTTGGATATATAACTTTATTTTTGGTTTTTTTTTTTTCGTAAACCCACGTGTTTTAGTATGGCAAAAGTAGCAATCATTTTGATGATTTTGTAGTTCACTCCAAATCGCTGGCTTTATAAACGGCAAAGACTTATGACTTCCTTTTAAAGAACTTGCACAGCTACTACAACATATTTATGGCATCCAATTTTCATCTCTATCATCGATAGGAAACCCAAAATAAAGGCGATAATCATCTTTAATCTTGGAGGATATTGTCTTCCGTTGAGAACTTAAAGATAGATTGCCAAATACGTAACAAAATAAATTTGGAGATTTGTTACAAATCCTTGGCATTTTGTAATATGAAAGCGTTTGTTGATTATTTAATTGCTTTATTTCTTTACACAATAACAAAGTACACTATAAGATCTATTTACTATTGCCGATTTTAACCGCACAATATTCAAATTAAAAGTGACTCACTTATTGTCCATCAGCATCTATACATGCAATTAATACTAGAATCTACCCTAATATCCTTAATTTGAAATCACAGGTAATTGAAAAATACTGTTATACATTTTAATTCCAAGAACTATGCAAAATACCGTTGTACTTTAGTTCCATTACCTGCTCACCTAACGAAATGTTACATATGTCATATGTAAGGCTGGTTGCATAACAATATTGGTTACCTGCGGTAAATTGACAATAAAATCTACATTTTTAACTGATTTTTATAGTTAATGCCTTTTTTTATTTCTAAGTTTAAAATGTTGAATATTTGCTTTATATTAAAAAATATTACGAGTTTCGCACGAAAAAAACTTTTTTCTCCATTAATTTTTGAATAATTCCAAAACGATAAGAGATAGAGAAAAATTCTATTCCACTAAAATAAATACAATTTTGTTACACATCTTTTGGTGTTTAATTTTTAAAATCGGATGACTGGTTCTAAAGTTAGGATGAAATATGTCTCTGTACCTGACTAATTTAGGGGAAAAATTTGCAGACCTGTTTTGCTGAAATTTAAATATTTTTTACAATTCTCCCGATTGTGGACGAATTTGAACGATTATGTTGACCAACAGAATCACGAAGTGTATAAGGTGCACGAAATGCATTTTAATTTAAACGCTCATTTTATAATAAACCTGAATAGCTTTAATGCGTCGTTCGATTGTGTATGTTTCCATGGTTCAAATTGAGTTTGATTGAAATTGAGAAATGTAAAAAAAAAATGCAGAAAAAAAATTTGACGTTTTGGTGTAATTCACATTCAACATCGGCCCTTAAAATTAAACCATCCTTTATATTCCAAAACCAATATTTTATTATACCCGCCAACAAAAAAATGGTGGAGGTATATTCATTTTGTCATTCCACTTGTAAGAATTTTTATTTAAAATTTCTAAAATTTTTATTTAAAATTCATATAGTTTGTCTATGAATAAAGATTTTGGGAGAATAAAGGACTATATTGAAATATCTAAGTTGTATTTTTTAGTAGAAACTTTATTGACACGCCTACTATAACGTCCACTTTCATTGTAAGACTTAAATACCAAAATATTTGACTAGCATATCCCCGGAATTTGAGTTATTTAATTTTCCTGATTTCCCGGGATTATTTTGCGGGATCCCAGGAAATGCAAAAGGTGAATATGATTCGAACGCAGATGTTAATATTGTAACATTTCTTTTTTGTCGTATTACAGCTCTGATCGGGTCAAGAGCTCGCGCGTCATTGCCATTATCTCTTAAGGGCATATATTTTAATTGGATTAACTGGAGGAGTACCAACTAAACTCATAATTTACAACTGGAGGAGTATCAACTAAACTCATAATTTACAACTGGAGGAGTACCAACTAAACTCAATTTATTCTAACTGGAGGAGTGCCATAAAACTCAGTATAAATAATTGTTCAGATGTCTCCGACTTCCTATACAAAGGTAGGGGTCGACTTGCGGTGACTGAACCAACGTTTTTTTTAACTGGAGGAGAACCATAAAACTCAACTATAATAATTGTTTATGTGTCTCCGACTTCCTATACAGAGGTATAGGTCGATTTACGGAGCTGGAACCAACGTGGAAAACCCTGGCTATTTGGTTACGTACCTCTGCCAATCAATTTCAGAGTAAAAAAAACATTTCTTTTTCATAAAAATTTTTTCTTCAATTTTTTTTGAACTTTACATTTAAAATAATTTTTACAAATAATTTGATATACTTATTGAAGTAAAGTGTTAAAAATTAAAAAAAAAAATTAGCCCACGTTACCAATACTTAAAAATTTTTTATAAAGAAAGAGTTAAAATTTTTTGAGGGAAGTGGTCAAAAAACTGAAAATATTGTGTCTTTGTTAAATGCACTTTTAACAATTCGTCCAACATCGATATAAAGTGAACGAGTATTTTTTGTATCAGGGAATTTGTTAATAAGATCAGAAATAAACTTTCTGACCAGTCAATAAACGCTTTGAGCATATTAAAAGATTATTTTCTAAGTCGTTAAAAAATTGTACGTTAAATTTTTTTAATTATACATTGTAATAACATGTTTTTGAAATTGAATTCTAATGATTTTATTTCTGATCTCATAGCTGAATTACCTGTATTTTTGGGTTTTGTGCTCATATTTGATCTCGTATCTAGAGAATAATATTTAAAAAAAAAATATTTTTACTCAATTTGTATTTTAAATTTAAGTTTCTTTATTAATTTTTATAGTTTTAAAGTATTTTTTTACATTATAAACTATTTTATGCTTTTTAATAAAAAGTTTTTTATAAATAAAAAACAAATTTACTTTTTATTTGTTTTGCGGCAGGATCCCGGGAAATAAAAAAATAAATCTCGCATTCCCGGGAAACAAAAAATTGCGAAAAAAACCCCAGCTATAAAAGTACGGAAATTGGTGCTTGGTATAAAAGATTCGGCACAGCCGAATATAGTGCTCTTACTTGTTTTTATTGCATTTTTAAAACATAAAATTTGACGAATTTTGCAGGAATTTTCTTTTTTTCGCCATTAAATTTTTAATAACTCCGAAATAGTAATAGATAGAAAAGAAATGTGTTGGGTTATTTTAAGCAGAATTTTCCGGTGCATTTTCTGATCCTATGCTATTTGCTATTAAAATCGGAGAACCCGTTTTAAAGTTATGACAAAATATATTAGGCAACCCAACGATTTAGGGGGTGAAATATGCCACGGCTTTAAAAGAAAATCCTTACGTACTAGAGAAAAACGGAAAACCAATTTAAGAGCATCAAAATCCATATAGTCCACATACTTTTATTTCTATGATAGACAAAATTTTTTTTGTTGCGCAGTGCAATTTTTTCAAAATCTGTTACTAGACTTTTTATATCATACTACACCTAAAACTATCAAAAAATTTTTCAATGGCCAATTTTTTAGGCCAAATACTCCTCTGTGCGACGATTAGAGCCTTAAAGAGACATTATGTCAAATCTAGGCTGGTTAGGGAATGAAAGCACTTGATAAGAGTCATAAGCCTCTTCAATGTCAGATTGTGTTGGGTACCAGGGCATTGAGGAATTGTCGGCAATGAATGGCATGTTGAGGCCAACGAGCTTTGAGAGTTATGATTAGTAGATGGGATCGTGGCACTCCGGATTATTGTAAGATGTGGAGAATAAGGAGGAGTTGGAAACTGTGGAACACGTTGTATGTCACTGACCGGAACTACAGAAGTACAGGGTAAAGTGGGTAGGTAAACGATTTCACGATAATCTAGGTGATGTTTTGGAGTTCAAGCTGGATAACATCATTGGATTCATCATGGGGGTCAGGTGGCTTGTGAACGGAAAGTAAGGGACCGATGGGTTTTCGACGAGTCTTTCATTTATTTCCGAGGGTGCCCTGGTGGACTAGTCAGTAGTGTGCTAGTTTGCTAGTTTGGGGGTTGCGGGTTCGATTCCCGCCAGAGACTTTGGACTGTTCTGCTTCTTTTTCTCTTCTATTCTAACTATTTCTATTATTATTCTATTCTTCTTTTCATTTCTATATTAAGGCGTCACAAGGGACCGTAATGGTCTCCGGGTGAGGGTATTTCTCTTTTGTACTATTTCTTTCCTCTATTCAACTTTTATTCTATTTATGAATATTGGTTTTTTCTTCTATAAAAGGGAACTCAATGGACCATGCAGGTCTCCGAGTGAGGGCGTTGGAGGTATCTCTTGCTTCCTGCATACCCCTTTCCTACCTACCTACTCCTAGACCGTTGCCATGGCCCAGTTACTTGTAATTAGAAGCAGGGACCGAAAATAACAGTTATTTTGGAATTTTAAAGCAAAAAAAGCATTTAGAAGTAAATGTCGTAAAACGGATTCAAGTATACCATATTGATCCTTATGCATTAGTCTATCATAAAATATGTTGCTTTTTAAAATTTTGATTTTTATTTTTTCGAGCAAACATAAAAGTTATTTTTTGATTTTTATTTTTTCGAGCAAACATAAAAGTTATTTTTTGATTTTTATTTTTTCGAGCAAAAGTAAAAGTTATTTTTTGATTTTTATTTTTTCGAGCAAAAATAAAAGTTATTTTTTGATTTTTATTTTTTCGAGCAAAAATAAAAGTTATTTTTTGATTTTTATTTTTTCGAGCAAAAATAAATGTTATTTTTTGATTTTTATTTTTTCGAGCAAAAATAAGTTATTTTTTGATTTTTATTTTTTCGAGCAAAAATAAAAGTTATTTTTTGATTTTTATTTTTTTGAGCAAAAATAAAAGTTATTTTTTGATTTTTATTTGTTCAAGCAAAAATTAAAGTTACTTTTTGATTTTTATTTTTTCGAGCAAAAATAAGTTATTTTTTTGATTTTTATTTTTTCGATATTAAATATTATTTAAATGTAACGGTCTTTACCGTACTAGAATTTGTGATTTCTCATATCTATTGTCAGTGATTGTTTAATATCGTTACATACTACTCTAAAAGCTCCTAATAACTCCTCTCATTTTTATCAATTCGTTTTGCTTAGTATTTACAAATTATCAACTATTTCTTTTTCAAACTTTGTTATCAACTATTGTCTTTAATTATTAATTATAATGTGATTTTAATTTTTTTAATGTATGTTATTTTTCAGGTTGTTTTAAAAACTTTTTAGCAATTATGTAGGATGATTAACTAAATACCTGAACGACTTCGTAACTCAGGCAAACCAGCGCCCACCATTGATATAGAATACATAGTATACAAAAATGTGAGAAATCACAAAAAATGTGATCATCATGGGAATTTTTTATGCACATTAAAATAAATATTTAATATTAACTTAATTATTGTAACACGTACATTTCGTTAGAAAATATTTTTTTTTTGTTGCTCGAAAAAATAAAAATCAAAAAATAACTTTTATTTTTGCTTGAAAAAATAAAAATCAAAAAATAACTTTTATTTTTGCTCAAAAAAATAAAAATCAAAAAATAACTTTAATTTTTGCTCGAAAAAATAAAAATCAAAAAATAACTTTTATTTTTGCTCGAAAAAATAAAAATCAAAAAATAACTTTTATTTTTGCTCGAAAAAATAAAAATCAAAAAATAACTTTTATTTTTGCTCGAAAAAATAAAAATCAAAAAATAACTTTTATTTTTGCTCGAAAAAATAAAAATCAAAAAATAACTTTTATTTTTGCTCAAAAAAATAAAAATCAAAAAATAACTGTTATCATCTGACTTTTATGAAAAAAGGAATAATTATTACGGTCCCTGCTTAGAAGACATCGGACATGATATTACTAATCATATTCAGAAATAGTCCTGATGTTACAACATCGTTTGCATAATTGCTTCTTTTGTCAAATTTAGTAAGTATTAAGTAAGCTAAAGAAGTGAAGAGATTACACCGCCCTGATTTGTACCTCTTTTAACTAGTCTTGGCATAGTGCTATTAATAAGGTTTGCCATAACCACTATTAAATTTAAAATGGATATTTTATTGAAGGTCCATTCGATATTTAAGAAGGCTGCCACCGTGTACTGCTTAAAATCGATTGACCTCTCTATGGTACCTACGACCTTATGCAGAGCTGTTTCCGTAGAAAGGCATGTTGACTCTCCAACAAAAGCGCGGTTTTCTTAAGTTGTTGCCTAATATCAAAGCCAGTCGTTCCAGCGTTTTCAACTTAAAAAATGAAGGTTAATTGAAAGTTTTTTGAATCATTATAACTTTTGACAATTTTCTAAATAAAAACGACCTTGGCCTCTCTTTAATTTTCAGAAACATAAATAAGATAGGGGCATATATAATTTGATATAATTTATTTATAATTTAATTTTATAATTTGATTTATTTGAAAGTGAGGCACTTTGACAAGGGGTGTAATACTGATAATCGCACGCAAAAATACAAATCAGACTAAATCTGTAATACACTTCAAACAATTTTAAATATATGATGGTCGTAACTACAAAATTTCGTGCAAGAATCTAGTAATTATAAATTTACTCCCTTGAACACCCTTAATATTGCAATCAAATGAAAGGGATTGATCAGAGAATACAGTAAACTTTGAAAAAGTTAAAGCTAAGATGGCGTCCTAAATAAAATGGTGGATATATGGATCAAACATGGTGATTATGGATTTGTTTCCTTCAACCTCCACAATGTTGATATCGTATGAAAGGGTTTGACCATAGGAATATAGTACACTATGAATAAGTATAAAATCCAAGATAATGTCCGAAATAAAGTGGCGGATAATGGGCTTGATTAGTAAAATACATGCCCCTATTGCGGTTCTCCACTTTTGTAACAGTTTGGTTGTCTGGCAAATTGGCATTGCCATTCTGAACTCAACTGACAGTTGACTATTAAGTTGTGTATCTATTTTTTCGTGGTATTACCGTTTTCAACTTTGTAAAAATTTGGTCGACAAAAACGTTGAATATACACAACTGCTTAAGAGTAGTTGTGTTATTGGCAGTTAAGGTTAATTTGTATACCCTTCACACAGTGAAAAAGGGTATATATAGGTTTGTCATTCCGTGTGAAATTTCTACAATTTTCATTTCCGACCCCATAAAGTATATTTTTTCTGAAAGCTTATTAATAGAGAAGTCGATTAAGCTCTGTCAGTCTGTCCGTGTGTACGTTGAAATCAACTTTTTGAAGCCCCCCGACATCGCTTGGACCCGGGTGAGGTATTATAATGTCAGAAATATTCGGGAGTAGATCGGTATTGAAAATCAAAAACATCGGTACATAAACAACTGAGATATGAGCAAAAACCCACGACCACCTCGATTTTTTTTCACAATAACAACATTACAACAACAACATACATACATACAAACGTGTATACTGGTTAGAGTAAACGTGGCATCGAATCCCAGCTGAGCCAAAAAAATTGTATTTATTTTTTTTTATTTTTTATTAAAATATTAGATACTATTTTTTTTCAATTTTTTATTTAATGTTTTGTATATTTATTATTTATATTTTAATTATTAAAATTTATTTTTGCTTTTATCGACCTTTTATTTTAAACTTTATTTTATATTATTTGAGCTTGAGGTCAAACAATTAAGTTAAAAATATTTGTTTATTTATTTATTTTTAAATTTTCAATATTTCGCCTACCATCGGTTGGCATCATCAGGAATCTTAAATTATACAAAAATATATAAACAAAATATAAAACAACAAATCAATATACATTTAACCACTGGATAATTAATTACATAAATCTAGATACACTTACAATGAGTATAATAACTAAACGTAATCTATCAACATTTAATATTTAACTAATTACATATTATTTCCCCTTGTTTATAATTTGTCTATAGTTCTGTGCACAGTTATCAATGTCACTCTTAAAGTTAATTCTCTTCTCTTTTGGTGTATTAATAATATGAAGCATTTCCAATGTGAGTCGTCTGTTGTAGTTGTTCTCTGTTTGCAAAATTGTTACACTATTTAAGTCGGGTGTGTGTTCTCTCTCCGCACAGTGGGCCGAAAGTGCCGTTTTTAGCGTAAGAATTTTTCCTCTATGTCTTAAATCTGATCTGTGTCCTGCTATTCTAGTTCTTTATTTTTTGTTGTACCAATATATACTTGATCGCATATATTGGTATCGTCACCACTGCATCTAATTTTATAAATTACATTCGATTTGTCCATTTTGTCTATCCCGCTTTTTGTATTTGTAAATAGTTGTCTGAGCGTGTTAATATTTAATTATTTTAAAAAAAATTTTTTTTTTTTAACATACATACTTACATTTTTATACCCGCCACCAAAAAAATGGTGGGGGTATATTCATTTTGTCATTCCGTTTGTAACACATCGAAATATCCATTTTAGAACCCATAAAGTATATATATTCTGAATCAGGGTTTGATTTGATGACGATCTAGCTATGTCCGTCCGTCTGTTGAAAGCACGATAGAGGTCGCACCGAAAAAGCTAGGGGGCTCAAATTTCGCCAGAATCTTTCTTATAGACAAGGTTTGTGCTAAATCGGAATATTAGGAAGAGAGTTATAGCTCGAAAAGCAAGAGTAGGTCGAAAAAACCGTGTCCTTCGAACATCGAATAAAATGGAATTGTGTCCAAACGCCTTAACGTAGACTCGTGAAACTTCGAATATATATTTCCTGAGTAAAGACAATATTTTTTTTCCCGAAAATTTATTGTACTGTAGCTAAATATAAGATAAAGATGATAAGATAGATGACTCTACTAGCAACTACTAGATGGCATGCTAACAACTTATGCTTATGCTCTCCTGAAATTATGCTCTATTAAAAATGGGAATTTAGGAAAATTTTGACCTAAGTCAAAAAAAATTGTCTCTAAATATTATAAACAATTTATCTTCATGTACTAATGGCTAACAAATTTTAAAATTATACAAAACTTATTTCGTTTGAAAATTTTTTAAAAGCAAAATGTTATAGAAGTTTAAAAATCAAAATCTTACTAATAAATTTCCCGTTTTAGAAAAATGCAGAGAATGTATATTTTAAATCACCCTGTGGCCCTTAAAATTTAACCTTAAATTCACTTTCTTCCTCTTAAATTCATGTAAATTCTCTATGAATAAAGATTTTGGAATACTAAAGGACTATATTGAAATATCTAAGTTATGTTTATTAGCAGAAATTTTATTGACACGCGTATTTTAACGGCCACTTTCATTGAAAGACTAAATTTACGAAAACATTTTACTAGCATACCGAAGTTATAATGGGTGGTTTAATTTTAAGGGACTATGTTGATTTTGAATAAAATTATTATGAAATTATTATCATTTATTTTTATAATGATAATATTTGTATGCTTCAATTATGTATGGAACAAAATATCGGCCAAATGGCCCCCCCAACCTAGGCGGCACACTTCGATCCGATAGTCCATATTTTCAATGACACTGTTGATGCTCAATTGTTGGGCACGATGATGAGTCGAGGTTGCTTGCTCTTTTGCCACGTTATCGTGAAAAACAGCAATGTTTCCCATTCAACGAACTAAGATGGCATTCACAGATGTTTTCACATTTCATACAGACCTGCTTTGCAGACATTTAAATATTTTTTACAATTCTCACGATTGTGGACGAATTCGAACGACTATGTTGACCAAAAGAATCACGAAGTGCACGAAATGCATTTTGATTTGAACGCCCATTTTTATAAAAATCTTTAATATTTAAAAGCGTTGCTCGATTGCGTATCTTTCCACGGTTCAAATTGAGTTAGTCTGAGATTGAGAAATGTCAAATGAAATACAAGAAAAAAGTTGAAGTTTAGATGTGGTTCACCTTAAACATGGGCCCTTCAAATTTAACCACCCTCTACAAAGAAAGTGATACATATTTTTTTTATAAAGAGATTATTCTATAGCGATTAACAAAATAATAAATATTGTGCTTTAAATGTACACAAAATTGGTGGTGGGTATAAAAGATTCGGCACAGCCGAATATAGTGCTCTTACTTGTTTATTTAACAATGGGATGTTTTTATATATGTATGTTTTTATATATGTATGTACGTATTTCATATGAGATGAATGGTGAACTTTTTCATTTCATTGCATTTTTGATAGCTCCTGTCAGCAAAGAATCTAAGAGCAGCACATAACTTTAATATAGGAGGAATAGCCACCACTCGAAATTTCATCACGCAAATAATAAAATGCTTCCTTGTTTAGTCGGATATAACTTATAAGTCTATTAATATAAAATTATTTTTTAGTTTCGCTACTTATTAGAAATATTTACTTGCCATTGGGCAGCTCAAGAGGGTTTGAATCATCTCGAATTTTTCTTCTTGTACGTAGCACATCTACACAAGAGTTTATTTTCATTATCATAACATAAATCGACACATATATCCATTATAAATACCTTTTATTCGGCACAGAAGTAAAAAGGAAAATTTTTTTTTAATTTTCATTTGCCAAATGTAATATTTAAAGTTGACAGTTCGTGCCAACTTAAAATGGTAACTTTATAGCAAACTCAATTAAAAACAGTTGAGTATCACAATACCTAAAATGAGCTTGGTTGTGCATAAGTTGGGTTGATCCTCACACAACCAAATTGAGTTGGGTGGTGAACCGCAATAGGGGTAACAGTTAACTATCTAAAACTTCAAAATCAAAGATTGCGTCCGAAATAAAATGATAAAATGCCATTTAATATAAAATTTGAAATCTATGCTAACCTAAGATGTGATCAGTATACCTATGAACATGATAATCAGATTCGGCACGAACGAATATAAACTTCTTATTTGTTTATTTCTAAGTTAGACGATATTTATTTTTACAACTTTAAATTAACGCAGTGTCAAATATTATTAAACATACAGCAAATTAACATATAATTAAAAACTATGTATTTATATGAAAATTAAATTACAATGTCAAAGCAACAGTATAGTCAGGAAAAAGTAAAAATTTTGACTTCGGAACTTGCACAAAGTAACGATCCATAAAACGTGAATTTTTGTTTATCAAAATTTCCTGCAATATTTGAATATCGGTTATAGTCTTTTTGTTTATATTTAAACGTCGTTGATCATCCTGACCATGGCTTGTTGACTTTAAATTAAATTTATTGGCAATTCTGAAATAAGATATTCAAATATTTTGAGTGTTTTTCATATGCAAAAGGCTTTTCTATGACTTACTCATGTAGCATGGCTCTTTCGTCCTTGGTAAATGTGGGTTCAAACTGTAATTCTCGTATATCATCCGACTCAACATAATTTCTCAGCATTTGCATAAAATATTTCCGATCCAACTTGCAGGCGTCATTTCCCAAGCCAGCGCGGTTATTTTTTAACAAATATCCTACGGGATCCTCACGGCCTTGTTTTTGCGACCCAAGACCGCCTCCAGACCAACCCATCATTTTCATCATTTTATAGCCTTTGTTAGTGGCATCAATTTTTTCGTCTTCTTTTTGGGATTTAATGATCCCACATACAACTTTGTTATTGGTTTTCTCAATCTTGATGGTATCTCGAGAAGGATTTTGCTAAAGAGAATTATTTATATAAAAAATATATTTTTAAAACACACAACTTGAATAATACCAAACTTAATTAAAGAGAGAAAAAACTTGAAGATAAATTGCGGCATTAAAACGTGATCGAAATTTTACTGTACGTTTGAGTTTCTTTAAAGATGTTTGAAAAGGAATCTTAAATTTTCGATTACGTCAAAATACCGTATTAAAATTCCGGTTTTACAAATAAATAAAAAACTAAATGCAAACTTAAACATATTTGTATCAAAAGGATGAAAAAAATAAGTAAAGGGTGGTTAAATTTTAAGGGCCGATGTTGATTTTAAATAAAACTCAATTTATTTATTAAATTATTCTTATTTCTTTTTATTATGATAATATTGTTATGGTTCAATTATGTATGGAACAAAATATCGGCTAAATAGCCGCCGCGACTTCGGCGGCGCACCTTCATGCGGTGGTCCAAATATTCGATGACGCTGAGGCATAATTGAGGTTTTATGCCGTTAATGTGCCGATTTATCTCATCCATTAGCTCTTGAATTGTTTATGGCTTATTAACGTACACCTTTTCTTTCAAATAACTCCAAACAAAGAAGTCCAACGGTGTCAAATCACATGATCTTGGCGGACAATTGACATCGTAACGTGAGATAACACGGCAAATAAATTTGTTTCGCAAAAGAGCTATTGTTTCGTTAGCTGTGTATCAAGTGGAACCGTCCTGTTGAAACCACATATCTTCCACATCCACAAAAAGTTCGTTATCATTTCACGATAGCGAACACCATTCACAGTAACTGCCTCACTGGCCTCATTTTGGAAAAAATACGGCCCGATAATGCCGCTAGCCGATAAACCGCACCAAACAGTCACTCTCTGTGGGTGCATTAGTTTTTCGACAATCACTCTTGGATTATCATTTGCCCAAATGCGGCAATTCTGCTTATTGACGAATCCACTGAGGTGAAAATGTGCCTCATCACTGAAGATGATTTTCTTTACAAAGTGCACGATAATCATTTTGATTTGAACACCTATTTTCGTAATAAACCTGAATAACTTTAGCGCGTTGCTTGATTGTGTATCTTTCCATGGTACAAATTGATTTAGTCTGAAATTGAGAAATGTCAAATGACGTTAGGTGTGGTTCACATTCAACATCGGCCGTTAAAATTTAACCAACCTTTATTACTTTTTAGGTAAAGTGAAAATACCAATGGCGTTATTCATAATAGGAACTGTATGTCAAATAACTAACTATTAAGATTTAAATTCTAATAAGGGAAAAATAGAAGCTTGTTAGTTAGCACACAGTTTTTTGTAACAAGTTATGTTGAAATTGATAATATGTGCAGTTTAAACTAAAAAAATACCCTTTAGTTTATACTAATTATGTGACGAATATTCAAATTAAAGCGAACCAAAACCGTACTGTTAAAAAATAATGTTAATGTTTATATGTTTGAATTTATGTTACTCAATCGCTGAAAAACAACTGAACGGAACTAAAGGCAAATTAGCACACATATGTACATATGTATATTCAACAACTTTTTTTTTTGTCCCCACAAGGCCGCCCCTGTTCCATTCAACAAATTCATTTTATAGTGTAGTACTATGTTTCTGCTTTGTTCGTATTCGAATTAATTTCTGTAACAGTAGGTTTACATGATGAATTTTATGACTTCCAATTTTGGACGTCGTTTTTTGTTTGGTAGCAAGCGGTGTAGAGAAGAAAGGGGGGGTAGAAAAAAAGACATGGTTTCTGTTTTCATGTTTTTTTTTTACACTTCGCTTTACACTTTTTTCTGTTCTTTCTGTTACGTTTTATTTTTATATTTTCATCAACTGGAATGTGCTTTTTGACTGATAAAAAAAATATTAAACAGTAATAAGTTTTTTCGACATTCAAAATAAAAAATATTAAAAATATAAATTTAATAGTCTACAATACAAATTAGACGTCAAACAAACCATCGTGTAAATTTGAGTAGTTTTTGGTAACAACTTCAAAAGGGAATAAAGAAAATTGGACGTCATAAAATTCATCATGTAAATTGGGTGTAAGTGAACGTGTAGAGAAACACATAAATTCCAAATCGAAACTGATTGTATTTATTTTATTTTTTTAAATATAAAACATTGAATACAAACAATACCAAAACTACTAAAGTAAATTACAAAGTTAAAAAGCAAAGAATAAAATTATAAGTAGTTTAATTCTTATACAACACAACGTAAGTTTTTACAGTGTATTTATTAAGTTCCGTTATTATCTATAGTTGACCTGCTCTTACTAAAGTTAACTTGATTTAGTTTTATAAAACAAATATAACCGTCATCTTTATACTTATTGCTAATAATATACATACTTATGTACATATTTTTACTTTGCTTAAAGAAAATAAAATTCGAGAAACCGCCTTTAACTTGATTTACCGCACACAAAATTGAAAGAATTTAGAATCGTTAAGGTAGTCGTATTAAATAATTTTTGCTGCAGGTAAATTTGTGTATTAGTTTTTGCAATTTATAAAATTATTTAAGGTGCGAGTTGTGCGAAAAACATATTTGGCTAATTCACAAGGTGTCTTACGTGTCGTCGTATTGTCATAATTTCATAATCTTTATAATTGATACAAACATTTTCAATAATTTTAAAACTTTGGGAAATTATGACAATATGACACTTAGGACACCCTTGTGAATTAGCCAATTGATTTTGTGCTTAAAATGTTTAATTTTCATAATTAAAAAAAAAGAGAACTGAAAAGATTAGTATTAATGAAACCTGCATTAAAAAGCTATGAAAGAGTCTAGTTACACTGGTCAGCAGTTTCGTTTCAGTTTTTTATACCCGCCACCAAAAAAATGGTGGGGGTATAAAGAATGAGATCAGTGAAACCCTAACACACATTTTTAATTCCACCTTTTTTCATGCACAAAAAATATAACTGTTTATGATTTAGTTTGCATTTAAAAACTTGTCAAATTATGTGTACAAAATAATAGCATAATCGGATTATTAGTTTGTTTGAAAATGGATTCCGAAGAAAAAGTGCGTGAAAAAATAATAACAATTTTTTTAAAAAATCCCAGTCGTACTTACAAATCTATTGCAAATGAGATAAAGGTGTCACGACAAACAGTTTCGCGTGTGATAAAAGTGTATAACGAACGTCGTAGTATTAAAAGGAAAGCTGGAAGTGGAGCTAAAAAAGGTATAACTGACCCACAGTTAGCTTTAAAGATTGTTAGTCTTCTAAACCAAAATCCCAACCTCTCAAACCGTAAAGCCGCCTTAAAAGCAAACTGTTCCGATTTTTTTGTAAGGAAGGTTAAAAGATATGAAGGCCTTAAGTCCTACAAGGTTCAGAAAGTGCCAGACAGAAATTCGAAGAAAAACTTGGATGCAAAAAGTCGTGCCAAAGAACTGCTTAGAAATTTTATCAACAAATATGAGTGTTGTATTATGGATGATGAGACTTACGTTCTTGCCGACTTTTCTCAGCTCCCAGGGCGAAGTTATTATGTGGCCGATGGAAGAGGTAATGTCGATGACCAATTTAAGTTCCAAAAATAGACAAAGTTTCCAAAGAAGTACTTAGTTTGGCAAGCTATATGCACGTGCGGAGACAGAAGCAGTAAATTTATTACTACTGGGACTATCAACACTGATATTTACATCAAGGAGTGCTTGCAGAAGAGGTTGCTTCCATGCATACGAAAACACAATGGGCCAATTCAAAGTAAACTCTTATATTGTACTATGTCATATAATTCATATTAATATGACTAGTGACTTTGAACACCTTTTGTTAACTAATTATGTATTTAATACAAGAAAGAAGACAGAGATGACGCTGTTAAAAATTGTATGTATACAGAAAAGAATAAAATAGAAAATATTCTCTCTGAGAGGTGAGAAGCGAAGAAATTCTCTCTGAGAGACAGTATGGTTAAAAGTATAACATAAACAATTTCTTATACATAGGAAACAAATGTGTAAGTCATATTATTTTTTTTGTATGGAAATTACCAACAAAAATTTTAAGCATGCATAAAATAATATGAAATTTTACAAATACGACTGATATGCAACCACTTTTAATTGGCCCAATAAGTAAACATATTTTTGGCCCGACCTAGCGTCGTGTCATTATAGTAAATCTGCAGCAGAATGGTATGAAACAAATAATATAGTGGTAGTGCCAAAAGAAGCAAATCCACCTAATTGTCCAGAACTAAGGCCCATCGAACGTTACTGGGCTTTAGTCAAAAGAGTGCTGAAGGATACAAAACAAGTTGCTAATACTACTAAAATTTTTTCCCAGAAATGGTCTTATTCCAGCAATAAAGTTACTAAGGATACCATCAAAACCCTCATGGTCTCAATTCCGGAAAAGGTGAAACAGTTCTTCAAAAAAAGCTGAATTTTTACAAAAAGCATTAATATTTTAATTTACTGTTATTTTATTGTTAAACCACGCTATTTTCATTAAAATGGATTAATTCGTTTCAAAGTTATTGCGTTTTATTCGTGTTAGGGTTTTATCGATCTCATTCTTTATTCATTTTGTCATTCCGTTTGTAACACATCGAAATATCCATTTTAGACCCCATAAAGTATATATATTCTGATTCAGGGTTTGATTTGATGACGATCTAGCTATGTCCGTCCGTCTGTCCGTCTGTTGAAAGCACGATAGAGGTCGCACCGAAAAAGCTAGGGTGCTCAAATTTTACCAGAATCTTTCTTATAGACAAGGTTTGTTTGGTATTGAAAATGGGCTAAATCGGAATATTAGGAAGAGAGTTATAGCTCGAAAAGCAAGAGTAGGTCGAACATCGAATAAAATGGAATTGTGACCAAACGCATTAACGTAGACTCATGAAACTCCGAATATATATTTCCTGAGTAAAAACAATATTTTTCCCCGAAAATTATTTAAATCTATGCATTAGGAGAGGAGTTATCGATCAAAATGTACGAAAATTTATACCGCACAGTGTATTTTTCGGAATATTTAAAAACAAAAAACGTCATAAAAGCAACAAAATGGGATGTACGACTCTGAAATTTTGCACACTTTGCTTTTTGGTGAGACGCTTTTTTGTAACGGAAAATCAATGTGCCACGCCCACTTTTACGCCCACCTCCCATATAACGTTTTACCTAAAATTCATATAATTTCTCTATTAATAAAGATTTTGGAATAACAAAGGTCTATATTGAAACACCTAAGTTGCACTCATTCGCAGAAATAACTTTGACACGCCTACTATAACGCCCACTTTTCACGTTATCTACCGTTAATGAAATTTAAAAGCTCATAAAACCGCCAAAATTAGAGGTATGATGATCAAATTTGCTACGTATATCCCCATAGACAATTTCATTACTGTGCCAGAAAATTAAGGTGCCACGCCCACTTTTACGCCCACCTCCCATATAACGTTTTACCTAAAATTCATATAATTTCTCTATTAATAAAGATTTTGGAATAACAAAGGTCTATATTGAAACACCTAAGTTGCACTCATTCACAAAAATAACTTTGACACGCCTACTATAACGCCCACTTTTCACGTTATCTACCGTTAATGAAATTTAAAAGCTCATAAAACCGCCAAAATTAGAGGTATGATGATCAAATTTGCTACGTATATCCCCCTAGGCAATTTCATTACTGTGCCAGAAAATTAAGGTGCCACGCCCACTTATACGCCCATCTCCCATATAACGATTTACCTAAAATTCATATAATTTTTCTATTAATAAAGATTTTGGAATAACAAAGGGCTATATTGAAACACCTAAGTTGTACTCATTCGAAAAAACAACTTTGACACGCCTACTATAACGCCCACTTTTCACGTTATCTACCGTTAATGAAATTTAAAAGCTCATAAAACCGCCAAAATTAGAGGTATGATGATCAAATTTGCTACTTATTTCCTTCTTAGCAATGTAATTGTTGTGCCAAAAAGTTAAGGTGACACTCCCACTTTAACGCCTACCTCCCATATAACGGTTCATCTTAAATTCATGTAATATCTCTATTGACAAAGTTTTTGGGAAAATAAAGGACTATATTGAAATATCTAAGTTGTATTTATTAGCAGAAACTTCATTGACACGCCTACTTTAACGCCCACTTTCACTAAAAGACTAAATTTACGAAAACATTTTACTATTATATTGAAGTTATTAAGGTTGGTTAAATTTTAAGGGCCGATGTTGATTTTAAATAAAACACAAATTATTTAAGAAATTATTATCATTTATTTTTATAATGATAATATTTGTATGGTTCAATTATGTATTTAACAAAATATCGACCAAATAGCCCCCCATCCTTGGCGCAACTCCTCTATCTGATGGTCCAAATTTTCAATGACAATGTTGAAGCTCAATTGTTGGGCATGATGATGAGTCGAGGTTGACTGCTCTTTTGCCACACTATCGCAAAAAACAGCAATAGTTCCCATTCAACGAACTAAGAAGGCATTCACAGATTTTCTAACACTTTATACAGACCTGTTTTGCAGAAATTTAAATATTTTTTACAATTCTCCTGAGTGTGGACGAATTTGAACGATTATGTTGATCAAAAGAATTACGAAGTGCACAAAATGCATTTTGAATTGAACGCCCATTTTTATAAAAAAACCTGAATAACTTTAAAGCGTTGATCATTTTCGTATCTTTCCACGGAACAAATTGAGTAAGTTTGATATTGAGAAATGTTAAATGAAATGCAGAAAACAAATTTAAAGACTAGGTGCAGTTCACCTTCAACATGGGCCCTTAAAATTTAACCACGCTCTACAAAGAAAGGATACATATTTTATTATAAAGAGATTATTCCATAGCGATTAACAAAATAATAAATATTGTGCTTTAAATATACACAAAATTGGTGGTGGGTATAAAAGATTCGGCACAGCCGAATATAGTGCTCTTACTTGTTTCTATCGGGTTTAGATTTTGTATGGGCATCCATAGTATTTCGTCCAAAATAAGGTAGTTTTGCTAATACATTTTATCATAACTTGAGAATTATTAGTCCGATTTTGATACAAAAAAACTAGCAAACTGCTAACAATAAAATTTTCTTAAAGTCAGCTAAATAATAGCTTTTTATATTTTAGTAGTTTATTCAGAAAAATAGAGCAGATATATGTTTTACAGTCTACAGAACTATTAAGTAGGAGAAAGACGAAAAATTACATGTACACAAAAGTTTTAGTAATTTTTTTTATATTGCCCTTAAGAAGCTAATAAAATTTTGTTCTTCGTTAGAACCGATATATCAGTCACTAAAGTAGTCATATAACCGGTCAAAGTCACTGCTCTTGTAGGGATGTTAAACTTTTTATATCCTACTAATATAATAAATGTGAATGCTTGTATATTTAGATGATTGGGTATTTGTTACTCAATCAGGCAAAACGCCTGAAAGAAATAAAATAATATAATAAATAAACACAGAGAGACAACAACCTAGATTAACACATAGACTATCCATTATCACTATAGTTAAACTTGCGGAAATATGCTATAAATATATTTTTTTTATTTTGTTAGTCGCTTGTGCAGGGTTTCTTTCGATTGTCCAAAATTTACACGTACGTCGTTTAATTTGTTTAAAAATTTCCATGTTAAAATAGAAAATGAACATTGTCCGATTGCAATTCTCTTAATTTTTTTTCCAAAGTTTTTTAGAAATTATTTTATGCACAAATTTATAAGCATGTTAATGACAGCAACCTATTAACTGATCGTCAATCTGGTTTTAGACCTCGACGGAACTGTACTACAGCTCTAACTGATGTAATAGAAGAGATTCGTAGTAACTTAGAAGACAGAAATGTAACGTTTTTATGTATTGTTAGACCATTTTGTGGTCCTCTAATACAGTATAACATTCAACTCTATGCATGAAACTATTAAAAATTTCGTTATATCCCAAAACATGTTTCTTATTCTAAAACACACGACGTTCAGTAGTTTCAAAGATTCAATTATTACGAAAATACAAGAACTGAATCATGATCTGAATAAAATATTTATATGGGCTACAGCTAAATAAACCAAAGTGCATATTAATATGTAAAAGAAAGCTTTTAAAATAGATATTGAGATGAATATATTACTTTTTGGTTCGGTAATCGATATTGTTGATTCAGCAAGAAACTACGAAGTTGCAGGAACATGCTAGTAAAAAATATAAACAAAAAAATTTTTTCCGAACTTCTATTACCTGATGAATAAATATGCCTTGGAATAAGGTTAAATTTTTAGTGGATATTGTTACATTTTTTACTTGTGGTGCCTTCGGACCACTGTATGTTGGGCTGGATGGCGGTGAGAATGGGATTGAACCTGTCGGATCTGTGCAGGCTGTGCAAGGATCCGGAGGAGTTGAAGACAGTTGAGCACATTCTGTGCCAGTGTCCCAGACTGCAGATTAGCAGGTTGAAATGGCTAGGTAGTAGATTCCTAGGCGAATTGGGGGATGTCAATGTAATGGGAATAACCTGGCTTCGTGACACGAGACTGAGAATGGGTCGATTGCAGGGCTTAGCTCTTTTTGGTATTGATTTGGTGTCCACTAAATCACCACTTGTCTATCTTCTATTCTTTTCTTTTTTATTTTTGTATTATGGCGTCACAATGGACCGTATTGGCCTCACTACCTACCCACCTACCTATGGTGCCAAGGGTATATGTATTTAGATTTGTCATTCCGTTTGTAATTACTACAATATTAATTTCTGACAGTACAAAATATACATTTTCTAAAGTCTTACAAGTAGGAGAACATGAAGCTCAGTACTGTATGTCGTATCAATATTTTGAAAATATCCGGCAATCCATCGCTTTTAAATTCCAGCACAATTGCCCATAACCTTTTGAGATATGAACAAATAAACACACACGACAACTTCTTTTTTTCCCCCGTATCTCGTTTGCTACTATTTTAATCAACAAAAAGTGATTTTGCAAGGGTTCAACTGGTGACGAAGTGATTAAATTTAGGTAAAAACACTAATGATTTTAACGTTAGCGTTTCACTGAAGATCATTTGTTAACATGAATATATTAATGAACTGCACTTCTTTCTAATATGCATAAGAAAGAGAACTCATGCATATTTGGTGAAAATAGTTGTTTTCGTATGTTTACATAAATTGTATAAGATACTAGAAAAGCCCGGCGCGCGTTGTTACACCCTTTAATGAATAAAAATGCATTCTGAATTTAAATTGAATACCAAGTGCTAAAAGTTAAAAAAATTATAACTTTTTTTAATAGGCGTGGCACTGCCCACTTTTCTAATCACGAAACTGTACAGTCATGACAGCTCAATACGTGTGCAAAGTTTCAGAAAAATCGGTGAAGTTCAAGTAGCTAAAAATTATAATTTTTTTATGGGCGTGACACTGCCCACTTTTCTAATCACGAAATTGTAGTCATGACAACTCAATATGTGTGCAAAGTTTTACAAAAATCGGTCCAGAGCAAGTATGGGCGTGACACTGCCCACTTTTCTAACCACGAAATTATAGTCATGACAGCTCAATATGTGTGCAAAGTTTTAGAAAAATCGGTCCAGTGCAAGTACCTCAAAATTATAAATTTTGTATGGGCGTGAACCCGCCCACTTTTCTATTCACGAAAATATATAGTCATGACATCTCAATATGTGAGCAGTTTCATAAAAATCGGTCCAGTGCAAGTACCTCACTATTATAACTTTTTTATGGGCTTTTTATCGGTCAAGTGCAAGTAGCTAAATATGATAACTAATTTTTTATGGGCGTGGCCCGCCAACTTTTTGCTACCCATAAACACTCCCTGGAATGTGTATAACTTGTTAAAGTTTGAGTCCGATCGGTTTACAGTTTCGGAGTCTATAGCTAACACACACAGAGTTTTACTTTTATATATGTACTAGAAAAGTTTCAGGAAAATCGATCAAGTCCAAGTAGCTAATAATGATAATTAATTTTTTATGGGCGTGGCCTGCCTACCTTTTACCACCCATAAACACTCCCAGGAATGTGTACAACAACTTGCAAAAGTTTGAGTCGGATCGGTTTTATGGTTTCGGGGTCTATAGCTAACACACACACAGAGTTTCTCTTATATATATATAGATATATATTTTGCATGATTTTGAATTCATTTTTAAGCACATTATTTATTAAAAATTTATTTCGAATTTATAATGAATGCTTTTACGCTATTGATTTAGAAGTCTTAAAAATGTAATTCACTTTGCACTACTTTTAATTTTTTCGCTAGGTAGTTCGATATGTTTCTAGGCTATTCGTAAAAAGTTTTGGAATAGTCACTAAACAACAAAAATTATTTGGAAAAATATATAATTTTTGAATTTATTATAAATTATACGAAACTATTGCTAGAGGTTTATTGATTCAAAAACTTTGTGTATGTCATTAGACAAAATGAATTAGAGTGGTGTAAATCGTATCTAGAAAACCGAAAACAAATTACAAAAGTGAACGACGTTAAATCTGATCAAATCGTTAATGAATTTGGAGTTCCACAGGGATTTATTTTAGGAGCATTACTGTTTATAATATATATAAACGATATGCCAAATATTATAGACTAATGCGAAATAGTTTTCTATGCTGATGAAACCTTAATATATGTATGCTGAGGGAGATACAGAAATGCAATGTGTAGATAATATAACAACATAAAGAACTGGATGAAAATAAAAAAACTAAAATTAAATGAAAAAAAATCTAAATTAATGGAAATAAACATGAACAGTAACGAAATTTTCAAAATTAATAATGAAACAATTGAAAAAGTTAGGCAAATAAAATATCTCGGTTTTGTAGTCGACAAAAAAAAATAAACAGCATGTTAAATATATATGTAAAACAAGTAAGAGCACTATATTCGGCTGTGCCGAATCTATTATACCCACCACCAATTTTGTGTACATTTAAAGCACAATATTTATTATTTTGTTAATCGCTATGGAATAATCTCTTTATAATAAAATATGTATCACTTTCTCTGTAGTGGGTGGTTAAATTTTAAGGGCTTATGTTGAAGGTGAACTACACCTAGTCTTTAAACTTGTTTTTTGCACTTCACTTGACATTTCTCAATCTCAAACTTACTCAATTTGATCCGTAGAAAGATACGCAAATAAGCAACGCTTTAAAGTTATTCAGGTTTTTTATAAAAATGGGCGTTCAAATTAAAATGCATTTTGTGCACTTCGTAATTCTTTTGATCAACATAATCGTTCAAATTCGTCCATAATCGGGAAATTGTAAAAAATATTTAAATTTCTGCAAAACAGGTCTGTATATAATGTTAGAAAATCTGTGAATGCCTTCTTAGTTCGTTGAATGGGAACCATTGCTGTTCTTTTGCGGTAGTGGGGCAAAAGAGCAGTCAACCTCGACTCATCATCATGCCCAACAATTGAGCATCAACATTGTCATTGAAAATTTGGACCATCAGATAGAGGAGTGGCGCCGAGGATGGGGGGCCATTTAACCGATATTTTGTTCCATACATAATTGAACCATACAAATATTATCATTATAAAAAGAAATGATAATAATTTCTTAAATAATTTGTGTTTTATTTAAAATCAACATTGGCCTTTAAAATTTAACCACCCTTAATTACTTCGACATGATAGTAAAATGTTTTCGTAAATTTAGTCTTTTAGTGAAAGTGGGCGTTAAAGTAGGCATGTCAATAAAGTTTCTGCTAATAAATACAACTTAGATATTTCAATATAGTCCTTTATTTTCCCAAAAACTTTGTCAATAGAGAAATTACATGAATTTCAGATAAACCGTTATATGGGAGGTAGGCGTTAAAGTGGGCGTGTCACCTAAACTTTGTGGCACATTTCATCATCGTACCTCTAATTTTGGCGGTTTTATGAGCTTTTTAATTTCATTAACGGTAAATAACGTGAAAAGTGGGCGTTATAGTAGGCGTGTCAAAGTTGCTTTTGCGAATGAGTACAACTTAGGTGTTTCAATATAGCCCTTTATTATTCCAAAATCTTTATTAATAGAGAAATTATATGAATTTTAGTTAAAACTTTATATCGGAGGTGGGCGTAAAAGTGGGCGTGGCATCTTTATTTTCTGGCACAGTAATGACATTGCCTAGGGGGATATACGTAGCAAATTTGATCATCATACCTCAAATTTTTGCGGTTTTATGAGCTTTTAAATTTCATTAACGGTAGATAACGTGAAAAGTGGGCGTTATAGTAGGCGTGTCAAAGTTATTTTTGCGAGTGAGTACGACTTAGGTGTTTCAATATAGCCCTTTATTATTCCAAAATCTTTATTAATAGAGAAATTATATGAATTTTAGGTAAAACGTTATATGGGAGGTGGGCGTAAAAGTGGGCGTGGCACATTGATTTTCCGACACAAAAAAGCCCTTCACCAAGAAGCAAAGTGTGCAAAATTTCAGAGTCGTACAAACAATTTTGTTGCTTTTATGACGTTTTTGTTTTTAAATATACCGAAAAATACACTGTGCGGTATAAATTTTCGTACATTTTGATCGATAACTCCTTTCCTAATGAATAGATTTAGATAATTTTTGGGAAAAAATATTGTTTTTACTCAGGAAATATATATTCGAAGTTTCATGAGTCTACGTCAATGCGTTTGGACACAATTCCATTTTATTCGATGTTCGAAGGACACGGTTTTTCCGACCTACTCTCGCTTTACGAGCTATAACTCTCTTCCTAATATTCCGATTTAGCCCATTTTCAATACCAAACAAACCTTGTCTATAGGAAAGATTCTGGCGAAATTTGAGCCCTCTAGCTTTTTCGGTGCGACCTCTATCGTGCTTTCAACAGACGGACAGACGGACGGACATAGCTAGATCGTCATCAAATCAAACCCTGATTCAGAATATATATACTCTATGGGGTCTAAAATGGATATTTCGATGTGTTACAAACGGAATGACAAAATGAATATACCCCCACCATTTTTTTGGTGGCGGGTATAAAAATTGGCTAAAAGATTGGCTTTTTAAAGAGTGCGGAACAACGTATCTGTAATTATAGCATTAAATATGTACAATACTATGATTAAACCCTACTTTGAATTTGGATCAACAATTTTGTACACTTGCCACACAAAAACTTCAAAACAAAGCTATGCGTTCCATATTAAATTGCAGCAGATATACATACACCTTTAAAAGTGATGCTTGATATACTGCAATGGCTAAATAAACAACAAAGACTAGAATTATATACATTAAATTTTGTTAAGATGAATGTTGAATGTACCCTTTAATTCTAAAGTTGTTCATATTTCTCAATTGGTACGGTTGTGCTTCTCTAACATATACTGTTTGCTCTGTCAAATAATCTGGTGCTTCTCCACGTTTCATTTTTTGTATAAGGTTTAAAATGTTGAGTGCAATTCTCTGACTTATGTCTAGCCATCTTAGCGATTTAAGTATAAAGTTGATTGGTGTGCATCTGTTGCATTTTAATGTTGTTCTCGTTGCTCTATTTTAAAGTTTTTTGTAGCCAATCTATTTGTTGCAAATTGCAGCATGAATATAAAATTGTAGATCCAAATTTAAAATGTGGTTTTATTATGGTATTACATATGTTGAATGCCGTTATAACAGATATTTTCTTTCTTACACTCAATTTACATGATGAATTTTATAACGTCCAATTTTTTTAATTCCCTTTTAAAGTTGCTCCCAAAAACTACTCAAATTCATACGATGATTTTTTTTGGACGTCTAATTTTTTTTTAATTTTTAATTCTTTAATTTTTTTTTAATTTTCACAATCCAGTTGATGAGAATATAAAAATAAAACGTAGAAGAAAGAACAGAAAAAAGTGTAAAGCGAAGTGTCAAAAAAAAACATGAAAACAGAAACCGTGTCTATTTTTCTACCCCCCTTTCTTCTCTACACCGCTTGTCCAAAATTGGACGTCATAAAATTCATCATGTAAATTAGCTGTTATTCTTTTGAAAAAAAAAACATTTTTTTTTTAAGAATATTAAAAAACTATTCCAATATTAGCCGAGTGAAATGTATTTTCGAAACCAGTTATGATTTTATCATCAGTACTCTTTATCAGTGCATTACTTAACTTAAACCAGAATAAAATAAAATAAATAAAAAAATTCGAATAAATATTAATTTACAATAATAATATATATATTTTATAAATAAATCAAGTTTCTCAAACTCCTAAATAATTTTTGGACATGGTAAAACTATTATATCAGTTAAAAACTAACTAAGATCAAAGAATATAAATCATATAGAATGCGCATGAAGGCCCAAATTGAAATATTTTTTAAAAAAATTTTATGACGCGGTCGGTAAGGCAAAAGGGAAAGAAGCAAAAGTAAAGAGCATGCTTCATGTTCAGACTCAGCAATTGACTTGCCCAAGTTTCGTTCTCTTTTACTTATTATACTCTTCACACAGTGAAAAAGGGTATATATAGGTTTGTCATTCCGTTTGATATTTCTACAATTACACTATGCTAGTTGAAAAAACAGATAAGCCGGGCACCTGGCGTTTTAACATAATTCGGGTACGCTGAATCCAGTGGTGCCAGCGGTTTTTTAGGATTGGCTCTGGTTTTCGAGATATACCGTTATTTCGAAAATGGAGGGGGTTGCACAACATATGTTCGCGTAACTCAAAAACGCTTTAGCTTATTAAAGCTTATTAAACTTAAAAAACCGAAATTCTGCAATAAAATTTCCTTTAATTTCCGCAATCGTTTTAGAAACTTAATTTTTTTTATCAAAATTTCGAAATTTTTGTTTTTTAAAAATTCTGAAAAAATTAAAAAATGCAGCTAGGCTTCTAATTTTTTTCAGACATATAAAAAATGAAGCTGATAACAAAACAAGCCATAAATGTTTAAAATCTGTTGGCAACTTTTGATTTTATTCACAAAAGTCGACAAATTTTAGTTCATTTAAGAATTTCATAAAACGCAATATTTGTATGGGAATACAAATATTCACTGAGAAGTGAAGTTACCGATTAAAAAGTATTAGAATTAAGAAATAAAGTCATAAATGCTTACATCTTTGTACTTTATTGTGCTTACAAAACCACACAAATCGGTGTTTTTTCAATAAGCTAAAGCGTTTTTGAGTTACGCGAACATATGTTGTGCAACCTCCTCCATTTTCTAAATAACGGTATATCTCAAAAACCAGAGCCAATCATAAAAACCGCGGGCACCACTGAATTCAGCGTACCCGAATTATGTTAAAACGCCAGGTGCCCAGCTTGTCACGAAAAAAAGTGTAAATTTCTTGCACAGTGTTATCAATTATCTACACATACATACAAACGTGGTATACTGGTTAGAGTGAGCCAAACATTTTTTTTATTTTATATATTATTCAAATTTTTATTGTTTTATTTTTAATTTTTCTTTTAATTTATTTTTTTTTAAACACATAAGTAAACTAAATTTATAATATTACAATGGGATGTTTTTATATATGTATGTTTTTATATGTATGTACGTATTTCATATGAGATAAATGGTGATATAAACAATTGTTGTTGCATGACTACACGTTGTGAAGGGTATATAAGATTCGGCATGGCCGAATATAGCACTCTTGTTTGTTTTTACTTCTTTTTTGTTTTTGGTTTCTCAACAAAAACTTGCTCGTACTTGCCGAGTACAGGAAAGTGTGTACTCAAATATGAGCAAGTTTCTTCCTCTTAACCCGACCTTACCCCTTTTGTCTATAAACACAATACTTGCGCAAGTGACTTGCCTAGTGAGAAAGGGGTGTATGTTTGTTTGTTTATGTTTTGATATTTTAATTTCTTGTACAAATTCAATCAACAAATTCTTGTCAGTCAGACGTGTAACTACGTACGCGTGTATGTATGTTGTTTATGCATTTATGCATGTATGTCTGGATGTGTTAATGTTCTTCAAGCAATGATATAAGCAAATATAAATTTACATTTATAAAAAAGGTCAAATAAATGTGAGCAAATATTATATTGAAAACAAATACGCTCGACTGTGTTACAGTAGCAAAAGCATATATATATTGTTGTTGTACGAATGAGATTTCATCAATTGTGATCGAATTTTATTTGCCCTTCTTAGCAAAAATTTTAGTGTACGTGTACGTTAATACAATGAAATTTATTATTTATTATTTATTATGTTTTTTTCAAGCATTTGAATTTCACTTGAGGTATTTGAAATAAATAAAACTTTATATAAAAAATGCGAAGAAAACTAGAGTTGAGAATTATGTATTATTTTTTTTAGAACAAACAAAATGTTGAAAAGTTTATTCATTTCAAAATAAATTAAATAATAATATTGGAAAAGTAATAAGTTGTTTTTTTTTATAAAACAATTGAAATAAAAACAAACTATGTATGTATTTATGTTAAGAATAAATAATTTTTTATATGTTTTTCCCACTTCATTAATTTCTGCCATCAAAAAGTGTTCGTTCAATAAGGATGTGAACCACCCTTGTATAATTAACTAAATTATTATATTTAAATAAATTACATCATTCGTTTGCTAAATTTTTTTTTTTTTTCATTGGAACTTTCTTTTTCTATAGACCAAGAGCAATGCTTTCGGAGGAGTACTAATAGTAGAAAGTCCAAAACTTCTATTCTGTGTTGAGAACAAGCGTCGGCAAACCAATGCGGAGTCAAGCGTTTACAGGACTCAATAATAAAGGATTTTATACCAATTTTTTGGTGCTCAGATTTAAAAATTTCATGAAATATGTCTTTTATTAGCATCCATTAGTTTATCTGATGGAGCAGCTAAGCTTCCAAAAACTGTAAGCGACTGATAATTTTTAAAGTGTATAAAAAGCTCGCTTGGTGCTGTTAGAACTTCATACGTCTTTCTGAATTCGTCACAACATTTTTGGCATTGTAATTTTGGAATGACTTTAAATGCTACATATCCAACAAAGTATCTCATAGAAACTACTTCGAAATTTATACCTGCAGAATTTTCTAAAAAAACATCTTCCAAAAAATAATCTGCATATATGTGGCTCTCGAAATCAACCAATTCGGCTACAGAAGGGTTGTTATTGTTGCCCCCTTTCTGCCGCAATACAGAAAATGTGTTTTCTAATTTGTCCTGATTAAGGGATTTTGTAATTAAAAAATATACATCACCACCTTCTTTTAAAATATCATCGGTTAACATAAGAACAGATTTAAGAGTGAGCTTCATTCCATTTAAAAAGAAAACACGCTTTTTTATCTAAAAACTCCACATTTTCTTAATTTTTCCAAAAAAAAATTTAATAAATTTATATGCTTCACTGTTAAGCTGAATTGCAGATCTGTAGCAGTTATCACCATAAAGGGAGCCACTATTAAATTTTTTCCACAAACTAAACTGTTGATAATGCCAATTTTGTGGAATTTATCATAAATTTTGTGTTGCAAATTTTACACGCATTTTTTCAAAACAGTTAGGGTAAATGTATTGCCGTGTCAATTTTGGACACATTTTTGTTTTTGCACTTGCTTCCATTTCATACAATTCCTTAATTACTTGAAAGCTTGCCGTTCCATCCGGTGATTATATGTCACACTTTAACCAGCCATTCCGCAAAGACTTAATTAAATGGGGGAAATCATACATGCAAACAACTTTCTAGTCATTAGTTTCAAAAAACGGCTTTTCCACAGATACTTTAAGGTTGGAAAAACATTTTCGGTTGGTCGGGCCTTGATCACATACAAGGGCACGAACGTTTATACCCATGCTTTTTAAAATATTATAATTTTCTTTAACAATTTCACTTAAAGTATCCGCAGATAAGCCGTCGTAGGAAATACAATAATTTAGAATGATTGAAAAATTAGAAAACATAGATTTAATCATAAAAACACATACATGAGTGACAATTCTATTAGTCCTTTCAAATCCATCAACTAAATCTAGACTTCTATTATACCTCAACTCTTTTCTTATGATCCATAACTAAAACCATATGCTTAGCACTTCTCAAATTTAATTTGTCCCTTAGAAATAAGTATGTGGACTGAAATTTAAAAAATATGTTCTGAGCTACATATTTTACATTTTCAGAATATGCCTTTGGCCGAGAGCTCAACAAAAGCTTACAAAAAATTTTGCTTTCTGCGCTTATATTTTGTAAACAATCAATCGATTCAATAAGACTTTTTTATATTTTTACGATTTAACTTTTTAATATTTTGTGTGGGTCGTTTTGATTGTAAAATTTTTTGAATTTTTTGAGGAGATTACTATGATTACTATTACTATGATCTGCAAGTAGAGTTTGATTTTCGCAATTTGAGCAGAAGGGGGCTTCGATTTCTACAATCTTAATTTTTTGGGGAGGACCTGAACTCTGCGTTAAAATCTTCCAATTCTTCCTCCATTTCATCAATATCTACAGTTGGAATGGCGTCAGCTTTTAATTTTTTTCCCCCAAAGTATGAACTTGAAAAATGATTTTCGCAAATATAAAGATTTTTATTAAAATTCTTCTCAAGAATTCGACATTTCGAATTTGCCAAATTTGACCTAGTATCATATCCGGCGAAGGAAATTAAAGCATTTTTAAGCCCTTAAAATGTCTTCTCGACTTTTGGCATTTTTTTTGCCCAGCCCGATGGCGATTTATTTTTCTTTTGTGTACTCTAATTCATTGCTTTAGTAGAGTTTTTATTTATTGCGTTATTTTTTTTTTTTTTATTTACTTTTATTATAATTTCTAGACACACAGTACGTTATGTTTCACTGCAGCTTTGAAACTGAAATGTGTTATGAAATGCTTCACAACAAAATCAAATAAAAAGCTGCAGAGCCTTTAAAAAATCACTAAAAAATTTTCGAGGGAAGTGTCCTTGACGATTTGAGCCTCTTTAAATACAACGACAATACAAAAAATTCAACCTGACTTCGGTTTAGTTAGGTTTTTGCACATTTATGGCATGTGGGTTTTTTTTAAGAAACGGTCAAATAATTCCAGGCAACAGGTACATAAGTATTTTTTATTGAGTTTTGCCTTTCTTACATAAAATTGAAATTCCTTTTTTTTATCACAAAATACATACATAACTATTTGTTTCCTTACGAGCCAACAAATTATTGGCGAAACAGTGACAGTAATTTTAACAAAAATTGTAATTTTAAAGAATAAAGTAGCTAAAATAAATTATAAATTACACTTTAAAATAAAAAATATCACACTAGAGCTACATGTATAAACATTTTTTTCGAAAACTCCAATTTGTAAAAGTATCTAATACATTAGAAAACATCGCCTTTTTTATTTATTTATTTCAAATACCTCAAGTGAAATTCAAGGGCAAATAAAACTCGATCACAATTGATGCAATCTCATTCGTACAACAACAATGGGCCAATTCAAAGTGGTTGCATATCAGTCATATTTGTGCTATTTCATATTATTTTATGCATGCATAAAATTTTTGTTAGTAATTTCCATACAAAAAAAATAATATGACTTTACACATTTGTTTCCTATGTATAAGAAATTGTTTATGTTATAATTTTAACCATACTGGGCCAATTCAAAGTGGTTGCATATAAGTCATATTTGTACTATTTCATATTATTTTATGCATGCATAAAATTTTTGTTAGTAATTTCCATACAAAAAAAATAATATGACTTTACACATTTGTTTCCTATGTATAAGAAATTGTTTATGTTATACTTTTAACTATACTGTCTCTCAGAGAGAATTTCTTCGCTTCTCACCTCTCAGAGAAAATATTTTATATTTTCTTCTTTCCTGTATACACAAAATTCTTAACAGCGTCATCTCTTTGTCTTCTTTCTTGTATTAAATACATAATTTGTTAACAAAAGGTGTTCAAAGCCACTAGACATATTGATATGAATTATATGACATAGTACAATATGAGAGTTTACTTTGAATTGGCCTACTGTCTCTCAGCGAGAATTTCTTCGCTTCTCACCTCTCAGAGAGAATATTTTCTATTTTCTTCATTCCTGTATACATACAATTTTTAACAGCGTCATCTCTTTGTCTTCTTTCTTGTATTAAATACATAATTTGTTAACAAAAGGTGTTCAAAGTCACTAGTCATATTAATATGAATTATATGACATAGTACAATATGAGTCTACTTTGAATTGGCCCAATGTCTAAAATAAGGCTGCTTTAGTGTTTTACCTAAAATTTGCAAACAAAAATCGACTTTTTTGAGCTTCAAGACATATAGTGTCAATATGGGTACCAAATGAATGGTCTTGACTAGCGGCTTATAATACGCCACCACCACAAAATGGCATACAATAAATTAACATATGGGTTAAATCTAGTATTTAAAAATATACCTCCGTCAACACCCTTATTTTTGGTATCAAATAAAGGGCTTTGCTAGTAGAATATAATGAACTATGGAAAAAATCCAAATGGCGTTCTAATTAAAATAAATGATATATGGATCAAATAATATAATTACTCTTTTGCCCCTTTCAAAACCCATATATACTGTAAACAATGTAAAAATCAAGATGGCGTCAATATGGTATCAAATGAAAGGTCTTGACTAGGAGATACATTACCTATGTAAAAACTAAATGTCAAAGATAGTCGGAAATAATAAAGCAAAATATCGTACATTAAATATAGGATCTATGCTACGCTACGATGGTAATTATACATAGCTCTCCTACTTGTTTTTATGTGAATTTTGTGAAAATTTGTACATTTTGAGCTATAGCTTACTTGCTGACCAAGTTCGATTTTTTTTGCTAAAATTTCTTAATACAGGATTTAAAAATTGGAATTTCATTAAACTATAAATAACAAAACAAGCGAAACAAAAATTATGTAAGAAAAATAGCTCTATTTTTAACTTACCTTAATCGTATAGCAATGTTCCTGTAGCGTTAACAATGCTTTACGAAAAGCTTCAGCCTTTGAGGCTTTAAGATTTTCTTCACATGCAGTTGCTACTAATTCGCCATTTAGACGTATTTCGACTTGTTTTCGTACATTGTCTATGACAACTTCTTTCTCTACATATTGAATATTACTGCGTTGTGCGGATAATCTTAAGCAATTACGATCTCCATGTAAATAAACCACAAATTTACCATATTTTAAACCAGAAAATATATCTGTTGATGCCAGCGTTTTAGTAACTTGCTTGTCTCCACCATCACAGTCAATGCCAAACCCTTTCCTTTTGTAATTAGATGAACTGGAAGGCTGTACATGATTTGATGTCTGCGCCGATTTACGTCCTAATGAAATATACATAAAAAAATCCATCATTCAATAAGCCACCTGTTCTTAAAATCCCCATTACTCACATATTTGTACTTAAAATTAAATTGGAAAAAAAACATGATTAATTTCGTCTACCTTTGGCCCTGGCCTCGGCAGCATCAGATGCTGTCACAAATGTACGCTTTAAACGATTCGCTCGTTGAGATCTAAATTCTCTTGCCACTTCTTTGGAGAGTTCGCCCACCAGACGCATTGTTTCAGAGGGATATTTACAGCCCATAAATTCCATGTTAGTGAATACTTGAGCTAAACATACCAATTTATCTTCAGGAAATCTATCTTTGTGTACTTCCATAAAACGTTTTCTCAACTGCCAGTGATCCTCGCTTTCATATTCCCGGCGATATTTTTCAACTTCCCAATCGTTGGAGAATTCAGCATTATCAAGATTTTGTTGTTCGATCTGTTCTTCTTTTTGTTTACATGTTTTAATTTGTTTTAATTTAGTTTTTGACATTATTTTATTATAAAAAAATCTAGATTTTCTAACAAAACTATATAAATATTCCCACGCGCTTAAAATCACACTCAGAGATGGAAAATGTGTTTCTGGTTTCGGTATTAAGCAATTTGCTTAAGGGCAAGGCGAATTCATACAGGTAAAAATATTAGCCCAGCTGATGGGGAAACTCATGGTACAATTATCAGGTAGCCTCACTAAAAGAGCTGATTTTTTTTTTTCTCTACCTTAAGGTTTAACTAATATATCAAATTTTGTTTATGTTTGTGTATAAATTGTGTACGTATATATTCTACCGCCAAAAAACACGCACACACATTTGCTTTTTGACATTTAAGTTGTCGTTTTCCAACAACAAAATACATTTAAAATTTTGTTGTTGCAGAACTGAGGCTACCTGATGATTGTACCATGGGGAAACTTTTTATCAAAATTGGTTGAATTTGCCTGAATTTTAATTAACTAATGTCGTGATTCAGCTCTGGTCGGGTCAAGAGTTTGCGCGTCATTGCCATTATCTCTTAAGGGCAATCAGGCCGTCCTTTTTATTTGGCTTCGAGAGTTTTGCGTCTCACTCCCGCATTGGTTAATTGCGTGGTGTCGGTTAACTGTACAATGGTACAGTTACTCGGAAATTCCAGCTTCCTATACGAAGGTATAAGTCGATTGGTAGTTACTGGAGGAGGCTCTGGAAAAATAATTGGTGATGGCAGTATTGTCTTTTGACAAGCCAAATAATTGTCTAGTGCTATTACACTAGAACCTCCATTGGAGTAACCTACCGTTGCCACATGCAAGTGCAAGTGAAAAAAAACCAATACACTAACACTTTTTTACTAACCCAACTACACTTTGGCAACCTGCGACTCAGCTTGCGAAGAAATTTTTAAGCGAGTAAAATTTTTACAGTTACGGCAAGTAAAGTGACAAGCCGAAAAACAGTGTTGTCTAATACTGAGTTTTTTGTTAACTCAACAATGTATCATACAATTGTGGTAAATAATTCAGCTAATTTTTTTAATAAATATATATATGTATATATATGTATATGAAGAATATTAAGAAAAAATATAAATATTCATTTAAAATGTAAGTTTTAATATAAATATAAATTTTTAATAAAAAAAATTATATTAAAAAGTTATATGTCTAAAGGTAACGTTTAATAGTGGCTATTGACAACACTTAATTACCAATTGAAGCAGCGCCATTTGTTTTAAATTTGTTTGAAGTTTATTTGTTGACGACATTTTAAAAATGAACTTACACTGTGCTGTGTAGGCACTCAAAAAATTTTTGTGTTTTTTTTGGCATATCTCCTGATTTTCGTTAGTAATACGTATACACTACTTGCAAGTAAATACTTGCCTGTGGCAACGTAGGGTAATACGTATACACTACTTGCAAGTAAATACTTGCCTGTGGCAGCGTAGGGTAAGCTAGTACTTACTTGCAAGTAGAGTATACGTATCACCTAGTTGTTTCAAAAATTCTTCGATTTCATGCGGCTTCATTATGGATAAATCGAATCAAGCAAAAAAAGTGTGTAAATACAAAGAAATCCAAAACAAACAAAAAATTAGCCAGAGTAGATTTCACATAGCCTGGAATGCCTGAAGTATCGAAATTGATACTTATGCAAATAATCGATTTTCTTTGCACAAAACAGGCACTTAAAAAAAAAAAACTATATTATAGTCAAAACCGCATACATACCAACCTTGAATATATTTTATTTTTCTGAGGCTGCATTCTGCGGACCGGAACCCAGAACTGCTCTGGGCAATGGGTTAGTGCGGGCGAGGATCTTTCAATGGGTGAACTCTGTGAACTTGCGAAGGTGGACGTGTAGACAGGCTCGTATGGTGCTCAGGGAGCCACTTGCCAGGGGTGCAGTGAAGATACTCGGTTTTAATCGGAGTATGATAAGCTGGATCACTGCGTTGATTACAGGACATGGTAACTTTAAATATCATCTGAAGAGGATGCGGATCGTGGATGATGATATTTGTAGAATGTGTATGGAGGGTGCCGAGACGGCAGCGCATGTGGTATGCGAGTGTCCGGCGTTGGCGAGCGTAAGATTAAGGATCACAGGCAAGCACACGTTGAGTGTGAGTGCGATGGGGGACCTTAGTCTTAAGGAGATGCTGGCGATTACAAAGGACTGTGCGTAAGGATTGTCGACAATCACCAGTCGGCAGTGTGAAATCGTTTTTCTAGTCCAGAGCAAACGCCGGTTGTGGCGCGGGACTCAGTGATTGAGGGTGTGCTGATCGGTGGACACGAAATCACTGGGGAACGAAGGGGTAATAGCGAAAAACACCTTATGAATTTGGTACGGGGGAAATACATAATTTTATATAATTCCAGCAATGTTGCCAATTAATTCTTTTTCAGCAACTTATTACTGTAAGACCAATATGCAATGTCATAACACATAAATTCAAATTTAAAAATATTACATAACTGCAAGTGTACGATTCGATTTAAAGTCCGGTATCAAATTTGATACTTCAGGCATTTAAGGGTTAAACAATTAACTTAAGTGTACTTATTTGATAATAAACTGACCTGATTTATGTATATTTGTTGCTTTTGCGTCATTAATGTATTTCAAAACTTTATATCCTTTTTATACCCTTCACCTGTGGTGCACAAGGGTATATATAGCTTTGTCATTCCGTTTGTAATTTCTACAATTTTCATTTCCGACCCCATAAAGTATATATTTTCTGAAAGCTTATGAATAGAGGAGTCGATTAAGCCCTGGCCGTCTGTCCGTCTGCCCGTCTGTCCGTGTGTTGGTTGAAATCAACTTTTAGAAGCAACTATATGTTCCTCAGATCTGTATATGGTATCAATCTCTTGGAAATATCCAGGAATGAATCGCTATTGAAATTCAGCACAATCGCCCCATAACTTTCTGAGATATGAGCAAAAAACCACGACCACCTCGTTTTTTTTCACAATTACAACAACAACATACATACATACATACATACATGTAAAAAACATATCAAACAAAAAAAATTACAAAAAAAAAAAAATATTAAAAATAAGAAAAAAATAATAAAGAAAACTACAAAAAAAAATTTTAAAAAAATTAAAAAAAAAATTTTTCTAAAAAAATTTTTTAAAAAAATTAAAAAAAAAATATAAAAAAAATAATAAAATATAAATAATATATTAAATAAAATAAAATAAAATTTTTTTGGCTCAGCTGGGATTCGATCCCACATTTATTCTATCGTGTACGTATGCACGTATTTTATATGGGATGAATGGTGATACAAACAATTGTTATTGCATGACTACACGTTGTGAAGGGTATATAAGATTCGGCACGGCCGAATATAGCACTGTTACTTGTTTTAATAAAATATTATTTTTAATATATCATAACAACCTTTTTATCCCTGATATACGAATTGGCCTTAACATAAAACATCCCCTCAAAAGTTGCTTTGTTGTAACAATTCGCCGCACAGTGGCGCCTTTTCTTAAAACGCGTGGCAAAAATACAAAATTTCATGACAAAATTTTGTGAAATTAATGAAAACATCGTAGGTATAAAGAACTATTTACTGATCACAATTCAAAAACGCTTTCCTTAATTGCATAAAAATTATAGTTGGTGGAGCTGCTCAAAGTCGACAATTTTTTAAAAAGCAAAAAAAAAGGGTGATCTTGAAAAAATAAATGAACTTTAAATTTAAAATTAAAGTGTCAGAAACATTGCCGTCTGATTACTAATTTTTTGGTATTTTTTTTAAGGTATGTTTGTTTTTTTATTAAAAGAAGTAGTAAAATGTTTAGTAGATGCCCTACTTTTTTAGACACCATATATTTAGGTCATTTTTACATATAAAATAGAGCATTTTTAAAAATGGTCAAAAATGGTCTCGCCCATATTTTCTGAGCATATTTGCTATATAATACTTGAAATAATTTAACTAAATTTAGCGGCCGTAGGTTGCCGCTGTAGGTGAAATAAGAAGAAAACTGTTACAACTTCATTACGAAAAGGAGAAAATTTTTGTTCTCATTTTTAAAGTATGTAACATAGATGTGTGCAAAAAAAGGGTCTTAAAATTTTTTTCACTGCAACAATTTTAGTGTAAAATAAAGTTATTTGTTGCATATTTTTATTGCTTCTCATTAAATAATAAACAATATTTTGCTCTGCCAATCAGGTAGGCATAACTATTGCAATTTTTTATTTATTTCAATTTAAAAAACCTGTTATAAAAGTAGGCAGGTAGTTTTAAAACTTTTTTATACTGAATAAAATATAAACTGCAGGTACATATTCCAGTTAATTTTTTCTTTTTTTTTACTCAAATTAGGTTTAAACCCTTTTTTTTAATTTTTGGGTATAATTTAAGCCGCAATTATATAATGAAGCCAGTTAGGTTTTTACTCTCTAAAACTAGTGATCAGTAACAGAACTTATGCAATTTTATTTTAAAGTGCGATAATATCATTAACCATTTAGAATTGTTGGAGTTATTCAGAAACTCAGATAATGAAAATGCATTTAAATTGGATATTGTGGAATGATCTAGCTATTTCAGTCCGTCTGTTGAGAGCACGATAGAGGTCGGACCGAAAAAGCTAGTTGGTTTAAATTTTGCCAGAATATTTCTTATACACAAGGTTTGTTTGGTATTGAAAATGGGCTAAATCGGAATATTAGGGAGAGAGTTATAGCTCGTAATGCAATAGTAGGTCAAAAAAACCATGTCCTTCCAACATCAAATAAAATGCTTTTGTGTCCAAGCGCGTTAATGTAGAGCCATAAAATCTCTAATATATATTTCCTGAGTAAAAACTATAGTTTCTCCCGAAAATTGCCAAAATCTATGAATTAGAAAATGAGTTACGATCAAAATGTACGAAAATTTGTACCGCAAAGTGTATTTTTCGGTATATTCAAAATCTAAAACGTAATAAAACTGACAAAATTTGATGTATGATTCTAAAATTTTGATACCATTGCTTTTTGGTCAAAGGCTTTGTACTGTACGGAAAATAAATGTGAGACGCCCATATCCCATATAACGCTTTATCTCAAATTCATATTATTTCTCTATGAATAAAGATTTTAGAAAATTTAAGGACTATATTGATATATGTATTTAAGTTGTATTTATTGGCAGAAGCAACTTCGACACGCCTACCGTAACACCCACTTTTCAAGTGATCTACTGTTAATGAAATTCAAAAGCTCATAAAACGGACAAAATTAGAGGAATGATGAATATATCTTCTAGTCAATGTCATTATGCCAAAAAATTTAGGTTCATTTCATCATGGTAGCACCTATCTGTTAGTACTTGGAAGGGTGGCCTATACTTTTTTGAAATATTGTTTCGTTTCGTGATAGAGATCATTAGTCATATTCTGTAGTTTTGACCAAGGCATATTTATTCATCAGGTAATCACAGTTCGAAGAAATTTTTTTCGTTTATATTATTTATGTATGAAGACATCTATATATATAAAAGTAAAACTCTGTCTGTCTGTGTTGTTGTACACATTCCAGGGAGTGTTTGTAAGTGGAAAAAATTGGGGGGGGGGGGGGGGGCCACGCCCATAAAAATAAGTTATTATTTTTAGCTACTTGCACTTGACCGATTTTTCTGAATCTTTGCACACATATTGAACTCTCATGATTATATAATTTCGTGATTAGAAAAGAGGGCAAGGCCACGCCAATAAAAATAATTTATCATATTAAGCTATTTGCACTAGATCGATTTTTCTGAAACTTTGCACACACATATTGAGCTGTCTTGACTATATAATCTCGTGGTTAGAAAAGGGAGCAGGGCCACGCCCATAAAAAAAGTTATAGTTTTAAGGTACTCTCTTTCGGCTACTTGAATTTCACCAATTTTTCTGAAACTTTGCTCACACATATTGAACTCTCATGATTATAAAAGTGGGAAGTGCCACGCCCATAAGAAATAAGTTATCATTTTTAGTTACTTGCACTAGATCGATTTTTCTGAAGCTTTGCACATACACATATTGAGCTGTCATGACTATATAACTTCGTGATTAGAAAAGTGGGCATTTTTACGCCCATAAAAAAGTTATAATTTTCAGCTACTTGAACTTCACCGATTTTTCTGAAACTTTGTACACATATTGAGCTGTCATGGCTATATAATTTCGTGATTAGAAAAGTGGGCAGTGCCACGCCCATAAAAAATAAGTTATAATTTTTAGCTTTTTGCACTGGTTCGATTTTTATGTAACTTTGCACACATATTGAGCTGTCATGACTATACAATTTCGTGATTATAAAAGTAGGCAGTGCCACGCCCGTAAAAAATAAGTTATAATTTTTAGCTACTTGCACTAGATCAATTTTTCTGAAACTTTGCACGCATATTGAGCTGTCATGGCTGTAAATTTCTTGATAAGAAAAGTGGGTAGGGTCACGCCCATAAAAAAAGTTATAAATTTGAGATACTTGCACTGAACCGATTTTTCTAAAAACTTTGCACACACATTGAGCTGTCATGACTATACAATTTCGTGATAAGAAAAGTGGTCAGTGTCACGCCCATAAAAAAGTTACCATTTTCAGCTACTTAAACTTCACCGAGTTTTCTGAAACTTGAGCTGTCATGGCTATGCATTTTCGTGATTTGCTTTTCAACTTCAAGCGACTACAGTTTCCAGTTCGCCTTGCCTTCGCCATTACTATGAACAAAGCCCAAGGATAATCTCTGCGTGTTGCAGAATTGAATTTGGAAAATCCATGCTTTTCACACGGCCAGTTGTACGTCACATGCTCCAGAGCGGGAACACCAAAAAATTTGTTAATTTTTACAACAAATGGAAAAACCTAAAGTATTGTATACTTACTTGCATTAAAATAAAAATCAATAAAATATTGTTTTTAATATATTCAATTAAGATTCAGAATGCATTTTTATTCATTAAGGGGCATATTAACGCGCGCCGGGCTTGGCTAGTTTTAAATAAATAAAAAAAGGGAAAGAAATGTTTTTTATCTATGGATATTAATAGCTAAAGTTTTAAATAAGTGAAGACAAAACAATCAGCTGATTAATCAAGACTACATAATGAATAATTTTGCCTAGCATTGTGACCAACAACTGTTAATGATAAATATTTTTTTATACTTTTTATTGTTTTTTTGTTAATGGCTGCTTTTTAATATTAATGTTTTTATAGACAATAATAATATCTGTTATAAGAAATTTTTATATAGTTTACCAAACTTTGATGAAAATATTTTAATTGTTTAAGGCATGTAGCACTCTGTAAAAAGTTTTTATATATCTGTATAGTTTTTTGTGCACTCGTTTATGCTTTATTAAAAAAGCATCTTTTATGCGACTGTTGGTCTACTTCTTTATGTTTTGTTCTTGTGTTCTGTTTTGTTAACGTTGATGTTTAAGCCAAAACTTTAGCCAGTCGTGGTATCAAGATGCTGGTGCATAGACTATATAACCAGACTGGTAAACTTTGACGTTTCAAAAATGCCCAAATCATATGTTCTTAACCCGATTATCGAAAGAGAAAGAAAATGTCGTGATATGAGGGCAAGTACATGTAAGTACAAGCGGGTATACATTGCCTCTAACAAAACCAAAATAATGAAAACAATGAAAATATTTTGTTAAAAATGTGTAAAAATATTTTATTTTTAATATTTATGAATTAATCATATTCTGAGGTCGTGTGTCAGTAGGGCTTTATCGAAGTTTTCATTAATGAATCATGATTTTAAAGAAATATTTTTTATAATATTCTAGATTATTTTTAATATGGGCAATTGGTTTGAAGTAGCAGCTAACCTTAAGTACTTGGGAGGGTAATTTATAAATTTTAGAACACTGTTTTATTTCTCTATTAGTAGGTATACTCTATGGTTGTGCTTAAGTTACGTTTTTATGGATAATAATAGAATTTGGTGTTTATATAGGTAAAATTATGATCAAAATAATATAATTATTTAACACGTGCCAATTTTTTTGTTTTTATTTTTTTATGTTTTTGTGTTATTTTTAGAACATGTCATTTTTTGTGTTTTATTAAAAAAAAGTACCTTTTATGCAGCTCTGGAATAATCTTTGTTAATTTGTAATGTTTGTTTTTTGCTTGTGATTATTGTTTGTAAACAAAAATTCAGAATCAAACAAATTGTGTTTAACAACTTTTATTAACTCTTTTATTTACATAAAAAAATAGAGAAATGTCGCAATTATCATCTTCAGCTCCTCCAATTAAACGTTACCGTCGTAACGAGAAAGATATGTCATCTGAACCAGAAGATGATGAAAAATATGTGCCTTATGTGCCCGTCAAGGAACGCAAGAAGCAACAACTCATGAAACTTGGACGTATTGTTCAATTAAATTCAGAAGCAACTCAACCAAAATCTTCGAGCGAGAATGAAAACGATGAAGATTCACAAAACGCCACGGATCCCGAATTGTGGGGCCGCAAATACAACATTAGTTTGTTGGATCAACACACTGAATTGAAAAAAATTGCAGAGGCAAAAAAAATCAGTGACGTAGAAAAACAGCTCAAGGAAGAAGAAAAAATTCTTGAAAGCGTTCAGCAGCAAAAGGCTTTAATGGCTGTTTCTGAATTGGCTAAAGGTATACAGTATGAAGATCCCATTAAGACAAGTTGGAGACCTCCTCGTTACATTATGGAAATGTCAGAACATAAACGTAATGCTATACGTAAACGTTTACGTATATTGGTGGAAGGAGACGATGTGGCGCCACCCATTCGCAGTTTTAAAGAAATGAAATTTCATAAAGGCATTTTAAATGGTCTTGCTGCTAAGGGTATTAAAATGCCGACACCTATACAGATTCAGGGAATTCCTACTGTTTTGTCGGGTAGAGATTTAATAGGTATTGCTTTTACAGGTTCGGGTAAGACGTTAGTCTTTGTATTACCTATAATCATGTTTGCCTTGGAGCAGGAGTATCGTCTACCTTTCGTTCGTAATGAAGGTCCCTATGGTTTGATTATTTGTCCCTCACGAGAATTGGCAAAGCAAACTCATGACATTGTAATGGTAAGATTTAAAAAAAACTGTTTAAATGCTATATTTTTTATAATTTGTCTAAAAAAGGAAATATATAGAAAGATTTGAACTTGCCTTGATTAATTCTAATAGAAAATTAAGTAAAATTTCTTTTAAACACAAAATTTTAAATAAATGTTTTTCTCGATATTTGCCAAAATTATTTTTTAGCATTACAGTCGTCATTTGATACAATGCGGTATGCCGGAGGTACGTGCTTGCTTAGCGATCGGAGGTGTTCCGGTCTCAGAGTCATTAGATGTCATTGCCAAAGGAGTTCATATTATGGTAGCTACACCTGGTCGTTTAATGGATATGTTAGAAAAAAAGATTGTTACACTTGATATCTGTCGTTTTCTCTGTATGGATGAAGCTGATCGTATGATTGATATGGGATTTGAAGAAGACGTTCGTACAATATTTTCCTTTTTTAAAGGACAAAGACAGACATTACTCTTCTCAGCTACTATGCCTAAGAAAATTCAAAATTTTGCAAGATCAGCTCTTGTAAAACCGGTAACCATCAACGTGGGTCGAGCAGGTGCAGCATCAATGAATGTTACTCAGGAGGTAGAGTACGTCAAACAGGAAGCAAAAGTTGTATATCTTTTGGAATGTTTACAAAAGACTGCTCCACCTGTTTTAATATTTGCAGAAAAGAAACAAGATGTTGATTGCATTCACGAATATTTGTTGCTTAAAGGCGTGGAAGCTGTAGCAATACATGGTGGCAAGGATCAAGAGGAACGTTCTCGGGCCGTGGAAGCTTATAGAGAGGGTAAAAAAGATGTTTTAGTTGCTACCGATGTAGCCTCTAAAGGTTTGGATTTTCCCAATGTTCAACATGTTATTAACTATGATATGCCTGAAGATATAGAAAATTATGTACATCGTATTGGCCGTACGGGTCGCTCAAACACCAAAGGACTCGCTACAACATTTGTTAACAAAACTACTGACCAATCAGTATTATTGGATCTGAAACATTTACTGATTGAAGCTAAGCAAAAAGTACCGGAATTCTTGTTGGAATTGTGTCCAGAATCAGAACAATACTTAGATTTAGGAGATTCACACGGTTGCAGTTATTGTGGTGGGCTTGGTCATCGTATTACTGAATGTCCTAAACTGGAAGCGATACAAAGCAAACAGGCATCAAATATTGGTCGTAGAGACTATCTCTCAAATACGGCAGCAGATTATTAGTTTTTTTTAATATGTGCGTATTATATTTTAAGTAATATTAAGATAAAAATATAAATTTGTTTATAAATATATATGCATAAATTTAAGTATCATTTACTTTGGACATAGTTTAGCGTTACAATATTTCATTTTTCATTGTTATTGTTAACCAATGGTTAGTTTTATAAAGTAAGATACTTTACTAAATTATTCGGGATATGCTCCCATAATTTTTCAATAATATTTATTTGGCTGTTGGGTTTAAGCTGGTTTATATGCATTTCACTGGTGCTTATGCCAGATCATCAGTAAACCTTTACCCAAATTCTGGAAAAAGTTTAAAATCTTTATAAGTTATATTTTTAAATTCTCATTAACAAAATGAGAATTCAAAAATAAAACAAAAAACTATAAAAAACTTTTTCAAAAACCCAACCAACAATTTTTCAATTTTAATTTATTTTATTTTTCTAATTTTTCTCATTTTGTTAATGAGAATTTAAAAATATAACTTATAAAGATTTTAAACTTTTTCAAGAATTTGGGTAAAGGTTTACTGATGATCTGGCATAAGCACCAGTGAAATGCATATAAACCAGCTTAAACCCAACAACCAAATAAATATTATTGAAAAATAAGATACTTAAAAAAGAAATAATTGTTGTTGTTTTTTTCTTACTTTTTTTTATTTATCAAAGCAAATTTATTCATCAGTCTGAATCGTTAGCTGATTATTTTTTTCTTCACTTATTTTAAACTTCAGCTGTCAAAGTCTATAGATAAAAAATAATTATCATCTCTTATTTGTCTTTAAAGTCAAACTTTATATGAGTCGTTCAGTCGATAAAGGGAATGAGTCCAAAAATTTGAAATGGAAAAAAACGACAGAACAGTTGACGTTGACTTTAAAACTAATTCTTACAACAAAACTAAAATTGCACAATTAATTATTAGGGCTTCTTTTATAATTTGTAAGTATATAATGTTAGTATGTAAGTGTATGTATTCACAAAACCTGTTAATGTGATTCAAATACGTTTTTATTGATAAGAGTTTCAGTGAAAAAAGTGAATAAGTCCACCAAATTATTTGTTGTTCAAATCGATAGTGTAAAAATGCAAATTAATTATGTTTTGACTTTTAGCATTCGTTCGGAAATAAAAAGAAAAAACAATCCATCTAAATATTGGCTTACCTAGCGTAGTGTTTTAATTGAATTATTATATTTTGGAAAGAGTACATTTTTTATAATTTTGCAAAAAAATGCAGATAATTTGTTTTTTAGTTCAGTGCATTCGCACAGTTTAATTTTTAATGAGAAAAAAAAAAAAAATTTCTTCTTTTTAAAAGAAAAAATAACTAAAAAAATTTCTTCTTTTTAAATGAATCGTAAGTATAACAAATTTAACAAATAATCTTTCTGACTTGATACTGTTTTCAAGTTTTAATAGAAAGTATGGTACACGGGTGGGATATATTTTAATAAATCAATCATATCCTCTATCTTTTCTTTTGTTATAGCTCTAGTTTCAGGATACAATAGACTTTGACACACGCTATTCAATAACATTACTTTACCTTTCTTTCTTATGTTTATATTTTCAAATCCAAAATTTTCATCGAAAGTGTTTTTTTAGTTTGATCCACCTCATTTGGAGCCAGTTTACCGGCTTTCCCGCGGTATTGGTTTTGCGATTGCAAACGTTATTTTCCATGTAATAAAACATAAAATTGTTTTACAGTTACGCTTCCGATTGCTGCTCTAAATGCAGCAATCAACAATCAACTAAGAAAAAAATTTAATGAACACAAAAATGGTAGTAAAAGCTCGAATTCAGGCAAGAAATAGAAACAAATAAGAGTGATTAAAAGCAAAGTTATCAAGTGATTCATGCAATATAAATGCAAGCGTGGGCTTATTCCCTTTTTCCACTGAACATAAAAATTTTGTGTTTCGTACAAAAAAATGTTTTGTCTTTAAAAGGGGGTTCCCGTTGAAATTTGAAAACAAAATTTTTAACATACATTGTTAGTTATAAAAGGAAGTATGTCCATGCTAAATCTCAAAAACGGCAAAAACTTTGGGTATAGGTAGTGATAAACATTATTAACTTATATTTAGACTAGCATAAGCCCAGCAATAAAATAAATATCATTGAACGATTAATTGGGAGCATATTCCGAATAATGTTATGTAGTAAATTATAAGCATAATAAAATGTTAGTTACGAACTAAATTTTGTTTTGTTACTTTAAACCTAATAAAAACAAGTTAAAACTAGATTTTATACGGATGGTCTCAATTAAAAAGGCGCTAATCCATATTTTTTTTACGAAATTGAGTTTCTGTGATCCCACCGTAATGTTTAAAAAAACAAATAGTCAGAGAAGCACAAGCGTACCAATAAATATATAAGAATAACTTGAGAATTGAAACACATTACAAAATTATATTAACAATAAAAGCAATCAAAATTTAGGTAAAAAAACAAATTTAATTTTTTATAAAGTATAATTTATATTAGAGCTAACAGAAAGTAATAACATATTTAAATTATTATATGTATATGAAAATTATTATTAATAATAATCATTAAATTAAAAAAAAAAAAAAATACACACAATTTACATAAATACACAACGACACAAAAATAGAATGCGAGTTTCATTATGATAATACAGTTTCGAAAACGTTTTTCCCTTCTCCTGTAAGGGGTCAATTATTTAAGTTAGGGTCTTTCTACTTCGACCACTATATATACACTTTTATATACTTTAAACTTACGTCGCAAAGTGTATACTATGGGCCAATTCAAAGTAGACTCTCATATTGTACTATGTCATATAATTCATATTAATATGACTAGTGACTTTGAACACCTTTTGTTAACAAATTATGTATTTAATACAAGAAAAAAGACAAACAGATGACGCTGTTAAAAATTGTATGTATACAGGAAAGAAGAAAATATAAAATATTCTCTCTGAGAGGTGAGAAGCGAAGAAATTCTCTCTGAGAGACAGTATGGTTAAAAGTATAACATAAACAATTTCTTATACATAGGAAACAAATGTGTAAAGTCATATTATTTTTTTTGTATGGAAATTACTAACAAAAATTTTATGCATACATAAAATAATATGAAATAGTACAAATATGACTGATATGCAACCACTTTGAATTGGCCCTATTATATTTTGAAGTAATTAAGTTTGATTTATTTATGCTGAAAATCATTATAATATCTGTGGCACGTCTTAAGTCGAACTAACTTAGGCTAGATAATATCCTTATTCATATTTGTATCCAAAAACGTTTTAAGTCTTATGGTTTTTAAAAAAGTAACGGATAACTTTTTGAAGTTTATACTTCCAACGTACAGAAATTACAGAATTGTCCATATCAAAACAAAAGTCTGAAGTCCCACTGGGCTGTTTACGCATTTTCTTGACGTCCATCAGCGGAGCGTGATTAGTCCGATTTTCACGAACAGTTTCCAAGGTGAAAAATCCATCACCCGATAAACGTGTTAATATATTATGGCTATTAAAATAATTGTCAAGCATTACGGTAAGCTTCGCGGGAACATCAAGATGAGAAAGAAGGGAAAGTACCACGCTGCCTACGAGCGTGAATCAACCCTCTGACTACGTTATGCCCTACATGGACTTTGATGGGGCGTTAAAGGTTCTTATTCCCTCCAGGAGAGAGTGGAATGGGGATCGCCTTTTGGGGCACTTTGACACCAGGATCTATACTGACGGTTCTAGGATGGAATGTGGTGTTGGATCTGGTGTCTTCTCTGATGGAAGCGGATGGATAGCGGAAATACTCGCTATCAGGGAGGCATGTAGGGTACTGAATGACAGGAATATCTACGGGGGTATTGGTATATTTGTCGACAGTCAGGCGGCACTCTTGTCACTCAGGTCGTACATTACTACGTCTAATTTATGGTAATGAGCGGGCTGATGAGCTAGCCAGGAGAGGATCTGCTTTGGATATCTCTAACGCAATTGCAATCCCGTTAGGGACTATCAAAAGCAGAATCTCCAGACACTTTCTCCGGAAGGCTAATGACAGGTGGCGTGGGCTGAGCACGTGTAAGGTGGCATGGCTCACGTGGCCCTCTTTTGATGCACGACGTACATTGCAACTTACCAGTCGAAGTCGGAGGAACATATCGAGGTTGCTGGCGGTATTGACGGGTCATTGGATGTTAGGCAAACATGCAAATCGACTCGGACTTCCATCGAACGACCATTGTCGCAGCTGTCTGGATAAAGAGAAGGAGGAATCGGTTTTCCACCTTCTCTGCGAATGTCCTGCACTGGCGGCTAAAAGACACATATACTGGATGGCCTCTCTGCGATATCTGAAGTTGGACTGAATTATCTACTGAGATACCTCACGGCCACGGGGTGGATCTAGTACCCTGCCTCTTGGATTTATTCTGAGATACATTAATAGCTGACGAGTGATGTGGTCCTGTCAAAACGGAGTCATATAGACTCTACTTGACTGTTGGCGTGCAGCGAACTACCACGATAACCAACCAAGCACCCTTTCTTCCAATTGTAACTGCGAAGTATCCTGGGAAAGTAATACTCTCTATACAAAAAACTCATTATATGATTTATTTCAGGAATAAAAAATTTAAGAATTTTTAATCCTGTATACATTTTAATAAAAATTTTAAAATTCATTCCAATTATTTGATGTGATTAAATGATGGGCCGTTGTACCTCCCATACAAAGGAAATACATTAAATGGCATATCTGCAGAACTATTATTTTTATAAGCTTTAAATTCTGCTTAATTGGCTACAATATCAGTTTACAGTGCATGTGGTGCACCCCTCTATATCAAAATATAGATTTGATTTCATTTCTGGAAAACTGCATTTTCTATATATTTGCTTTAAACTTTGTACGAGCTATTTTTGATCACAATTTCCTAAATCTATCTCCTAATAAAAACACCGCAGGGCCAGCAAAGAAATCCATCTTCTGCTAGTATTTATATAAATAAAAAAACCAAAATACTTGCCTGGAGTAAATCGCTATGAATGATAGTACGGTTAGCGAATTATTTATATTTATTATTATTTTTTTTATCATTTAATATTTTATATTAACAATTTTAATAAAAAGTTAAGTTTTTTTTAAACATGATGACACGAGACTTCGTGATTTCGCCTGGACTTTGGAATAAATGTCCTATACATAGTTTAAAAAGTAACATTTAATTTAAATTAAAAAAAAAATTATAACGTAAAAAAAACATTACAACTAAAATTCAATCTTACAGCATATTACAAATATTCATGTACTTAAAAAAGGACAAATTTTTTCACTACAATTTTGTATTTTCATTTACAGAATTTACAAACTTTTTACTTTATATTTGATAGACATACAAAGGACAACTATTTATTTAATTAAAAAATATTTTCAAAAACTAAGGGAATTATTTTTTAACATGACAAATTGTGTTTCGGACGTTACTAGATAAGATAAAAAACTGGACAATCCAGGATATTACAAGACAAGTGGCAACCCTGGTAACATCCTTCACAAAAAGAGGTTACACGTGTCATAATTTCGGAAAGTTTTCTTAAGGAAAAACTATAAGTTTCTATTTCATACAATTAAAAAGACTTCTAACAATTAACTACACAAAAATTGTGTTTGCTGCGAAAGTTTTACAGAATTTATCCCAAGTCAGTCTGAGTGGGATAAATGACGTGCTTAGGAATCGCAGTTTTTTTTTTAAATTATAATTTTTGTATTTTTGAACTGTAACATAAGATGTATGTATCATGGTCACCCCTGTCGCAATGGAATTACCCATGTATTATATATTTTTATATCTTTAAAAATTCTAAAGAACTCAACAAAGCGATATACTAAAATAAACAATCTATATATATAAAAAATTGATGCAAGTGCATTGTGACTTTACTACTCACGAACGGTCTAACCGAATTCGATGAAATTTTAAGGGTTTGTTTCTATGGTCGTGTAGATGCTTTATGTTTGCACGAAATCCGTCGAACGGCTTACGGGTAAAAAGGGTAAAATTGGTAACACAGTATCTCCGGGCTTTAAAGAGATATCACAAAAATTCAGAAAGGATCAAAGAGCCAATTAAAAATAATTGGATAGGTGTCTGGTACTTTTTGGAAATTTTGATTTTTAAGGGGATAAAACGGGTAAAAACTGAATTTTGGTACTTTTTTAAACAGCATTTATCTTTGAGAGGGATAGCAATAGGAAAAAAGTAAAAACGTATTTTTACTCTCCTTAAATCAATCTATAATGAATTTTTGTACTTTTTCGAATTTGGAATTTAGGGGGAACAGGGCTAAAAACGAGTAAAATTGGAAATTTTGTATCTTTGGACCTAATGCATGTAGTTCTTTATTATTTCACTTGATACGTAGCGAAGCACGTACCGGGAGGCAAGTAATATATAATTAAAATATTTTTCTTTTATACCCTTCACAAGAGACTGTAAAAGGGTATATATAAGTTTGTTATTCCGTTTGCAATTTCTTAAGTATTCATTTGCGACCCCATAAAGTATATATTTTATATATATGTCTGTCTGTATTATTATTATATTAAAATCCAGCACAATCGTCTTAATTATTGGCAAAAATTATTTGAAAATTTTTTTTTTGAAATATATCAAGTTTCTTAAGCTGCTAAATTAAATTTGGGCACGATAAAGACACTACGTCTCTATTAATAAAAATTATTCCTGAGAAAAACTAACTAATCGGTTTGAAACTAACTGAGATATAAATCAAATTTTTTTCCTAAAATTTTCAAACAAAAATACATTTTTTTAGCTTCTAGAGAACTGACAGAGTCAATATGGGTGTCAAAAAATGGTTTCACTGACAAAATTTTAATATCTACCTCTACTGCAAAATGGCGTATATGAAATATATATACATATCTGTCAAATCTATCATTTGAAGACTTACACCCTTTATTGCCCTCAATATTGAAATCAAATGAAAGGGATTGAGCGGCATAATACAATAAACTATGAAAAAGTTAAGAACCCAGACTTCGTCCAAAATAAAATGACGGATATATGGGTCAAATATAGTAATTACGGATGCATAGCCTTTAAACCCCACAATATTAGTATTAAGTGGAAGGGCTTAACCAGTAGAATATAGTAATGTGTAAAATCCTAGATGGCATCCAACACGAAATGGCGGAAAATTGCTTTCTTAACCCTATCGATATGGATATTACATGAAAGGGTCTGACTAGTAGAATACAGTTAATTATGTAAAAATTCAAAATTAAAGATGGCGTGGAAAATGTAAAAGCCAAATGGCGTATAACGTTAAATCTAAAATCTAGTCTTCTCTACGGATATTATACCTATGTGCATTACGGTGATGGGTATTATCAGATTTGGCAGGGCCGAATATAGCACTTTTACTTGTTTAATTTTATTTAGCCCATGCATTTTTATAGCTTTGAAGAAATTTCATACTTAACTAAAAACAACACACAAAAATGTTTACATTTTTTGTTATTAGTTCTAAGAATTTTTGAAATAAAAAATTCAACTAAATTTTCTTATCAGTTGCAGTTCTTATCACTGGTAAAAAACAACACAAACTCTTCTCGGAAAGAACTACAGAAAGAGAGTACTAAGTAAGATCGTCTCTTTACACAGGCCGGCTTAAAAATTCTAGGGTTTTTTTTATTATTATTATATGAAAATGATATTGTATAAACGAATCGTTGTTAACAAACAATAACAGATAGAGAGTAAGAGAAGCAAACAAATTTTTTAATTTGTTTATTTTCCATAATAATGCCAAAGCAAAGCTTGAAATAAAAAAAATAAAAATAAAATCCGCGACAGCTTATATTATAGAATTAGTGTTTTTAAAACTGTCGTTGAAAACGTAACTCGGAGGTGAAAAATTAAAGAAAAAATATTTTTATAAAACAAATTAAAGGTAGTTTTTATGTTGTTCTACAAAATCTAAATAAAAATAATATAAATTATAATCAAATTAAATGTTTTTATTTTAATTAAAGTAAAATATGTATTTGCTTTTGTGCTATGTATCTGTATTAAAAATTGCATTCATTTTTGGATTTTTTTAAAACCTTTTTTTATAAAGATGCTATTTGTTTGGTTTGTACATTTTAATACCCTACATCATGTATGTATGTTAGGTATAAGTATGTGCTTAAGTTGTAATAAAAATAAAAGAAAATTAAAGAACAAGTTCTTTATAAACCCCTAAGCATACTGATCGATTTTAAATATACTACACTAGGAATATATTTTATAATATATAATGTACATGTGCAATTATATACTTGTATTAAATTTTGGTATACACAACATTTTGGGTCCAAAAACAAACTCAATTGAATTTTGTTTGTGATCGATAAATAAGAATAAGTGTTAAAATTGTCTGATTGTTGGTTTTATCAACTAACTAAATCCTCTTTCGCCATAATTATTTTAACGTTAAAAACCCGATAATCAACTTAACGATTAAAAAATATTAAAATTTAGATAAAATGTACTACAAATGCAAGGTTCAATTTCGAAAGTAATCTTAACAATTATAAAAAAATTTTTGATCCAAATTCATATAAAATATTCCTTCCACCAAATATTTTTTAAAACTAAAATTACCCCCTTTGAAATAACATAAAAACGCCGAGACAAGTAAACTTAATTTTAGGTTTTAGAATCTAGTGGCATACTCCGATATAAAAGATCAGGCCAAACTTAAGAGATTTTGCATTTTTAAGTCTGTATTATATCTGAAGTAATTTTAATTAAAAATATAATTAGAGAAAGACGTCAAAAACTCTCTTTAAACGTAAACTCGGAGGTGAAAAATTAAAGAAAAAATATTTTTATAAAACAAATTAAAGGTAGTTTTTATGTTGTTCTACAAAATCTAAATAAAAATAATATAAATTATAATCAAATTAAATGTTTTTATTTTAATTAAAGTAAAATATGTATTTGCTTTTGTGCTATGTATCTGTATTAAAAATTGCATTCATTTTTGGATTTTTTTAAAACCTTTTTTTATAAAGATGCTATTTGTTTGGTTTGTACATTTTAATACCCTACATCATGTATGTATGTTAGGTATAAGTATGTGCTTAAGTTGTAATAAAAATAAAAGAAAATTAAAGAACAAGTCCTTTATAAACCCCTAAGCATACTGATCGATTTTAAATATACTACACTAGGAATATATTTTATAATATATAATGTACATGTGCAATTATATACTTGTATTAAATTTTGGTATACACAACATTTTGGGTCCAAAAACAAACTCAATTGAATTTTGTTTGTGATCGATAAATAAGAATAAGTGTTAAAATTGTCTGATTGTTGGTTTTATCAACTAACTAAATCCTCTTTCGCCATAATTATTTTAACGTTAAAAACCCGATAATCAACTTAACGATTAAAAAATATTAAAATTTAGATAAAATGTACTACAAATGCAAGGTTCAATTTCGAAAGTAATCTTAACAATTATAAAAAAATTTTTAATCCAAATTCATATAAAATATTCCTTCCACCAAATATTTTTTAAAACTAAAATTACCCCCTTTGAAATAACATAAAAACGCCGAGACAAGTAAACTTAATTTTAGGTTTTAGAATCTAGTGGCATACTCCGATATAAAAGATCAGGCCAAACTTAAGAGATTTTGCATTTTTAAGTCTGTATTATATCTGAAGTAATTTTAATTAAAAATATAATTAGAGAAAGACGTCAAAAACTCTCTTTAAAGTTATTAAATTATTAAGTTATTAAAATTAAGTTTATTAAATGTCTTAACATTTTTGCGTTTCAATTTCACCTATAATACATACTTACATACTTAATTAGAACTAGATTAATTATTAAAACATACCTGAATACTTTTTATATCAGAAATAATTGTATATATGTAAATAAGAAAGTGTAGGGTATAGTATGGTTGGGCTTAACCAATTATAATGTAACAAGTAGAAAAAAATGTTTCAATGTGTTTTTGTTGTTTTTATTGCATATTTAAAAGCAGGTACCATTTCTTTGTTTTTTCCAGTTTTTAAATAAAGTATTTATTTTCCAAATGCGTTTTGTATTTATTGTTTAACTCTTTTCGTTGTTGTCTAACAATCGATTTATAGAGTTTTTACCATAGTACGCAAAAAATTATGTTTGTGAATACAATTTCATTTTTTTCGCTTGTTTTTTGGATTATGCTCTGAATTGAAAAAGATAAAAGTTGTGAGTCAAATTCTATTTAGTATTTTTATTTCTTTTCATTCTTTTCGCAAATAATATAAAAATATTTTTTTTTATTGATTTCGTTTGCAATACAATTTTTATTTTTAAAATTCGTCGTGTTTCATTCCTCTCACAAATTTAATATATTTCATTCTAAGCAAAATGAATCAAAAACGAATAATTTGTTTTACAAATTTCCTCTTTTTATTTGTTGTTGTTTGTGGTATGAAAAAAATCTTAACATTAAATAATGTACAGTAGCAATCATAATAATTTAAACAACACAATGCGTTCTTAACAGATTGGATTTTGCTTATATGTACATATATAAGTAGCTGTATCGTATATAAATATTATATTTTATATATATGTACATACATACTTATATAATATTTTTATCCTCATAAATTTAATTATAATTGATTTAAAGATGCGGGCAAGAAAACAACTTTATAGGTCTAATAAAATAATTAGGCATTTATATAAAAAGGTAAAGTCTTAAAAGGATATGCGTATTAGCAAAACACATATATAAACATATATACCTGAAAATGTAAACAGAAAATTCATTATATTCCTAATTTTTTTTACTCAGTAAAGTAAAAATCCTTGTTTGTCTTAAATTGAAACTCGGTATAAAAGCTACTTTATATATAAGCATATGTCAAGCGCCTATAGGTAAAAAGTTGTGTGTCACACTGTACCCAATGCCTCTTTTAACAACAACAATACCTAAAAAACAAACGACATCAATAAAAAGGTATATGTGAAAATCATCCCTTGCAAGGAATACAACACATACATTTTTTTTGGCGCCACATAAAAAAAATGTGTGTATAGAAAAAAATGTAATACAGTCGAATTCGGTTAAGCTGCCGCCGTTTAATTGAAGAAATCACTTAACTACAATTAAATATATTTACTATATTTTAAAGAAAATAAGTTCGTTTAAGGGAAAATCAGTTTTACAGCTTTTATGTTTTTAAAGCTACAAACTTCAATAAAGGAAACATTGCTTAGTAGAAAAAATTTCTTATTAATATACGGCGAAATACAATGCTACAGCTAATTTGTTGCACTGTAGTGCAACATTTTCTCTTATTTTGTTTAAAACAATATAAAAAGTAGAAAATCTATTTAACCAAAATGGTTTCAATTTGTCCAAAGTTTTTTATTAATGAAAATCTTGCATAAGCCAAAAATATAAATCCTTTAATTATCAATTTCCCTTACCCGAATCCAACTGTATACGTGTAATGTTTGTAAGTATGATGTTTGTGTACCGCTTAGCAGTTTAAAAAACCAACTCACAATTAGAAGTATTGCTTTTATGAATGCAAGAAATACAAAAACAAAAACATACCTATGAAACATTGTTCTTCCGGCGCCTAACATTCTTAATAAAATTGTGTATGAATTCATGTCCCAAAAAATTAAAAAACAAGTTGCCACAAGCATTAACCTAAGATTCTTTACAAAAATTCTCATAATAAAATTTTAACAAATTTATTGATTTGTATTAGTTTAATTTTTATTTATTCATCGGACAGTAATTCAAAAAAGATATATACAATATGAGTCTAAATAAAAACAAAATATATAAAAATAAATATTATATCATATGTAATTGTTCCGTGGTTTCGTTTTTTATTGTTACATATTCAATTAAATTCTTATTAAGTTTTACTAAAAGCAAATTGTTTATAGTATCTTTTGATAGCTTTGATCTCATTTTTGTTAATATTATTGAGAGAGCACTAAAAGCTCTTTCGACGGAAACTTGTGTTGCCGGGACAATAAACTGAAATAATTTTTCATGGCTGATATATTGTGAAGGTACGATCAAACTACTTGTCAAGCCTTTCGTAGTATTTGTAAAAATGTGTTTGTATGTATTATACCGTCGCATTGTTGTGTGTCTCTTTTTATATCAATCATTATCGGTGTAACACATACAATCACATTTTTTACAAAGCCTATCACAATGCTTTCTAAGTTGCTTGAAGCATTAAATAACAGCAGGCTGGCAACTTAAATCTGTCCAAATTGAAATACATACGATGTTTGACGCCATCATAGCTGCACGCCTACATTTGGCGGTGGCGCCTATATAATTTTGAATATACATGTTTTTATAACAAAAACTTTTAGGGATAAAAAAGAACGAAAATTGTATGTATATTTATTTATAAAACTAATTTACGATTCAAGTAAAAATTCCACAAATATAATAGAAAAAATCAGATAAATCAGATTCATAGTTTTTGTTTTATTATACCTAAGCCTTATTTGTATTTTTAGTTGATCACTTAATATTTTACATGCATAGATTCATACGTACATACATGCATGCATAAAATATATTAACTAAACATTATAATTTTTTTAATATATTCTTTAATTCCTAAAATGGTAAAATTTTTCCCATTAACACAACGAAAATGATAAACTACAATGGCAACGCTGCTAACTTTTCTTCAAGGAAAATAAAAATTCTATTTGTGAATCGATTTTTTTTTAATTTTTCGATTATGTTCTTTGAATGAATGATTCATGTAAGAAATTTTATATTTAAATTGTGGTGAGAAATTTATTTTCAATTTTTTTAAAATATCATTTGTCTCGCAACTTTTATTTTTAAAATTCGGAAAACAAAACAAATTATTCGTCACAATGTGGAAAATTTAATTCATTCAAATTAATATCATTCATGATTAATATCTATTCGATTGATTTGCGTACTATGGTTTTTACTCTTGGTTGATTAACAAGGTGTGCTATCATGTCGTATTGTCATAATGTCATAATTTAAAAAAATTTTAAATATAAATTTAAAAAAGGTTTCCTTATGATTAAGACTATTTTAAAATTTTTAAATATTATGACAATATGACAATACGACACGATAAGACGCATAGTGAATCAATCATATGCTCTGCAACCTTATGCTTAATTATTGATTTGCTTTCAATTTCTGGTTATAATTTACATAAATATAATTGCTTTACAATAGTAGAAAAAAAGCTTCAACTCAACATTTCCGTTACTGTATACACATGTATACATATATGTATGTCTCTTTAAAATAGTTTCACTAATATAGCGTACAATTATAAATTTTTTAAATTAACTGTCAACTATTAATTCAATATTATATTTTCTTTTATTTTTTACATATAAAATGTTAAAATGTATATGAATGATCTTTGCTTATACTGGTACACACATTGTCCATCGCATATATTTCAAAAATTTGATTTCAGAAAACTGGTACGAGTGGAAAACAAGTCTAAACTTTTATAAATTATACTTGTAAATACTTTCATAGATTTTGTAGGACAAGTATTTGCTTTAGGGTTACTTTTGCAATTTCACCAACAACAAAATAAAAAATAAATTTAATAAAAATCATTTGTGCAGTTAAGTGTTTTTAACTCTAAAAAGAGTTTGACAGCTAACAGTTAAGAGTAAAACTAGAGCACTGAATTATGAAGTAACTCTTTTTCAATGTTCTGTGTTCCAACTAAAATCAAATTGTTTAAAATTGTCATTGCAGTGTTGACGTTTATAACAACATGCTTTCATAACAACAATAATTTTTAAATTAAATAAAATGCATCAAAAAACAAGTAAAAGTGCTATATTCGGCCGTGCCGAATCTTATATACCCTTCACAACGTGTAGTCATGCAATAACAGTAGTTTGTGTCACCATTCATCCCATATGAAATACGTACATACATATATAAGAACATCCCATTGTAAAATTATAAATTCTCGTATGTATGTTAAAAAAACAAAAAAAAAATAAATAAAAAAAAATTAAAAAAAAAAAAAAAATTTAAAAAAAATATTATTATATATATAATATATATAAAACAAAAAAAAAAAATAAAAAAAAATTAAAAAAAAAAAAATTTTTAAAAAAATAATAATAAAAATATAAATAATATATTAAATAAAAAATAAAAAAAAATAATAAAAAAAATAAAAAAAAAAATTTAAAAAAATTTAAAAAAAATTAAAAAAATTTTTTTTTTGGCTCAGCTGGGATTCGATGCCACGTTTTCTCTAACCAGTATACACGTTTGTATGTATGTTGTTGTTGTAATGTTGTTATTGTGAAAAAAAAATCGAGGTGGTCGTGGGTTTTTGCTCATATCTCAGTTGTTTATGTACCAATATTTCTGATTTTCAATACCGTTCTACTCCCGAATATTTCTGATATTTTAATACCTCACCCGGGTCCGAGCGATGTCGGGGGTCTTCAAAAAGTTGATTTCAACATACACACGGACAGACGGTCAGACGGACAGACGGACAGACTGACAGAGCTTAATCGACTCCCCTATTCATAAGCTTTCAAAAAATATATACTTTATGGGGTCGGAAATGAAAATTGTAGAAATTTCACACGGAATGACAAACCTATATATACCCTTTTTCACTGTGTGAAGGGTATAAAAAACATCTGTTACAGTTAAGAGGACACTGGAATAATTGTTCATCCTAAAGTCATTGATCGCTATAAAACAAACTCTTAATATTAAAGCAGTTCGTAAAAACTCTTGGTGTGAATATTTGTGCCAATATAAATAAATTCTTAATTACAATAATTTAATTTTATCAACGTGTGTACAAAATTAGCAAAATCGGATCTTATGCCTATTACAAAAAACAAAAAAAAAACAATACATGTGAAAGCACAGTGAAACATGAATTTACTTATTCCATTCATAAACTTTTGAAAGAAATTTTTTTTTTCATTCATTTAAAAAATATTTAAATCGAAAGCATTTTTGACTATTTGAATTAAAATGAAAAATGCCACTGTTCCTGATTTAACTATTTTGCTATATTTTACCATTTCTATTTTTCTGGCTTTTGCCGAAATTTTTGTATTTTTTTAGTAAATAAATTTCTAAAAAAGTGTGTGTGAAAATAGATATGTATATTCAGAGCGGTCTGCCTAGACATCATTTAATGAAATATTAGAAAATACTAAAAACACAAATTTAATAAAGAAAATAGAGGATCTTAATTTATTTTTTTAAAACCTTTTTCTATTGAAATGTTAAGGTGAATTTACCCATTAGTTCTGAAAAAAATTTTTTCCCGATAATAACATTTTTTACTGAGAGTTTTCTGCAGAACGATTCACCTATTTAAGAAAATTTGTCCGAAAAAACAAAGCTGCCATATAATATAAAAATGCAAACAGTTGTACAAAGTGGCAGCACCGCTAGCAAACTATGTAAATAAATACAAACGTAAATTATTTCATTAAAATATATGTGAAAAAATTTCGGATAGAAGAAAACTAAAATAATTATTTTTAATTGAAGTGCATAAAGTCAATTTGTTTGCAAAAGAAATTTATTTTTGTATAATAAATGTACTGACACTGTGTGATGTGGCAACCAAATTCAATTTTCATCTAAATATTAAAAAAAATGGCATCCCAATTCAGTTTCTTCTGAACAAGAATTAAAATTAAACCAATTCAAGACAAAACTTTCTGAACAAAATAATCTCTCTCTCTCAAAAGTAAAACGTCAAACTCAATATAAAAAAAATTTGTTCTGAACTAAAATTTTATGGGTGAATCCAGCTTTAAACTTTTAACTGAGAATGATGACAAGTTGATGTTGATGCTTGTTCACGTGCACTTTTTGGTAGAACGCGCTAAATAAGATAATAGCATTTTTCCACGGTAACGATATTCTTAATTCGATGTACTATTTATAATTAAAAGCATAATTACGAACCAAATTACATAATTTTCCCATGCAAAATTTTCAAAGCAAATTACTATTTTTGTGGGTAATTCATTTGGAATTACCATCCGAATTATAATAAAATCAGTGTCTTCTCTACTTTTTATCGATAGTTTATCATATCCAGCTGTCAAAAAAATTAAAGCAAAGCGAAAAGCAAAAAGTTCAATTTCATATATGAAAAATAAAATGGAAGCAGAAAAGAAAATTTTAAAGAAAGTTGTTAGGTCTAGAGGACTATTGGCCACATCAAAATTATTGAATGAGACGAAATTGTGTTTAGAAGTTTGCTGGATGCACTGGTCCTATTTTCTTGCACTTTTCTTTTCTTTTTCTGGTAATTAAAAAAAATAATGATATTATTTGCATACAATTCTTATAAATTTTCTATATAAAATTTTATATTTCTTAATGTTCACCGCCAAAAAACAAAATGATAATTTAAATAAAAAAAACACGAAGAAGAACTGTCAAATCAAATTAACAATATGTCGTGGACACAGGGCAATTCACTTATGTAAGTAATTTGAAGAGCGAATCAAGTAATTAAATGTGTCGTGAAAACATGATAAAATGCATTGTTTGCTTTGTCCGTTAAAGACCTATACTTGTATTTAAAAGGTGGGCTACTTAAAAGTTTAAATTTAAAAATGCAATTAAACAAAAACGGTTTGAAATGTTGACATTTTTTTGTTGTTGTTAGAAATGAAATATTATTTCAATAATATGGCTGTCGCAGCTGGCCTCACAATACTCCATTTGATCGGTCCAATTTTCAAGCACTTGTTCGAGTGTATTGGGCTATAACTCGGCAATGGCATTACGAACGTTTGCCTTTAAATGCTCAATTGTCTCTGGTTTGTCTGCATAACACTTGTCTTCAAGAAATCAGTTATCATTGTGCAATTGATGTCTCCATTTTCAAAGAAATATGGACCAATGATGACTATGCTCCGCAAGCCCCACCAAAGTCACTCGTGACGGGTAAATTGGCTTCTGTAAGACCACGTTTGAGCTTCAACAGAAAAGATGATTTTTTTTTGGAAAAAACATTTTCGTGCGATTTTCGACCAATTGTGTTTTTTTAAAATTAATAATCACTACTTATTATTTTTAAAATTTAAACTAAATCTACAATATTATGTATTTGTTTTGTCATAATTTCCGTCCATAAGAAGATTAAAAAGTTATACTTACTCGTACGAATTATTTTTGAAATGTGTTATTTCAAAATTTTCTTAATAAAATAATTATTTAGTTTCTTATCAATTAATGTTAAATTTCTGTTATCACTATAATGTTGACTTTTGAGGGCAAGGATTTGCTTTGTATGTACAGACATGTAAATAAATGACAAATTTTCGTATAATAAACAAATAAAATTGAGTGAAATAAAAAAAAATAAAAATACAGGGTCTGGCAGTGAAACCTGTCCATAGGTTGGTGGTGGTGTGCAATTTAAGAAGGTGGGAGTTTTGTTGCAATGAATCAGGGACCGTAACGGTTATACTTTTTATAAAAAAATTGCCTTTTAATAATAATTTTTAAATTTGTATTTTTTGTTTGGTAAATAATAGCTATTTTTTAAGTTTTCTTTTTTGGTTGGAAAATAAAGTTATTTTTCAATTTTTAGTTCTTGTTTTGAAAAAAATACCTAGTTATTTTAAAATGTTTACTTTTTGATTAAAAATAATTGATTACTCATTAAGCCTTATTTTTTGATTCGAAAACAAAAATTAAATTAATTCTGCAAAAAGGAGTTTATGCATGGAGTCTGGAGATAAATTTGAACTTAAATCAGTCAGTATTAGTTTTAGGGCGGAAAATGCTCTTTCTACAGTAACTTGTGCCGCTGGCATTCTATGCAAAACTTGCGCAAATATATGTATATAAATACGGATATATATATTTTTTTCCTCCCAATATTTCATTTAATCTGTATTTACGTGAATGGGCTTGGGGTTGAAGTTATCGTTTTCACTCTAAAATAGCTTCTGTCGACTTAAGCGGCTATACCATATTGGAACAGATATAAAATAAAAGTAGTTTTATTTTCTAAGCAAAAAATAAAACTTATTAAGTAATCAATAATTTTAAAGCAAACAGTAAAAATTGAAAACTATTATTTTCCAACCAAAAAATAAAACTTGAAAAATAATTATTATTTTTAAGCTCAAAATAAAACTTTAAAAGTAACTGGTCTTTCCCATGCAAAAAATTGAGCTCGGAAAATAATTATTAATATTAATTTTTTTAATAAAACTTAAAAAATAAAAATTAGTGCTCGCAGAGGTACCCGTGTATCAACGATTATGTTGGTGCACTTCTTTTTCTTGCAGCATTTCTATTTTATTATGATTCTTTTGGTTTAAAATTTTGCAAAATAACAATTATTTGAGGTCCCTGCAATGAATCGTTGGACCAGTGAATACCGTATCAATCTCACCGAAATGTTTTCACATAAAAAGATATTGTGATTTAACAAGTTTACGTTTTTTAGCTTTTTCAAATCACGTCAGGCTTCACTGCCGAATTGGTTTTTATAAATAATGTTAAAAAATGCAAAATTTGTATATAAAATCAATTATTTTACAGATTTAACAACTTTAATGCCTTAATATGTGTGTGAACATACTCTATAAAATACAAATATATATCGAATGTTTGAGATATAATTTAAAAATTTCACTTAACAATAATAGTTTATGGATTTAAAACAAAAATCTTGAAAGTTATTTATTTGCTTGCACACTTGTCTGCCTTAAAATATCTATTTATATTTATGCTATAATAATTTTTATGCTTAATACTTTGTACATGTTTTTCGAACACTTGCAATAATTTTTCGTCATTTAAAGTAGATTTTCTGAATCTGAAATGCAACAATTTGGATGATTCTCAAGGTCATCGGGTGAAAATTCTCTCCTACTTATTCTTAATATGATTTTGGTTGAAAAATGCTGTGTATGTTCTGGCTGGGGAGTCCTGTTCCTGTAAATTACAAGTAAGAGCACTATATTCGGCTGTGCCGAATCTTTTATACCCACCACCAATTTTGTGTGCATTTAAAGCACAATATTTATTATTTTGTTAATCATTATGAAATAATCTCTTTATAATAAAATATGTATCACTTTCTTTGTAGAGGGTGGTTAAATTTTAAGGGCCCATGTTAAAGGTGAACTACACCTAGTCTTTAAATTTGTTTTCTGCATTTCATTTGACATTTCTCAATCTCAAACTTACTCAATTTGATCCGTGGAAAGATACGCAAATGAGCAACACTTTAAAGTTATTCAGGTTTTTTATAAAAATGGGCGTTTAAATCAAAATGCATTTTGTGCACTTCGTAATCCTTTTGATCAACATAATCGTTCAAATTCGTCCACAATCGGGAGAATTGTAAAAAATATTTAAATTTCTGCAAAGCAGGTCTGTATAAAATGTTAGAAAATCTGTGAATGCCTTCTTAGTTCGTTGAATGGGAACCACTGCTGGTTTTTGCGATAGTGTGGCAAAAGAGCAGTCAACCTCGCCTCATCATCATGCCCAACAATTGAGCATCAATATTGTCATTGAAAATTTGGACCATCAGATAGAGGAGTAGCGCCAAGGATAGGGGGGCCATTTGGCCGATATTTTGTTAAATACATAATTGAACCATAAAAATATTATTTATTAACAAAAATAAATAATAATAATTTCCTTTTATAACTTTAATATGCTACTAAAATGCTTTTGTAAATGTAGTCTTTCAATGAAAGTGGGCGTTAAAGTAGGCGTGTCAATAAAGTTTCTGCTAATAAGTACAACTTAGATATTTCAATATAGTCCTTTATTTTCCCAAAAACTTTGTCAATAGAGAAATTACATGAATTTAAGATAAATTTAATTTAATAATAAATTTAATTTTGGCGGTTTTATGAGCTTTTAAATTTCATTAACGGTAGATAACGTGAAAAGTGGGCGTTATAGTAAGCGTGTCAAAGTTATTTTTGCGCATGAGTACAACTTAGGTGTTCCAATATAGCCCTTTGTTATTCCAAAATCTTTATTAATAGAGAAATTATATGAATTTTGAGTAGAACGTTATATGGGAGGTGGGCGTAAAAGTGGGCGTGGCACATTGATTTTCCGTTAAAAAAAGCGTCTCACCAAAAAGCAAAGTGTGCAAAATTTCAGAGTCGTACATCCAATTTTGTTGCTTTTATGACGTTTTGGTTTTTAAATATACCGAAAAATACACTGTGCGGTATAAATTTTCGTACATTTTGATCGATAACTCCTCTCCTAATGCATAGATTTAGATAATTTTCGGGGAAAAATATTGTTTTTACTCAGGAAATATATATTCGAAGTTTCATGAGTCTACGTTAATGCGTTTGGACACAATTCCATTTTATTCGATGTTCGAAGGACACGGTTTTTTCGACCTACTCTTGCTTTTCGAGCTATAACTCTCTTCCTATTAATCCGATTTAGCCCATTTTCACTACCAAACAAACCTTGTCTATAAGAAAGATTCTGGCAAAATTTGAGCCCCCTAGCTTTTTCGGTGCGACTTCTATCGTGCTTTCAACAGATGGACAGACGGACGGACATAGCTAGATCGTCATCAAATCGAACCCTGATTCAGAATGTATATACTTTATGGGGTCTAAAATGAATATTTCGATGTGTTACAAACGGAATGACAAAATGATTATACCCCCACCATTTTTTTGGTGGCGGGTATAAAAAGGTAAAGGAGGCTGAGATGCCAATGGAATAAAGTGAATGAATGTGAAGGTAAATGCATAATGAGGGCATGGATAGTGACAAACAAAACATTCCTAATATCCCTACTAAAAATACAGATTCTGAAAGGTGATAACAATACCTTTAAAATAAGCCCAGATCCAGATCAGAAATCTACTATAATTCTATCCGATTTTATGACGAATTTTATTAAATTATTCTATGTATATATGGAAAAATATCTATTTTGAAATTTTGGGGGGCTCCAAACCCGACTTAGTGCTATGGTCTTTTGAGCAAAATTTCTCAGAATCACCTAAGGATTACGTTTTGCTATACGCTTCATCCAAATATATATATTTATATATATATACATAGGACGATCTAGCTATACTCGTCTGTCTGTTGAAAGCACGATAGAGCTCGAACCGAAAAAGTTAGAGACATAAAATATTTCGGATAAGTAAGGTTTGTTTGGTATGGAAAATTGGCTAAATCGGTATATTAACAAGAGAGTTATAGATTGTAGTGCGAGAGTAGGTCAAAAAAATGTCCTTCCTATGTCAAATAAAGTACAATTGTGACTTAACGTATTGGGGTAGAACGATGAAGTTTCGAAAGTATATTTCCTAGTAAATAAAAAAATATTTTCCCGGAAAATTGCTCAAATCTATACATAAAGAAAGAAGCTATAAATCAAAATGTATGAAAATTTATACCTCTCAGTATCTTTTTCGGTCTACTTAAAATTTAAAACGTAATAAAACGGACAAAAGTTGATGCACAATTTTAAATTTTCAAGACATTGCTTTTTGGTTAACATATTTGTAACAACAGAAAATTTAGGTGTCACGTCCACTTTTACGCCAACCACCATATAACATTTTATTTTAAATTCATATAGTTTCTCAATGGATAAAGATTTTTGAAGAATAAAGGACTATAAGTTGAATTCATTAGCTGAAACTACTCTCTACACTACTCACATATTCTACTATTAATGAAATCGATAAGCTCATAAAACAGACAGAATTAAAACTATGACGATAAAATTTTGCACGTAGGTAACACGCCTATTTTAACGATTACCTGTTAATTCATATAACTTCTCCAGGGACAAAGATTGTGAAATAATAAAGGACTTTTTATAAAAAATATCTCAGTTAAGTTCATTAGCACAAATTACTTCGACACGCCTTCTTTAACGCTGGATTCACACATTTTCTGGTATCAATGAAATTTTAAAGCTCATAAAACCGACATAATTAGAGGTATGATTATTTAAAATTGATATAATTTCTATACGGACAAATATTTAAAAAAAAAGAAATCTATAAAGGATTATTTAAGTGAAATTTAAATATTAATTATATTATTTTAAGAGTAGAAGGTGCCATGCCCACACAAAGCTAATATTCTTTTTTAAACTACCTCTAGCTGCCAAAAGCTGCTCTTCAATTTTCAAAAAAATTAAATATCGTATCACTCCTAATATAGATATACATACATAAACTTTTATTTCAAAACTAAATTTAAGAAAATAAATTAATAACAAATCGAAGATACACAAAGAAAGTGATACATATTTTAGTATTAAGAGATTATTCTACAGCAATTACTTTTAATAACAAAGTAAAACATTTCGTGCTATAAAAGTACATAAAATTGGTGGTGGGCATCCAAAATTCGGCACAGGTAGTGCTCTTACTTGTTTAATTTAAAAACTAATCAATCTTAAATTACGCAGCACGTATTTCAAAATATGTACAGTTTTATTTTTGACGTTATACAAATATCAGGTTATAAGCAGATTTTAAGTAACAGATATGAATTTTAAATATATTTGTTTACTACAAACACATACATTTCACTTATACGACTATTTAATAAAGGTCATCACTTATTCATTCTATGAGACAAATAATGTTTACATTACATTTTGCACTACTATTGTCTTGTTTGAATTTGTTTTTTTATTGAGCCATTCATTAAGAATCAACAAAAAAATGAATATACATAAAAAAGCAAGAGTGTTATATTCGGCTAAGTCAAATCTTATGTACCGTACACCAACATGTAGTTATGTAAAGTTTTTTTTTAAAAAAAAAAACCTCACCATTATAAAATCTTGATTAGACTAAAGCAAAGTTGTGCCATAACAGTATGTAATCAAATGACATCTTGAATTTAAACAACTAAGAGTACTATATTTGGCTGTGCCGAATTTTTAATACTCACCACCATTTGTGTATTTTTATAGCACAAAATTTATTATTTTGTTATTAACAGTAATCACTATGAAATAATCTCTTTTTACTAAAATATGTATCATATTTGCAGAATTGGTGGTGAGTATAGAAAATTTGGCATAGCCGAATATAGTGCTTTTACATGTTTTCCTTCGATTGAGCGATGTCTGCCTGCTTGTGTGTATGTTAAAATCAACTTTTTGTAGCCTCTTTTATAATTTATAGAAACGTTTGTTACTATTTATTATATGCCTATGGACTATTTTTAAGAATTTGGTTACTAATTTCACCAGCAGAATGAAGTACACTCTAAAAAACTTTAAGTTTTATGATATATAATAGTGTATGATGTATAATAAAAAGTGATTAAAATATTATCCTGTTCACCAGCCTAATACACGCAAAGAAAAAATATGGTTGTGGTAACCATAATCGAAGAGCAACATACCATGATTGAATTGTATGATTAAGGTTAATAATAGTAATGGTTACCAGTTATCATTATTATGTTTAATTAAAGTATCATTCAATAATCATGTATATGACTACAATTGAAATCGACAATCTTTGCTTATTACGGCAAATTATTGTCTTTTGCTGTAACATACACATATTGATTGTACTTACCAATTTAATTGCAATTTTTATACCAAAATTTTTTTTAAATTTTCTTTAATTTTTCGCAATTTGTGTTCATTTTTTTGACATCTCAAACTTTTAAAATAATAAAAATTTATTCAGCAAGAAGAAGAACAATTGAAATCAAATTATTATTAAAAAATCATAGCTTGATTAATTTGTAATCATACTGTTGTCTCACCTATAATTTAATGATTATTTGTACTTTTTAATGCTTTTGAATATAAAGTTATTTTTGTCGTCATACTTTTTTTTAATCATACTATTTTTAAATGATAACCATTTTGAAAATTTTACGAAAAGTAAACATTAAATGATACAATTCAAACAAATGCTTGATTATCGTGACAAAATATATGATGAAATGAAACAAAAATAACTATTACTTGTTTTCGACAACCAAATATTGTTATAGAAACTATAATATGACCGTCATGATCATGTCGTAACCATGGTTTTTCTTTGCGTGTAGTTGATATTAAATGAAAGAGTTGTACCACATTAGAAATAGAATAAGTTTTAAATAAATTTAAAATTCAGGATGACGTCGAAATGAAAGGGTTAGCAACATTAAATTTGAAATCTAGGCTGCGCTACGATGAGTTTGTTATCGGAATTTTAACTGATATAGTAATTTAGTTATAACCTTAAAATCACTTCTATAATTCGATAAATAAATAGTTAATTTGTTGAAGATGCTATAAATGAATTAACTTAATATGTATTTGAATTTGATTTATTTATTGTTTATATGTAGAGTAACGTAACTAAATGATTCATCAACATAAGTTAATGATATAAAACAAATTTAAACGGTAAAATTTTCAGATTAACTTAAAAAAATATTGCGATCTACTTAATAATAATAAGCTGACAGGTGTTTGACTCTGTTCTGAAATTAAAAACCATAATGGAATAAAAATACCTCCCGATAATATTTTTCCCAAACAAATCGTTAAACACTTCTTAAGCAAATGGTAATTATTAACAAAACGTTTTTCTTTTTTGGGAAAACGATCTTCAAATATTAGTTTGATTAAAAAATCTTTAAAACGTCCCAATAATGCATATTTATTTATCTGTTTGAACTTTCTTTCTCATCTTTCATAAACTTATCTCTTACATTAATACATATAACTTTTTAAAACTACTTCACAGAAAACAAGTAAGAGTGCTATATTCGGCCATGCCGAATCTTATATACCCTTCACAACGTGTAGTCATGCAATAACAGTTGCTTGTATCACCATTCATCCCATATGAAATACGTATACGTATGTACGTTAAAAAAACGAAAAAAAAAATTTTTAAAAAAAATTTTTAAAAAAAATTTAAAAAAAAATTTAAAAAAAAAATTAAAAAAATTATTATATATATAATATACATATATAAAACAAAAAAAAAAAAAAAAAAAAAAAAAAAAAAAAAAATTAAAAAAAAAATAATAATAAAAATATAAATAATATATTAAATAAAAAATAAAAAAAATAAAAAAAAATTAAAAAAAAATTTTTAAAAAAATTAAAAAAAATTTTTTTTGGCTCAGTTGGGATTCGATGCCACGTTTTCTCTAACCAGTATACACGTTTGTATGTATGTATGTTGTTGTTGTAATGTTGTTTTTGTGAAAAAAAATCGAGGTGGTCGTGGGTTTTGGTCATATCTCAGTTTTTTATGTACCGATGTTTCTGATTTTCAATAGCGATCTACTCCCGAATATTTCTGATATTTTAATACCTTACCCGGGTCCAACCTATGTCGGGGGGCTTCAAAAAGTTGATTTCAACATACACACGGACAGACGGTCAGACGGACAGACTGACAGACTGACAGGGCTTAATCGACTCCCCTATTCATAAGCTTTCAGAAAATATATACTTTATGGGGTCGGAAATGAAAATTGTAGAAATTTCACACGGAATGACAAACCTATATATACCCTTTTTCACTGTGTGAAGGTTATAAAAATAAATATGAATTTCAATTACGAAATTAATATTATTAATTAAAAAATTGTTTAATTTTGCTCTAATCATCGAAATGATACTATTAATTAAATCAAAATTAATAGTTTTAATTGAAAAAATATTGAGAAAAATATCAATTAAAACAGTATTAAAAAATTAATTAAAATTTCCATAATTTTTAAAAATGATTTTAATTATTTTAATCATATATATATTTGAGATTTGGGATTTATAAAATTAAAGCATTTATTAGTTATATCAATAATATAATTTATTAAACCTGTAGAAAAAAATACAAAAAAAGAATATTTGTTTTATGTTTATTTATTCTTAATATACATTTATATTACAAAGGAATCTATAGTTTTAATAATATTTCGTTACTTATATAATAAAATTAATGTTAAGAAATAGGGTTCCACACACATACACATACTATACCATATCAAAAGCCGGATTTCCAAAAATAATTTTTAGCATCAACGACCTTGATATAAAGGAATATTAACCGTTAAAAACGCTTGATCAGGCAGAGTGAAAAAATTTAACTAACTTACCTACTAAAATAAGAATTCTGAGGAATATAAGTGGATACGAAAAAAATGTAATGAATTTTGGCATACCTACAATGAAACCGAAACCATTTTTTATATTTAAAACAGAAGATGTTTTTATATATGTACATATGTGCACTTAACAGTTCTTCTCTGCAGATTGGCGAGTATTTTTTATTATTCCGCTCCTTGAGTAACAATTATATTAAATTTATTCTTCAAATTAAATTTTCAAGAAAATGTTGATATTTAATATCAATTAAAAATATTTAATTAAAGTAATGAAGACTATAATTAGAATTCAAAAACAAATCAAAAATTTAATTAATTAAACAAATTTAAGTAATATTTTTATCTGTGTTTGCCCTGTTTTTTTGTATCAAAAATATGAAAATATCTTTGAAAACTGTGCTTCTTTATTTATTAACACCTTAATTTCTATAAAATCACACTACAAATAACTTTTATCTAACACATCTATTTAAATAGACTATTAATGCAAATTAAAAGCATTTAGTAAAATCAACTACTAACTGTCTACTAAATACTGTGTATACATTAGGTGTACTATACATACATACGTATAAGTATGTATTTATGTTTTGTGTATGATAGAGTGTGTATGATTAAAGTCACTTCAGTAAATTTCAATTTAATAAATTTAGTTTATAATCACTTGGCGCTCTAATGTGTATCATTAAAGTTAAATTACATTGCCGAATGCGGCGGCTCCTTGCTTGCAAGTAAATTGCAAACATAACATTTCATTTTCATTATATAATATAAACAGTTTACATTTACTAATGTGTATGTACATACATATATACTCAGAGGTGCCTATAGTGAATAACATACAAATATATAAAATCTTATGTGCGCGTCATCATTGTTAATGCAGCAAGTGAAATTGCTGTTTAAAATTATTTTACAGCGTCAATTGAATTATTGATACAAAACTTAAATGTATGTCTGCATAAGTTTGGATAATATTTCAAACATCTTTGCTAATAATGAAGGTATACAAATTTTAAGTAACAAATAAACAGCAGCTAATCCCTAATGATATAAAAGAGCTACAGTGTTAGCGTCATATTTTAATCAATTATTGATTAAACTAAGTGCAGATTTAATACAGGGTGTTCCAACCAAAACGCACGATGTTAACTGTAAATAAAACAAAAAGTTTTCAGAGAATTATCTTAATATTTTTTATTATGATAGAACGATTCATGACAATTATCTGTGAATCGAAATATCGGTCGAATTCTCGCCAGTAGCGTCGGTGACATACTTCCGCTGGTTTATGTTTTCAATGACACGGAGGTATAATTGAGGTTCAATGTCATTAATGTGCGAATTATCTCATACTTTAGGTCTTGAGTTGTTCTTGGTTTATTGATGCTGTTGGAACCACATATCATCTAGGTCCATATCCTCAATTTCTGACCACAAGAAGTCCGTTATTATCTCGTGATAGCGAACACTATTCACGGTAACTGCTTGGCCGACCTCGTTTTCGAAAAGTTCGACCCGATTACGCCGCCAGCCCATAAACCGCACCAAACCGTCACTCCTTGTAGATGAATCGGCTTTTCAACAATCACTCGTGGATTCTTATTCTGCATGTGCCTCGTCGCTGAAGATGATTTATTTTTTGTAAAGTCACCATTTACTTCTGACTGTTTAACCAGTCATTCGAAATTCGAATCGGTGATGTTCGTGGGACGTTCGATTTTTGGGCACGACGACGAGTCGAGTTTGACGTCAGAACTGGGCGAGCATTCAAAGGTGTTTTCACATTTCCTACAGACACGGTTTGTTGAATTTCCGCACAATTCTCCTAAATGTGAACACATTCGTCTGATCGTGATGAACAAAAAAATCATGAAGTGCACGAAATGCATTTTGATTTGAACGACTATTTTCGTAAAAGGCTTTAACAATCTTAACTCACTTGTGTACCTTTTTATACCCGCCACCAAAACAATGGTGGGGGTATATTCATTTTGTCATTCCGTTTGCAACACATCGAAATATCCATTTTAGACCCCATAAAGTATATATAATCAGGGTTTGATTTGATGACGATCTAGCTATGTCCGTCCGTCTGTCCGTCTGTTGAAAGCACGATAGAGGTCGCACCGAAAAAGCTAGGTGGCTCAAATTTTGCCAGAATCTTTCTTATAGACAAGGTATTGAAAATGGGCCAAATCGGAATATTAGGAGGTGAGTTATAGCTCGTAATGCAAGAGTAGGTCGAAAAAACCGTATCCTTCGAACATCGAATAAAATGGAATTGTGTCCAAACGAATTAACGTACAGTCATGAAACTTCGAATATATATTTATCGAGTCAAAACAATATCTCACCCCAAAAATTGCTTACATCTATGCATTAGGAAAGGAGTTATAGATAAAAATGTACGAAAATTTATACCGCGCAGTGTATTTTTCAGTATATTTTAAATTTAAAACCTAATAAAACGGATAAAATTAGATGTACGATTCTGAAATTTTGCACACTTTGCTCCTTTGTAAGAGGCTTCTCTGTAACGGAAAATAAATGTGACACGCCCACTTTTACGCCCACCTCCCATATAACGTTTTTTCTTAAATTCATATAATTTCTCTATTAACAAAGATTTTGTAATAATAAAGGACTATATTGAAACACCTAAGTTTTACTCATTAGCAAAACAACTTTGACACGCCTACTATAACGCCAACTTAACACGTTATCTACCGTTTATGAAATTTAAAAGCTAATAAAACCGCCAAAATTAGAGGTATGATGATGAAATTTGCTACATATATCCTTCTAATCAATGTTATTGTTGTACCAAAAAGTTTAGGTGTCACGCCCACTTTAACGCCTACCTCCCATATAACGGTTTATCTTAAATTCATGTAGTTTCTCTATTGACAAAGTTTTTGGAAGAATTAAGTACTATATTGAAATATCTTAGTTGTATTTATTAGCAGAAACTTTATTGACACGCCTACTTTAAAGCCCACTTTCACTTAAAGACTAAATTTACGAAAACATTTTACTATCATATCGAAGTTATTAAGGGTGGTTAAATTTTAAGGCCCGATGTTGATTTTAAATAAAACACAAATTATTTAAGAAATTATTATCATTTCTTTTTATAATGATAATATTTGTATAGTTCAATTATGTATTTAACAAAATATCGGCCAAATGGCCCCCCATCTTTGGCGCCACTCCTCTATCTGATGGTCCAAATTTTCAATGACAATGTTGATGCTCAATTGTTGGGCATGATGATGAGTCGAGGTTGACTGCTCTTTTGCCACACTACGAACTAAGAAGACATTCACAGATTTTCTAACATTTTATACAGACTTGTTTTGCAGAAATTCAAATATTTTTTACAATTCTTCCGATTGTGGACGAATTTGAACGATTATGTTGATCAAAAGAATTACGAATTGCACAAAATGCATTTTGATTTGAACGCCCATTTTTATAAAAAAAACCTGAATAACTTCAAAGCGTTGCTCATTTGCGTATCTTTCCACGGATCAAATTGAGTAAGTTTGAGATTGAGAAATGTCAAATGAAATGCAGAAAACAAATTTAAAGACTAGGTGCAGTTCACCTTCAACATGGACCCTTAAAATTTAACCACCCTCTACAAAGAAATTGATACATTTTTTTATTATAAATAGATTATTCCATATTAAATATTGTGCTTTAAATGTACACAAAATTGGTGGTGGGTATAAAAGATTCGGCACAGCCGAATATAGTGCTCTTACTTGTTATGGTTAAATTAGTCAAACACTGAAACAAAGAAATTTAGAATTAAGTTAGATCATGGGGGGTAGCCTTCGTAAGTACGCAAATGTTTGTAATGTGGTTCAAATAATACGTAATATGCCATTTTGTTTTAGACGCCATTTTAGATCTGTGTTTATTCCGCATTACCTGTATTTCACTAAAAAAGTCGTTTAATTTAATACCAGTATTAGAATGATCCTAAAAACTATATGAGATCAGCCATATTGTTGTGTTGTTAACCTTGGATTTGATTTTTTTTCAAGGTGTACTGTATGCTAAAGAACAGATGCACTTATTTACTTTTACTCAAAACTCCGCCAGTAATATGTTTAGATGGCTGATTTTCAATAGCAAAATTCCTGAAAGTATATCTAATAATTTGATATCAGTATACGGATGGACAACTTTTATATCTAAATTTCTTTATCTATAAGGATTCAGAATATACATAAATGATTTTGTTTGTCACAAATGTATATTGTTAAAATAACAAATGCTTCGACAAACTTATATATATCCTTTAAACTATCTATGAAGGAATATGAAAAGAGTGCAGTGTTATCTTCAATTTAATTTTAAAAAAATCGCAAAAGAGATAAATAGTCATAATGAAATCTATAAAAAATACATACTGAATACTATTCTTCATGAAATAATTTTTTTATGCTAATTATCAAATATAGATCAAAATAGAGACGACATACATTCCTCACTGTTACATAAACCTACATATTGACAGAACAAGCTAATAATGCCCTTCATCATCATATACATAGGTATAATAACCCCTTCGAAGCGTAGCCTTAATAATATAAGCCATTTTGCTTTATTATTTTGGACACCATTTTCATTTTGATTTTTTTTAATACTTAACAATATTATAGTAGTCAAGCCCTTTCGTATGATACCCATATTAATAGAGTTTGCATTTTGTTTCGGATGTCATCTTGGACTTTAGACATTTTCATATTTTACTCTATTCTAATAGTCAGACCCTTTAATTTGCTACTAATGTTAAAGAGATTGAAAGGAAAAACTCTTGTATATCCACCATTTTATTTAAAACGTTATTTTTTATTTTAACTTTTTCTGGTCAAGCTCTTTTGTTTGATACCAATATTAAGGGTGTTGAAGGGGCTAAATTTTTAAATATTAGATTTGACCGATATATCGAATAATTGTTCACCAGTAGCGACTATCATCGAGTTTTAATGTTTTACAGCGTTTTTTCTATTTTTTATGCTCTTCCATTTGATAAATGAACCTTCGAAGCATATGTATTTTGGTTTTATATCAATATTAGCTTCAAGCCGGTTCGTTAGTTTTGCTTAGGAATTATTTGCGAGATAACGGCCTACAGTTTGACACCAAACTAGCGTGTTTTGATTTTTTAAAAATAATATTTTTTAAATAATGCTTGTAACTTTGCCGATTAATAATCGATTTATTCAATATTTTTTACAAAAAGCTCAATTGTTGGGCATGATGATGAGTCGAGGTTGACTGCTCTTTTGCCACACTACGAACTAAGAAGACATTCACAGATTTTCTAACATTTTATACAGACTTGTTTTGCAGAAATTTAAATATTTTTTACAATTCTTCCGATTGTGGACGAATTTGAACGATTATGTTGATCAAAAGAATTACGAATTGCACAAAATGCATTTTGATTTGAACGCCCATTTTTATAAAAAAAACCTGAATAACTTCAAAGCGTTGCTCATTTGCGTATCTTTCCACGGATCAAATTGAGTAAGTTTGAGATTGAGAAATGTCAAATGAAATGCAGAAAACAAATTTAAAGACTAGGTGCAGTTCACCTTCAACATGGACCCTTAAAATTTAACCACCCTCTACAAAGAAATTGATACATTTTTTTATTATAAATAGATTATTCCATATTAAATATTGTGCTTTAAATGTACACAAAATTGGTGGTGGGTATAAAAGATTCGGCACAGCCGAATATAGTGCTCTTACTTGTTATGGTTAAATTAGTCAAACACTGAAACAAAGAAATTTAGAATTAAGTTAGATCATGGGGGGTAGCCTTCGTAAGTACGCAAATGTTTGTAATGTGGTTCAAATAATACGTAATATGCCATTTTGTTTTAGACGCCATTTTAGATCTGTGTTTATTCCGCATTACCTGTATTTCACTAAAAAAGTCGTTTAATTTAATACCAGTATTAGAATGATCCTAAAAACTATATGAGATCAGCCATATTGTTGTGTTGTTAACCTTGGATTTGATTTTTTTTCAAGGTGTACTGTATGCTAAAGAACAGATGCACTTATTTACTTTTACTCAAAACTCCGCCAGTAATATGTTTAGATGGCTGATTTTCAATAGCAAAATTCCTGAAAGTATATCTAATAATTTGATATCAGTATACGGATGGACAACTTTTATATCTAAATTTCTTTATCTATAAGGATTCAGAATATACATAAATGATTTTGTTTGTGACAAATGTATATTGTTAAAATAACAAATGCTTCGACAAACTTATATATATCCTTTAAACTATCTATGAAGGAATATGAAAAGAGTGCAGTGTTATCTTCAATTTAATTTTAAAAAAATCGCAAAAGAGATAAATAGTCATAATGAAATCTATAAAAAATACATACTGAATACTATTCTTCATGAAATAATTTTTTTATGCTAATTATCAAATATAGATCAAAATAGAGACGACATACATTCCTCACTGTTACATAAACCTACATATTGACAGAACAAGCTAATAATGCCCTTCATCATCATATACATAGGTATAATAACCCCTTCGAAGCGTAGCCTTAATAATATAAGCCATTTTGCTTTATTATTTTGGACACCATTTTCATTTTGATTTTTTTTAATACTTAACAATATTATAGTAGTCAAGCCCTTTCGTATGATACCCATATTAATAGAGTTTGCATTTTGTTTCGGATGTCATCTTGGACTTTAGACATTTTCATATTTTACTCTATTCTAATAGTCAGACCCTTTAATTTGCTACTAATGTTAAAGAGATTGAAAGGAAAAACTCTTGTATATCCACCATTTTATTTAAAACGTTATTTTTTATTTTAACTTTTTCTGGTCAAGCTCTTTTGTTTGATACCAATATTAAGGGTGTTGAAGGGGCTAAATTTTTAAATATTAGATTTGACCGATATATCGAATAATTGTTCACCAGTAGCGACTATCATCGAGTTTTAATGTTTTACAGCGTTTTTTCTATTTTTTATGCTCTTCCATTTGATAAATGAACCTTCGAAGCATATGTATTTTGGTTTTATATCAATATTAGCTTCAAGCCGGTTCGTTAGTTTTGCTTAGGAATTATTTGCGAGATAACGGCCTACAGTTTGACACCAAACTAGCGTGTTTTGATTTTTTAAAAATAATATTTTTTAAATAATGCTTGTAACTTTGCCGATTAATAATCGATTTATTCAATATTTTTTACAAAAAGCTATTGAGGCATTACAAAATAGTAACAATCGTGTTTGTAAATTACCTGAGGGCTGCAAAATTTTAAGTTTTAAGGTAAAAAATATAGGAACAACAGAGGCAGTCGTTCTTTTTTTGCTTATATCTAAGAAGTTAGTTTGTAATTGTACTGATTTTTAATATTGATTAACTCAAAAATATTTTCATAAAAAGTACAGAACTGTGCACCATGTGGGGCTATAAAAAGTTGATTTCAGACAACACACGGACAGACAGAAGGATGGACTGGGAAATTACAAACGTAATAACAAAGGTATATATGTATACCATTGGCAACACAAGAGAATTATCCTATAATTAAGTCTTAAACGATAAAGAATAAGTTAATAATTAGTAATAGTTTTAAAAAGTATGTTGTACTGTTGTATTGTACCAATGTCATAATGTTATAAAAGGTGAAAAAGGGTATATGTATATAGGATTGTCATTCCGTGTGAAATTTCTAAAATTTTTTTTCCGACCCCATAAAGTATATATTTTCTGAAAGCTTATAAATGGGGGAGTCGATTAAGCTCTGTCAGTCTGTCCGTCTGCGTGTATGTTGAAATCAACTTTTTGAAGCCCCCCGATATCGCCTGGACCCAGGTGAGGTAATAAAATATTAGAAATAGGAGTAGATCAGTATTTAAAATCAGAAACATCGGTACATAAACAACTGAGATATGAGCAAAAAACCACGACCACCTCGTTTTTTTCACAACAACAACATACATACATACATATGTAGATACATACATACATATGTACATACATATATACATACATATATACATACATACATACATACAAACGTGGTATACTGATTAGAGTAAACGGGGCATCGAGTCCCAGCTAAGCCAACAATTTTTGTTTGTTTTTTATTTTATATATTACTAGCTAATACCCGGTGTGCTTCGCCACCCCAAATTTTAGTATTTAATTCATATGGCAGGTGCCACGCCCACTATTGTTAATGTACTTATTTTTTCTATAAATGTTTATTTGAATATCAAAGTTGCTTTTGCAAAATTTTAGTACTCTAATCGATATCGTTTTCCAGATATACGAATTTAAGTATTTAATTCATATGGTAGGTGCCACGCCCACTAATGATAATGCACCCATATCTTGCCTAAATGTTCATTTAGATGTCAAAGTTGATCTTGCAAAATTTTCCTACTCTAATCGATATCGTTTTTCAAATATACGAATTTTAGTATTTAATTCATGTGGCCACGCCTACTATTGCAAGTACGCCTATTTTTAATCCAAATGTTCGTGTGGATGTCAAAGTGTACCGTACTTAATTTGAAGACTCTAGCTGCATTAACTTTCGTGACATATAATATTAATACTTATTCTTTAATAGGGCGTGGCACCCCGCCCACTTACAATTTCAAACCAAAGTATAGCCTATAGTTCCTTCCAGACATAGAGAAAGATTTTGTGAAAATTTCAAGGAAATCGGTCCAGCCATTTAACCGTCTATAAAGCACAAACAAACATACAAACATATAAACATACAAACACACATTGATTTTTATATATATAGATTTATATTAATATTATTTTTTTTTCTTTTTTATTATCATTTTTTTTAAATGTTTTTTAATATTTTTTTATGTATTTTTTATTTTTTTTTAATTTTTTTTAAATTTTTTTCTAATTTTTTTTATACTTTTTTTTGTTACATACATACATACGTAAATTTATAATTTTATAATGGGATGTTTTTAAAAATGTATGGTTTTTATATATACGTATTTCATATGAGATAAATCGTAATACAAACTATTGCTATTGCATGACTATTCGTTGTGAAGGCCATACAAGATTCGGCACGGCCTAATGTAGCACTCTTACTTGTTTTATATTGTTGAGTTCATTGTAAAGTTTTTAACTATTTGAAATAAAAAAATTAACAGCATGACAATTCGATATAATAACACACTTTGCGAATTTCCAATATATTTTAACGCTCATTTATTACGTCACAATGGGCCGTAATGGTCTCCGGGTGAGGGTAACTTTGCATGAGCCTTACCTACCTACCTAACGATCATTTATTAACACTATATATAAAATTATGCATATTAATAAATGTAAATTACAAAATGTTAAAAAAACTAAAACACAATTAAATAGGACGGAAAACGATACAAAGTGTTAGGGAACAAAACTGCATTTATACATAATGCATATGTTTATGAATACTACCTCATTAACTGTTCGTACGGCAGATTGATTACAAAAAAGGGAGATCGGATGAAAGAAATATTAAAATTAAGGTTCATTAAATGTAGTTTTGATTTAATGAAACAAATTATCGCAACGCCTTAAATTTTTTTGCACATTTGTTATATATAAATTCTCGTAACATAAATTGGTTGTTGTTGTTGTTTGTCTTTTTATTGCAAAACTTTAAAATTTATTTTTCTTAATATTTGCAATAAAGTGACACAAGCTTTTAGCTCATACTTACCAAAAAAATTTTAGAAAAACATTTTTTTTTAAATTTGAAATTTTTATTTTTGTATAAATATACCCTAGGAAATTTTAACGCTAAACTCCGACTACAAAGCGTAACTGTGATCCAAAACACATTTTACTCGTCTAGTGTCGAAAAATGTATTTTTAAATATTATTTTTTTGCAGTGAAAGATTCAAGTGTCATATATTAAGCATCAAAAACATTGATATAATAAATCAAAAACCAAAAATTACTAAATTTTTTTTTACTTAAACTTCAATTTCACCTAAATAATTGGCGTTAAAGCATATTTTAATACTAGAAACATGGTTACATAATGACAAAATAATGAACAGGTATTATAGCATATCGAATTTAAAAGAATACAATCATTAAAATTTTTAGTATTGGCTTAATATTAAAAATCTAATTATATTTGTGAGGTATTTTTCTAGCTATTCAACTAACTTTCCCAAATGCAAAATGAAAAAACAATATATTCTTTTAAACATTTTAAATTTGATTTATTTTATAGCTAATACATAGCTTAGTATTTGTTATTATCAGGGCTAAGATTTTCATACACCAAGAAACAAAAATATGTGCTTCTAAAAGAAAACGATTTTATTGAGCTCCTATTTATTTTTTTCCACAAGCTTCCGCTACGAATTGTAATACTTATTAGAGAAATAAAATAAGAAATTAATAAATTTTTTGCTTGCTAAATAATTCTTAACACATAAATTTAAAACATTAGCATGCACTTAAAAGCAAAGACGAATGCATGATTGTGCATTACAAATTGTTGAAATTTGCTTGCAAATCCTTTTAGTCGGAAAATTAGTTGGTAAAAAGTGATTTTAAATTTTTTACTGGCTGCAAATATGAATTTGCATGAAAATCTCAGCCCTGGTAATTATTATAATGAAATTTATATCACCTAGAAATTTATAATTCTAAAACACTTAAGCTAATGATGATGATGTAAAATTAATAAGGAAATAACAATTATGTTGTAAGAGCAACGAAATGTAATTAATTACCCAAGTAATGGAAAGGATTTATGTGTGATATTTAGATTGAACTTTATAACTTAAAGGCATTTCGAAAGAATTCATTTTAAATAATAAACCTAAATACATATTTGAGGTTATTAAGTACATTTTAAACCGAAATGTGTAGAGATAAATTTAAAAACACATAAATAATAACATATAATATGCGAATTTCGAGTTATAACCATATTGAAGTAAATGAACCATATGTTTTTATATATAATTTTTTTAATAATACTTTTTGTATGTACATCGTTATTAATATCATTCTCTTTTCTCATTTATTTTATCTTACAGATCGTGGAGTAAATTGTAATCTTACAAATAACACGAGAGTAGTAAAATTTCTCTATTAAATTGTACAACGAAAACAAACTAAAAGTGAATCATATTTTTTAAAGCAATCGACAAAAAAAAAAAAAAATATAAACAGACAAACGAGCTGAAAATAAAATCAGAAAAAATTCTCCAAAAATAAACTACCTACCTTTTTTTGCTTTAGCTGGAACTGCTCTCTATTGAATCGAACGTGATGGCAGTGTTCTACAGGTAATATACAAGCCTATACGCAAAATCGCTTGAATTAAATAAAAATTAAATAAAATAATATAATTGTGGTTTAGTTTTTTCTTTCTTTAAACGCCGGTTTAAAAAAATCGTATTTGTTAAATAAGTCATTAAAGGTATGAACTTATGAACGTTTAAACGCTATTGTTAAATGTTAAAAACAAAATAAAAGTACCCAGCAAAAAAATTTGGACGTATATAACTTCTAAATCAACATTGTAAACAGATTTATTTTAAATGACACCTAATTGAAAAATAATTTGTCATACTTGATGCGCATCAAAAAGAGTGAAAAACCTTGCAAAATATCTTTTAAAAAATTCATGTATGAATTTTATGCACTTAAATATTAAAATAGAGTGCAGTTCATTATTATACTCATATAAACATATGAACTCCAATGACATGTTAAAGTTAAAATGTTATTTTCATCAAAAGTGAATTAGTTTAACCCTCATTGCTACTTTTCGCTTGGTTTTATTTTCTTTTTTTTTATTAAATATTGTTTATTTTGATATATTTAATATTGTTTAATGTGAATGATTAATGCCGTTATAATTCTGTGGCTTAGAGGAATAGTTGCATAAATTGAATTAGCTTAAGTTGAGATAATAACAACTTTGTAATTTGGTAACTTTAAACTAAGTTAGAACGAATTTTATTCAGTGCCACTTTTATTAAATTCTAGCCAAGCCCGGCGCGCGTTGCTACGCCGCTTAATGAATAAAAATGCATTCTGAATTTTAATTGAATATCAAGTGCAAGCAGATTAGAATTATAACTTATTTTTAATGGGCGTGGCACTGCCCACTTTTCTAATCACGAAACTGTATAGTCATGACTGCTCAAAGTTTCAGAAAAAGTAGCTAAAAATGAAACTTATTTTTTGTGGACGTAGCCCCGTCCACTTTTTACCACCCATAAACACTCCCTGGAATGTGTGTAACTTGCCAAAGTTTGAGTCCGATCGGCCTTACGGTTTCAGAGTCTATAGCTAACACACACACTCTTATATATATTATTTTATTAACAAAGACAAATGTTTATGATAGTTTTTATTTTAAAGGATATTAATTTCTAAAAATCAACTTTAAAAGTGGTTTTTTGTAAAAACTACAAAATTAGACATAATCAGTTTTTCTTATTGGCATACCATGAAGAGTAAAGCTGAAAGAAATTTTTAATTTTTTAAAAGAATTGCAAACGTGTTTTGAATTTTTATTTCTTTGACATAAAAACGTTCGAGAAGATCTTTATCCAGTAATTATCTTAAATCTTAGTTTTTATATATGTATATATGTTGTGTTTAATGTTTTTAAAATTTTGTTTTTTTTTTTATATATTAGAAAGTGACAAGGGATCAAAACTCGTTCTGTAAAACTGTAAATGAAATTTTTTTCATATCATAAGTATTATATGGTGCCACCACATATGTTACTGTACAAAAACTTTTTATTTCACAATTTCACAGAACGTTAATTAATATCCAGGTGTAAATTTGTTTTATATTAATTTTTATTATAAAAAAAAAAAAAAAAAACGTTTCAGCGTCTTAGAAACAAACGATTTAACTATTAGTAATAAGAATTAAAAAAAAATATAACTTTAGGTTTTTTTTTAATTATTACAAAAAATATGTATTTAGAGAAAACCGACTAACAATTAATGATTAAATAAAAACTTATATACTACGAAACATATTATTTAATTTCTAGTAGTAGATTTTTTTTCTTCAGTAAAATAATTTTTTTAAAGATTTGAAATGCTACTTATTTGTAAAATTGTTTACTAAATAAAACTTTATAAAATATTTATGGTAAAATTACCATTAGTAGCAAGTTGTCTAAAAATTACTTTTTAATAAAAAAAAATTATTTTTTTGCCAAATACCATAAGTTCTTTAATTGCAAAAATTTAAGAAAATATTTTAATTTTAATATATAATTATAAAGAAGTTGTTTTAATAATTTTCACTGATCAATTCCTAATTGGGCTTTTTATTGACACATGTGGATGGGAATTGTTGCTCATTTAGTTTGGCAGTGATTTAATTCAAAAACATAGTAGTAACGGCTTGAAAAGTTATTTTATTACTTGTGCAAAATAGCGAACTCAAAAAGAATAAATCTATTATTGTATAAGAAAATGACATTTATATGTAAAGTAAATTTTTTTTTTAACATAGTATTTGAGATAGTTATAAAAGAAAATCCTCATTTTGAATCATCGTGTTTAATAAGAACAAGTAATAGTTTTACCTTTACCATCATGCACACAGATACAATTACCATATCGTAGCGTAGCCTGAATTTCAGATTTAATGTTATACGTCATTGTTTCTTTATTATTTCTAAAGCCATTTTCGACAGTTTACTGCATTCTTCTAGTCAAGCGCTTTAATTTGATGCCCATATTGATGGGGTTAAAAAAAAATTATCCAACATATTGTTCCATATGTCATCTTGGATTTTACACTTTTACATAGTTTGCTGTAAACAATGCTCCGGTGGATAAAGGTTACACATCCGTAATTTTTATGTTTGGCCCACATATCCGTCATTTTATTTGGGGCACCATCTCGGATTTTAGCTTTTTCATATTATACTGCCAAGCCTTGTCATTTGATACCAAAATTTTGGGGGGGGGGGGGGGGTTTTGTTTTGTGTTGAAGAGAATAAATTTCTTATTAATATATTTGACCCATATATAAATTTATTGTACGCCATTTTGTAATGAGGAACATTATGGATTTTATTTTATTATTGTTTTATATTCTGCTAATTGAGCCCTTTCATTTTGTATTTATACTGATACTCTCGGTTATCTGGAAGCAATAATTTTCTTAATTGCAGTTTGTAGTTTGGTGTCTTTAGTGTGCCTAGAAATAAATCGATTTGTCAAATATATTTTAAGAATAGCTGTAACAAACGTTACAAACGTGATAACAAAATATTATAGGGCTGCAAATTTTTTAGTTTTATAGGAAAAAACCAGAGACAATAGTGTTTATTTACTTATATCTCAGAAAGTTAGGGGTTTGTTTCCGAATATTTCCATATTTTTTAGTTTTATAGGAAAAGTCCAGAGACAGTAGTGATTATTTACTTATATCTCAGAAAGTTAAGGGTTCGTTTCCGAATATTTCCATATTTTTTAGTTTTATAGGAAAAAACCAGAGACAGTAGTGTTTATTTACTTATATCTCATAAAGTTAGGGGTTCGTTTCCGAATATTTCCAAAAGATTGATACTACGGTTATATGCAACTTGTAGAGGCTTCTACATGACTGCTTTTAATAAGCTTTCAGAAAGATTATACAGTATTTTTACATGATTTTTTTTCTCAAAACTTTTATTATCTAGCTTATCAATTTTTTAAGGCTATGTCGGTTAATGTGTGTGTCGAACACTCTTATTTGTATATTTGATCTCTTCTATACTGACTCATTTAATCAAGATGAGAGAATAGCGTTACCAGAACACTGTTTAATAATTTGCAAAACAAAATACGATTTGATGACTTTATAAAATATTTCTAGCATTTTAAAATTAAACTCTACATTGGGTGCGCAATGTTGAAACACAGTATCTGAAAAATTTTGTGAAATTGATTTCTTTTATTTTTTTTTAGTGCAATCTTATAGACATGATTCGTCAGATACATATATCATGGAAAAAGCTTTTTCTTATTAATTTAAGATTATTTTGAACAAAAAATTAAAATAGCGTTTTTACATGTATTCAGGCATGTTGGCACTATCCTAATGTAGAATTTCCGACCAAATTTATTATTTTCGAGCCTAATCATTGACATAGATGTCTTGTAGGTCTGGGAAGCTAAGCTAAATATAAAGGAAATTATAAGATAAGAAATAGAAAGCTTCTTAAAATATAATTTCATATATATAATTATGAAAGTGGTCTAAGTTAAGAAAAAAACTGAGTTAATGAGTTCCTTAACAGCTTATTACTTTAAACTAAATTAGTTCAATGTTATTTTTACGATATTGTCAAAAACGAACAATTTATGAATGATTGTTATTTATCTGTTAAATGGCATTCATGTAGTAATAACCATGAGAATGGTCTAAGTAAAAATTATGTGGTTTATTAGTTATTTAAAATTTGCGGATTACAGTAATGACAACGACGGTAATATGTGTTAATTTGAGCTTATATATATAGTTACCGTTACGTTTTGATTATATGAAATTCTTTTAGCTTTATTTTGATTGTGCATTTATGTAGTTCTGTTCTTTCGAATTAATGTTTGCAAAATTTTCAATAGTAACAAGTAAAAATAAATATGAATTTCAGTTAAAAATTAATACTATCAGTCAAAAATAATTTGATTTTGCTCCAACCATTAAAACAACTCTATTAATAAAATAAAAGTTTTTAGTTTTAACAAGTAAGAGGGCTATATTCGGCCGTGCCGAATTTTATATACCCTTCACAACGTGTAGTCATGCAATAACAGTAGTTTGTATCACCATTCATCCCATATGAAATACGTACATACATATAAAAACATACATATATTTTAAAGCATCCCATTGTAAAATTATAAATTTACGTATGTATTTAAAAAAAAAAAAATATTAAAAAAAAAAAGTATAATAAAATTATAAAAAAATTATAAATAATATATTAAATAAAAAAAAAAAATAAAAATAAGTTAAAAAAAAATAAAAATTTTTTTTATTGGCTCTGCTGGGATTCGATGCCACGTTTTCTCTAACCAGTATACACGTTTGTATGTATGTATGTTGTTGTTGTAATGTTTTTGTGAAAAAAAATCGAGGTGGTCGTGGGTTTTTGCTCATATCTCAGTTGTTTATGAACCGATATTTCTGATTTTCAATACCGATCTACTCCCGAATATTTCTGATATTTTAATACCTCACCCGGGTCCAAGCGATGTCGGGGGGCTTCAAAAAGTTGATTTCAACATACACACAGACAGACGGACAGACTGACAGACTGACAGAGCTTAATCGACTCCCCTATTCATAAGCTTTCAGAAAATATATACTTTATGGGGTCGGAAATGAAAATTGTAAAAATTTCACACGGAATGACAAACCTATATAAACCCATTTTCACTGTGTGAAGGGTATAATTAAAAAATATTAAAAAAAAAATTTTAATTAACATATAATTACACGCAAAGAAAAAATATGGTTGTGGCAACCATAATCGAAGAGCAACATACTATGATTGAATTGTATGATTACCAGTTATCGTTATTATGTTTAATTAAAGTATCATTCAATAATCATGTATATGACTACAATTGAAATCGACAATCTTTGCTTTTTACAGCAAATTATTGTCTTTTGCTGTAACATACACATATTGATTGTACTTACCAATTTAATTGCAATTTTTATACCAAAATTTTTTTAAATTTTCTTTAATTTTTCAAAATTTGTGTTCATTTTTTTAACATCTCAAACTTTATAAAATAATAAAAATTTATTCAGCAAGAAGAAGAACAGCTGAAATCAAATTATTGTTAATAAAATATCATAGCATGATTAATTTGTAATCATACTGTTGTCTCACCTATTATTTAATGATTATTTGTACTTTTTAATGCTTTTGAATATAAAGTTATTTTTGTCGTCATACTTTTTTAAATCATACTATTTTGAAATGATAACCATTTTGAAATTTTTACGAAAAGTAAACATTAAATGATACAATTCAAACAAATGCTTGATTATCGTGACAAAATATATGATGAAATGAAACAAAAATAACTATTACTTGTTTTTGACAACCAAATATTGTTATGGAAACTATAATTTGACCGTCGTGATCATGTCGTAACCATGGTTTTTTTTTGCGTGTATATACGACAACTATAATACTAACGAAAGAGAAATATAAATATCATATTGGTTTACTACCCTTCATTACTCTAATTTTATAAAAACATGTTACAAAAATGGTCTAAGTCCGTTTAACCTCCGAAAACCATATTTCCGTATGAGTTACACACAAAATTGCACATCCATAAAAATCATTTGTTAGGGGAGATGAATTAAGTTAAAAATTTAAATGTTGCACAATATTCAAATATTTTATAATTTGATCAAATGCAATATATTAAATATCTCCAAATAAAAAGTAAATGACTTAGTCTACTTTCATAATTGAGGGGACATATAAATCAAAATTATTCAAAAATATTCAAAAAACATTTCTTTTAAATTTAAATTTTTATGATTAAAAATTATCTCAATAAATTAAAAATTGAGAATTTATCAAAAAAATTTCTATTTATTGTGGATAAATAACATAAAATATATAAAATTGGTTTCTTTGACAAAAATCTCTGGCAACACTGGTGATCATTGTCATAACGTTTTTAGTTTTACCCGTAACCTTGAACTTGAAAGCGTATGTTTTTTATATTAAAGGTATTTACATCTTAAATTTTAGTCTTGCAATAGTACAACATGCAAATTCGTAAAGAGTGCATAGATTTTTCGTAAAAAAAAAAAATTATTAATAAAATAATTTTATTTAGCAATAAAATTATTTTATTAGTAGAAATTTTTTAAATGTAGAAACTTGCATTTCAAAAATCAATCTTAAAGCAAATTTTTGTTTACTTTACAATAAAAATAGTATATTCATATCTGTAGACGCGAGATAAGAAAATTTTCCATATTCTTTATCATTAAAGTATAGTTTTACATATAAAATTTAAACTTTTGCATTCATTTAAAAACAACTAATTTAATTTAAATTTGTTTTACTTACCTAAAATTCTCTCGTGCCGGTATTTCTTTTCTTACTAGCCTATATCACATATTTAATGCGGTTTCTTGAAAATATAAACTTAATAATAAATAAGTAATAATGTATTATTTTAAATCAACTAAGGCCCCTTGCAGGCAATTATATATTTTTCTTTGTTTAATCAATTTAGAGTTCAAAATGGTTCAACTCATTTGCAATAACAAATTTTTGCATTTCCAAAAAAAACTAAAACTGTGAAGTGAATACCTTTATTATTTGCTTTAGTTAGTATTTATATTTAATTGTTTCTTACCTTTTTTAGTTATAAATAAATTAAGTGTTTTAGTTGTTTATTTTATTATATTTATGTATATGTAATGTTGAAAGTGTAGTTAATTACTAAATAAAACAATAGTTTGAGATATAGGCTGTTGCTATTAGTGCTATTACAAAAATATTTTTTTTAAACACTCAAAAACGGTTTGCCAATAAGTTGTCTTTACATTAAATTCAAGTTTAAATTTGTTTCATTTTAGTTGTTATTAAATATTCAAGTTTCAAGGTTAGATTATTTTTTTTTACAGTTGTACTATATTTATATTTTTACTAAAAATGGAAACCACAATAAGTACACAAAGTTATTTATTATTGAACATATTTGAATCATTTATATTTTTATATCCTTTGTTTTTGATGTACATTTTTAAGGTTTTTGTAGTGCAGAATATATATACTTACATATAGGTTTTATAATTTATACCCATTTACAAAGAAAGAACTAGGGCTGGCTCATATATCCCAACTTTAAATTAGGATAGTCTCGCGACTATCCTATGCCACTACTTAGTTAAGGCTATAATACACGGCATGTTTTTTACATCTGACTTTAAAATTTGTGAGACATATGTAAATATATAGTCTGTCAAAATTCTACTTTTACGCTGACTGCTTTGCAGCAGCAGAGATTTCTGCCAACGACTGATGTCACATGTTTTGACAGAAGAAAATAGAGCGCACTCTAATTAAAATTTTGTCAGATGTCTCAACACATGTTTGTATTAGCAGTGGAGAATTTGACAAGTCAGATGTAAAAAACATGCCGTGTATTAGCTCCTTAAGTAGTACTTACTCGTCAATGCACCTACAATCAATGTAATCAGTGAAATGTGAACAATTGTTTTTTAACAAGGAATTCTTCTTTGTAAATAACATGGTTCATGACTGCCCAACTCGGACTTACTATATGAATAAAAATCAATTATCGTTCGTTGGTAATCGCATGACTTAGGAGCGGTTGCACCGATTTCGCTTTTTTAATTTTTCTAAGATCGGAAAACGGCTGTACCGATTGTTTTAATATTGTTTTTAAATAATATATGTATGAAGCTAAATAATGGTTTTTACAAAAAAAAAATTTTTATTAAAAATTTCCACAGTTTTTCCACACATCCAGAGCAGTGTAATACCTAACATCTTCAAAATTTGTGTCGGGTATTGCAATAATATAGTGCAATGTTTAGCTTAAAATGAGCTAGAAAAAAATAATAGGCGTGACATCTTTAATATAAAGAAAATAAAATTAATGAGATATCTCGAAAACTACTAATTTATAATGTTAAAACTTTGTGTGTTTTACTCTTATCTCATTTGTCTTAATCCAACTAAAAATCGATACAATCCGAGTAGGGTAAGTGATACCCCCCATACAAAAAGCTAATATGATTTAATTCTAGAAAAATTAATATTAGATTCCAATATTAAGATAGGATCAAATAAGGGGGCATGATATCACCCATACAAAGAAAATATGTATTTAATATTTAGCATATCTGCAGAAGTAAAATTGTTATAGGCTTTAAATTCTGTGTAATTGGCTACAGTTTACATCTTCGGGCCTAACAATTAAACATCTTACGAATATTATTGATGCGAATTTTAAATAAGGATTTGAATTTACACGCATTCAAGGTTTCATTGACTCAAGAGCAGAAGCCTACTGACCAAGAGTCGTCAATACGCCGAATAGTTGGTTAAATAGTCAGCAGTGAATGGTGACTTTTCACAAAAAATCATCTTCAGCGACTAGGTACACTTTTACCGCAGTGGATTCGTTAACAAGCAAAATTGTCGCATTTGGGATTATAAGAATCCACGAGTGATTGTTGAAAAGCCGATGCATACACAAAGAGTGATTGTCTGCTAAATCTTATGGGCTGGCGACGTCATCGGCCCGTACTTCTTTGAAAATAAAGTCGGCCAAGAAGTTACCATAAAAGGTTTTCGCTATTTCGAGATGATAACGAACTTTCTGTGGCCAGAAATTAAGGATATAGACTTGAATGATATGTGGCTTCAACAAAATCAAGATGGCGCCACTTGCCATACAGTCAACACAGCAATGGCTCTTACTAGTGAAAAATTCAATAGCCTTGTTATCTCACGCCGTGGTGATGTTAATTGGCCGCCCAGATCAAGTGATTTAACACGTTAGACTGTTTCTTTTAGGGATATTTAATTTTATGTCCCATTGTCATTTAAAATATGGGATTTGGCTGATATTTGGTTTCACACATAATTGTTATAGATCCTTCTAACAAAATAAAAATATTAAGATGATTGTGAAAAGTTTGTGTTTGATTTACAATCAAACACCCTGTATTTATAGTTTGCTTATAATATTAAATTTTAGTTAATATATTGGTTAGTTATAAAAGTTTAAACATTTATAAAAACAAAGAATAGAATCTAGAATTTAAAATTATTTCGCTTTTATAGGCTTTCTTTCATCTCTTTATATTTTTCAACATTGGCTTTTAAACTTATGCTGTAATGCATGACGTGAAAACTAAAATTATTTTTTAATTAATATGTACGTGAGCACGCATATATAACATTTAATAAAGTTATTATTTATAAGTCATAAATAATTTACAATTTAATAACATATTATTTCAACAAAATTTAATAAACAGTTTTGTTAATGTTTCTTTTATATGCTGTTGCACCTTAAAACAAACAGAAAGGAAAAAATAAAAAAAAATAAATAAAAATATATATATTTTTTTTTGCAATAAATGCAAGAATGTATATTTTCTCTATCCATATCTTAAAAGAAAAAGAATCTACCAGAACCAATTCATAAAAGTTATAATAAACATGAACAAATTTAAACACACACACACACACACATATATATATATATATATATATATATATATACTTATATATTTATAAACAACCATCGTTCAAGCTGGATTCATTTGCAAACTTGTAGAAAAATTCTATGCCACATCGATTTGTTGATGAATCAGGAGCTACATATGTATATTTATTTGCTTGTTTATGTTTGTTCACTTCATTAAAAATTATTTCCCCTAAACTCATTAGATATACTAATTAATTGGAATAAATTGTTTGAGTTTTGTATACAACAAATGAGAAATAAATAGCTACTTGCAGCAAAAAAACTATCACATTTGTAAAGGTGTTTCATGATTCTAAACATTATTACTTGTTTTCTTTAAACAAATAAACAATTATTCAATATATTTTTTGCTTTACTACAAACACTACTTGTGTACAAACACAAGAATCAACTTTTAATGAAAAGGCCTTATGTATTTATATTTTTAACCAATAACTTTATTACGAAAATCGATAGTTTAAATTATCGGTTATAATTTGCTTACAAAAGAACACACCTCGGTGAAAATTAATGCTTAAGTGTAAAGAGTCTTGTAAGGGGTAAAGTTAAACTTCCCCTTACAAAGTTGCTTATAGGAGGCATGATTTTTATATGGCGGATTACCCTTTAAAAATAAGTACTATTTAACGTCTTAAACCGTTAATTTTTTTTTTACTTGTATTGTGCTAAAAATGTTTCCAACTTGCGCTCACTTAGTACAATATCATGGTACTACCAGCTTCAAAATTAATGTAAGACAACCCCTTTCATTGCGACAGATAATTTTGTCACTTGGATTCTTTGCTTTCTTTACGACAAATAAAAAAAAAAAAAATAACCAATTTACATGCAAGCATTTCTTTGCATTTTTTTTTGGTCAGAGAATTAAAGGATTGGATAATTAAAATGTATCTATTTAAATAGTTTGCTTAACTTTAACCTTTAAATAACATCAGCTTAAAATTTGGCAGGATGGGTGTGGCACTTTTAATCTAAAGTAAATGTTAATCATCATATTATTCAGAACATATACAATTGTGAAATCCGATGCTTTATAATACTGAGGTTATTTTTTTATATCGCAACTACAAAAGTTTTATTAAATATGTAAAAACAAACGTTGTAAAGTACTGTATCCATTTTACTACATTTGTTCCATTTATCGTAGTTAACGCTTTTCGACTAAATTAAAAATTTTATAGGAAATTATCAAATTCATTCTTAATTAAGTTATTAAATTGTAAAAAGAATTAATACCTTTAGATTTTACCTCATTAAAAAAAAGACAAACAGCACAAAATTAGTGAAAAAACTTAAAAATTTGTTTAAAGAGTTTTAAGAAAATAAAGACAGTTATAAGCATGCATATCCCAGCAAAAAAACACATGAACAAAAAATAGTACATGCGTTCAACCCATAATGAAGTGGTTAAATTTAGGTGAAACATGCTTGATTTTAACAGTAACATGTTACTGGATATCATATTCTTAAACGAATATATTTATTAATAAACTACACTCAATTCCAATAAGTGCATAGAATGCACGCATATTAGATGGAGAGAGACATGGGTTGATTTTCTTTGTTTACATAAATAGTTTAAGATATTATGAATGAATGCATTTGCATGTATTTTTAAAGCACATCATATGTGACAAATTATTTTGGATTTAGGGAAGCATGAAAAATGCAAAGAAAATTGTTATTCACATTGAATAATAATGCTGGGTATTATTGCAAAAAGTATAAAATATATGTTTCCTAAATTATTTTATTTGTTAATATTTTCCTACAAAGTTGCTTAGTTTTTGCTAAACAAATACTTTACTTAGTTTTTAGAGATTTTCTAATTATTTGTTTTTTTGTGATGGTGTATCTATATTAATTTTTTTATTATAATTTATAAGATAAACATAAAGTATTCACTGGTTGGTAATGACAAGTTTATATATATGTGATTTTGTATGAACTAACAAGCTTTTTGAGAAATAAATAAATAATCACCAAGTATATTTGATTTACATTAAACTATACCTGAAAAAATTATTCCCGTATATGTACCTTTGAACATCAAGAATATTTGCAAGGTAATTTTAAAAAAACTTTTAAATTTTTCTCTTATAGGGGTCGACTTTTTAATTTACTTTCTTTTATATTCGTTACTGCCGTATTCATAAAAAAGAAAATACGGCAGTTAGTATTTACAACTGAACCTTAAAGTGTGACAAATCGCTTAATTTGTCTCGAATACTTATGTTTTACTTTACGGACCATAGGAACAAATTAATTACATACGTAAAAAATATAAAAAATTTTTTGCAATAGTTACTTTAATACTTTCTTAGCAAAAGTAAATGAATAAATTTTAGCCTTAGCCTTTAGATAAATTTAGACCTTAAATTTTTCGATATTACTGTGGTGGTACATAAGAGTGGTAGGAACTAAGGTATAGTGGGTAAATATTTAAACAGGATACCAAAAATGTTTATATATATATTGTACTACATTTTAATAAATTTCCTTTTAAAACACATTATATATGTTATATCAAGTCACCTTTAATCAAAAGCATTGTTGTCCATAAGTTTGGTTCAAACAGCTGTTTTGTATGGTTATGATTATGCCACGTCTTATTTAACCATTAACAATATTTGATATGAATACTTTTAACCAAAATGCGCTGGAAAGCGGTACGATTTTATTTTGCTTTAATTTTTGTAGAAATTTTTATGCCTTTCACACGACAGTGTAAAGGAGGAAATATATATGTTTATTATTCCGTGTGAAATTTCTACAATACTGATTTCCGACCCCATAAAGGATATATTTTCTGAAAGCTTGTTAATAGGGGAGTTGATTAAGCATATTTCATCTGTCTGTCCGTCCACTTTTTGAAGTCCCCTGACATCGCCAAGACCCATGTAAATATTTGAGAGCAGATTGGTATTATAAATCAGTATAATTGCCCCATAACTATCTGAGATATAAGCAAATAAACATGACTACCTAAAGAATTAAACTTTTCCAGTCCTAGGACAGTTTATATGTTGACATGGTTGTTACTATTTATAAGTTTCTCAGAGACATTAAGATACTCATGAAAAATCTTAGGCAAATTGGTCACTAATCGGCAAAGTTATAGGCAAAAATGATTTTTAAACTCCTAAATAATTTTTAACACGTTTAAGACACCAAATTATAAATCATAATCTAAGAAATTATTTCTAAGAAAACTAACAAATCGGTTTGAAACCAACTGAGATATCAGAACCAAAGTACAACTACTTCGGTGTTTTTCCTAAAATTTACAAACAAAAATATTTATTTATCAGTTTCTATATAACCAAGAGAGCTAATATGGGAATCAAAAAAAAGTATTAAAATATAGTTAGATATGATAAGAAAAAAAGCCAAGATGACGTCATAGATTAAATGGCGAATATATGAGTCAAATATAGTAGTTACGACTTTGTCTCCTTAACCCCCACAATATTAGTATAAAAAAGGGCTTGACCAGTACATTGTAGTAAACTATAAACAAGTTTAAAATCCAAGATGGCGTCTAAAACAAAATGCTGGAGCAAATTTTTATAACCCTAACAATATGGGTACCAAATTAAAGGGCTTCACTAGTAGAATTAAAAACAAATGATGGCGTCGGAATTAATAAAGAAAATAGCGTATTGTATGAAATCTAAAATCTAGGCTAAGCTACAATGTGGTCATTACGCCAATCTACATGACGGTGTAGGGTATTAACAGATTTGGCACGGCCGAATATAGCGTTCTTACTTGTTTTTAACGAAAACCTTTTATTTTTTAAATCATCTCAGAGATAAGTTTTCGACCTTATCACTGGTTACGGTGAGTTTTTGTTAATGCTTTTGGTAGTAAGATAAATATAGTTCAAATATGAGGTATCATTTTAATTTTTATATTTAAGCTTAATACAAATAGGTTCTGGTTAAAATTAAAAATTGTATTGGCCAAAAAACTCTCTTTTGATTTCAATACACCCCACAAAAAATAATTTAAAAGTGTCAAATCGTACGATACTAATGACCAAATCACTTGTTCCCTACGAGAATTAATGCGATTTTCAAACTTTTCTATTAAAAAAATCCTTTGGTTCTCCTGATGTGTGGCAAGTGGCACCATCCTGTTAAAGCACACATTCTCTACGTCTAAATAATAAATTTTCGGCCACAGAAGCTTTAAATCATTTTCCTGATTGATTTTCATTTAAATTTGGACAGCCTTTATAATGATGAATGTTATATTATATTTTTTATATTTTTTTGTAATTTCCTAAAATTTTTAATCAAATAAATATTTGCAGAATTTTTAATTTTAAAGGTGTTTTCTTCGTAATATTAGTTAGGTTCCAAGTACATCTTTCACACAATATTTATTAACGAATAATTACGGATCTTGAAATTTGTTCCGAGCATTATGTAGTGTTAATACTTAAATTTTTACTAAATATGCCATAAATTTCACAGTAGGAATTAAGCAAAAAAGCAGGATTATACTAAATTATATTATAATTATAAAATATTGGTAAAAATATTACAACATTTCTATAAATATAATTTTAAAGTAAATCGCGCCTATCTAGTGAGTTTTTTTTTGACTAACAAAACTGCGACTATTGGTTTATTAAAATGCGCTTAATTGGCATCTGTAAATTTTTACCTCTGCGAAATATACATTTCAAATAAACAGTAACGTATTGTTTATGCGACAGATTTTTTCGTAACATCACGATACAAATCTACTAACTTAACCATTTTTCCATTTAAGTGATATGTATGTGATTAAAAATAATACCTGTTTCGAATTCTTGATTATATAAACAATTGATGAATACTAGTACTACTAGGTACTAGTTTTTGGCGTTCTTTTACTTTTGTAATTCACTATTTCACAAAATTATACATAAGAAGTATAGAAACGAACCTAATAAAAATTGAAAAATTATAAAACTATTTACTCAAAATATATTTTTTTATTAATAACGTTTATAGCCATAATAAAAATTACATGCTCGCCTCAAAATATCAAACAAAAACAAAAATAAAATAAATTTATTGTAACACTTAAAAAAGACATTATAAAAAATTTAGCGAGAATTTAAAATAATATATTGAATTTTATAATATATTTTTTATCTTTCTTTTTCATAATCAACAACAAAAAAATATTTGTCTTTACAATGTGTCACATCATCTTGTAAACTAAAAACAGTTGTTTAGTTGTTCTAATACTGGCAACTTTAAGTTCGGCTGGTACCATACCAAATCGTCCAGCTTTTCCAGTACAAACTAATCAAGTGCAAAACCCAGCCAGCAAATCAGCGGGCAGAAGAATCATGCATCCAGCTTTTGCAAACGCCGGTCGTGCACCAGGCTTAGAAATTTGGAGAGTTGAGGTAAGTATAGAAAATTTTGTGTTTTTTGTTTTTTTTTATCAAGATAAATTTATTTATCAGGTACTAGTGATTATTTTTTTATTTCTCTTTTTTTCTTTGATTTATTTCAAATGTCAAACTTCATATATAAAAAATGTAAACAAAACAAGTAAGAGTGCTATATTCGGCCGTGCCGAATGTTATATACCCTTCACAACGTGTAGTCATGCAATAACAGTAATTTGTATCACCATTCATCTCATATGAAATATGTACATGCATATATAAAAAACATACATATATAAAAACATCCAATTGTGAAATTAAAAATTTACGTATGTATGTTAAAAAAAAAAAAAAATTTAAATAAAAATTTAAAAAAGAAAATTTAAAAAAAAATAAAAAAAAAATAATTAAAATATAAATAATAAATATAAAACAAAAAAATTGAAAAAAAAAGTTTACTCTAATCAGTATACACTCAGGTCTTTTTTTATGCGGTATTTTTTTATGCGAATTTGAATTTATGCGGTTTTTAAATATTCAAATTTTTTTTTTATATAAAAATAATATTAAGATAATTGATAACACTGGGCTTTGATATTTCTGTTAAGGTTTGTGCTTTCTGTATAGTTTGTAGATTTCTGTTAAGGTTTGTAATTTCTGTTAATTAATGCGTTTCATGCGAAGACCAGCAGCGATTATTTGAAATTTTGGCGACGAAGAAATGTTCTAACGTACGTTTGCAGTTTAGTCATTGACAGTTGAATTTTGCATTAAATTTAAAATATTAATTGTGGTGGAATTTTACAAAGATTTTTAAATTTTAATTATCGAAGGTGTTGAAGTTTCGCTCCAAAAACTAAGTGTAATTTTTTTTTATGGTTTCAATGCTAACATAAAATTTTTGGATTCGATTTTAGGAAATTGATATGGAGAAAAATAAGAAAAAATGACAAACGATTTCTTTAGAGATCAAAATCGAAATTTTGGACCGCTTAGCAAATGGAGCTAAAAATAAGGCTCTGGCAGACCACTTTAAACTAGGCGAATCATCAATCAGAGCCATAAAAAAAAATGAAATTTCCTTTTTTATGCGAATTTGGTAAATTTTTAATACTTTACTTTCAATTTATGCGATTTTTTTTAAATTCCGGAACGTTTTTTTATGCGATTTTATGCGGAACGCATCTACCGCATAAAAAAAGACCTGAGTGTACACGTTTGTATGAATGTATGCTGTTGTTGTAATGTTGTTTTTGTGAAAAAAAAAATCGAGGTGGTCGTGGGTTTTTGCTCATATCTCAGTTGCTTATGTACCGATGTTTCTGATTTTCAATGCCGTTCTACTCCCGAATATTTCTGATATTTTAATACCTCACCCGGGACCTAGCGATTTTGGGGGGCTTCAAAAAGTTGATTTCAACATACACACGGACAGACTGACTGAGCTTAATCGACACCCATATTCATAAGCTTTCAGAAAATATATACTTTATGGGGTCGGAAATGAAAATTGTAGAAATTTCACACGGAATGACAAACCTATATATACCCTTATTCACTGTGTGAAGGGTATAAAAAATTCTCTCCGTTCTGATGATTAAATATATCTTGTATATACATATGTATGTATATGAACAATCAAGATAATTACAGTCGGTCAAGTTATACTGTATTTTACATATTATACGCGAAGTATAAAATAATATTTTTGTTATTTTCTTGACGACATTTCACTTTAACCAATTAAAAATTTTAATACGTTAGCTTTATGGATGTTTAGATGACATCGGACAGCAGATTTATGTGAGCATATTTGTTTCTCTTGTATGTTTTTAAAGTAGAAATATTTATTAATTAGTTAAAACTAATATGTGAAATTATGGCTATATTAAATATTGTTTTGTTTTTCAATTTTATTACTATACTAGAAAAGCCCGGCGCGCGTTGCTACGCCCCTTAGTGAATAAAAATGAATTCTGAATTTTAATTGAATATCAAGTGCAAAAATCTAAAAATTATAACTTGTTTTAATGGGCGTGGCGCTGTCCACTTTTTTAATCACGAAACTGTATAGTCATAACAGCTCAATATGTGTGCAAAATTTCAGAAAAATCGGTGAAGTTTAAGTAGCTGAAAATGATAACTTTTTTTATGGGCGTGGCACTGCCCACTTTTCTAATCACGAAATTGTAAAGTCATGACAGCTCAATATGTGTGCAAAGTTTCAGAAAACTCGGTGAAGTTTAAGTAGCTGAAAATGATAACTTTTTTTATGGGCGTGGCACTGCCCACTTTTCTAATCACGAAATTGTAAAGTCATGACAGCTCAATATGTGTGCAAAGTTTCAGAAAAATCGGTCTAGTGCAAGTAAATTAAAATTATAACTTTTAATGGGCGTGGCCCCGCCCACTTTTATAATCCCGATATTATATAGTCGTTATAGCTCAAGATGTGTGCAAAGTTTCAGAAAAAGCGGCGAAGTTCAAGTAGCTGAAAATGAAAACTTTTTTTATGGGCGTGACACTGCCCACTTTTCTAATCAAGAAATTGTATAGTCATGACAACTCAATATGTGTGCAAACTTTCACAAAAATCGATCTAGTGCAAGTAGCTAAAAATAATAACTTATTTCTTATGGGCGTGGCGCTGCCCACTTTTCTTATCACGAAATTGTATAATGTGCAAAGTTTCAGAAAAATCGGTCAAGTGCAAGTAGCTAAAACTGATAACTAATTTTGTATCGGCGTTACCCCGCCCACTTTTTGCCACCCATAAACACTCCCTAGAATGTGTACCTATACAACAAGTTGCCAAAGTTTGAGTCCGATCGGTTTACAGTTTCGGAGTCTATAGCTAACACACACACACACAGAGTTTCACTTTTATATATGTGTATAGATATAGATAGATATGTTTGAAATACATGATGGTTATGTGCATGACATTGTTGAAACATTATTATTTTTTTAATTTTCATGCATAAATGTGGCTGTTTTGTAGCAGATAAATATTTATTTTTGCTGAAATATTGCACAAGATTTAAAAAGATTTCTTCTTTTGTACATTCCAAAGGTTACAAAAAATCATTAATAGGTTAAATAGAATTTTTTGTTAATACTAATCTCTCAAGAAATGTTATTTATTAGTTTATGAAAAAATTCAAAAAAATTATAAAAATTGTCTTAAATTTTTTATGTTAAAATAATTAATTATTTTTTTTTATAACCGGTGTATTTAAAATAATTTTGGATGTATTTATAAATTAAATCGAAATTAATAATGCAAAAACTTGTTAAAAATATGCCAAAAACTTTCAATTTCACAATTTTAAATTCAACATTTTCACTTAAAAATTAAAAGAATAAAGATTTTTCATTTTAAAGCTATTTTTAAATATTTCTACATTCTTAAGTTTTTGTCCACAGACAAATAAATAAAAAAAAAAAAAAAAATCACGCATACTGAAATAAAATCAACAATGAGGAAAAACACAAAATTAAGTATTAATTATTTAAAAAACTGCAGCCAAACAGTGAACAAGGAAAAAAGAAAAACCAAAAATACAATAATAAGCTTATTTAAAATATTAACAGTATAAAATTAAAAACACTTTCATGGGGATTTTATAATAAACAAAATGTATATGATATATATGTATATGTATATGTTAAATAAATAAGATACACACGAATACGCAAGCAATAATAAGATATCACATATCGACATATACACATATACATACAACAGGAAAGTAGAAAAATTTTTCAAATTGTACCATTGCAATGAAATCCTTAGTACTTTTTGGATGTTAAATCATTTTAAAAGGAAAAATTCTTGTTAGCTTTATTTGGTCTCTATAACCATTTGAAATTTGTTAAGTTAAAGAGTCTGAGTAAACAAAAATTGTACTTTAAAGTAAAAGTTAGGTTATTACCTTGCCAATTTTATTCATACTTAAAGAAAAGTACTAAATTCCTTTCTTCCCTTTTATCAAAGATTTCTATTTGCAGCGATAAAGCTCAAGCTGAATATTTTATTTTTCTCATGTTTAAAACACAAACAAAAATACTTACACGGGCATACATACATACAAATACATACACATTAATAAAAGAAAATGTATGACTATTGATTGAATGTCAATCAACGATAAAAACAAATATTTCTGTATTTATTCACATATGTATGTAATACATACATATGTATATAGCTACAAATCATGAATGTCCTTGCATGTGTAGATGTGTTTGTAGCAAACCATGACCATAATCAAAGTGTAGTCAAAGTGTTGATGAGAATGATGATGATCATATTTTGCAACAAATAGTTGACATTTGTTTTAAGGCTTTTAAAATCCAGTCACATTTATGTCAATTACGTAGAGATTGTGCGAAGGACACGATACTCAAGCATATAAACACGCATATAACGGTACTTGTATAATGGAGTGGATAGATGGTTGGATGGATGGATAAATGAATATTGTATGCACGTATGATCAAGTATGAAATGGTACATAGTGTACTTTGCATATGTCCACAAACAAATATTTAAATTCGCATTCATTTATTTATAAATACACATAAACAAATTGCACACATATGGGCACAGCAGCCATTCAATTAATGTTTTTAAAAATTGTGATAGATGAAGTTGAACTAAGTGTGTGAAAGTTACCTTTTAATTTAACTGCTTTGAATGTTTTTATGTTAAGACAGAATATATAAAATAATGTTTTTTTTTAATTTGAATCACCCTATATGCGGTAACATATATTTATTAGGGTGATCGACTCGGTTTTACAACCGGTGTAAAACCCGGTTTTTTATACCCGCCACCAAAAAAATGGTGGGGGTATATTCATTTTGTCATTCCGTTTGTAACACATCGAAATATCCATTTTAGACCCCATAAAGTATAAATATTCTGAATCAGGGTTTGATTTGATGACGATCTAGCTATGTCCGTCCGCCTGTCCGTCTGTCCGTCTGTCCGTCTGTTGAAAGCACGATAGAGGTCGCACCGAAAAAGCTAGGGGGCTCAAATTTTGCCAGAATCTTTCTTATAGACAAGGTTTGTTTGGTAAATGGGCTAAATCGGAATATTAGGAAGAGAGTTATAGCTCGAAAAGCAAGAGTAGGTCGAAAAAACCGTGTCCCTCGAACATCGAATAAAATGGAATTGTGTCCAAACGCATTAACGTACACTCATGAAACTTCGAATATATATTTCCTGAGTAAAAACAATATTTTTCCCTAAAAATTATCGAAATCTATGCATTAGGAGAGGAGTTATCGATCAAAATGTACGAAAATTTTTACCGCACAGTGTATTTTCGGTATATATAAAAACAAAAACGTCATAAAAGCAACAAAATTGGATGTACGACTCTGAAATTTTGCACACTTTGTTTTTTGGTGAAACGCTTTTTTGAAACGGAAAATCAGTGTGCCACGCCCACTTTTACGCCCACCTCCCATATAACGTTTTACCCAAAATTCATATAATTTCTCTATTAATATAGATTTTGGAATAATAAAGGACTATATTGAAACATCTAGGTTGTGCTCATTAGAAAAAACAATTTTGGCACGCCTACTATAACGCCCACTTTTCACGTTATCTACCGTTAATGAAATTTAAAAGCTCATAAAACCAAAAAAAATTAGAGGTATAATGGTCAAATTTGCTACATATATCCTTCTAATCAATGTTATTGTTGTGCCAAAAATTTTGGTTACACGCCCACTTTAACGCTTACCTCCCATATAACAGTTTATCTTAAATTCATGTAATTTCTCTATTGACAAAGTTTTTGGGAAAATAAAGGACTATATTGAAATGTCTAAGTTGTATTTATTAGCAGAAACTTTATTGACATGCCTACTTTAACGCCCACTTTCTTGAAAGACTACATTAACAAAAGCATTTTAGTAGCATATCGAAGTTATAAAGGGTGGTTAAATTTTAAGGGCCGATGTTAAATTTAAATAAAACACAAATTATTTAGGAAATTATAATTATTTCTTTTTGTAATGATAATATTTGTACGGTTCAATTATGTATTTGACAAAATATCGGCCAAATGGCCCCCCCATCCTTGGCGCCACACCTCGATCTGATGGTCCAAATTTTCAATGACAATGTTGATGGTCAATTGTTGGGCATGATGATGAGTCGATGTTGACTGCTCTTTTGCCACACTATCGCAAAAAACAGCAATGGTTCACATTCAACGAACTAAGAAGGCATTCACAGATTTTCTGACATTTTATACAGACCTGTTTTGCAGAAATTTAAATATTTTTTACAATTCTCCCGATTGTGGACGAATTTGAACGATTATGTTGATCAAAAGAATTACGAAGTGCACAAAATGCATTTTGACTTGAACGCCCATTTTTATAAAAAAACCTGAATAACTTTAACGCGTTGCTCATTTGCGTATCTATCCACTTTTAAGTTGGTCTGAGATTGAGAAATGACAAATGAAATGCAAAAAAAAACTTGTTGTTTGTGTGGCTCATCTTCAACATGGGCCCTTAAAATTTAACCACCCTCTACAAAGAATGTGATACATATTTTATTATAAAGAGATTATCCATAATGATTAACAAAATAATAAATATTGTGCTTTAAATGTACACAAAATTGGTGGTGGGTATAAAAGATTCGGCACAGCCGAATATAGTGCTCTTACTTGTTACTCTTTCAGCTGGCGGTTTTTTCCAAATGTTAATTTTTCAAATGTCGCATACACCGGTTTTTCTCATTTTTAGTTTTATGTTCATTTATCTTTGTAACCAAACGTACCATACTCGAAAAATTTCCGAAAATCAGAAAATTTATTAAATACTCTTACATAATATTGTAAGAAATTTAGTTTTTGTTTAAAAAAAAATTTAAAATAAGAAAAATAATGAGGCTTAAAGATTATTTGTTTTAAATGGAGAGCGTTGTTGCGCTTATAATTTGTTGTGATAATTAGCTGTTGAGTTAAGTTTTTTGATCAAATTATTTTACTTTGCAATACTTTTTGATCTCATTTTCGAGTTTCAAAATATTTTGCTTCTACGAAATCTAGAGACTTGTACTAAAGACTTCCCATAGCTTTACTTATATCTCTGATAACACATGACTTGTATACTAAAATAGTTCGGCACACAAAGGGTCATTATTACAACTTGCCTACAAAGTTAATGTTAGTAAAATGTAAATTTGACTACAGTGAGCAGTAAAGTGACTTTTTAATATTTTTCATTATTACAATCTCCTTGTAATAAAGTTTTTTTTTTTAAATATGGCAGTACCAGAGCAAAACCGATTACTTTAAACAAATTAATTTAGTTTTTAAAAAATTTTACAAAACAAAATAACATTTTTGATGATTTATTTACTGTTTTGTGTCACTAGTATAAAAAAATTAAAACTTAAAATAAAAATAATTAAAAAGGTCGAAATAGAAAAAAAATATATGGCATTTTTGAATTTATAAACCTTACCTTAAAAGCTTAAAATAATAGAAGCATAAACTTAACTTTAACATCTTTATTTTAAATAACGGCATTTTGTAATAACGCCATTGAATTTTTGTGTCAACTTAAAATGAAATTAAACCATAAAACAAACCTGTATACCTTTATTTGTATCTCTGTCATGGGTATAAGAAAAAATTATATTTTATGTATTCGACCGGTTACCAGTTTTTTCTAAATTTTCAAGAAAGCAACCGGTTTTTTTTAAATTCTTAATTTTAAACCATTTGAAAACCAGTTTCTTAAAAATGTCGAATAATCGATCACCCTAATATTTATGTATATAATTTCCTCTATTGTATTTCTATTTGTAAAAAAAAATCAAAAAAAGTAAAAAATTATGAAGCAAGCCTATATTAATGGTATGTCTCTCTGATTATTATATTAATTAACTTTGAGACTTTGTAGACTTTTATAATACTTTTACTACATACATATGGGCTAATCCGAAAATTTTTAAACCAGAAGCAAAAATTTAAAGTTGCCCAAAATCCAAATGTTTGTTAATGGAATAATAGGATATGTACATATCCAAGCTTCAAAATATATAAGCAATAAGGTTTTACGGTGGTTTGTTTGTCCTTGGGAGAGGCTAACGTAAACGTACCTCTTGCTTTCATTTATTTTTGTAAAAAAAAGGTATTTTCCACGGTCAAAAAAGTTGACAAAACAGTCGTTTCAGTATTTAGCGTTAAGCAAAACTTTAATTTGTTTTATTTTCTTTTATTTAAGGTAAAAATCATATTTGTAAATTATCTAATATATATAAACAATTTGAACTAAAAATGGGTACACTGGGTGTAACGTCCGTAACGGAAAATAGTGTTTTTTAAGTTTAACAGAATGAATTTTAATAATTTAGTTTTCCAAACTAGCTTTATAAACAGAGTTTTTTATGCACTTTAATCTGATGGAAAAAAAGAAATACCTTTATTACACTTTTTTTAAAAAATATAAATGACAAAGTGTGTAACCTCCGTAACGGCATGAAAATACCCAAATATTTTATTTTAATATTATGAAGTGGAAGTAAGTGTTTATAATGGGTTTTCACCTGCTGAATCTGGGCTTTAAATTGCTCTAGGATGCCGAGAACCCAAAAAACTTAACCTCAAAGTAACAAAAAGTGTGTTTAATTAACATGCGATCCCCCAATCTGCAACTTAAATTGAGATGAATTTAAAATTCTCCTGAAACCTAAAATAACTCTTAAAAATCAATAATTAGTAATTTATAACCATGTTGTAAACCGCAACCCCGAAGTCCCCCTTAAAATATTTGGCGCTACGCTCATGCATGCAATGTTTACGTACTGGATTTTCCGTTAGAAATTAGGAATTTTTTTACTACTTCGCGTGGAAAAGGAGCGGTGGACGGTGTTGGTGCTATTGTTAAGCAAAAAGTTTGGCAACTATTAAAACCCCAAAATCTCATCTTAAAAAACGCTCGACATTTTCACAAATTGGCAAAAAAAAATATAAATGGCGTTTTCTTAATTTACGTTGGTAAAAATTATGTCAAAACTATATCTGACGCAATATCAAAAACATGGGTAAATGTATAAAATATTCTAGCTCGAAAAAAGTAGCTCGAACAGCTGGGTCTATTAAGCATAAGATACAATGTTAAACAGTCAAATAAACAAATAAATAAATGAATATAAGCTGATATAAGAGTAATGAAATACTCTATAATTTTTTTGTAACTAATAAATTAATAATTACAAGTTTAAAAAGATTTTTAAATACATGAATGTTTTTTATATACACAATTTGGTTTAATGGAAAAAGTGTAACGTCCGTAACGTAACGTCCGTAACAGACAAAAATTAAGATTTTTGCTTAACGGGACTACTTAGACTTCTTTTCTAAGCAGGATTGATATCGTCATATATTCCAATTAATTTTTTGTATATGGACTTTTTTTGTTTATTATGCAAAATTCGCTAAAAAATGTGTAAATGCATATAAGCCTCAATATCGACTTCCATTTTTTGTAACGTCCGTAACGGAACTTTAAGCTAGCATATTTTTTTTTCAAAAACAGTTAACATTTAAGTTTAAAACAAGTTTTGAAGAACTCCCAAAGAACTGCATTTTGCAAAAAATTTCATGAAAATATTCCAATGTGAACGACAGCTGTGTCAATCTTAACAAGCGAATTTGCGTGCGAATGTAACGTCCGTAACGCAGGAATAGCCCATATATGTAATTAGTTTTCGAAGTAGATGCCACTGAAAATCAAAAAAAAAAAAACCATAATGAATTTAAAAGAAACAATGTAAATATGCTACATTTATGCCATATTTAAGTGTAAGTTCCCTATTGTGGTTAAAAGTAACACCGGTCCTTGCCACTCAAGATTTGTTTTATATAAGTTACTTTCCTTATAGAGCTATAACTTCCTGTTAAGTCCAAAATAGTTAAATAGTTCAAAGTTTGCCTGGGAGTAGTCTTGAATTTCGTGGTTGTAATGATGTAATTATCTAAATTTAAACTTATGTCGACTTAAGAAGTTTTCCAATTAAACCATTTAAACGAAATGTGTGCTGTTTTTGTTGAATTTTATACATGTGGTTTTTAGGGTTATAGTTATTTACATGTGCGATTTAAAGTCGACTGATATTTAAAATTTAATGTAAAGCTAATATTTTATATTAAATATAAATATTAGCACAAACACATTGTTTGGAAATTGTTTGAAAGTTTTTCAGTTTAAGAATAATTTTCATCAAAGAATTATATGAAGAAAACTATCGAAAAAAACATAAAGTAATCAACAAACAAAAATTATATAAGATAACATTTTGCAGTACACAGAAGAAGACTTGAAATCACTCTTTGTCACTACTTAATGAAGTATCTAAGCGACCATTATACAGTGTACAAAATATTGTTTGAAAATGATATGGTCTATTACTGCATTGCATTATTAACCCATTTGGCGCTGCTGTTCTCAATTGAGTACAGCTAAACATTAAGCGAAAATTTTTGAATTTGAAAAGTTTTTGTAATTTTTTACGTTTCAACCTTAAATGAAACCTATACGCCGTTAAAATAATATATGATTATATACATTTCATTTGTACCAAAGTTGACTTCAAACTTACACAAAATTGGTTGTGCGAGATAAGTACAAAAATTTCCCTTTTTTTAGCTTTTACTATACAGCAATCTCTTTTTTATTTTAGTTTTCAAAGAGTAAGAATTTATTTGTATAAAAAAAGTTAAAAGACAACGTCTGCTATTTATTTTTACAAAGTTATTCTATTATAAATAAAACCGTACTCAATTGAGTACAGCGGCTGAATCCATATAAACATTGTAAAGAGTTGTAAAAAAATTGCTTGAAGAAATGGAGACCGACTTAGCATCACACGAAGTATTTTTTGATAACTTCTTTACTAGTTACAATTGGTGGATCTAAAAGAAAACAAATTTTGTGCGACTGGAACAATTAGACAGAACCGAACAAAAAAGTGTCCGTTGAGAAGTGCGAAAGAAATTAAAAAGGAAAATCGAGCCTTGAAATTGTTTTAGTAAAATGGAAAGACAATAGCGTATGTATTATGGCAACAAATTATGATGCAATTGAGCCACTAGGTAAAACGTTGATCTTCTACACAACGAAAAAAAAAAAATTTGCAAATATTTCAAATGTATTTCAGTCCTATACAAACATATGAAAGGAATAGATGAACTGGATCTGTCTATTTCTCTCTACAGAATTGCAATTTGCAGAGAAAAATTGTGGTGACCATTATTTACGTACATAGTTGATATGGCCATTGCAAACGCTTATCGGTTATATGCTATGAGGCATAGCGAGAGCATCAATCTACTGGTATTCTGAAGTTCCATTGCAAGGTACTATTTACCTCAAAACACTCAAAATAAAGCAATAAAAAAAAATGTTTTGAAAATTTTCACCTGTAACCCGCCGCTGTACTCAGTTGAGTACACCCCTCCTACTCCGCCAATATATTTTATTTTTTTATTTTTTTATTTTTTTCACTGTTTTATTTTAGTTTTGTAAACATTGAATAAAAAAACACACTTTTTGGTTAATTACCGCTTCTGGTTTTATTTTGGCGGTTAATGGGTTAAAAACTTTAAATTTTTATTTTTGAAATTTTTTTTTTGTTGAAATTTTTCTTTTTTATTAATTTAAACTTAAGGTATAATAGTTAAGGTTAATAATTAGTGGAGTTTTTCAATATATTTTAAACCAAAACCGTGAAATAATTTTCTTTATAAGTTTTCCAACATAATAAGTATGTCTACTTAACTTTTGTAAATCGCCATTTTCCAGTCTCATATTGCTAAGTATTAAATACAAAAACTTTAAATACTAATACAAACACAAATAAATAATGTATTAATTAATTAATACAAATTAATTGGATTGAAAAATCAAAGTTCACGTTTAAAATTTTGACCCTTGTTTGTTCAAAGTCTGACATCAAAATAAGTAATGTTTATGAAAGGAAAAAAAAAAAAATAAAAGGAAAACTATCCTTTCAATAAATGCCGCATTAACTACAAAAACTACACACTAATTTTAAATGGCCACACACAGCCTAAAGGCAAAAAAAAAATAAAGTATACATCTTGTTCAGAACCACAATTGCAAATTGGATGTAGTCAAATGCAAGGCGCGTACTTAAAAGCGATTTACCCTTATCTACTGCATCTATAAACATGCAGCATGAATGTTCACGTTTGTTTTTTCTGCTCTGTAAGCTCTGAAGTTTGTACGTGAAAGGTGGAATTGACCGTTGATGCCTCCGTGCAAATGTTTGAAGGCATTTAAAATAATTTTTGATTAACTCAACTTAAAGGCTTTCAGAAAAATCCAGAAACACCAATTTATAGCCTATAATTATAGGTATGAATATTAAAACCTTAATAAAGAAATAAAAATATAAAACCTAATTCTGGTCCTGAAAAGTTCAAAGATTATAAAGAAAAAGAAAATACTTTCTTTACACTTAAAATGGTTAAAACTTAAACTCTTCGCAACTATAATTGTAGTTTGCAATTTCTGTATATCAAATGCTTACAAAGTTCAAAGAAAAGGTTACAACAGAGCTATTTTATAACAACACTCTGTTAAAGATATTTCAAACAATAAGAAATTCATCTTCATTCAATATTACCGTAAGAAAAATGTCACCAACTTACTTAAAAAGGGGGAAAATTCAATTATCAATCTGTATGGCTGTGTATGGCTGTGTATTACAGATCTTAAACTTAATATAAAACAACTGCATTTTTTATTATTAAAAAATTCGTGCATACGTTTACACCAATGTGTGAATGCATAAATAAATGCTTGTGAATGTATTTAAACATTACAAACGATGTATATGTATGTGGCAATAAGGAAAAACCGCTTATGTCTATTTTAATGTGTTTTCAGGAAAGTTAGGTTAATTTTTACCAATTAATTCCCTTTAAAATATAGACTATTACTAAATTAATGAAAAAGCATATTACTTTTCGTATACTTAGTTAAAATAAGTTACTATTGCAAATGATATTGCAATATAGCTTCCAGTAAAGTTTTCCAAAACAGTTGAAAATTCACCTGAGGGTAGTTTTTAATTGCGTGTTTGCAATGGTATTATATCTCAATTTAAGCTTATGTTGACTTTAGTAGTTATTTCGTTTTGTCACAGATATATACAGTTATATTGAGAACATTTTTATTTGCCGACTTATAATTAAAAAAAAAGGTGTGTTAATTTTAATGCAAAAACATCCATGACAGTATGAAGAAAAATAAAAAAACAAAGAAGAGAAAAAGTCGAGGTAAATTCAAACAACATAGTCATTCGCCTTATAATCATACGGACATGCATATGCGCAAGAGTCCTGCAATACTGCATTCTTTCTTTAAATCACAATGAATTTTGTATTACTCTAATATTATTCACAGGATACAATAAATGAAGAAAGTAAACGAGATGGAGAAAAACATAATTTAATAATTCTGCATTAACTTAAACATAATTAACTTTTATTGTACACTTAAAGCTAATACACGACATGTGTTATACATCTGACTTGGTAAGTTGATATCCATATGTGATTGTTTATGGCTGTCAAAGTTGTTATTTAACCCATAACCGTCGTTGATTGTTCTCCAGCATCAGAGATTTCAGCCAACAGCTGATGTCAGGTGGCTTGTCAGAACAAATTAGAGCATGCTCTAATTAAAATGTTGTCAGATGACTTAGCACATTTGTTTTACAGCCGTACTGTTTTAGTGCTAACACACGACATATACGTCTTTAAAAGTGAGGAATTTTACCGCTTAAGCTTGATATGCTTAAGCATACCAATAAAAATAAAAAGCTGTACATTAAATAAAAACCATGCATTCATTTAAGAACCAGTTTATTTTTGTTTCTGCAAAGAAATTTGTATCGAGTAGAGGGCAAAATGAGAAGTAGCTTTAAACTTTGATATTGGCATATAGAGTTTCCTTTATTCTACCAAAATCTTTTACTATATTTAATTTTCTAGCTTTTATGAACGTTGTAATCTTATTAATTTTGGATTATGTCAGAATTGGACGTTAAAGTTGGCGTGTCAAAGATATTTCTGATAATGAATTCAACTTAGGTATCGCATTAAAGAGTCCTTTATTCATCCAAAATCTTTCTCAAAATAGATATTATATGAATTTAAAATAAAAAAATAAATAATATTGTTACAGATTTATTTTTGAATGGCTTAATTGACATTATAGTAGTTTTATTTGTATTAATTTATTTCGCTGGTTGTTCGAACATGATGCATACTTTAAGGCACTTTCATTATTCCTGCATGTTACTTAACATTAACATTACCTCTTAATTTAAATGTAACGGTTTTCGAATGTACTAGTGTGTACATACGACAACTTTGTCGAATGTTACCGAACACCACTATGTTACTATAAATAGCCGAACAACACAGCTAACATGATTAGTATAACAGTAGAGCTTGTAAAGCGCGTATCAAAGTGGGTTTGATAAGTGAAATAAGTAAAGTGCTATAAAACAATATCTGAGTGTGTTTAAGTAAATAAAGTGCTCTTAATTTTATAACTAATTTCAACTGTTTTTGATTGCAATAAAAGAACTCAAAGTATATTTGAAGGAAATAAGCCAACGTTTATAAAAGGTATAAACGTAACAATATGAAATAAAAAGAGGTGGGCTACTTGCTCAATTTTAGACTCTGTTTGTCATTGCGGTTGTGACGCATTTTATTCAAAGTAAAAAAAAAATTTTTTTTATTATCTACTCTTGTACTACAATTTATAACCCTTTTCCTAATCTGCCGACTTAACCCATTTTCAATACCAATGTACTAGAAATATTTTAGAAAAGTTTCATTTTTTTTGTTAGATTTCTGTCGTGCTTTTAACAGATGTACAGATAGTCTAAAATAGATAGATTGCTCTAAAATGAAGTCAGATTTTATAAAATATATATTCTTTATGGGGTTTGAAATAAACGTCTCGTTGTTTAACAAACGGAATGACAAAGTATAAAAAAATATATAAATATATAAAATATTATATCCACACATCATTTTTGGTGGTTGGTGTAAAACGAATAAACAAGCAATTATTATGCAGAAATTTTACTCAATTCTTTTCAGTGCTTACCAAATCGTACTCCATGGTGTTTCCGTACATTAAGCTGGTTAAAAAATCGCAAAAAACGATTATGTAAAAAGTTTTGAAGAGCAAAACCCTTATTGATCGGAAACATTATCTAATAGATCCAAGCCGTTACATCTTTGAAAAGAAAAATATTAGGCATCGTATATTAACACAAAAAAAATTTTACTTTAAAAAGAATGTTTTCCATAATACAAGTTATCGATATAATATAACTTCGACTATATCAGTTAATATATCATGTTTAGATGTAAATACTGTTTTGAAAGTTTAAGAAATTGTTAGAACCCCTACCACTGTTTTGGTGGTGGGTAAAAAAAAAAAACAGAACAGACATATATTGAGCAAAATGAAGGGTCTTCCAATAAGAGGTTTCATTGCGACATGTAAAAAAATTAGTATTTTTTAGCGAAATTGTCGGCTGTTTACATGTTTTTAAAGATAGCCAAAGACAGTCATGGTCACGTTCTTAGTATCCTATTTTTTATTATTTTTATTTAATATTCCATCATAAACTCCTCAATTACTTTACGCATACCAACTTTGAGCCTTGAATCGATTGTTGGTCATTGGAGTATACCTTGTCATTCATGGATCCCCAAAAATCTTAATGTGTTTTATTAAAACATCTTTGTTATAACTTCTTTAAGGAATTATAAGGTTAGTCAACTTTTTGCTCATAGTATCAAAGATATTGTAACTTGTGCGGGATGTTTTGCTGTCTTGTTGACAATCTTTGTCACCTACAAAAAATTCTTTTAATTCTTGCTATAAAAAAATTAATTATCGTTTGATAGCGAAATTAATCTATTTATCGTAACGGTTACTCACTTCAGAATAATTTTATTAAAAGGTCGAATAAGGTCGAATGGCAACGCCAGACCTAAAACCGTATCAAAACGTCACATATTAAGAAATGAGAGGCTTTTCAACAATAATTCTTAAATTTTATAAGACCCATATGCGACAGCTGTGCTTTTCGATGTAGCATTCGAAGTGAAAATATGCTGCATTACATAAGTAAGATAGTTTTTCGATGAAATTTCGGATAAGTTCAATAAACAAAATTGGCAAAGACACTAACATTTATATTTTTACAGCAGTGTTGAATTATTTTAAGTCTTAATGATGGAAAATAAATGAATGGTCTTAAGCATTGCTAAAAAACTTATGCTTGTTCATGCCAATAAAGGAAACTTATACGTAGTTATATTTCATGTGCGTATGTGTTTACTTTTAACGTTCTTCAAAAATTCTTATTGTAATAGGGGTTTTAAATAATTATTAAATATGGGGATCTTTTAAGCGAAATTATATTAAGAAATCAAAATTTAAGTTGGTTGATTTATGGCTTTTTTTCTGCAATTACCCACATATTTGCTTGCATTCTTTATTAAATTTCCTCCATTTTGTAAGTCGTTGTCCATATTTTGAAATATTTGTTTTAAAACAATTACATACGACTTTTATTATTACACTTTTTGCTTATTTGTATTTTATTTTTTTATTTATCCATATGACAAGACATCATAATCAGCTGTATTAATTCTCCTTGACCAGAATGAATTAAAATCATTTTTCTTAAAACAAAATGAAAAAATAAATAAAAAATTATAAAATTTATTATTCTTTTTAATTTTAACAAAAATTGAGAAAAATACATGTTTAATTTCAATTTATTTTAAATTTTTGGTTAAAAATTAAATATAAATTACATCTAATAAACTTAAAAATTCAAAAATTAAACAGATGACTTTGTTAAAAGTGTTAAAAGAGATTTTTGTTAGGTGTTTAATGTACAAACAATAATGACCGCTGTTGTTGTGTCCAATTTTTTATTGAATTCGTTTATGTTTAGTTTTTAAATAACATTTAGTTAAGTGAAGCTTTTGCGGTTCCTTCTTAAATATTTTAATCGTCATAATCAGATTCCATGACATCATCGGGCTTTATCTTCATCCTCACCTTGGCTTTATTCTCTTCCCAGAATTTCTTCCATTCTATTGTGTAAAAATGCCATCGTAAATTGAAAGTTCTTGAATATATCCAGGTTTGACGCTGTTATTTTAAGAAAGTTGGAACATTTCCAGTTTAAATTTTTTTTGTTCATTTGTAAGATCGTCTTTGTGTGAGAGGTTCCAAGGGCCATCCTTCTGAAAGTGTAACAATTGCATTTTTCGAATGCCTGGTTATAGTCCTCATTTTGCATTGATCGAATATACAATTTTTTTTCTTTTTGTTATTTGTATAATTTCAAAATGTTAGTATCGAGAGAGTAAAAATTGTCAGCCAAATGTACACTATGGTATTTTAAAAAAGTCACTTTGATATCATGTGCTACGGATTGCTAGAATTTAGCTTAGAAACTGTATGACATCCACTATGTGTAAAATAAATAAAAATATTTGTTTAAGCACCAGGGATTTAAGTGATCCTATATCCCTTTTGCTCCAAAAGAAACCTCCATTCCTTTAACTATAACCCTGTATACATGTAACTGCATGTACAGGTTTATATGTAAGTATATATTCTTCTTCCCTTCTTCATATTTATATGAAACAAGAATGTTTCAGATATGTTTGTTTTGTGTTTTATTTTTGTGTTGCATGCAACATGCGTTCTTAACACGCATGAATGCGTATTATTATTGTATTGTATTTAACTCTGTGTTGCTTTTGGGTTTTTTTTTTTAATTTGTTTATAAAATTATTTGCTTTTCTTTGTATAGTTTTTCAGATTTTCTTCTCATAATAATTTTTTCAATAAACTTTGTTGGTCCCTGCCGATTCAGTTGTGGTTAAATATTTTACTATAATTCTGTGGCTTGGAGCTAAAAGGGCCAATGTCACTTTTTTGCTCTTTTGAGTTAATTATTGCATTAGATTTGTTTTCTTGCTCTATTTCATTATGGTAAAACAGCTAAAGTCATACTTAACCTAGAAAAGCTTCATAGATAAAATGCTGGCCAATGTCACTATGAAAGCATATATAAAAGTTAAAGTTCAATTAAAATTTTCTCAAAAGTTACTATTTTGAGAATGACCCTTTTAGCTCCAAGCCACAGAATTGTTGTCGTTGTTTTATTTATTAGACTTAAAGTTTTTTTCGTGTCTTAAATATTTTACTGGTGTTATAGCTTTAAAATGTAAAAAAAACATTAAAATGTAATAAAATCGTTGACATTATTGGGAGAGTTTTTTAAAATAATACTTTTTTAGTCTTTCTGTAGCTTCGAGGTAGTCTTTAATTTTCCTAAAAAAATTTCTTTAGTTTTTTTTATGTATTATAGAAGATTTAAGGTACGTTTCATATTTATTTATTAAATGAAAATTATGAGTGAAGCCAATATCTTTTATATTAGTAGGAAAGTCGATTTTTTGTTACCTAACTTACGCACACATTATACAACCGACTTTAATAAAAACAAGTAAGAGCACTATATTCGGCTGTGTCAATTTTATGTACTTTTATGGCACAAAATTTATTATTTTGTTATTAACAGTAATCGCTATGGAATAATGTCTTTATACTAAAATATGTATCACTTTCTTTGTATAACTTCGATGTGCTAGTAAAATGTTTTCGTAAATTTAGTTTTTTAATGAAAGTGGGCGTTAAAGTAGGCGTGTTGAAGTTGTTTCTGCTAATAAATACAGCTTACATATTTTAATATAGTTCTTTATTCTTCCACAACTTTGTCCATAGAGAAATTATATGAATTTAAGAAGTTAAGGCGTTAAAAGGGCGTGTCACCTTTGTTTTCTGGCATAACAGTGACATTAACTAGAAAGCTATATGTGCAAAATTTCATCAGCATACCTCTAATTCTGTCGGTTTTATGAGCATTTGAATTTTATTAACAGTAGATAACGTAAAAAGTTGGAGTTAAAGTAGGCGTGTCAAAATAGTTTCTGCTTTTAAATTGAACTCAGATGTTTTAGTATAAAGTCCTTTATTCTATAAATTTGAGATAAAGAGGTGGGCGTGTCGCATTTATTTTCTGTCAGAACAAAGACTTTCACCAAAAAGGAAAGCTTGCAAAATTTCAGATTCATACTTGTAATTTTGTCAATTTTATTACGTTTTAAATTTTGAAAATACCGAAAAATACACTGTGCGGTATTAATTTTCATACATTTTGATCTATAACTCCTTTCCTAACTCATAGACTTAAGCAACTTTCGGTTAAAAATATTTTTTTTACTCAGAAGATATAAATTCGAAATTTCATGGCTCTACGTTAATGTGTTTGGACACAATTGCATTTTAGTAGATGTTGGAAGGACACGGGTTTTCTGACCTACTCTTGCATTACAAGCTATAACTCTCTTTCCAATATTCCGATGTAGCCTATTTTCAATAGCTCTATCGTGCTTTCATCAGCCGGATAGACATAGCTAGATCGTCATCAAATCAAACCCCGATTCAGAATATATATACTTTATGGGGTCTAAAATGGATACTTCGATGTGTTACAAACGGAATGACAAAATGAATATATCCCCACCATTTCTTTGGTGGAGGGTTTAAAAATAAATAAATTGTTAGAATACAAGAAAATAGCAGGAAGCTTAAATGAAGTGTTTTATTTTTCCTCACTTTCTGGCATTTAATATGTGAACACGTTATTTTAGCCTCTGAAATTTATACGTTCGTATGTCATAATTGCAATTGTAAGTTAAATGCTGAAATTAAATTAATTCAAGGACATTCACAGATAAATTTTAATTAAGTAAAAAATAAATATAAATACACTGTTTGAAGCAAAAAATTAATGCATATGCAATAAAAAAGTATAACTGTGTTTCATTATTTATTTATATGTTTTGTGCTGTTAAAGAAGCACAAAAAAATTTAAATCAATTAAAAAAAATCATTATTAAAAAAATAAGTACTTGAAAAATATTATAAAAAAGACAATAAAAAATATTTGTAGAAAAAAAAAACACAATAACAAATCAAAGTTTTGAATTAAATAAATTGAAATGGCTTGATTTTTATTTGGAAATAATTTTATTTATTTATTTATTTTATTATTTATGGGGGAGTATTATAAGTTTAATACAAACGAGAGAAATAGAAGAAGGTTTTTCGGATTTCTTCGACAATTTTTAAATGCCAGCCACTTTTTTGCAAATTAACTTTTTATAATTATTGTATGTTGACTCTAAAGAGATTGATGATTGTTGATTATTGGTTGAGATATTTTTTTTGGAAGATCAAACAAACGGCAGTAATTATGTGATTATCGTTATAAGTTCGCATGCATGATGGATTTTTTAAATAATCGATGATTAGTATTTATTCTGCAGGTGCCCCTGTGAACTAGTAAGTAGTGTACTAGTCTGCTTGTCTGGAGTTCGCGGGTTCGACTACCGCCAAAAACTCTGGTCTGTTTCACTACAACGGGCAAATGGTCTTCGTTGCTCAGCTTGGTTAATTATAATATAATTTATAAATGTATTGTAATAAAAATTAAATATTTATTTATTTATATTTAATATTTATTAATTTCCATTCACATTATTCTAATAAAATTAATAACGGTTGTTTTTTATAGAGTTGATAGGTCAGTACTTGTTTAAAAACAGTGCTGATCAGAATGTACAGTCAATGGTGATAGCTTTAGAGCCATAATAACTGACTCTTTCGTTTATCAATTGAACAACTACAATGCGTAGGAACTGTGGTATCAACAAAAAGGCGCAATATGACGCGCAGCTCGTTCCATAATTGTTTTAATTAAGAAAGCGTTAGGTAAGCGCATAATTTCACCTTTCGGAGCAGTGAATTGTCCTCTAAGGTCATATAATTTAACGCCGCTAAATTTTTTTCTGTGTGGATGCTAACGATTGACCACTTGGAGGACAATATTCAATGCGTTATTGCTGGTATACGGCCACAAATGTTGGAAAAGAGTCATCGAAAATTTAACCACCAGATTAGATTACGTCCGAGCCAGCCGTGGCAGTCATATGCCAGAAACAATATTCAAATTTTAATGCCAGAAGTTTATCTTTCGAATTAAGTAAATTTCATGTCAATTGAAAAAAAAATTATATTCGTTTTATTCTATTTCAAAAGTAATGTTGTTTTGCCACGGTAAAAACTAATTTCTGTTGGTAAATAGAATTCTAACGGGTAGTTGTTACGAACTATGAAAAAGGCAACGTAATAGTTACGGATTTAAATTAGATAAAAATCTAGGAGTTAAATAGATGATATTTACATCCAACACTTAAGTAGCGTTCAAAAAGTGCTGGCAACAAAACCAAAGCTGGTTTCAAACATGCATTCTACTCTGCTAGTGTCGGCAGTAATATATTTCCTCAAATAACTCTATCATTATCACAATAAATTTCTTTAATAAAAGGAAAATTATAAAAAAATTTGATCTAGCCTGAATATTTTCTGAAATGTTAAATTTAATTAAATAACTTTCGCAATATTGAAAGCACAGATATTAGAAAATAAATAAAGTGTCAGACTAAATAAAACCCAAATGACTAACAAAATAAACTTAAATAACAGAGCCCAGCGTTGTGCTTTGTGCCGCTTAGCACTATGTGCCATGAGTTTAATAAAACCCCATTAAAAAGAAACAAAAATGCAAATGAAATAAGATTAACCTGGAAAAAGCACTACTCTAAAAAAAATAAAAAATAAAATATGTTTTTGTAGCCCACAGTTCTATCTAACGCTCTGTCAAAATCGGATTAATTTGCAAAGCGTTGCCATGGTGTTATTTCATTTTGCTTAAAAATTGTATGGGCATGATAATTTTTGCAAAAACTAAAAAAAAACTGTTAACATCGATCTAGACTAGTCTTTTTTACATACATTTGATGTGTGTTTACAATCGTAAGTTTAGAATATGCTACTGATTTGCATCCACATTCATTGTGAACCCTGAACACAGACATTTTAATTATTTTTGCACCCACCACCAAAAAAAATGTGTTAGGGTGTATTAATTTTGTCATTCCGTTTGTATCCATTTGTATATCCACGATCTAGCTATGTCCGCCCGTCTGTCCGTCTGTTCGGAGCACGATAGACCTAGAACTGAAATAGTTAGGGATACCAAATATCGCCAGAATCCTTCATATACACAAGGTTTCTTTGGAATTGAAAATGGGCAAAATCGGGTTATAAGAAAGAGAGTTATGGGAAGTAATGCAAGAGTAGGTCAAAAAAACAATGTCCTTTCTACAATGAATAAAATGCGATTGTGTCTAAACGCATTGACGTAGACCGATTAAATTTCATTAATATATTTCCAGAGTAAAAAATATGCTTCCTTAAAAATTGCTCAAATCTATACATTACAAAAGGATCAACAGATCAAAATGTACGAAAATAAATACCGCACCGTGTCTTTTTTATTTATAATTTAAATTGTCATAAAACCTACAAAATAAGATGTACGATGCTGAAATTTTGCAAATATAGTTCCTTCATCAATGTTATTCGAATAGAGGAAAGTTAAGATGACACGACCACTTTAACGCCCATCTTCAATATAATGCTTTGTCTCAAATTCATATAACTTTTCTATTGATAAAGATTTTTAAAAAAGAATAAAGCACTTTATATTGAAATATCTGAGTTAAGTTTATTGGCAGAAACTACTTGACATGCCTACTTTGACGCTCACTTCTCATATAATTTACTGTTAATGAAATGTAAAAGCTCATAATATTGACAAAATTATATGTAAAAGATGATAAAATTTCGCTTTCTGGTAAATTTATTTATGCCAGAAAATAAAATGACCACCTCCCATATAACGCTTTATCTTAAATTCTTAAATTTTATATGATATTTGACAGAAATTTAAAAAAAAAAATAAAATCTATAGTGGATTATCTGAGTTTAATTCAAATATTAATTATACAATTTTAAAAGTAAGAGGTGCCATGCGGACACAAAACTAATATTTTTTTTACTACCTCTGGGTACAAAAGACTAAATTTAAGAAAATAAATTAATAGCAAATCGAAAGCTAGAAAAAAAGTAATACATATTTTAATATAGATTTTTCCAAAGCGATTACTAAATATTAATAACAAACTAATACATTTTTTCCTATAAAATTACATAAATTGGTGGTGGGTATCAAAAATTTGGCGCAGCCGAATATAGTGCTCTTACTTGTTTTAAGAGAGATAAGTAAAAAATGCACATAAATAATTTTTTTGAATATTTGTTAAAACGAAGAATTTATCAACAATTTATATGTTTTATAAGGCTCCACGAAAAGCCCCCCAATGAAATAACGCCCAAACGAGAAATGAAATATTCTCCAAATTTTTTTCATACATTTTTGGGGGTTATTTCATATGAAATAACTCCCAATTTTTTTGGGCCGTCTTTCATTTTTTTTGGAAATTATTTCATTTCTCATTTGGGGTTTTCAAATTATGAAATAATCTCCAATGAAATAACACCCCACAAATTTTAAAAAATTTCATAGCGTGTATAATTTGGGTGATATTTCATTTTGTATTCGGGGGTTATTTCATTTTTAAAGATTTTGGTTTTGGGGGTGTCTGTAAATAAATTATATAAAAATAGGCCTTTTACAAGAAAACTTTTAGCCTGTGAATATATTACAATATCTTTTCAAATACATAAATGATAACGTTCGGGATTTGGATGGTGCGACCTTCGTGACAGACTACGAAATTAGTCTACGGACGGCAATAATTATTGTTTTCCCTAAATCAAAAGTAATCAGTTGTTGGTTCCACTTTTGCCAAGCAGTGAGGAGGTCCATAATAATAAAGTGTAACCAACTGGCAGCATTTGTACATACAACGTATATTTTCTCCATCTTGATTTCATGAGCAACCATTTTGTTTTAACTTATCATTTCTTACGTATAATGTATTAAGTTTATTATTTATGTATGTACATGAAAATAATTTTTTGGTAGTTGTGTTTCAAAAATAAATATATTGGAAATATTAAACAAGTCTTTGTCTATACTTCCTCACATCTCCATTACAGAAAATTACTGCCTTCTTTACAATATGGTAACTATAATAACGTCTCCCATGAGTTGGATTTTCAAGCCATTCGTAAAGTTTTAGGATAGCTCGTTGGTGGCTGATCTGAAATTGCTTCCATCGTATAAGGGAAATTTACTGCACTGGACTTAGTCCATCTACAAAACCAAAAGTAGTCACTATTAAACGAGCTTTGTATGTTCTTTCACCAAAAAAAAATTGATTATGAATGCTGGCACACTTTCGAAGTTTCATATATTCTTATTATGAAGAAGACGCCTGCGGGCCTCCACACGATTTATATCAATAAATTTGCGATTTTGCTGTTGGTCCATATTGACTTCATGAAATCCTTAATGAATATGACTTATAAATTTTGGGCATAATTTCATTTTTGTTGCTGATGGGGTTTATTTCATTGGGGATTATTTCATTTTCATCATTGGGATTTATTTCATATGAAATAACTCCCAAATATTGGGGGTTGTTTCGTTTTCGCTTTGGGGTTTATTTCATTTATTTTTGAATGTTATTTCATCCACTGTTTTTGGGTGTTATTTCCAATTTTGTTGGCGTTTACTTGATTGGGGATTGTTTCCTGGGCGTTATTTCATTGGGGGGCTTTTCGTGGAGCCGTTTTATAAGCTAGTAGGTAGCGCTAATTATTAATTCATATGATTAAGGAGTGATTATCGATGGTGGATAAAAATTATGAATATGATTCCTTTCCCTGCAACATTGTTCGTATGTTTTATGTAAATATACTTAAATCATGTTCAAATGATATTGTTTTTATTTTTACCCCTCTGAGTTGTTGTTTAATGTTTATAAGCCATTTATTAAAGCATGAAGCAAAAAAAAAAATGTTTTTAATTTTTATTTAAATGTGATTAAAATAAAAGAAAAAATACTATGCATAAATGCACGACATGCAAAAATATACATACAAATGAATACGTAAAAAAATAATAATAATAAAAATAAAGAAATAAATCAAATAAAAATTGTATATATTTTCGTTTGTGGCGTTAAACATAAAAGTGATTTTTTTACTTATACATATTTACTTTGCACACAATTTTGTTTAAATTCGCGTTTAAAAATTTGTGTGTGTGTGTTTTAAATTTCTAATTTATAGTTAATTATGTTTTTTATACTTTTTAATTTTATTTGTGAACATAAAATATATAGCGTGCATTAGAATTTGTGTATAGATTTTTGAGGCTTGTAAGATTTAATTAAATTTTAATCTTTCATAATCTTAAATAAGTTTTAGATTGAAGAGGTAAATCTTTCAGTGGATGATTTATATAAAAATAAAATGTTTGTTAAATGGAATAACATAAGATGCGCGATGATTAGAAATTTTTAATTAAAATATAATTTCAATTAATATTTTTCGATAGATTCTGATACTATTTTAATAAGAGAGATTTCCGTTACTAAAAGCTTTATGAAAAAATGTCTTTATTTGTATTCGATAACCTCTAAAAAATTCAATATGGCGTTCTATTTGAAATGGCTGATAATCTTTTTTTCCTCAATCCCATTTAATATGGGATCAAATAGAAGGGCTTTACTAGTAGATTACAGCTAACTATGTAAAAATTTAGAATCAAAGACTCCTTTTCAAGTTTGAAGAGCTTTTTATACATCAGTGTTTTTATGAAAAAGGAAACGCCGTTGATTTCATAACTTCAGCTTTCATAGTAAAATTTTCTAAATTAATTTATCGCAACTCTGGTAGAAATAACGTTGATATGATGCTACGGCAAGAACTTTAACTTTTTGAATTTTAAAATAAAAAATAAATTAAATAAATAGGTAAAAATTAAGACACTTCGCTGCTATAAGTCAAATATTTCAACATATACTACTTAACTACCTTGAAATTTTTGTTGGGTTATATGATAATGATATATTTTAAAACTCTATTTAAATTATATGTGTTATAAGTATATATAACATATATAGTGCTCGGTTGTCTAGAAGCCGAAAAAAATTGCTTTTTGTTTGTAAATTTTTGAAATATATATTTAAATTTTTTTTTTGCAATAACTTTACCGATTAGAGCTCGCTTTATCCAAAATTTTTCACGAATATCTCTAGAGGCATATTATATTCAAAAATAGTAGCAAAGGTACCTATAAATTATTCTATGGCTGAAAACTTTTAATTTTGATGGTAAAAATATGGGAAAAAACGGAGGCAGTCGTGTTTATTTGCTCATATCTCAGAAAGTCATTAGGCGATTGTGCTGAATTTAAATAGCGATTCATTCCCGGATATTTCCAAAAGATTGATATCATACACAGATTTGAGGAACATATGGTTGCTTCTAAAAGTAGATTTCAGCCAACACACGCACAAACGGTCAGGACTTAATCGACTCCTCTATTCATTAGCTTTTAGAAAATATATACATTATGGGGTAGGAAATGAAAATTGTAGAAAGTACAAACTGAATAACAAAGATATATATGTATACCCTTGTGCACCGCAGGTGAAGGGTATAAAAATAAGCACAAATAAATAAACAGATGAGCACTTACAAATTGATTTTACTTTTATAAAACAAGAAATTGCAAATTAAAATTAAGGCTAAAAGAAAACACACAAGCGGCTTGTTAAACTCGATCAAAATTTACGTTTGTACAAGCTTGTTGTGTATTGTTTGCACAAGCTATAATGGTTGTTTGTTTGTAGAAAATCAAAAATTTTTGATTTTTTCACATGGTACCTTTTGTCAAACCACTGGTATCGCCTATTGGCAAATATTTTATTTAAAAATTTTTTAGTAGATTGTGGATGTCGCGGAAACTTTTTTTGTGTGATTAAAGTGTAAAAAAAAATCATTCCTAATAAAATGTGTTGATATATCGTCGTGCGGGAGTTTATGTGCTCTATATGCCAAAAGTGTATTTTGAGAAAATCGATCTTGAAGTTTTAACATAATTTTTTAAAAAACTATACGATAGAATTTTGACATTTTTACACCATATATTTGTTTTAAAAAGTTGATTCTGACGAAATGTTTTTTATTTCTCGACGGCAGTTATAACGGGATATTTTCTAAAGTTAATAAAAATCCTGTTTGCTCCATACGCCATCTTAAACAAATTTCGTTGCAAATACATACACGTAGAGCAAAACGACATTAACAAAGAAATAAAACAAAATTGAAATTTTTGTAAAAAAAAAACGATATATTCATTTGATAAAACCAAAGATGAAAACTATTCACAAAGTAAATACTAAATATATTCTAACAAAGTTAACAAAAGCACTTAATTAAGATTAGTTTATCTGGCTCAGATAATAATTTTTGTCTATTTCAGATATAAAATTGAATAACAACTTTAGATCGGAACTTTTTTTATTTTTAACTCTTTCTTTCTTTTTAATAATATCTAACTCTATTTTGAAATTATTTAACGTTGCTGATAATTGGTTTCGACAACCTTATTTAATATTTTTGCTAATTGAAAATAGGGCTGCAAGATTGAGTTTTTATATGATATTTGAAATAAGTTATTTTGGATATATTGAATAAGTTTTATTTTAGTAAATGGAACAATAGAAAAATTTAATTGGTTGGATATCCTGGAAAAATTCTTAAAATCTGAGAATTGCATTTCAATAATTTTAATTTTTATTTTATTTGTTTCAAAAATTTTCAAATAATTAACGAGGGGCAAAATACTGTGAATTTCCAAAGGTTTCAGATATTTATCTTAGGCACTGTGAACGCAATGGACCTCTTGGATTTGTGAATGCCCAGGCTCAGAAAAGTTTTGAACAATACTTTTGATCTGCAAGTGGTCCGACATAAATTTAAAATTGCCGTGGATATCATTTGATTTTTATTCTGGGCAACGCACGAATCACTTCACATAACTATATTTTCAATAGTTGGGTATTCTGTCACCAGATTATTTAGTACTTTATATATACAACTACTTATTTCGTTACCTCCACGACTGTTATTAAATTCATCCCAAACGCAACAATAAGTAAATTTTCCTTTATTGGAGAAAATAACTGTAGCGGTCATATTATAAACATTAATTTTACGCCTATAATAAAATGAAGATGCAAAACCTTTAGGAAGGTTAAAAGTGCTTTGCAAATCAAAACATACAACAACTGTAAAAGGGTCTTGATTCTGGCGATCTACATCACGTTCCCTTTTAAGACCGTTCGTCTCATTTCTATGAATATTGAATTATTCAATTTCATTCTCCGTTGGGTCAGTTTTTGCCAAAAATTGTACATCCCTCTCTTAATGAGAAGGAGAGAGTATACTTTACAACAGCATTCTGTTTGGAAATAAAAAACTCTTATAAATTCTTTATAAGAGAAAAATATTTTGAAAAATATTTATATTCAGCAATATTAATTACACGTAGAGCAAAATGTCAATCAAAAATCAATTTCAACTTTTTACATTGAAATTTTGCTCATATGCCACTGAATGGCGTATAGAGCAAAAAAACACAAAAAAATTCTGGTTTGAGGGATATATAACAAAACAGACACTATTTATCTCAGAAGCTAGATGAGATAGCCGAAAAAGGATTACATATTTGAAAAATTTGGGGTCGAAAACCTAAATTGGCATAATTAACTCGAAATGTGTAAAATGGCGGATAGAGCACATAAACTCTCGCACGACAATATGTATATTAACCTTTGTTATTATTATGAAAAATTAAATCAAGGGACTATAACCATAGAATAATTAAAAATTAAGGGCCGTATTCATACAAAATATTTTAGGTTTATTAAAGGCTTATTTGACAGATGTTGTAGAGAAATTTGTCAAATATGCCTTAAATGTTTTAGTTGAAAAACTAAAGAAAAAATTTTCTACATACAGAAAAGAATGACAATAAAAGAAATACACAGGAGTTTTACTTTATATTGTCAATTTATAGCAGGTAACCTTGCGCGATCAACTGATTAGTTTTTTTAGTAGGCCAAACATCAAACATAATATTAAGCAACTTTTTTTTAATACGAAGTTTGACTTATACAAACCAAAATCATTAGAAACCAAATATTTGTGTGTTTTTTTATTTCTCCATAATTCCAACTATTTTTCTAAATAATGATGATTTAAATTCAACTATATAATATTTGTATTCTTTTATGCTAACCAACAAAAATATCCAATCGATATTGACAAAAGTGTAAGTGCTTATAGCTGATTCTAGTTTCAGATATGGGATATATTTTTTTTTGATGCGACACATAGAATCCATTTCTAAATCATCTGCTTGTAATCACTTTGATTTAAAGAAAACGAAAAAAAATGTTAAATGTATAGCAGAAATGATTAAAAACCAGCCAGAATTATAATACTTCGATCATTTTCAATTAAAAACGTACTTTTTACTACAAACAGATTTATTGCCTGTGCTTTATGAGCTATCATCAAATAGTTTTTAGGTAGTAAATAATTATTTATAGCCTATTTTAAAAATTCAAAGCAAATTGAATGTTTGTTCAAAATTTTGTTATAATAAATAGGTGTGCATTAGCCATCTTTCAGCACATTTTCTTAAAGTTTTTAAATCTGTTGTGAAAACGAAATAAAAAACAGACATCTGTTGAACACATTTCCCTTAATTTAAAATGTGCTATAAAACACATAAAATTTTTTTATACAGATTTATGTATGTAGATATGTGTGTATAAGAGTATATTTATTCTAACTGCAAATTTTTATTACGTGTTTTGTTTTCTTAAATTTTAAACAAAAATTGCGTAATTTATTTTATTTTTAATTTTTCGTTTTGTATTTTTTTTTTGATTTTATTTTCAGAACTTTGAACCTGTGGCGTATCCTAAAAATAACTATGGCAAATTTTTCACTGGAGACTCCTTTATTGTCTTGAATGTAAGTTAAATTTAGCTTATGTTTAATAAAAAATAAGATAACTGCATTTGTAAGTATATTTTGTTTTGTATCATTGTTTTGTTATGTACCTACTAGTCTTACATATTTAGATATTTACCAACATATCTTAATATAAAACTTAGCATAATGCACTTTAAACTTTCCCCATTTATGTTTATTTTTAAATATTTCTATATGTTCTTTGTGATCTTAAAGGTGTAGCAGTGGCAAATGAAAGTTTAGGTAATACATACATTACACAAATTATAAACATGTATAAGAAAAAAAAAATAATTTTAATTCTTTTATTTATTTTATACGAGAAAAGCCCGGCGCGTGTTGCTACGCCCCTTAATGAATTAAAATGCATTCTAAATTTTAATTGAATATCAAGTGCAAGAAGAAAATTATAACTTTTTTTTAATGTGCGTGGCATTGCCCACTTTTCTAACCACGAAATTATATAGTCATGACAGCTTAAAATGTGTGCAAAGTTTCAGAAAAATCGGTAAAGTGCAAGAAGTTAAATATTATAACCTTTTTTTATGGGCGTGGCACTGCCTACTTTTATTTTCACGAAACTGAATAGTCATGACAGCTCAATGTGTGTGCAAAGTTTCAGAATAGCGGTCCAGTGGAAGTACCTCAAAATTATAACTTTTTTATAGTGTGGCCCCGCCCACTTTTTTAATCACGAAATTATATAGTCATGACAGCTCAATATGTGTGCACAGTTTCAGAAAAGCGGTCCTGTGGAAGTACCTCAATATTAGATCTTTTTTATGGGCGTAGCTACGCCCATTTTTTACCATCCATAAACACTCCCTGGAATGTGTACAACAACTTACCAAAGTTTAAGTCCGATATCAAATCACTCTTATATATATAGATTAGAGGATATCAAATTTATTTTGTACTAAATTAAAAAAGTTATTATTTTAGCAAGGTAATTTTCATTATATACCACTTCTTTTAAGTGCCACTGTTGCCACTTAAAGTAAACGTGTAGTTGGTTGAAATCTATAAATTTTTATACTTATGTGTGTGTATATAATAGTTAAGGGGGTTTTATCAAAACTGTTTTATTTTAAATTGTAGAAGTTTCAGAATACTTCGGCTTTTACATTTTTTAAATTTGGTACTGGGTTGCAATCAGAGTTGTCGACACGTAAGAGAGTTAAAAATAGAGCTTAATTTTCCTGAAGCAAAAAATTATATAATTTTCTAAATTTTTCTTTTTTTTGGGAGCATAGGGCTCTGACAAAGCATGTTTTGTTTTGCATTGTTTTTAGTTCGTTATTTTTTTCCCCATCTAAGTAGACTATTGTATATTCTAGTCTGTCCCAGGATGATGGGGCTGACATCATTCGTTGCTTAGGAAACATGCCTACACGTGATTGTACTTACTGTGTAATATAGCATCTTGTTCAGCATTTGTAATTTTCCCTGTAGGAGCCGATTTTTGAAGGTATATGCTGCGCTGACCTTTCCTTGATGCCAGTTAGCTGGAACTTCAAGGACTTACTTTTTTTGGTGGTCTTGTCCAGAAGAGTGTCGAAGTCTATTAATGAAATTTGATGAATTCATCAGCTGGAAGTTTGGCACTCTTACAATTAATGTTTGGAAAAACTTGAATTTCATTAAAAAAAATAAATTTGTCCGAGGGTATTAATGGTTTATACACAAAGTTTTTAGTTCATACAATCTTCTTTAAATTTTACCCTGATTAGCTCCGAAGCAACTTCACCCTACTGCGTTTGTTATACCCGCCACCAAAAAAATGGTGGGGGTATATTAATTTTGTCATTCCGTTTGTAACACATCGAAATATCCATTTTAGACCCCATAAAGTATATAAATTCTCAATCAGGGTCTGATTTGATGACGATCTAGCTATGTCCGTCCGTCTGTCCGTCTGTTGAAAGCACGATAGAGGTCGCACCGAAAATGCTAGGGGCTCAAATTTTGCCAGAATCTTTTTTATAGACAAGGTTTGTTTGGTATTGAAAATGGGCTAAATCGGAATATTAGGAAGAGAGTTATAGCTCGAAAAGCAAGAGTAGGTCGAAAAAACCGTGTCCTTCGAACATCGAATAAAATGGAATTGTGTCCAAACGCATTAACGTAGACTCATGAAACTTCGAATATATATTTCCTGAGAAAAAAAAATATTTTTCCCGGAAAATTATCTAAATCTATGCATTAGGAAAGGAGTTATCGATCAAAATGTACGAAAATTTATACCGCACAGTGTATTTTTCGGTATATTTAAAAACAAAAACGTCATAAAAGCAACAAAATTGGATGTACGACTGTGAAATTTTGCACACGTGACTTTGTAGTCAAATGCTTTCTTATAACGGAAAATCAATGTGCCACGCCCACTTTTACGCCCACCTCCCATATAACGTTTTACCCAAAATTCATATAATTTCTCTATTAATATAGATTTTGGAATAATAAAGGACTATATTGAAACATCTAGGTTGAACTCATTAGCAAAAACAACTTTAGCACGCCTACTATAACGCCCACTTTTCACGTTATCTACCGTTAATGAAATTTAAAAGCTCATAAAAACGACAAAAAAAGAGATATGATGATAAAATTTGTTATGTATATCTTTCTACTCAATATCATTGCTGTGCCAGAAAATTAAGGTGCCACGCCCACTTTTACGCCCACCTCCCATATAACGTTTTAACTTAAACTCATATAATTTCTCTTTTAAAAAAATTTTGAAATAATAAAGGTTTTTATTGAAATATCTAAGTTGTACTCATTAGCAAAAATAACTTTGACACGCCTACTATAACGCCCACTTTTCACGCTATCTACCGTTAATGAAATTTAAAAGCTCATAAAACCGACAAAATTAGCGGTATGATGATGAAATTTGCTACATATATCTTTCTAATCAATGTTATTGTTGTGCCAAAAAGTTTAGGTGACCCGCCTTCTTTAACGCCCACCTCCCATATAACGGTTTATCTTAAATTCATGTAATTTCTCTATTGACAAAGTTTTTGGTAAAATAAAGGACTATATTTAAATATCTAAGTTGTATTTATTAGCAGAAACTTTATTGACACGCCTACTATAACGCCCACTTTCACTAATAGACCAAATTTACGAAAACATTTTACTATCATATCGAAGTTATTAACGGTGGTTAAATTTTAAGGGCCGATTTTAAAATAAACACATTTAAATTTTTTTAAATAAAACACAAATTATTTAAGAAATTATTATCATTTATTTTTATAATGATAATATTTGTATGGTTCACTTATGTATTTAACAAAATATCGGCCAAATGGCCCCTTGGCGCCACTCACCTATCTTATGGTCCAAATTTTCAATGACAATGTTGATGCGCAATTGGGCATGATGATGACTCTCTTTTGCCACACTATCGCAAAAAACAGCAATGGCTCCCATTCAACAAACTAAGAAGGCATTCACAGATTTTCTAACATTTTATACATACCTGTTTTGCAGAAATTTAAATATTTTTTACAATTCTCCCGATTGTGGACGAATTTGAACGATTATGTTGACTAAAGGAATCACGAAGTGCACAAAATGCATTTTGATTTGAACGCCCATTTTTTATAAAAAACCTGAATAACTTTAAAGCGTTGCTCTTTTGCGTATCTTTCCACGGATCAAATTGAGTAAGGTTGAGATTGAGAAATGTCAAATGAAATACAGAAAACAAATTTAAAGTCTAGGTGTGGTTCACCTTCAACATGGGCCCTTAAAATTTAACCACCCTCTACAAAGAAAGTGACACATACTTTATTATAAAGAGATTATTCCATAGCGATTAACAAAATAATAAATATTGTGCTTTAAATGTACACAAAATTGGTGGTGGGTATAATAGATTCGGCACAGCCGAATATAGTGCTCTTACTTGTTTTTATTTAATCTTTGCACACAAAAATAATTTTCAAGTTTAAGATATACTACAGAATTATTTTCCGTTTTTTTATAAGATATTTTAATTAAAATTTGGAATTTTTATGCCAATACATATGAACACATATAAACTTATTATTGCATACCAACTCTTTGAAAAGTTTGCATAAGATTTGCCACAGCCGAATATGGCATAGTTACTTGTTCTAATTGAATAAACACACAAGTACATATTTACTGCATTCACAAGGCGTTCTAATATATCATACTAGCATTTAACCCGCTACTTCGTTAGCGCAGTTCTTACTATTTATTGAATGCTCAAGTTCTATTTATAATTATTAAATATTTTTGGTTCAATTTATCAAAATTTGTATCTCTGATTCAATTTACTTAGAAATATAAAAAGTAGAGTAAGGATATAGCGGGTATATATTTCCTAACTAAAAGCAAGATCAATGCTACTGAGTTTCAAAAATTAAGATTCATATTTTGCAAAAATTACCCTAAAATAATAAATAAAACTTCCACTTGGTTTATTATTACCTTTATTTAGAATTCTATGTATACAAAATATATAAAAAGAGAAAAAGTAATTTTGGTCGTCCATAATATTAGGACTTAGACCTCGCATCAAAAAACACTAATTTTAGCAATCAATGTTTACAAACGTAAAAATACAAAGAGTACAATAAAAATGCGAAAAGGCTTTTTTGGTGTCTTTAATATCATTTTAATTCTAAACTTGAATAAATAATCCTTTATTTCACAATTTTAACTTTTTAAACGAAAGAAAATTCAAAAAGTCCCATTATAATGCATAAAACTACCCTTTTGATCGCCCATAACATATTTAGCCTTACCTTGTATCAATAGTCACTAATTTCGAAATTTTTGCTTTGCAAACGTTAAAAATACAATAAGTACCATAAAAATTCAAAAAGTACCTTTGTGGTCGCCCATAACATTTTCAGTTTCACCTGGAATCAATAGCCACTTATTTTAAAATTCTAGCTTCGCAAACGTAGAATATATAAAAAGTACCATAAAAATTCAAAAAAGTACCTCTTTGGTCACCCATAACATTTTTAGCCTCACCTTGTATCAATTGTCACTAATTTCAAGATTCTACCTTCGCAAACGTTGAAAATACAAAAAGTACCATACAAATTCAAAAAAGTACATTTTTGGTCGCCAATAACATTTTTTGTCTAACCTAGAATCAATAGTCCTTGATTGTACAATCCTATCTTCATAAACGTAGAAAATACAAAAAGTGCCATAAAAATCCAAAAAGTACCTTTTTGCTCGCACATAACATTTTCAGTCTCATCTGGAATCAAGAGTCCTTGATTGTATAATCCTATCTTTATAAACGTAGAAAATGCAAAAAGTACCATAAAAATTCAAAAAAGTACCTTTTTGGTCGACCCTAATATTTTCGGTCTCACCTTGTATCAATAGCCACTAATTTTAAAATTCTAGCTTCGCAAACGTTGAAAATAGAAAAAGTACCATAAAAATTCAAAAAAGTACCTTTTTGGTGGCCCATAAAATTTTTAGTCTTACCTTGTATCAATAGTCCTTTATTTTACAATTCTACCTCTATAAACGTAGAAAATACAAAAAGTACCATAAAAATTCAAAAAAGTACCTTTTTGGTCGACCATAACATTTTTAGTCTCACCTTGTATTGATTGTCACTGATTTCAAAATTCTACCTTCACAAACGTTGAAAATACAAAAAGTACCATACAAATTCAAAAAAGTACCTTTTTGGTCGCACATAACATTTTTAGTCTCACCTGGAATCAATAGTCCTTGATTGTACAATCCTACCTTCATAAACGTATAAAACACCAAAAGTACCATAAAAATTCAAAAAGTACCTTTTTGGTCGACCATAACATTTTTAGTCTCACTTTGTATCAATAGCCACTAATTTTAAAATTCTAGCTTCGCAAACGTTGAAAACACAAAAAGTACCATAAAAATTCAAAAAAGTACTTTCTTGGTCGCCCATAACATTTTTGGTCTCATCTGAAATCAATAGTCCTTGATTGTACAATCCTACCTTCATAAACGTAGAAAATAAAAAAAGTACCATTCAAATTCAAAAAAGCACCTTTTTGGTCGACCATAAGATTTTCGGTCTCACCTTTTATCAATAGCCACTAATTTTAAAATTCTAGCTTCGCAAACGTAGAATATATAAAAAGTACCATAAAAATTCAAAAAAGTACCTTTTTGGTCACCCATAACATTTTTAGTCTAACCTGGAATCAATAGTCCTTTATTTTACAATTCTACCTTTTTAAACGTAGAAAATACAAAAAGTACCATAGAAAAGCGAAAAAGTACATTTTTAGTCCAAGTTCCAAATTCCAAGTTTAAAATGTTCAAATATCTATGTAACAAAATATTTTAATAGACAAGATTAAAACTCAGTAAATCTACTCTTTTTTGCATAAAAGTAATTATGTTCTAAAAAGTTCCAAACTCTTCCTGATTTTTTCCTTTTCTACCCTGTTATGAATGTGTTTAAATTTTTACTAAATTACATAATTTTTTATGTCTAGTGAAATCCTAATTAAAAATTTTGTGAAAATTGGCCGTCTAATTAGGAATTACATACATTTTCCGGAATTTTCCCCTTTTTGGTACCTTTTTTGTCCCCAAAAAAGTTTCCAAAAATTTCACCTAAATAATTGTCCTTATTCTATTAGGAAATAATAATTGTCAAATTTTGTCCCATTGAATAATATAAGAAAAGTTTATTTTAAAAAAAGTACCAAAAAAAGGGACAATTTTTACCCCTTATACATATGAATTTGAAAAAAGTGCCGAATTCCTGTTAATATTTTTTTGCGGACTACTTAATACAGTTTAAATTTTTTTCCTAGCTTTATGCGTTTGGTAGTTACATAGGGTACCAAAAAAGTACCAAATTATAGTTTTTACCCGTTTTTTCCCCTTAGGGGTTGAAAATTCTAAAAAATGCCAGACACTTTCAGCTTATTTTTTGTGCAAATTACAATACTTTTTCAATTTTATTTGTATCATTTTTAGTTTAGCAGATATAAGATTACCGATTGTACCCGTTTTTACCCTTTTTTACGCCCTTAAAGTACGAATTTCCAAAAATCCCTTCTTAGTGGAGCTATACATTGAAAGAGGAAACGATTGTCCAAATTTCATGTCTCTAGCTCTTTGCGTTTGGGCTGTACGATGATGAATCAGTCAGTCAGTCATTCAGTCAGTCAGTCAGTCACGTTACTCTTTTATATATATAGATTGTCATAATGTTTAAGGATTTTACAATAGTTTTTAAAAAATATTGTTGTTTTTGAAGTAAAACCTTCGATGTATTAGTTTCAAAAAAGTAATTCTTTTTGTGGGCGAAAGCTGTGAAAATTAAAACAGAAAGTTCCGGTTAGAAATCTTAGTCAAGCCCTTTCATTTGATACCAATATTTAGGGGGTTCAAGAAGTTACTTTTTAAAATACCAGATTTGACGGTCAGGGCTTAATCGACTCCTTTATTCATAAGCTTTTAGAAAATATATATTTTATGGGGTCGGAAATGAATATGTAGAAATTAAAAAAGGAATTACAAAGCCTTGTGCACCTCACGTGAAGGGTATAAAAACTCAAACACAAAGTAAGTTATGTAAACGTCACATAACAAGTATTTTGAAAAAGTACATGTTGTCCCTAGTAAGTGTTCCTAAAAAGCCGATAATATCGCGCTATGATCCAAAAAGAATGTCAATCAAAAACAATTCAAAGGGTTGAAAAGCAGAATGGTAAGAAAACAAGTTAGAGCAGTATATTCGGCTGTGCCGAATCTTTTATACCCACCACCAATTTTGTGTACATTTAAAGCACAATATTTATTATTTTGTTAATCGCTATAGAATAATCTCTTTATAATAAAATATGTATCACTTTCTTTGTAGAGGGTGGTTAAATTTTAAGGGCCCAGGTTTAAGGTGAACCACATCTAAACTTCAACTTTTTTCTTGTATTTCATTTGACATTTCTCAATCTCAGACTAACTCAATTTGAACCGTGGAAAGATACGCAATCGAGCAACGCTTTTAAATATTAAAGATTTTTATAAAAATGGGCGTTCAAATCAAAATGCATTTTGTGCACTTCGTGATTCTTTTGGTCAACATAATCGTTCGAATTCGTCCACAATCGTGAGAATTGTAAAAAATATTTAAATGTCTGCAAAGCAGGTCTGTATGAAATGTGAAAACATCTGTGAATGCCATCTTAGTTCGTTGAATGGGAAACATTGCTGTTTTTCACGATAACGTGGCAAAAAAGCAAGCAACCTCGACTCATCATCGTGCCCAACAATCGAGCATCAACAGTGTCATTGAAAATTTGGACTATCGGATCGTGGTGTGCCGCCTAGGTTGGGGGGCCATTTGGCCGATATTTTGTTCCATACATAATTGAAGCATACAAATATGATCATTATAAAAATAAATGATAATAATTTCATAATAATTTTATTCAAAATCAACATAGTCCCTTAAAATAAAACCACCCATTATAACTTCGGTATGCTAGTAAAATGTTTTCGTAAATTTAGTCTTTCAATGAAAGTGGCCGTTAAAATACGCGTGTCAATAAAGTTTCTGCTAATAAACATAACTTAGATATTTCAATATAGTCCTTTAGTATTCCAAAATCTTTATTCATAGAGAACTTATATGAATTTAAGAGGAAGAAAGTGAATTTAAGGTTAAATTTTAAGGGCCACAGGGTGATTTAATATATACGTTCTCTGCATTTTTCTAAAACGGGAAATTTATTAGTAAGATTTTGATTTTTAAACTTCTATAACATTTTGCTTTTAAAAGATTTTCAAACGAAATAAGTTTTGTATAATTTTAAAATTTGTTAGCCATTAGTACATGAAAATAAATTGTTTATAATGTTTAGAGATCATTTTTTTTTGACTTAGGTCAAAAATTTCCTAAATTCCCATTTTTAATACAGCATAATTTCAGGAGAACATAGCATAAGTTGTTAGCATGCCATCTAGTAGTTGCTAGTAGAGTCATCTATCTTATCATCTTTATCTTATATTTAGCTACAGTACAATAAATGGCGCAGTGTAAGATGAATAAATGCTAATATATATGACTAATATATTTTTATATAAATTTAAGGGAAAAAGTGTGCGTGGCACATCTATTTTCCGTTATAACGAAGACTTTGACCAAAGAGCCACGTTTGCAAAATTTCAGAATCGTACATATAGTTTTGTCAGTTTTATTACGTTTTAAATTTGAAATATATACTGTGCGGTATAAATTTTCGTACATTTTTATCTATAACTCTTTTCCTAATTCATAGATTTAAGCGATTTTCAGGGAAAAATATTCTTTTGACTCGATAAATATATATTCGAAGTTTCATGACTACGTTTATGCGTCTGGACACAATTCAAAAGTGAAAGTGGGCGTTATAGAAGGCGTGTCAAAGTTGGTTTTGCTAATAAGTACAACTTAGGTGTTTCAAGATAGGCCTTTATTGTTCCAAAATCTTTATTAATAGAGAAGCTATATGAATTTTAGGTAAAACGTTATATGGGAGGTGGGCGTAAAAGTGGGCGTGGCATCTTAATTTTTTGGCATAGTAATGAAATTGCCTAGGGGATAGACGTAGCAAAATTTATCATCATACCTCTAATTTTAGCGGTTTTATGAGCTTTTAAATTTCATTAACGGTAGATAACGTGAAAAGCAGGCGTTATAGTAGGCGTGTCAAAGTTATTTTTGCAAAAGAGTACAACTGAGGTGTTTCAAGATAGGCCTTTATTATTCCAAAATCTTTATTAATAGAGAAATTATATGAATTTTAGTTAAAACGTTATATGGGATGTGGCGTAAAAGTGGGCGTGGCACATTGATTTGCCGTTACAAGAAAGCGTGTCATTAAAAAGCAAAGTGTGCAAAATTTCAGAGTCGTACATCCAATTTTGTTGCTTTTATGACGTTTTTGTTTTTAAATATACCGAAAAATACACTGTGCGGTATAAATTTTCGTACATTTTGATCGATAACTCCTTTCCTAATGCATAGATTTAGATAATTTTCCGGGAAAAATATTTTTTTTCTCAGGAAATATATATTCGAAGTTTCATGAGTCTACGTTAATGCGTTTGGACACAATTCCATTTTATTCGATGTTCGAAGGACACGGTTTTTTCGACCTACTCTTGCTTTTCGAGCTATAACTCTCTTCCTAATATTCCGATTTAGCCCATTTTCAATACCAAACAAACCTTGTCTATAAGAAAGATTCTGGCAAAATTTGAGCCCCTAGCTTTTTCGGTGCGACCTCTATCGTTCTTTCAACAGACGGACAGACGGACGGACATAGCTAGATCGTCATAAAATCAAACCACGATTTAGAATATATATACTTTATGGGGTCTAAAATGGATATTTCGATGTGTTACAAACGGAATGACAAAATGAATATACCCCCAACATTTTTTGGTGGCGGGTATAAAAATATTTGATTTCAGAAAAAACCTGTAAGTTGCAAAACCTCATATATTTTGGAAGCAAGTATTTTTTTAGGGAAAGTTAGTACAATATTTTTGGAAATAATAAAATAGTGTTATACATTGGCAGGAATCTTCCCTAATGTTAGATTTTAATATAGTATAAGTAAATTTAAGTCCTTGACTGTATATGAAAATCGCTTTACTTTGCTAAAAGGTAAATAAAAAAAATTTAACACAAAAGAATGAAACGATTTTGTATTTCATATAGAAAACTCATTAAAGATTGACTTAATTGCACCATAGAGGAGTTAAGCTCCACAAAACATTATGCGATAAAAAAAAGAGCACTAACATACACAGTTTACGTACACATTTAAAAGAAGTAACAAAAAGCTCGTAAAAACATTGAAATGTGGCATATAAGTAGTGGCTGTTACCTTATTTTATACACGCTTTACCCCTATGTGTGTGAGTGTTAAGATGCTTACAATTAGAGGAAAGTTTTCATTCTGAAAATGTTTACTTTAAAAATTGTATGTATTGCAAATGATGCTATTGCATGGTAGAATGCTTTGCTTGTTTCGTTTTTTATTTTCTGCACTTTTTCAAGGTAGGAATTTCCTGACAGCCTAGTAAAATACACATGTACGTAAAATGGTGGTACAGGGAACACAGAGAAAATAAAAAAAAGTATAGTTTTGTATTAAGTTATGTGTATGGAACATATTAATGGCATAACTTATTAAAAGCATTTTCTAAGCGTATTGTCAGATTTTAAGAAACTAATAATACAGGCATTAAATATTAAAGTTTATAAAAGAGCAACGCTCTTAAAATTATGCTTTTCGATATTTAAGATACCAAACATTCGATCGTTTACATAACAAAATGAATAAAAAGATTGAAATCGAAAACTATTTACCATTTGAACAAATCTTAAATACAATATGGAAATATATTTCATACGGTTTCGGAAACATGATCAAATTGGAGTATTTGTTCACATTACTCACATTTATTTTATAAAACAGATGTCAATAGTAAAGAAAAGAGAGGCAATATTTTTTTTACTTGCAGTTAGACAAGAAATATTGATTCTAAGGCAACATCACACCTCTGCTTTACGCCTGAGCATCTTTTAGAAATATTTCAAACTTATTCCCAAAGTGAGTACTATGGTGCTTAAACTGTGAGTTTATTCAAAATATATTCCTTGAAATGACGGCATCCATTCTGGTACCGTGCATACAGACGAGGAAATGGGTGAAAATGTTCGACTTAAATTAAAATCATCTTGAACTTTCTGTCACTAGCTTAATGGGAATTTTTCACAAAGATCTCGGATAATTCGATTGTCTATCAAAACCTATCAAAAAAATTGGAAGTAGTGCAAAGTACATTTTAATTTTCACTAAATATGCATGAGTTCTATGCACTTGTTAGAATGGAGTGCACTTCATTAATATCAACTGATGGCAATCAACCATCCACTGCGTTAAAGAATTAAAGTTTGGGCCTTTTAAATAAAAGGTCCAATTGAATATCAATTTGCTATTATAGAATATGGTGTGCCTTACAGGATCATAACTACATACTTTTTATGGAAATGGAAAATATAAACTTGGATAATCTATTCTCTCAGCAGGATGGTACACCATATTACTCAGCTTATCAAACCACTGATCTTTCGGAAACTGTGCAAATGTATTAACAATGTTAATTGGCGGCATCGCTATTGCGTTTTGACCATTATGGACTATTTCTTGTAGGGTGTTACTAACGAGCTCTGCTATACGAATTATCCAGAAAAGCTTACAGGCTTACGCAATCCGAGCTATTCGTGAGATTTAAAAAAATAACAACACAGTCTTGTGCAAAGCCGTAATTCACACGTTTTTTTTATTTTTCTCTAATCAAATACATACATTAATTTCATTATTAATAATTCCCTCAAAATCGAAATCAATGAAATTAAAAAAAAAGTCATTTACTTCACGCAAAGAAAAAATTTGGATGTGGTAATTATAATCGAAAAGCAACATACTATTATTGAATTGTATGATTATGGTTTAAACATACAATGGTTGCCAATCATCATTATTATGCTTAATTGAAGCATAATGCAATAACAATACATATGATAATAGTTGAAATGGACAATTTCTGCCTTTTTTAAAGCAAATTATTGTCTTGAGCTGTTAGTTGCATATAAGGATTAACTCACCTTTTTAGTTGAAATTTGTATACTAATATTTTTTAAAATTTCCTTGTTTATTTTCAAGTTTCTCCAATTTTTTCAAAACTTTTGTGTATTGTTTTGACATCTCAAACTATTAATATAATAAAAGTTTATTCAGGAAGAAAAAAAACGGTTGAAATCAAATTATTATTAAAGAAAATCATTTAATACTTTTGAATATAATGTTATTTCTTTCGGATTAGTTTTTTTTTTAAATCATACTATTTTTAAATGACAACTATATCGAAGTTTTTAGGGAAATAAACATTAGATGGTACAATGCAAACAAATGCTTGGTTATCGTTACAAAATACATGATTAAATAAATTAAAAATAACTATTACTTGTTTTCGACAACCAAATATTGTTATGCGTGTATATGATTAGCTTTGGGCGAATATTTTATTTAAAACAAGGCCTTGGCCTTTAAAAATTTAATGAAAAAAGTTAAGTTGTGGATAATTTTAAAATTTATCAAAAAGCTCTATACTTATTTATAAATAAATTTTATAAGTAGTACATTATAACAAATAAAAGTAATTGCTAAAGGCTACATAAATAGATTTGTCTAAAATAATTTTTTCATAAGAAATACGTTTAAAAAAATCTGAAATTCAGATTTAAAAAATTTTTGCACAACTTTCTGTTTGATGTGTTGTTAACAGACTTTTTGACGTTTCTTTTTATTAATACAGGGCCGCTATTACGCTTTGCGGATATTTTTTTTCGGTCAACTAGAGTTGACTGACAAATTTTTGGTCCAGGAATTTTTTACTTTTATATTTTTACTGCACATCCACTTTTTGATATTACTTCAAATGAAATAAATAATGGTTAAAATCGTGTATTCCCAAATTTTTCTACACGATTATTTTACCGCAAAAAAATTACATTCCTGAAATCCATATAGAACTGAAAACTAGAATTTTTAAAATATTTTAACTTTTACTTTTCTTTAAATGTAACAAACAAACACATAAAAATATTTGTTTTTAAATCCCTGTACCCCACTTAATACTATGTTTGCTTTGGAAAATCTTTTTTACATAAGTAAACACATCTTATTTTCCTTTAATTTTTATTGTTCTTTTTTTATAAATTCATGCACTAACATACATACATAAATACATACATACACACACATTTGTCTATAGATATTCGTATGTTTATTCCAATTTATATTTATAAATAGACTGTCGAAGGTAGAGATAAAAGACTCTCTTGGGATGTTCACTTTTGGTTGGGCTCGGAAACCTCAGTTGATGAAGCAGGCGCTGCTGCCATTTTAACTGTACAGCTTGATGACCTACTTAATGGTGGTCCAATACAACATCGCGAAGTTCAGGATCATGAATCGCAATTGTTTTTGAGCTATTTTAAAAATGGTAAGTACAAAGTAACTTAAAACTATTTTCATTTATGCACAACATTACTCTATAGTAGTCAACTATGCAACTGAAACTGACACTTGGGCTGTTGGTAAATTTAATGCATATTTGTACTTTCGGGTCCATTGAAAAATATAAAGAAATGGAAAATGTATTTTAAAGTTTTGCTTTTCTTATTTGAAATGCACACCTGTGGTGGCCTATTTATTCTTGTTAAGTTAAGTGCGTGTATGTGCCGCATGTTGTTGTTACTTGGCAACTCTTGTTGTTATTTCTTAATATTGCAAAACTTAATATTGTAAATGTAAAACTTTTTCTCTTGATTTTTTTTTTAACTCTGGGTGTAACTATGTTCTTAACTTTTTTCAGTTATTAGTTCTACATCTTTTGTGGGGTGTGTGCTTCAGCTTGAAGTAAAGTGTGTTTGACTAAGTTTACTTTTTAAGGAGTTTTTGTGGTTAATGGCATTTTTCTCCAAATTATTTTCTGGCTTCTTAATGCTTTAACATGAAGGGTACATATGAAAGTATTAAATATGTAGATAATTTTTAAACGGATATAGCTATTAATTTATAGATATAAAAAAGTTTATAGTCTTTGAGGAAATTTTTAAGATTCGAAATTTATTTAGGTGTGGCAAGGTAAGTCTCGAAAAGTTTTAAATTTCTTTAATTATATAATAATGATATCCAAAACTTTTTTGTAAAAAGAGAATTATAAAAAATTTTATACAAATATTTAGAAATTTTAAGTTTTTTTTTTCAATATACAAAGTTTATTATGGTGACATTAAAGTAATTAAAATTTTGGGTTGGGATGTTATTGAAGCATATATTAATATAGTAAGTCCACAAAATTAAGTTATACTTTTTTCGTACATATTAAAGGAATATTTTGTCTACCTTTTACCAGTGAAAGTAAATATAATATATAAAAATTATTTAGTTTTTTTGACCTTTTTATACCCGCCACCAAAAAAATGGTGGGGGTATATTCATTTTGTCATTCCGTTTGTAACACATCGAAATATCCATTTTAGACCCCATAAAGTATATATATTCTGAATCGGGGTTTGATTTTATGACGATCTAGCTATGTCCGTCCGTCTGTCCGTCTGTTGAAAGCACGATAGAGGTCGCACCGAAAAAGCTAGGGGGCTCAAATTTTGCCAGAATCTTTCTTATAGACAAGGTTTGTTTGGTATTGAAAATGGGCTAAATCGGAATATTAGGAAGAGAGTTATAGCTCGAAAAGCAAGAGTAGGTCGAAAAAACCGTGTCCTTCGAATATCGAACAAAATGGAATTGTGTCCAAACGCCTTAACGTAGACTCATGAAACTTCAAATATATATTTCCTGGGTAAAGACAATATTTTTCCTAGAAAATTGTTTAAATCTATGCATTAGGAGAGGAGTTATCGATCAAAATGTACGAAAATTTATACCGCACAGTGTATTTTTCGGTATATTTAAAAACAAAAACGTCATAAAAGCAACAAAATTTAATGTACGACTCTGAAATTTTGCACACTTTGCTTTTTGGTGACACGCTTTCTTGTAACGGCAAATCAATGTGCCACGCCCACTTTTACGCCCACCTCCCATATAACGTTTTAACTAAAATTCATATAATTTCTCTATTAAAAAAGATTTTGGAATAATAAAGGCCTATCTTGAAACACCTCAGTTGTACTCATTCGCAAAAATAACTTTGACACGCCTACTATAACGCCCACTTTTCACGTTATCTACCGTTAATGAAATTTAAAAGCTCATAAAACCGCTAAAATTAGAGGAATGATGATACATTTTGCTAGGTCTATCCCCCTAGGCAATTTCATTACTATGCCAAAAAATTAAGGTGCCACGCCCACTTTTACGCCCACCTCCCATATAACGTTTTACCTAAAATTCATATAATTTCTCTATTAATAAAGATTTTGGAATAATAAAGGACTATATTGAAACACCTAAGTTGTACTCATTAGCAAAAACAACTTTGACACGCCTATTATAACGCCCACTTTCACTTTTGAATTGTGTCCAGACGCATAAACGTAGTCATGAAACTTCGAATATATATTTATCGAGTCAAAAGAATATTTTTCCCTGAAAATCGCTTAAATCTATGAATTAGGAAAAGAGTTATATATAAAAATGTACGAAAATTTATACCGCACAGTGTATATTTCAAATTTAAAACGTAATAAAACTGACAAAACTATATGTACGATTCTGGAATTTTGCAAACATGGTTTTTTGGTCAAAGTCTTCGTTATAACGGAAAATAGATGTGCCACGCACACTTTTTTCTTTAAATTTTTATAAAAATATATTAGTCATATATATTAGCATTTATTCATGTTACAATGCGCCATTTATTGTACTGTAGCTAAATATAAGATAAAGATGATAAGATAGATGACTCTACTAGCAACTACTAGATGGCATGCTAACAACTTATGCTTATGTTCTCCTGAAGTTATGCTCTATTAAAAATGGGAATTTAGGAAAATTTTGACCTAAGTAAAAAAAAAATTGTCTCTAAACATTATAAACAATTTATTTTCATGTACTAATGGCTAACAAATTTTAAAATTATACAAAACTTATTTCGTTTGAAAATCTTTTAAAAGCAAAATCTTATAGAGGTTTAAAAATCAAAATCTTACTAATAAATTTCCCGTTTTAGAAAAATGCAGAGAATGTATATTTTAAATCACCCTGTGGCCCTTAAAATTTAACCTTAAATTCACTTTCTTCCTCCTAAATTCATGTAAATTCTCTATGAATAAAGATTTTGGAATACTAAATATATATTGAAATATCTAAGTTATGTTTATTAGCAGAAACTTTATTGACACGCGTATTTTAACGGCCACTTTCATTAAAAGACTAAATTTACGAAAACATTTTACTAGCATACCGAAGTTATAATGGTTGGTCGATTGTTGGGCACGATGATGAGTCGAGGTTGATTGCTCTTTTGCCACGTTATCGTGAAAAACAGCAATGTTTCCCATTCAACGAACTAAGATGGCATTCACAGATGTTTTCACATTTCATACAGACCTGCTTTGCAGACATTTAAATATTTTTTACAATTCTCAGGATTGTGGACGAATTCGAACGATTATGTTGACCAAAAGAATCACGAAGTGCACAAAATGCATATTGATTTGAACGCCCATTTTTATAAAAATCTTTAATATTTAAAAGCGTTGCTCGATTGCGTATCTTTCCACGGTTCAAATTGAGTTAGTCTGAGATTAAGGAATGTCAAATGAAATACAAGAAAAAAGTTGAAGTTTAGATGTGGTTCACCTTAAACATGGGCCCTTAAAATTTAACCACCCTCTACAAAGAAAGTGATACATATTTTATTATAAAGAGATTATTCTATAGCGATTAACAAAATAATAAATATTGTGCTTTAAATGTACACAAAACTGGTGGTGGGTATAAAAGATTCGGCACAGCCGAATATAGTGCTCTTACTTGTTTAATTTTAATATTAACTAAAATTATTTCAGCTCGAGGTTTAATTATTTAAAAAATATTTTTAATTTTAATTAATTCTTCCAATATTTCGCTAATCCGTTGTGTAGCATCGTCAGGAATATTTCTTTTACTGGATTAATAAAAATTAAAGATATTATTTAAATAATTAAAAGACCTCGAGCTGAAATAATTTTAGTTAATATTTATAATATATAAATTTTAAAATATAAAATGTGTTAAATTAAGAAAACTTACCGTTTTTTGTATATAGCATTTGCATACCTAAATCCGAGTCCATATATATTTTTTGATACAATTTCAGGTAAACTTAAAAAAAAATTGATTAAGAATTATAAGATTAAGTAAATGCTGTGAATCTTAAATATATGATCTCTACGAAGGTAAAATCCAAGTTAATTATTTGATTCTATATTCATCATTTTAAAAACATTATGGCATTCAGAAATGCATTATTCACTGTCTATTACTAAAGTCCCAATGACACTGTTTTTTAAAAATTTTAAGAAAGAATGCAAGTATATTACCATGGGAAATTTTGATAAGAGCAAAAAGTGCAACCATATTGAGAAAAATCGTAAAACGTCAAAGTTTTACATATTTTATCGATCAAAATGCAATCTGTCAAAAAAATATGAAATTTTTTTTTAGTTTTATACTTGAATATAGTAACAATATAAAATATAGTAACTTTTGGTACAATTTTTAGAAAAAACAAGTAAGAGCGCTATATTCGGCCGTGCCGAAACTTATATACCCTTCACAACGTGTAGTCATGCAATAACAGTAGTTTGTGTCACCATTCATCCCATATGAAATACGTACATACATATAAAAACATACATATATAAAAACATCCCATTGTAAAATTATAAATTCACGTATGTATGTTAAAAAAAAACAAAAAATAAATAAAAAAATAAAAATAAAATTAAAAAAAAAATTAAAAAAAAAAAAATTTTAAAAAAAATTTAAAAAAAATTAAAAAAAAAATTATTATATATATAATATATATAAAACAAAAAAAAATATGAATAAAAATATAAATAATATATTAAATAAAAAATAAAAAAAAAATTAAAAAATAAATTGAAAAAAAATTGAAAAAAATTTTTTTTTGGCTCAGCTGGAATTCGATGCCACGTTTTCTGTAACCAGTATACACGTTTGTATGTATGTATGTTGTTGTTGTAATGTTGTTTTTGTGAAAAAAAATCGAGGTGGTCGTGGGTTTTTGCTCATATCTCAGTTGTTTATGTACCAATGTTTCTGATTTTCAATAGCGATCTACTCCCGAATATTTCTGATATTTTAATACCTTACCCGGGTCCAACCTATGTCGGGGGGCTTCAAAAAGTTGATTTCAACATACACACGGACAGACGGTCAGACGGACAGACTGACAGAGCTTAATCGACTCCCCTATTCATAAGCTTTCAGAAAATATATACTTTATGGGGTCGGAAATGAAAATTGTAGAAATTTCACACGGAATGACAAACCTACATATATATACCCTTTTTCACTGTGTGAAGGGTATAATAACATTGAAAATAAGCAAAAAATACAGAAAACATGTAAAGTTTTCTCTCTCTAATATTATTTATTTTTACTTTTTAATAGATTCAGAAAAGAAAGAAAAAAGTGTCATAAGGGGTTTAGATAGATTTATAAAAGAAAAATAAAAATACAACTTTGCTTTTAATAATTTCAGCCAAAGGAGGGATATGGATGATAACAATTTAATTAATTTTGGAAAATGTTTTTGAAACTAACTAATAGTAAATGAACTTGAGGCAGAGTTAAAATGATTTAAAGTAATTTTAAAATATAAAAAAATATTAATATAAATAATTTGATTTTATTATAGTACATATATGAGTATAATAAGCGATTGCTTGTAGTGTAACAATTTAAAATATCTTAACTTTTTGAAAGAAATAGCTGATGATCAGGTGATTGTCACTTTCATTTGAAATGTGCCCTGTTTCGGTATTGTAAAAAAAAACATGAAAAATAGAAAAACGTACAAATCAGAATTTTAGAAGATACACACTTAATACTATTTACATTTACATACTATTAAGCTACGGTCACACTACAGAAATATTTTCTACAAACATGTTTGTCCGTATTTTAATAGATTTTGATTATTTATAGGCAGTGTTGAATTTGCGGTCACACTATGCGCACTTATTTGATTATTTTTATTTGTTCAAACAACGATGAAGTAGTGTCAAACAGAAACATGAAAAATATATTTTGCCTGGGTCACATTTTGATAAATATTTGCCATTGAAAATTATTTTGACAAACAGTCAAATGAAGAAATTTATTTGCTCAAAAATAAAAAACTGTAATAATAATTTGAAAACATAATATTAAATTATACACTTTTTTTTAGTATTTTATAATAATATTAATCAGCAAATAAATTTTGTATCGAATTTAAAGTAGTTTAGAGCGAACTTTGGCGACATCGTCACAATGACATTTTCATCAATGAATCATTGCCACAGAATAAGTATCAGGTCGAAATTTGCACGAAATTATCGTTTCATTAATGAATCCATGTTACAATGACACAAATAAAGGAAGTTATGCATGATGATGCAATATCATTAAATGGTCACTATACTTATTAAAGTTGAAATTTAGCGATATTTTCTGTTATGATTTCATAACAATACATAAGAGTGGGACAATGAATCATGATGACATTGTCTGCTAGGCTCATTAATACGCGGATGACTACGAGACAAAATCAACCTTAGTCACGACTGATTGTTTTACTTTAAAAATTCATATTTGAAGCCGCGTATGTTAATTTTATACGATTTTGAATTAATAATGCCCTATTGCTTGGGTTTAAACGACCTTTACTTGGTTTTAAAAATTTCTCAAGTAAAATGGACCCATCCGATTATTTTAATGGCATAACAACGTAACTTCTATATATATTCAAAAATCGTTCAGCACTAACACGGTTTTGTAACTCTCCTGAAAAATTTGATTTTAAGACATACATACGTGGTTGCCCATGAAAACCACAGAATTAACGTTTGTCATTGTTGACTTAATATTGTCAGTATTATTCGCAATATCAAACAATTGTTGCCAAAAACGCATCAAATATTTACCATTGAGTGGTCACACTATAGTCACGATAGTCATATTTTTTTACGCTGTTTGTGATCACTCACCGTCGACACAATGTCAACAAAACGTCTACACATTTTACATTTTGAAATGCAAAACAGAAAAAAATTTTGAGTAAAATTATTTTAGATAATAAACTGTAGTTTAGTTTTACATTTAAAAATAATATTTTAATTTTATGAGGTAAAAAGTACCAAAAGAGAATATTAGAATTACTAAAATCTATCTCGTTCCAATTTCGCCATATAGTCTGATATGGTTACATATTTATGAATATGCCTTGTTATTCGATTCCAAATTTTTTTTTTATTAAAATATTAAAAGCATACGTAACAAGTTTTTATATTTTGGGATAAAAACTGTTCGCGGCACCATGCCGTTCTCTGCATGTATTTAAAGCACGTTCGATTATTAATTAAGTTATTAAAATCCTTTTTATAAATGTTTTCGTATAATTTAAATATCTTGAGTTGTACGCTGCTGTTTTCCTCATTTATTGTCATTAACACACACGTACGCATACCTGCACAATAACCCCCGCACTCACACATTCACATAAACTTATACTAGTTAATATGAAATTGCATTGCAGGTGTACGTTATGAACAGGGTGGTGTTGGTACAGGCTTTAAACATGTTGAAACCAATGCCCAGGGCGAAAAACGTCTTTTCCAAGTAAAGGGTAAACGTAATGTACGTGTACGCCAGGTTAACTTGTCGGTATCGTCAATGAACAAGGGTGATTGTTTCATATTGGATGCTGGTAATGATATTTACGTATATGTGGGCGCTCAAGCAAAACGTGTGGAAAAATTAAAAGCCATCAGTGCAGCAAATCAAATCAGAGATCAGGATCATAATGGCAGGGCCAGAGTGCAAATAATTGGTAAGTACGGAAGTGTTATAAATAAACTGTAATTTGTGGAAAAAGTATGTCAATTTCATATGGGTTATGGTTTTTCATTTTGTTTGTTTGTTTCTTAAATTTGAAAAAAAAACAAAAAATGTTACAGATGAATTCAGTACTGACAGTGATAAAGAAAACTTCTTTAATGTTCTGGGCTCTGGTTCTCCAAGTCAAGTACCTGAAGAATCTGTTGCTGAAGAGGATGCCGCTTTTGAGACTGCTGATGCCAATTCAGTCAGTTTGTACAAGGTTACCGACAGCACTGGGAGTCTTAAAATAGAACCCATTTCGCAAAAACCTTTGCGCCAAGAAATGTTGGATAGCCGCGATTGCTTTGTTTTGGACACTGGTTCGGGTATTTATGTTTGGGTGGGTCGTGGTGCCACTCCCAAAGAAAAAACCGACTCTATGTCTAAAGCACAAGAGTTTTTGCGTACTAAGAAATATCCCGCCTGGACTCAGATCCATCGCATTGTTGAAGGGGCTGAGTCGGCTCCTTTTAAGCAATATTTTGCCACTTGGCGTGACGCTGGCATGTCCCATACTCGTCTCGTACGATCGGCTTTGGGTTACGACAGCGACGACTCTGAGTTTGAAATTGATGATGTTGATTCTGTTTTGAAAAATCTTAAAGAGCGTGGTGGTCGTGCTATTGGCTTCATGCCAGACAATGGCCAAAATCCGATTGAAGAAATTACCCAATACTACACCAAGTCTGGCAGCAATGTAGTGTCACGCAACACTCTTGAATTTGAGGATAACATGCCTTTATTGGGATTTTCGGCTTACATAATTACCTATAAGTTTGAATCGAAACAGGGTGAAACAGGTTCTTTAATTTATGTGTGGGAGGGTGTTAAGTCTAGTCATGATGCTCGTGAACGCGCATTTGAGGATGCCATGTCTTTGGCCATAGAACAAAATGCAATTTTAGTTCGTACTGTTCAGAATCATGAACCCAGACATTTCCTAAAAATGTTCAAAGGAAAATTGTTGACCTTGATTACATCTACTCCCACCGAGCCACAACTGTTTCATATTCGTGGTATCGATGAAACGAACGTTCATGCTTATGAAGTTAAAGCCGACTCATCATCATTGTCATCGTCGGACGTTTTCGCTTTAGTAACAAACCGTGATAATAAGGTATACATTTGGATTGGTTTGGTAAGTGAAATTATAACGATTCTTCCAGCAATTGATATTGAGAATGAAAAATTTTTTATTTTCTTTTATAGGGCGCTTCTGATTTTGAAAAGACCATGGGTTTGGAACGATTTGGCCAGTACTGGCCCGATGTTGAGGCTGAAGTTATAGAAGAAGGTGCTGAACCTGATGATTTCTGGGAAGATTTAAATGGTGAGGGTATATATGATCATAGCTTGTCCGAAAAGGGTGCTCCTCTTTTGGAGCCACGTCTATTCCACTGTCGTTTGGTGGACAGTCGCATTAAGGTTGAAGAGGTTAACCACTTCGAGCAAGGTGACTTGGATATGGATGATGTTATGCTAATGGATGCTGGTGATGAGATATATATGTGGGTTGGTTCTGGTGCTACCGCTGATGAAAATGGCAAAATCTTAGATATGGCCAAGGTAAGTTTTTTGTTTTGCAATTACGTATGCATAAGATTAAACTTTCAAATAATTTCCAACATTTTTCGTTTTAATAATTGTTTATTTCAAACTCTAACTGCCGTATTCATAAAAGATATTTTAGGTTTATTGAAGGCGTAACTGATTAATTTCTGTACAGCATCTGTCAAATAAGCCTTTAATGAACCTAAAATATATCTTATAAATGCAACAGTTAATTAATAGAAAACAAGTAAGAGCGCTATATTCGTCCGTGCTGAATCTTATATACCCTTCACAACGTGTAGTCATGCAATAACAGTGGTTTGTGTCACCATTCATCCCATATGAAATACGTACATACATATATAAAAACGTCCCATTGTAAAATTATAAATTCACGTATGTATGTTAAAAAAACAAAAAAAAAAAAGTTAAAAAAAAATTAAAAAAAATGTAAAAAAAAAAATTTAAAAAAAAAATTAAAAACAAATTATTATGAATGTAATATATATAAAACAAAAAAAATAAAAAAACAAAATTTAAAAAAAAAATAAAAATATAAATATAAATATATTAAATAAAAAATAAAATTAAAAAAAAAAAATTTTAAAAAAATTAAAAAAAAAATTTTTTTTGGCTCAGCTGGGATTCGATGCCACGTTTTCTCTAACCAGTATATCGTTTGTATGTATGTATGTTGTTGTTGTAATTTTGTTTTTGTGAAAAAAAAATCGAGGTGGTCGTGGGTTTTTGCTCATATCTCAGTTGTTTATGTACCGATGTTTCTGATTTTCAATACCGATCTACTCCCGAATATTTCTGATATTTTAATACCTTACCCGGGTCCATCCTATGTCGGGGGGCTTCAAAAAGTTTATTTCAACATACACACGGACAGACGGTCAGACGGACAGACTGACAGAGCTTAAACGACTCCCCTATTCATAAGCTTTCAGAAAATATATACTTTATGGGGTCGGAAATGAAAATTGTAGAAATTTCACACGGAATGACAAACCTATATATACCCTTTTTCACTGTGTGAAGGGTATAATGACGTATAATTCTTTATTTATAAACAATTTTTGATTAATTGTTGGCAAATTAAAAAAAAAAATGTTTGGAAAAACCCTGAAAACAAGTATTAAAAATCATTTATTAGAATAAATATCAAATGGAGTTATTTTATTAAATATTTGGTTTAAAACAAAAAAAAAAACATAAATTTTAATTTAATTTTTAGAAATACATTAAATCCGAACCTACTGATCGTACCATTGATACAGTCAGCGTCATACGAATTTCACAAGATCATGAGCCACGCGTATTCAAACGCATGTTTTCCATTTGGGAAGAGGGTTATTGGCAGGTTAGTAGAAAATTTATAACAAATGCTATGTATTTAATTTAGCTCATTTAACGATGTTATGTTTTAGTTAAATTTGTTATTGTTGTAGTTAGTTTTAATTTTTTATGTGTTTCTGTTATGTACCGTAACGTATTTGAATTAAACTTGTTTAACAAATTAACTTTATTCATTTTGCATTGTATAATTTTTTGATTGTTTATTGTTTTGTGCATAATTGTGACTAAAATAAATATTTGCTCCTAGTTTAATTAACGCAACTAAACATGTATTTGTTATTGTATTTTTATTTGAATAAATGCCTGTGATTTCTCACATTATTCTATAGCAAATTAATAATTTTCAAATTATTGCTTAATTAAAATAATTATTATACAACAAGATATTTTACATTGTTTCTAAAATTTCCTATTTCAAAGTGGAATAGAGGAAGACTAATTTTTTTTTATTTTATTTAATAGAAAAAATATTACTTTATTGAGGAAATAAATAGTTAAAAAATCTATAGTAATTTAAAGGTTAGCAAATGTTTTGGTAAAAATAAACCTAAAATATATTATTTGCCATAAAGTTACTTTGCGCGGGACATAGAGCACATGTGGGTTCAAGAGACTATATTAAAGTTTGATGAAAATGAGTTAAAAGTTTAATAGCAATACAAATATTAGATATCATCTGAAATAAAAATATTTTAGTAAGATCTCTCTTGAGATATGTTTTAATCTAGTAAGTTTAAAAATAGTATATACAAGTATCAAAAAATTTTTGAAATAAGTAAAATCGCCATTTTATCCCTTGTGCTGTAACTGATTGATTTTTATTTCTTAGTTTTACAAAAAAACAAAACATATTTTTTTAGTTTTTCGTACTTATTTATTCGTAAGAAAATTTTAAAAAAGTTTCAAGGGTCATAATTTTCAAAGTGTAAGAATTATCAATTCACTTGATTGCAATATTTTGCAGTTTAGTTTTTGGTAAACAGATCACTAAGTGCAATATTTACAGCAAGTGCTACAGTTTTTTTGTAGCAGGTGCTAGTTTTTAGCTCAGAATTTCTTAAAATTCGATATCTCTGTCCAATTAAAAATGCGTTTTAACACTTGCTTGTAGCATAAGGAATATAATTGCCATTTTAATGAAAAGTGTATATCTCACTACCTGATGCATTTTTCATACCATTCTGCTGCTGTTTAAGCTTCTCTGAACACATACAAAGTTCATGCGCAGAATAAATATACGTTTAAATCTTTTGTGATTTTAATAATTAAAATTAAATTATGAGTCTCCAAGTTTTATTTTCATAAAGAAATGATTATTATTTTTAAATTTAAGAAATAAGTATTATTTTTAAATTTAAGAAATAATAACAAGGTTTCTTAACCTTCAGAATTTTGATATTATATATACGTTCATCAAATGTTAGTTAGGTCAGCCTCTTTTCTGCACGCAAGGAAAACCCGTGGTTAAGACAGTCATACTATAGTATCAATAACAATATTTGGTTATTAAAACATTAAATAGTTATTTTATTTTGCTTAATTATTAATTTTTTCACGATAATTAAGCATTTGTTTGAACTCTTTTATATAATATTAACTTTTTTTAACTTCGATTTGATTGCGTTTTGATTTAAATTTACAAAGCAATCAAGCAATGATTTTCTTTAATAATAACTTGAATTCTGTTGGTCTTAGGGCCGTTAACAATAAAAAAATTAACCTACAGTGAACACTAAACTCAAAATTTAAACCTTGGTTAGCCAAAACCCATTAACACAAAGTTCAGTTATCTTATAACTTTTAGGTTATTTTGCCAAATTTCAGTTAAATTTAACCGAGTACTATTTGGTGTTAAGTTCTTAACTGGAAGAAAATATTTAATGTTTGAATTTAAAAATATTATATTTTTGCTATTTTTAAACAATTGAAAGATGCCTCTACCAATTAAAAGATTTAAACATTCGTATAATATATATATAAAGTAAATATTTCTTATGGTATGAAAAGAAAATATAACCACAGAAGTCGAATGGATCATTTGAATTTACCTGATGCAGAGCTTTTCATGAGAATTGTTAAATTTATAGCAAAAATTATTTCAAAATACTTTAAATTTTTAATAAATTTATTAGCAAATGGGTGGACATTAAGAATTTATATCTATGTAAACATTTCTTCTTCTTTTTGAAATTCATTCATAATAATTGATAACTACAAGTTAACTAACTCTTGCCTATTGTTAACGAACATTTTTAATTTATAGTTAAAACTTCATTTTAAGCTTACTGAAAGTTAGTAAACTTTTACGTTAAATTTATTTAACTGATTTAATTAATTTTAATTTAATTTTAATTTATTTAACTGGCCTTAGTCGATTTCAACTGTAGTCATATTTATGAGTATTGCATGATACTTTAATTAAACATAATAATGTTAACTGGCAATACAATCATACAATTCAATCAATGAATGTTACTTTTTGATTATGATTACCACAACCATGCTTTTTCTTTGCGTGTATGAGGAATAGGCATATGAAGACATTGTAGCATATATTATGTTTATGATATCATCGGCAGACTTATCTAAATTGCTACAAGTAATAATTTTGTGAAATATTTATACTCTATTACTCTCCAATGCATGTGTATTTGTATATCCTTTAACTGTGATGCCAAGGGTATGTATAGCTTTGTCATTACGATTACAATTTCTACAATATTTATTTCTGACCCTATCAAATATATATTTTCTAAAATCTTAATACTAGAAGAAGCGATTGAGCAATGCCTGTATATGCATGCTTATGTCAAAAATATTATGAGGCTCCTACATGTTGTACAGAGATGTATGTGGTATTAATCTGTTGGAAATATTGAAGAAGGAATCGCTTTTAAAATCCAACAAAATCGCTTTATAACCTTCTTTTATTCTATTTTTTGTTACTGTTTTTTACAATAAAAATAAAAATTTTTAGACCTAGGATAATTTACATATATACACGTTTGTTATTATTTTCAAATATAATATGTATCGAGGGCTATCTGCGAATAATGTCACTAATCGGCAAAGTAATAGGCACAAATAATTTAGAAAAAAGGTTAATTTTTTTAAATATAATAAATTACTAAAGCTTCTAATTAATTTTTTTAAACGTCTATAGACACCAAATCACAACCTAAAGTCTTGAAAATTATATAAGATACTAGTCAGCCGGTACGTGCTTCGCTACGTATCAAGTGAAATAATAAAAAAATTTAATTGGAACATCAAGTTCATTTATCAAAAAAAAAAATATATATTATTAATTGCTAGATAACTGAAATTGAAAAAATGTACGAGAATTATTTTTTGCTCCGTTTTTTTGGTTCTTTTTGAATTTTTGTGATATCTTCATTTAGTCCGGGATGCTGAATTTCCGATTTTACCCTTTTTTACCCACTTTTATTCCTTTACAACGCCAAAAACACCATATTAAGCAAAGAACTCTAATCTGCATTAAGAGCATTTTAGGGTAAGAAAAATGTCGTTTAAATATTTTTGTTCCGCTCATCCCTTTTACAGATAACTGAAATTGAAGAAAAGTACCAAAGTTATTTTTTTTTACCAATTTTATCACCTTGGAACACCAAATTTCAAAAAGTGCGATTAGCCTTCTAGGATCTTTTTGAATTTTTGTGCTACATGCATTAGGTGCAAAGATACAATATTACCGATTTTACCCCTTTTCCCTCTAAATTCCAAAATTTCGAAAAAGTACAAAAATTCGTTATAGATTGTTTCAAGGACGTTTTCACTTTTTTCTTATTGCTTTCCTTCTCAAAGATAAATGCTGTTCAAAAAAGTACCAAAATTCAGTTTCTACCCGTTTTATCCTCTTAAAACTCAAAATTTCCAAAAAGCACTAGACACCGATCCAATTATTTTTAACAGGCTCTTTGGTCCTTTCTGAACTTTTGTGATATCTTTTCTATTGTACCCTTTTTTACCCGTAAACTGTTCGAATGATTTTTTGCAAACTTTACATACTAAATACTCCAAATAGTCCAAACAATGCTTTAACATTTATTTCGGATAGGTGAGCCCGTTCTTGAGTTATAAAATTACAAAGAAAAGTGACATTGATCTGTATATAGATAGATAAAAATTATAATACAACTCCTTCGGTGTTTTTTCTAAAATTTACAAACTATAAGAGATTTTTTTGCTTCCGTGAGGGTCGTTATATGAATTCGATCAAGGAGTTTGCTTAGCCAAATATAATACAGTATATAGAATCCATGATGGCCGCCACTAAAAATTGGCGTACAATAAATTTATATATTGGTCAAATCTAGTAATTAAGGAAAATGTACCTCTTCAACCCCTCAATATTAGTACTCAATCAAGGGGCTTGACTAGGAGAATACAAATAGTTAACTATTAAAAACTCCAAAATCCTAAATAAAATCGCGTATTAACAGTTAACATAATTGCGTATTACATTAAATCTGAAATCTAGGCTAATCTACAATATGGTCATGATGGTGGAGGGTATTGTCACATTCAGCTTAATATATCCCCGAATATAGAACTCTTGGCTGTTTTGTTTCTTTCAAAGAACGAAAAAATAAAATGTAAAACAGGGATATAACGAGGTAAAATGTTTCACTATGATGAACTTTAGATGCAAATAAAAGTGAAAATTATCAAAACGTTAAACATTTCACTGCTAGCAGCTGAGATACGAATTAACTGCCATCAAAATAACGCCATTACATACTTAAGTTATAGCACTGTAGTTTTGTTTAAGCAGTATACAACAGAAGGTACATTTCATAAAATCTTGTTTTTGGTCGGTATTGACGATATTATTTTTAACTCAATAATGAGATTTAAAGAAAATCGTCCCTTTATGTTTGAAGTTTTAAATAAACTCTTATTAATTTTCAGTTATTAAGTTTAAATCACCTCTCACCTTCTACGTAGCGGCTTAAAATTTCGAAATACCTACTATTTTTTACTTCTTAGATAAGAACTTCTTTTCGAACGTGAAATGAATTAAAAATCTTTGAAAATTTTTTTGTAGCATTGACATAAAGTATGACATTTTTAAACAAACCAAAAAATCTCAAAAATATATTAAGTGCGTTTATTAACTTTAGCTAATTTTGATTGTTGTCTAATTTACAGAAGCAGTATATACTATTTTTAGGTAACATTTTAAAAATATAACAAAACCGATACAAAAAGTGGTCTTAATGATACTCTTGAACCCATTAAACTCAACAAAAATTATTTAAATGACTATATTTCTAAATAGTTAATAATCTAACAATATTCCTTTTACAATACAAATTAATACATATTTTATTATTATCTAAAACCTTTTATTTATTAATAAAAATAATAATTTATAAAATATAGTATTTTTACTAGACTAGAACTGCATTACAGTTTGCGAGTGTAATTAATTAAAACTCATTTATACTATTTATGGACTAAAATCTAAATTATGCTCTTATTAAGGTAAGTGAAAATCATGTTTAATCAAAACTATTTTATTTTTTAAATATATTTTTACACATACTGTTACTAATTCTTAATTAACCATTTAATAAACATTACTAAAAGCTTTTAAAAATTCTACAGACTCGATGTGGTAAGTAGGTAAGAAGTAGAAGTAACTTTTGGTATTTTTTATTTATCTTGTCATTAAAATGTTGCATATTTTATCTAAAATAAAATTTCATAAATATTGTCTGCCATATATGTTAAGGACAGATAATAATATTATATTTAATAACTAAATGCTTTGTCTGCACTAGAAAGTACATTTTAATTTTAATATAATTTTTTTTTTAATTTCTTTTGTATCATCACAAAAAAACCCCAGAGTTTACCTTCCTATGAGGATGTACGTAAGCAGGTGTACGAAGACAATGAACGTATTGAGGAGAATGATGTTTAAATATAAAACAAGAAACAAAAAAAAAAGAACAAATTAAAATGGCAGAAAATATAATCCAATGATGTCGTTTTTTGTTTGTTTGTATCAAAATGCCTGCTGTTTGATGGAAAGAAAATTTAATATTAATCACAAAGCACAAGGACATCGAACAACCGACTAAACAACCTTCAAACCAATTCTACTCATTTCAACTCAACTTAGCATAACAACACTTTTGATCCAACTACTTATAGACACTTGCATGAACAATTTATTTATGAATTTTATATATATATTTTATTATTACGATATAATAACTTTGTTTTTTATTTACATACATACTTATTAACATATGTAAGTACATATAACATTTTTAAAATTATATTATATAAAAATTATTATATAAACATTATTTTTTTGTACTTTGCAAAATTTATTTCTATTATTTTTTTTTTCATAACTTTCTACCTTCATCAACTTTCTTCTATTATGCACAATCAATATAATGTGCCGAAACAAAATTTATTATATATTATTCTCTGTTATCCTTTATTTGCATTTACATTAAAGAGGAAAATGTAATAAAAAAAAAAAAAAATTTTGTTAATTTTTAATATCTGTACGTACTTTAAAACTAAGTTATAAAATACTTGTTAATAGTAAATAAAGTTACTAAGTTACAAACAAAAAAATTATATTATTTAACTGTGTGGTTATTAAAATTTATTGAAAATTTAATAGATGCAAGTTTTAGGTAAGATTTGGCTTATGATTATTAAATTTGCTATGCTATATCTGTAATGAATATCACATTTCGAAATGGAAAAATAAAAAAATTACTATATTTTACTAAATTAATAAAAATTAAATTAGTAAGAAATAAATTCTTTCAAAATTAACAAGTAAGAGCACTATATTCGGTTGTGCCGAATCTTTTATACCCACCACCAATTTTGTGTACATGTAAAGCACAATATTTATTATTTTGTTAATCGCTATGGAATAATCTCTTTATAATGAAATATGTATCCATTTCTTTGTAGAGGGTGGTTAAATTTTAAGGGCCCATGTTGAACACCTAGTCTTTAAATTTGTTTTCTGCATTTCATTTGACATTTCTCAATCTCAAACTTGCTCAATTTGATCCGCAAATGAGCAACGCTTTAAAGTTATTCAGGTTTTTTATAAAAATGGGCGTTCAAATCAAAATGCATTTTGTGCACTTCCTAATTCTTTTGATTAACATAATCGTTCAAATTCGTCCACAATCGGGAGAATTGTAAAAAATATTTAAATTTCTGCAAAACAGGTCTGTATAAAATGTTAGAAAATCTGTGAATGCCTTCTTAGTTCGTTGAATGGGATCCACTGCTGGTTTTTGCGATAGTGTGGCTTAAGAGCAGTCAACTTCGCCTCATCATCATGCCCAACAATTGAGCATCAACATTGTCATTGAAAATTTGGACCATCAGATAGAGGAGCGGTGCCAAGGATGGGGGGGCCATATGGCCGATATTTTGTTAAATACATAATAGAACCATATAAATATTATAATTGCAAAAAGAAATAATAATAATATCCTAAATAATTTGTGTTTTATTTAAATTCAACATCGGTCCTTAAAATTTAACCACCCTTTATAACTTCAATATGCTACTAAAATGCTTTTGTAAATGTAGTCTTTCAATTAAAGTGGGCCTTAAAGTAGGCGTGTCAATAAAGTTTCCGCTAATAAATACAGCTTAGATCTTTCAGTATAGTCCTTTATTATTCCAAAATCTTTATTAATAGAGAAATTATGTGAATTTTAGGTAAAACGTTATATGGGAGGTGTGCGTAAAAATAGGCGTGGCACCTCAATTTTCTGGCACAGTAATGACATTGCCTAGGGGGATATACGTACCAAATTTTATCATCATATGTCTAATTTTGGCGGTTTTATGAGCTTTCAAATTTTATTAACGGTAGATAACGTTAAAAGTGGGCGTTATAGTAGGCGTATCGAAGTTATTTTTGCGAATGAGTACAACTTAGGTGTTTCCATATAGCCCTTTATTATTCCAAAATCTTTATTAATAGAGAAATTGTATGAATTTTAGGTAAAACGTTATATGGGAGGTGGGCGTGTCACATTGATTTTCCGTTACAAAAAAGCGTTTAACCAAAAAGCAAAGTGTGCAAAATTTCAGAGTCGTACATCCAATTTTGTTGCTTTTATGACGTTTTTGTTTTTAAATATACCGAAAAATACACTGTGCGGTATAAATTTTCGTACATTTTGATCGATAACTCCTCTCCTAATGCATAGATTTAGACAATTTTCGGGGAAAATTTTTTTTTTTACTCAGGAAATATATATTCGAAGTTTCATGAGTCTACGTTAATGCGTTTGGACACAATTTCATTTTATTCGATGTTCGAGGGACACGGTTTTTTCGACCTACTCTTGCTTTTCGAGCTATAACTCTCTTCCTAATATTAGCCCAATTTCGATTTAGCCCATTTTCAATACCAAACAAACCTTGTCTATAAGAAAGACTCTGGCAAAATTTGAGCCCCCTAGCTTTTTCGGTGCGACCTCTATCGTGCTTTCAACAGACGGACAGACGGATGGACATAGCTAGATCGTCATCAAATCAAACCCTGATTCAGAATATATATACTTTATAGGGTCTAAAATGGATATTTCGATGTGTTACAAACGGAATGACAAAATGAATATACCCCCACCATTTTTTTGGTGGCGGGTATAAAAATATATTTCAATGTTAACAGCTAAAAAATTATGTTGGGAGTAGGCTAATCTATGCATCTATACTAATAAAGGGTGGTTACATTTTAAGGGCCGATGTTGATTTCATATAGAACACAAATTATTTAGTAAATTATTTATAAACTTAAAATCATAAAAAATTAACATACGCGGCTGCCCATGAAAACCACAGAATATTGGTATGGTTCTATGATGTATGGAATAACAAGCTCGGCGGCACGCCACCATCCGATGGTCCAAAATTTGAATGACAGAGTTGATGTTCAATTGTTGGCCACGATGATCAGTCGAGTTTGACTGCTCTTTTGCCACACTATCGCGAAAAACAGCAATGTTTTCCGTTCAACAAACTAAGGAGGCATTCACAGATGTTTTCACAATTCATACAGACCTGTTTTCCTGAAATTTAAATATTTTTTACAATTCTTCCGATTGTGGACGAATTTAAACGATTATGTTAACCAAAAGAATCACGAAGTGCACGAAATGCATTTTGATTTAAGCGCCCATTTTCATAATAAGCCTGAATAACTTTAACGCGTTGCTCGATTGTGTATCTTTCCATGGTACAAATTAAGTTAGTCTGAATTGAGAAATGTCAAATGAAATGCAGAAAAAAACTTGACGTTTAGGTGTGGTTCACATTCAACATCGGCCCTTAAAATTTAACCAATCTTTATGTATGTTTGTATAGTATGAGTTATCTTCGAAATTTCTAATTCAGTTTCTAACATTTTTTCACCAACTCTTAAGGGTACTTCCCGAATTGACATACATAGGTTATAATTAAATATATTTATATTTTATATTTTTATCATAAATATATTTTGAGAACTATATCAGTTATTGCCTACAACCTTTGTACGAGTTACTTTAATAACAAGTTTTTTAATTGAGAAAAAAAATTGATAGGATCGAAACAGGGGGCCTGGTATTCCTCATATAAAAGCAATACAAAATTAAGTTGAAATTTTGTACGAGTAATTTGGTGACAATTTTCTTATGCAGCCAAAATTGTTTACTATTGGAGCAAAGATGTCAAAAACACCTTGTATGGAAGAATTTAACCTATAAAAGGATATTGGCAATATGTCTTTTAAAATCAAGGAGTTAAGTTGTTTATTAATTAGTTGGGGTTAGCGAAGCGCAACGGATTAGCTATTATCGAATAGTTTGATACACTTATAGAGTAGTTCTTTTGCACATATTAAAGTCTAAAATTTAACCAGTTAACCAAAAGATTTTTTAAACCCAGAAAATGTCCTCTACACATCTGCGGGTAAGCAAAATTTTAAACAATTTTGATTTGTAAAATGAAATGTTGAGTAATTTCTTTTTGGAATTAAAAATTTTCTTTTACCAAACAAAACGCTAATTTCATTTATTTAAAGTGTGCAAAAATATGCACTAACAAATCGATGTTATTTTAAAGCTAATGCCTGGATTCACAAGTACTTTTTATTAATCATTATTCTCTAAAAAAAAAAATTACTGCCGACAACACTATTTTTGGATGAGCCGATAACTCTTAAGAAGGATATGATGAATTTTTAAATCTTCTGCAATTTCAACGTAATGAAAAAGCAAGATATGTATGTATATTGAGTAAAATGGCATAAAAAGAATATCTAGGAATGCATTTTTTACTATTGTAGTTTATTTATTTATTCCAGCCACCATATAACAATGAAGATGTCCTTTTCCATTATTTAAGTAAAAAATGGGCGGTTTGTGCATATCTATCGTTGTTCTGAAACATGAAACTGGTATTAACTATCATATTTAATAAATAGTAATAGATATACATTATTGGTAAGAGGCAGAAGAAAAGAATTTAAAGTAGCGTAATAAAATTAAAATAATAATTAATTAAAAAATAAATGAATTTTACACATATCACTCAAAACACTGTATTAATAATGTTAGTGACAGTAGAAATCTAGAAATGCTTAAAAGTTATTACGACCCAAGTTAGATTGCCCTACCTTTTTCTAACTACACCTTCTATTTTTTAGGGTTTGCGGTGGCATGTCTGTCTCCTTAGAGTTAGGTTCAGAAATAGGGTACAATGTTTCTTAAACTTCGATATATATCGTCGATAAGAAGTCGAAGTTTTTTTTTGTACAATTTAGATATGTGTAGGTATATAAAATAAAACACACGTTTAGTTTAATTTTAGTGAATTAAACATTTATTGTCTTAAATTAAAGTAACGTCTTTGTGCTTCGTCCTTAAAACCTATTCTGTCTCTTGTTGTAAAAATGTTCGTTGATCCGTCACAATTCGTCCGAAGACATTTCGTTCGTTACAATTATGTCAATACTCTTCCGTATCAAAGCACACAGAGGGGCTAAACAGTGCCACCAATTCACACATACATATGTGTATTTATGTATTGATATTTTTTAAACATATTGAATTTTATATTTTCTTTATTTTATTTTAGTTTTTTAAGTTATTAGTTTGCAATAAAATCTCGTAACTTTCCAATTCAATATTAAAAGAGATTGAAAAATAATTAATATAGTAAAAACAAATCATAGAAATTAATATTTTTTCCATAAATGATTTTAATAACGTCTATATCTAAAATGTACATGAAGTTTTTATTATTTTAGTTCATGAGAACGTATTTCTGATATTACTCAAAAAGGTAAAACATTTTTTTTTGTATAATTATAACAATTTTACATACATAAATTTTTAAGTACATTTCGATAATTAAAAGAAAAATGGAAATTATAAAAATACATACTGGATGTTCGCCGGAAAGGTATACTACTTTGTTTTGCCGCCATTTTAGTAAATATAAGTCTTGATAGTTCAGTCGTAAAATAGATATTTAGATGGAAAATTTATCATGAAAAAATATTCGGTAAACCAACGTGTTTTAATCGTTAAAACATTTTATTAAAATCAATCATCGATAGCTGTGATGATGCGAAAGATACGTTAAATTTTTAAGAGAAACAACGTGCCAACAAGACACACTATTTATCGTGTAGTGAATGATTTCGATTAAAGAAGGACTGCAGCTGTAAGGTCCAAGCATGGACCACAACCACAAGGTTGGCTGAAAACATTACTGCTGTTCAAGAAAGTTTTCAAAAAAATCCGTCAATCTCAATTCGTCGCCGTGCTCAGCAGCTTGGCCTTTAAAGAACAACTTTGGCCACAATTTTGCACAAAGATTTGCGTTTGTTTCCATTTAAGATTCAGTTGATACAAGAGCTTCTTCCAGAATACCATTAACGACGCCGTACATATGCCAATAGTATGTTACAATCATAATCATAATCATAATGAGTGACGGGGCACATTTTCATTTGAATGGATATGTGAATAAACAGAATAGAGGTAAAACCCTCAAATTATTCATCAGTAATTTTTGCATCCATTTATAGTGACAGCGTGGTGTGCAATTTGGTCAGAAGGGATCATTGGACCCTACTTCTTTAAAACTGAAAACGACGTATCGGTAACTGCCAATGTAGAGCGATATCGTGATATAATTGAACCGAATCGTTTTGGGCTATAAGAATATGGACTTTGGTTATATTTGCAATCAAGCTCAATCTTTTTACTGTATTAAATAGAAGTTTTTCTAAAGCTTTCTATAGTACTTACGAGAACTCTCTCCTGCAGGTGGTAGACTATTTTTTTTTTATATTCATTGTTTCATTGCGCATTGTTAAACACGTAAATGTGCGAAAATTGAATTTTTATTTTGTCGAACTTTTCTGTTTAAACTATTATTTAAATTTTTAATCAGGCTTGAGTTCATATTAATATTCTTTATTTTTACAAAGAATTTTTTTAATTGTGATAAATGAAAGAATGAATTAATAAAAATTTAAATAATAGTTTAAACGGAAAAATTCGACAAAATAAAAATTCAATTTATATAAACACAGGGCACGGTGCAAAAAAATCATTCATTCACTGTTAGTCGGTCAACATTTCGTTGTATACTGATCTCACAGAAAATAAAACAAATGATTATAAACAGTGTTGCCACGACCAAAAAAAATGTACAACCAAAATTACTTCAAAAAGTAACCAAATAAAAAAAAGTAACCAAAATTAAAATATATTTGATTTATTTTAAATTTGTTTTACATTTTAATATAAAAAATATTTAGGGCCGTATTCATAAAAAATATTTAAGGTTTATTAAAGGCTTATTTGACAGATGTTGTAGAGAAATTTTTTAAATAAGCCTTCAGTAAACCTAAAATATTTTTTATGAATATGGCCCTTATACTTTACGAATGAATTATGAACTAAAAATAAACCAAAAATTCAAGTCTTACGTATCAAGTAACATAAAAAAACTTAAAGGTAATTTTATTACAAATAACGATAAATAAATAAAAAGCTTCTATTTAAAATAAAATTTTTATTTATTTTAAATTTTAATACATTATAAAAATATTCGTACTTGTACTTGTTTTTTAAAACAGTAATGTATTTTTTCGTAGAGTTGATCATTTGCTAAAAGAAATAGGATTCCAGTGCTAACAATGTTGTCTAAACATTGTCACTTAAATGAGAACATTGCAATGTTAAACGTACATATAAGAACATGATTTATAAATAAAACATATTAAATACTACTGAATTTTGGACTTTAAAAAAGTAACCAAAAAGGAAAAAAAATACATATCTACACATTGGCAAAAAAATAACCAATTTTGGTTATAAATAACCAAAATCGGCAACGCTGATTATAAACATTGATTGTTAAAAACAATTATCTGTTCTTATCGCTACCTAACTGGTGGCTAGAGCAGGACAAAAATAGTGATAAATGAAAGATAATAACAAACAAAAGTAAAAAAGGGTTGCTGTTTGGTTAAAATTTCAATCTAACTCATTGTGGTAAAAATATATGAAATAGGAAAAACTAAAAATTAGTTACCGAATTCAATTAACATAAGTCCCGTGAGTTAAATAGATGATATTTACAACCAACATGTAACCACCGATCAGAGAGTGCTGATGATGAAATCGTAGCTGGTTTCGAAAATGCATTCCACTCGGCTAGTGTCGGTAAAAAAAAATAATTTTTCAAGATTTATTCTTTCATTTATCACAATTAAAAAAATTCTTTGTAAAAATAAAGAATATTAATATGAACTCAAGCCTGATTAAAAATTGTGCAAAAATTTTTTAAAACTTATGCCCTAAAATCAAAAATTGTTAATTCTATTTTTTCAACTGACTGAATTTTGAACTGACTTAATTTATTTGGAATTAAACATTTAATACAATACGTAGTAAGCAGTGGTTGTTCTAATCATCATCATTATTTTAAAATATGGAATAATTGCTTGGTGGTTATGACATTAGGTTAGGTTAGGTAGAACAGGCAGCTGTCGTGCAGCTCACTTGGGTCCATTATATTGATCCCTTTGTGATGCCTGAATAGAAAAGTAAGAATATAATAGAAAATAAGCAGACAAGTCTAGAGTCTCCGGCGGGAATCGAACCCGCAACCCCCAAACTAGCAGAACAGCACACTGCTGACTAGTCCGTCGGGGCACCCTGGTTATGACATTACTCAATACTTTTTTGTAAGATTAATTTATGCAATAAAACAGTTTTATACTTTTAATGAACTGTGTAAATGTTAATATGTATTACAATACATTTTTTAGTTCGGCAATAATTTAATTAAACTTTTTACTTAAATATATTTTTCAGATTGAAAAAAATTTTCATTATGATTTTGTGGTAGAGGAAATATTGGTCGCATATAACTTGTTTGTTACAAAAATTACTTTCATGATGTTCTTATCATTTACTGAAACAGATAAATTTAACATCGGGTGATGTAATTAGAGCTTGGTATTTGGTAATGCTTTCTAAAAACAAAATAAATTGTAATCTTTATTTACTTTATAATGTCATGAGTACAATAAGGATTTTGAAATAATTTATTTAATTAATAATTTATGTTTTGTAATATTTATGATGTGTATTAAAAGCACAAATTTATCACTTTTTTATCCATAGTATTCCATCTTGCTGTGGGTTTGAAAAATTAAGAAAATACGCTCAAAAGCAATGGAATTGTTAGTTAAATGTAAAATTGCATTTAGTATTTATTATATTATTGTTAGAAATGTATATAAAAAAACAATTGTTCATAAGTCCTGTTGATATTACATTTGAGTTTATATATTTTGTTTGTCCTCAATGTGAGTAGAAAACAAGCATAAACCCAACAATATGCTAAAAACACAACACGAGCAATACTGTTTCCAATTGAATGGCTTCATTAAAAATACAAGTACACTACATTCTATTTGTTTTTTCCAAATATAAAAGGACTGTAAAAAGGTTTCACTCTTATATATTTAGAAAAATTTCATTTTAGTGAAATCTGACTGTGCATATTTTTCGAATAAGTATTTTAGACAACAACAATTTTTTTAGATCGTTATACACACAAAAACAAAAATATTACAAAATTAATATTATCATTTTATATTTTATTTTATATTATATTGCCCAAATCATCAAAATGATAAGACTAATTAAACGAGAATTAATAGTTTTAATTGAAAAACTTTTCAAATATCAATTAATAATGTTCTTACAAATTAATTAAATTAAGGATTATTTTAAATAAAGTATTTATTTTATAATTTAAATAAATACTTAAACCTGTTTCGTATAAACTTACCCTTAGAGAAAAAATACATATTTATTTATAACATACAATAATACATACGAACATACATGCATACATACATACACATATTTTAAAATAAATATATTTTAAAATAAATAAGTAGAACTTGGTGGTTTAACTAATCATCGGATTACCAGTACAAATATTTAATCGGACGAAGTTAAGTATTTCAAATAATAACTTACCTATTAGGGATATTTAGAGTTCAATAAAATGGGGTCAAAAAAGTGTTGATATATTTTCAATAAGGTGGACTTGTTAACAAGCATTTGGGCAAATGGAAGCCCGCGAATGAGTACCGATGCATCCTCAAAGAGACCAATTTCATCCAAAATGAGGTCGTCCAAGAAGTTACCATGAATATTATCACGAGATGATAGTTGACTTCTTGTGGCCAAAAATTCAGGATATGGACGATATTTGGTTCTAACGATGCCTATTGCCAGACATCGAATGACTATTGAGTGCAATTGAAAATATGGATCATCAAAACGAAGTGCCAAAATAAAAAATATATTGAGATAATTCTTTGAAAACTTTTTTTACAATTACAATTGTGCGTTTTAGTTGGACTGCCCTCTGAATAAACTATATATTTTTTGAGTTCTGATACCATTTAAGGAAGATCTATCTATGTTTATCTACATAACATATTTAGTTTTTAACATATTTATAAAATTAATTTATTTATTAAAAACTTTGTAGTTATAAAAGTAGGAATTACCTTTAGTTACCATGTCTTAGGAAACAAAACATACTCTTTACTTGACGTGAAAATACAATATTGTGGTTTCGATTTCGCTTTAAGACTAGTATGTATGTATAAGCAATCAAACTTGTAGAGTACCGAACTTTGTATTTTATTACAAAGAGATTATTTTATAGTGATTAAAGTTACTTACAAACCAATATATTTTATGGTATAAAATAACCACTCAAAATAAGTGATGGTTATCAATAATGATTTTCTGTGCGATAAAGAAGAAAATGACTTTAAAATAACAAAATATACATTTCTAATATTTTGATAATATCTGTGGCTTAAAGCTAAAAGGGCCAATGTCAAAAAATTTACTTTTGAGAAAATTGGAATTGAACTTTAACTTTTATAGATGCTTTCATAGTAACATTGGCCAGCATTTTGTTTATGAAGCTGTTCTGGGTTAAGTATGACGTTAGCTGTTTTACTATAATAAAATAGAGCAAGAAAACAAATCTTATGCAATGATTAACTCAAAAGAGCAAACAAGTGACATTGGCCCTTTTAGCTCCAAGCCACAGATATATGCCCTAATGCCTATATGAACCTAAAAGAATGTTGTTGCATGAATATATACGTATATCTGTATGTGTGTGTATTTGCAGCTAGCTTGTTAACAGTAAATAGCTCCTTTTATATCTACGAGTATGTATGTACATAATGTCATTTGTAGGAGATGCAACAGAATGTCAACAAACTCCTTACCGCCCATCATCGTCGTCATGGTCATCATTAACACAATGCACTTTGTTTACTGCAAAATATACTTGTTCTATTCAGTCACTGACTCGTCTGTTTACTTTATACTGGATGTGGATACGTTCAACGTACATTAATTGTTCGTTTGTATGTCTGTATGCTTAGTACTTACCTATATGTATATGGTACTGTAAAGTAGCAGTTTGACAACGCATCAATGCTTTCATGCAACGCAAAATATGTTAAATGCTCATAACTTGACGTATTATTTATGAGTCTATAACACGTGATATAGCGACACTCACGTGGTTTAAAAATGTTTTTTCTATTTCTTTTCCTTTATTGTTATTATTATAACAAAAGGAATCTTTGGCTTTTATTTGTTTAAGGACACATACCCCGTCCGACAACATATTCAACAATTGGTATGAGTCAAGGATGTAAGTGGATTCTAGTGTATGATTAACTGTTGATATGTATGGATGTGTGTAGATATGTAGATGTGTAAGCATATTGTACACATATGTGTGTTTGTTAGTGGGAAACATGTTAACTGGTGTGTATTTCTTCATTTTGTTATCGCTGTTGGTTTTTTAAGGAAAATGCCACAGGTTAAAGGTTGAAGCTTGTTATAAGGTTGAGTTAATGTCGGTAATATGCAAATGTGACCTGAATTTTGTAGTAAGAGGTAAGGAATGTTAACTGGAATAATTATTTAAGGAAATGAGCTGTTCTTTTGTAAATTTTTTAAATAAACTTATAACTGTTGTATTAGGTTATGATTTTTAAATTTTAGGTTAATATAAATATAGAAACTTTCCTTAGTTAATTATTTCCATGGAGTATTTTTTTATACCATATAAAAAAATTAAAACTCATATTGGCCGCCACTACAAAATGTGGACAATAAATTTATAAATGGGTCAAATCTCGTATTTTTAAATGTAACTTTTAGAACCCCCTCAATATTGGTATCAATTGAAAGGGCTTGACTAGTAGAATACAGTAAATTATTAAAAAATTTAAAATCCAAGATGGCGTCTAAAACAAAATAGCGGATCAAATTTTTTTAAACCCCATTAATATGGGTATCAAATTAAAGGACTTGACTAGTAAAATACAGTTAACTACGTAAAAATTCCGAATCAAGGATGGCGTCGGAAAAATTAAGGAAAAATGGCATATAACATGAAATATAGGTTAAGCTGCGATGCTGGATTATACCTGTGTACATGATTGTGAAGGGTATTATCAGATTCGGCACGGCCGAATATAGCACTTTTACTTGTTTTTATTTATTTACTTGATGTATAAATAGAAGATTATAGAAACAGGTTAAAGCTAAGATTAATGAAAAAATATGTATCTTATATCGAGTGGTTTTAAAAAATTTTTAAGAACTTCAGACATAAGTCTTAAAATTAATAGGAAGATTTTTTTTTTATTATACATATATTTAAAGAAATAGTGGAGGGGCTAAAAACTCATTGAATATAGGGGAAATCTGACATCCTCGGTATACACGTAGAAATCAATAATTTAATAAAAGATAGATTTCAGTTAAACCTCTGGTTTACAACTGTGTCATAATACGCATTCGTTCTGTGAAAACATATCGCTTACCGGCTGCAATAACGGATCATTTTAAAATTATTTTTTTTCTGATAAAAAAGGAAGATTATTATGAATTTAATAATTTTTAATGAGATATGAAAGTATGTGTTTAATATAAGTTAAGGTTATAATTTTTTAAAACAACATAACTTGTTAAAATTTATTCATCCGTGCGTATACTTTGTCATAAAACTAATTAATAATTGTGCAATTATTCGAGCTGCTGAGCGATATGAGTTCACATTTTGACATGAATTTTCTGATCAAATTATGTATTAATGCGAGGTATGTCTAGTACGTATACATAAGTAAATTTTAGCCTTTTTTAGTGATTGATTACATTGTGTAACAAAACAACGAAGACAGAAATTTTATTAACAAATTAATTGAGTTATATGGTATATATGTTAAGGGTGTCTTAGTAAGCATACATCTGTTTTAAATGTAGTGTAATTTTTTTGTGCATTGACACTCTGAAATTTCTCAGCTGTCACATATACTTATAATGATTATTCAAAATGTAACTTTTTCTAAAAGACCAACGCGTTACAATTGCAAAAACTTAGTACAAGAATTTGGAAATTTTTGCTGAGACCTGTAGCAACCTGTCAACAATTCGAAGAGTGCTCAAAAAATGTTAGAAAGTGGGAAATTTTAGAAACGAGAGTGTCACCGAAAACATTAATTCAGACAATTTTGGCGAAAGAGCTCCCCCTCTATCGGTACTAAATTCAGCTTACTTAGGAACTTAAACTAGCAGACAATGGAAAGTGCCTGAAATTTGTTAAATGAGTAATATTACATACATTCATAGTTTTTTAGGCTTGGTAAAAGTTATATGCTTGTTTTGTGTAAGCATATTTGTAAGCGTGGGTAATTTTATTTTAGGGTAAATCAAGCAAAACTAAGTAGTTGTTAAAATCTATTTGAAATAAAACCTTTTTTTAGCATTGGCTATTTGGTAAACATGAATATTTATACAACAATTTATAATAAAACTTTTAAAAAATCATTATCGATATGCTTAAAGCATAAAATTGACGTAAATAGGCATGTTTAATTTCTAGAGGAATTTTAGTTTTTACACCAGATTTAATTTAATTTATAAGTTATATTTCTTTTAAGGCTACCATCAACAGCGAACAGTCATGTGTCAATAGTAACAGTTGATGCATGAGGTCCAACAACTTTTGATTCAGTCTAATGAAAAAATTCTTACTCTCAAGTAAAATCTTTACTTAACTAGTAAGCTGGCAAGTAACATTGGAGATACACAGAAACTACAATAATTGCACAACAAAATAAAATTACTTAAAAATTTATATTTTGTAATTTGTCTGCAAAAAATCTCTGATTTTAATGTGAATTTTTACACTTATATAATTGTTTTTGTATGGCTCTGTAAAAACTTGATTATTAAATTACAACATGATTTGATAACCCAAATAAAATACAAGAAATACCTTTGTCTAAACAAGAACGAAACTATTTCTTTTAAAATTTTAAACAATATTTTTTTCTTAACAAAAAGCAATAGTATAGGAAAAAATTGTAAAGGAAATGCAATATGCATAAGATTACACGATTATTGTTTGCCACAAAACTTTTACCACATACTAAAATTACACAAATAAATAATAATACGAATAACTGGGGAAGGACATACAAGAAAGACATGCAACAAATTTATTTATTATTTCAGTATTTATTTTCATGTCATAAACAATTTATGTTTCTTAACACAAGGAAATTTTCCATTATAATTTTGTTTCTATTTTTTTGTTATGAAATTAAATATATACTTCTTTTATTGTAGCAGAAAACAATTACATGGTAATATTTTTGGTATTTAGGCTAAATTCCATTTAAAGGCCAACACTTGCTGATAACTTTAAGGGTACGAGAACGAAAAATATTTATAAATTTCACATACCTTTTTTGTACAACGCAAAGAAAAAAAAAACGAAAAGGTGGCTAAGAAAGAAATAGTTGTTTTTATTTTGTACGAAGGATTTAGGTTAAGGAAGGAAATTAAAAACTTAAGTTTCATTGGTTCTAATTTACACTTTCCTTAAGTTGCAAGAAAGTACGTGCAAAAGTTAAGTACAAAGCGATATATTAAAAATAAATAGGGTAGAAAATGTTGTGCAAAAAAATATCTATTATTTGATGGATGCTTAAGTTTGAACTTTAAGAGATTAAATTCACTTGGTTTTTTTGCAGTAAGTAGTGGCATTAACAGTAATTAAACCGTTCGTTAACAACATTAAATATAATAATTTAAAAATACACGGTAATTAAAATAGAAACAAAAATAAATACTACATAATCTGTGCTTTATTTTCATTTTAAGCTAGCACAACCCAGACCGCTTTGCATTTCCGGTGGCTTGCCATTCGGCATTTTTTCCTTCGCATGGCCTCTTTCTTATATCCACTGTTTTAGATGGGCTGCTTGCAGTCCTCTTTTTCCCATGTTTGGAGTTTCCGTAATTTGCTTGGACTTTTAGTCCTCTCAGTTTTGAGCCAGTTTACTCTGCAAGTTTCAGCTATACACTTGAGCTCCTCAATATCCTGAATGGCTTTTTTAACATCTTATTTCTCATTTTAAACATGAACTTTTTGCTCGGTGAGCCTGTACTTGCTTGCAGATTATTTGCTGTAGGCATTTCGTTCGTCGGCATTACAGCCTTCGGCGTCTTCCTTTGTTATGTCAATGACAGGAACCTACTCACTTTTGCTAGGCGTAATTGTGACTTCCTGTGAAGTTTTATCGCCCATTATTGGGGGACTTCTCTTTAGTTTCCCACTAGGTTAAAAGGGGTTCGGAGATCTTTCAACCGTTTTAAGTCTGGGGGTTATTGTGTTTGTTATCGTCGTTTGTTTTTTTTCTACCATTTTCGATTCTTTCTGGGTCCCATCTTGAATCCGATATTCATGGTCGTCAGGCAGTCGTCCTTTAAGACCCCGAGAATCCCTTTGCAAGCAGTGAGGTCCTCGCGAGGGTTGACAAGACTTAACGGGATGGGATGCAATTGCGAAATTTAACTGAGTATTAAGGTAACAAACTGCTGCAATTGTCGGCCCAAATTCGCCTTTTTTAATTTACAACTTAAATACGTGTCCTTGCCATTTCCGGGTCATCAACGTGCCGTGAGAGTGCCTCGGTAGCTGCTATTTCCAGCAAGCGTTCCCTAATCCGCCACCTGGGGAAGCGCCCGATGGGGGAACTAGCAATACCTCACGGGACATTGTACTCATTATAACGTAGCCAATTATACAGAATTTAAAATTTAAAACAATTATAGTTATGCAGATGTGCTATTAAAAACATTTTCTGTGTATAGGAGGTACCGTGCCTCTTATTTAATTCTATATTAATATTGCAATAAATTGTAACATTTTTTTATATTGAAGGTGCCCAAGAACTATTAATTTAGTGTGGGAATTAAATAGACGCTACTCTCACTTTAAATTTTAAGTAAAAAAATTCCGTAAGAACCATTCTAGATTTTCGTAATTTATTAAAAAAGAGAGACAAATCGGCCCAGACGTTCGCCAATTTTAAAAAAAATTAAAAAAATATGGTGTAAATTGATTGCTCAATTTTTCCTTTCATAAAAACCTTTGTGATTGTTATAAAAAACATAAAAAAGAAATTAGAGAAATCAGTGCAGCTGTTCTTAAGTGATGCGATACCAATATTTAAAGTGTCAGTAACCGCTCATTGCGGAATCACTTCAATAGTTTTTCATGTGCTTTTTTGTTGTTGATCGCCACACTGACGCTTTTTACGCGTTGTCGGCTTAAGTTGATCACAATAGCTTAATGTCGGATTTTATATATACTTTTTTACTTCTCTAAACTAAAGGACTTGACTGACTCGAAGAATACACAATGCAAAATGATGCATTACAATCTGTTTGTATCACAGCCGAATGAATCATTTACATGTATAAGTATTTAGACCCAACGATTCGGGTTCATTCTGATTAACATAGTTTAATAAATTTTCATATATAACATTACAAGCAGAGATATTTCAATTCAAAATATAAATATTAAAATCTTCCGCTTACAATTATTTGGAAAACGGAAAGCACAGGTTTTAAATAATTTTCTCTTCGTTTTAGAGACAATCGAAAATGCGTTGTTTGATTGCACTAAACATAAAATAATGTAAGTTAAAAAACTATATGAATATAATATGCGTGTACTTTTTTTTGTAATGAGACATTATTTTTGCGCATATTTGTCCTGAAGTAGGGATCCAAAAGAGTGCTGCCAAGTGGGACATTATAAACAAAAAAAAAAAAAAAAAAAACATACTTAGCCGTACTTAGAAAGTTTAGGAACAAACCTGTATTACTGGAATATTAATAAAGAGTATACATATATGTATTACAGAATATGTCGCTCTTAAGGCCTAACTATATTATGCTTTTGCTGGCTTAAGCAAATGTGCAGATACATAAAATTAAATGTATGCAACTATATTGTACTTAAGAAACTTTTTGTCAAGTTTCGTCAAGTGTCATTTGCTTAAGCAAGCTGCGAATCTGATCGTACTTTGGTTACGAAATTGGCTTCTCACTTGATATGTACACACTGTTGCATTATTTAGTAGATTTTTTTTATTAATGTCATCATTTGTTTTTCAAATTAGTGAAAAAAATGTATACATTTTTTGGTTTATGGTAAAATTTTTTTACATTTTACAATTGAATAATAATTTTGTGACAAATTTAAGAAATACAGAAATAAAAAAGTTTTTGCATAAGTACAAATATTTGCAACTAATCATAGTAAGTATTTAAGTTTAAAAAGTACAAAAGTCTTTAAAAATTTACTTAAGCACTTTACAGATTTTTCGTTGATTTTTCGCACTAGCTTAAGCCAGCAAAAGCATAATATAGTTAGGCCTTTGCTTGTTAACATTTCACCTAACTCGTTCACTGCCGTAATCGGGAAAGTATTTGTGCTTCTTTATATTGCGGAGCCATAAATATACGTTTTGTAAATATAAAACTTGTAAAATATTAAAATTCCATTATATTTGATATGTGTAAATACACTTATATAACAACTTTACTCTTTTCTACAAAAAATAATTAAAGTTGTAGTTGCATTATTCTGATTATATTTAATAATTTTTTTTAGTATTAAACACTCACCTTCAAAAGTTGTATGCTTTTTACAATAAGGGTTTAAACACATATGCTGATGTGTTGAGTGAAAAATGTTGTTAAAAAACTTGTATATAATTTTTTTTTAATATTTTTAATTGATTATTAAAAAATTAATTAATATTGAACTGCAGGAGCGTATAAATTATTACCGAGTGTTTTCTATGAGGTGTGTTATACATAGACACGTATTTCAAATAATTTTTATACGGCCAAGGGAAGGTATTCTAAGAATTAAAAAATATACTTATCACGAACTTGTTAGTTTGGAATTGAGGCTTTCTCTAAAGGCCGGATAATCATGTGGAAGGTTTTGTAGTACTTCTTTACTATTTTTGCTAAATTTGTATAGGCACATATGGCCCTGCATTTGCCTAATCATACAGTGTCCTTATTACACAAACTTGTAAATATGAATGAATAAAAACATTTAATTATTGAACTGTACTTATTTGTTCTTCAAGCCCTTGGAACTGAAAGGCAAGTGTATTTAATAAGTAGAACAAATTCTTTAAGCTTGTAAACTTTAAAAAATATATATTGTATTGTTTAAATTAAAGTTTTACTAAATAATGAAATAAAAATTTAGCAGCTACAATCAATGAGAATAAAAATATGGAAACAACTTAACTTGAGATACTACAAAACAAAATTTTTTTCCTGTTGTATAATTGTTAATCGGCGACCACTTTGTTTTATTCATCAGCGGTTTTTATTAAATTAATGATAATACTTATTATTATATATATTTTTAAAACAAAATACAATACAATATTTTATGAATTTTTACAATATTTGACTAAAAAGATAATTTTTATTACTGTCCAGCAGATCATGAGGTAGGCACAAAATAGTATTTTAATAATAATAAATATTGTTAATTCATGTTATGTATGTATGTATATTGTGCTGATTCTATACCACATTGCAAGGCGTATTTATTATCAGGTAGTCTTGATTCGTCAGCTGATTATTTTTTTCTTTGCTTATTTTGACCTGTCAAAGCCCATAGTTAAAAAATAATATCCTCTCTTATATCAAATGTCAAACTTTATATTAAAAATATACACAAAAAATTCTCTGCAAACTACTATTATCTGATTAATAAATTTGACTTGACCAATGTGGTAGCATTTTTTTAATTTTCAATAAAAACAATGCCTCTTATAATGAGTGATTCAAGTAGAGATACTTTTTTCAAAAGCATTTTTTGGACAGATTACGTGTGAGTCGTGTTATGCTGTCATGTTATTATACCCTTCACCTGTGGTGCACAAGGGTATATATAGCTTTGTCATTCCGTTTGTAATTTCTACGGTATTTCTAGAGTATGAATGAAGGAGTCGATTAAGCCCTCCTCAGATCTGTGTATGGTATCAATATCTTAGAAATATCCAGGAATGATTCGGTATTGAAATTCAGCACAATCGCCCCATAACTTTTTGAGATATGAGCAAAAAACCACCACCACCTCGTTTTTTCCACAATTACAACAACAACATACATATATACTGGTTAAAGTAAACCTGGCATCGATTCCCAACTGAGCCAAACAAATTTTTTTTTATGTTATGTTTTTATTTTATATATGTTATTTTTAATATTTTTTTTTGGAAACATGTTTTTATATATGTATGTTTTTTATTTCAGATGAGATGAATGGTGATACAAACTATTGTTATTGCACGACTACACGTTGTGAAGGGTATATAATAATATAAATATATAGCACTCTTACTTGTTTTTGTTTAGTATTGTTTGGCATTTCATAATGGAAAGACTTACGCCTGAACAACATTAACAAATCGTTCAACTTTATTAAACCTCAAAATGGATCACGCTTTATAACGAATATAAAAAAATGTTCGTTCAACCAAAACAACGAGTTTAAAACTTCGACGGTAATCATGCAAGTCTAGGAATACAATAAAGGGTCCACCATCTAACGCTTTTTTCAACTAGTGCTTATTTCGTGAATGGTAACACTTAGCTCATGTCTGATTTTACAGATAATTAGTTTTATCCTTCCGCTGAACGAATATGGTTGTGTATACGCTTGAATAACGCTAGGAAATATTGCGATATTACTTTGGCCGATTTTGCCAAAAAAAATCATCATTTCAGATAAAGCTTATTTTGATCTTGGCGGGTATGTAAACAAGCAAAATTGTCGCATTTGGGGCACAGAAAACCCGCACGCGTACATTGAAAAGCCGATACACTCAAAACAAGTCACTGTTTGGTGCGGATTTTGGTCCAGATGCATAATTGGGTAATTTTTCTTCGAAAATGAGAAAAGAGTTGCCGTAGTCAATAGCGATCGTTATCAAGCCATGTTGAATGAATTTTTGTTCACAAAAATTGAAGAGGAGGATATTGGAAACATTTGGTTTCAAGAGGACGGCGATTCGTGCCACACATCCGAAGCTACACTTTTTTATAGCATTTTCAATACAAAAAAGTTATTTGGCGAACCCTTTAGAAACTTTTTGAAAAAAGAGTTAAAAAGTTTTTAAGAACTGATTTTTTTTATCAAACATTTTATTAAATCCTTGAGTACAGAATTTACAAATATCTAAAAAATAATTAAATCTATATAATTAAATATCTAGGCAATCCTTCTTTGTTTTATATTCGCCATACACATGTAACAACACGTACTTATTATAATAAGTATGCGTAAATGTTTATGCGTATAGGTACGCTAACTTATACATACATATATATGCATGTATATATATTTACCTACTTATAAATAACTACTTAAAGCAATATAATGTTTTGCTAGCAGTATTGCCAGTAAAGATCTTTGGTGAACATACATTATCCATTATTTATTCTTAAAACAGCTTTATTAAGCTTGATGTTTGTTTTCAGTTTAGTGTATATGAGGAGTTTTGGTTCGACATCATATAAAACAAAAACCCAAAATAGGTAGACCAGAACTTGTAGTAAAAATTTTGACTTAACAGCTTCTGAGATAAACAGAAACGCACAATGACTTTAGCAAATAAGTATATTTAGGATAATGCACAATTTTTTATATTATTTAACGTAATAGAAAAAAAGTAGTTTGTTCTTTTTTTATACCCGCCACCAAAAAAATGGTGGGGGTATATTCATTTTGTCATTCCGTTTGTAACACATCGAAATATCCATTTTAGACCCCATAAAGTATATATATTCTAAATCGTGGTTTGATTTTATGACGATCTAGCTATGTCCGTCCGTCTGTCCGTCTGTTGAAAGCACGATAGAGGTCGCACCGAAAAAGCTAGGGGGCTCAAATTTTGCCAGAATCTTTCTCATAGACAAGGTTTGTTTGGTATTGAAAATGGGCTAAATCGGAATATTAGGAAGAGAGTTATAGCTCGAAAAGCAAGAGTAGGTCGAAAAAACCGTGTTCTTCGAACATCGAATAAAATGGAATTGTGTCCAAACGCCTTAACGTAGACTCATGAAACTTCGAATATATATTTCCTGGGTAAAGACAATATCTTCTTTAGAAAATTGTCTAAATCTATGCATTAGGAGAGGAGTTATCAATCAAAATGTACGAAAATTTATACCGCACATTGTATTTTTCGGTATATTTAAAAACAAAAACGTCATAAAAGCAACAAAATTGGATGTACGACTCTGAAATTTTGCACACTTTGCTTTTTGCTGACACGATTTCTTGTAACGGCAAATAAATGTGCCACGCCCACTTTTACGCCCACCTCCCATATAACGTTTTAACTAAAATTCATATAATATCTCTATTAATAAAGATTTTGGAATAATAAAGGCCTATGTTGAGACACCTCAGTTGTACTCATTCGTAAAAATAACTTTGACACGCCTACTATAACGCCCACTTTTCACGTTATCTACCGTTAATGAAATTTAAAAGCTCATAAAACCGCTAAAATTAGGGGTATGATGATAAATTTTGCTACGTCTATCCCCCTAGGCAATTTCAATACTATGCCAAAAAATTAAGGTGCCACGCCCACTTTTACGCCAACCTCCCATATAACGTTTTACCTAAAATTCATATAATTTCTCTATTAATAAAGATTTTGGAATAATAAAGGACTATATTGAATTACCTAAGTTGTACTCATTAGCAAAAACAACTTTGACACGTCTGCTATAACGCCCACTTTCACTTTTGAATTGTGTCCAGACGCATAAACGTAGTCATGAAACTTCGAATATATATTTATCGAGTCAAAAGAATATTTTTCCCTGAAAATCGCTTAAATCTATGAATTAGGAAAAGAGTTATAGATAAAAATGTACGAAAACTTATACCGCACAGTGTATATTTCAAATTTAAAACGTAATAAAACTGACAAAATTATATGTGCGATTCTGAAATTTTGCAAACATGGCCTTTTGGTCAAAGTCTTCGTTATAACGGAATATAGATGTGCCACGCACACTTTTTTCCTTAAATTTTTATAAAAATATATTAGTCATATATATTAGCATTTATTCATCTTACACTGCGCCATTTATTGTATTGTAAGATAAAGATGATAAGATAGATGACTCTACTAGCAACTACTAGATGGCATGCTAACAACTTATGCTTATGTTCTCCTGAAGTTATGCTCTATTAAAAATGGGAATTTAGGAAAATTTTGACCTAAGTAAAAATAAATTATCTCTAAACATTATAAACAATTTATTTTCATGTACTAATGGCTAACAAATTTTAAAATTATACAAAACTTATTTCGTTTGAAAATCTTTTAAAAGCAAAATGTTATAGAAGTTTAAAAATCAAAATCTTACTAATAAATTTCCCGTTTTAGAAAAATGCAGAGAATGTATATTTTAAATCACCCTGTGGCCCTTTAAATTTAACCTTAAATTCACTTTCTTCCTCTTAAATTCATATAAGTTCTCTATGAATAAAGATTTTGGAATACTAAAGGACTATATTGAAATATCTAAGTTATGTTTATTAGCAGAAACTTTATTGACACGCGTATTTTAACGGCCACTTTCATTGAAAGACTAAATTTACGAAAACATTTTACTAGCATACCGAAGTTATAATGGGTGGTTTAATTTTAAGGGACTATGTTGATTTTGAATAAAATTATTATGAAATAATTATCATTTATTTTTATAATGATAATATTTGTATTATGTATGGAACAAAATATCGGCCAAATGGCCCCCAACCTAGGCGGCACAGCAGGATCCGATAGTCCAAATTTTCAATGACACTGTTGATGCTCGATTGTTGGGCACGATGATGAGTCGAGGTTGCTTGCTCTTTTGCCACGTTATCGTGAAAAACAGCAATGTTTCCCATTCAACGAACTAAGATGGCATTCACAGATGTTTTCACATTTCATACAGACCTGCTTTGCAGACATTTAAATATTTTTTACAATGCTCACGATTGTGGACGAATTCGAACGATTATGTTGACCAAAAGAATCACGAAGTGCACAAAATGCATTTTGATTTGAACGCCCATTTTTATAAAAATCTTTAATATTTAAAAGCGTTGCTCGATTGCGTATCTTTCCACGGTTCAAATTGAGTTAGTCTGAGATTGAGAAATGTCAAATGAAATACAAGAAAAAAGTTGGAGTTTAGATGTGGTTCACCTTAAACATGGGCCCCTAAAATTTAACCACTCTCTACAAAGAAAGTGATACATATTTTATTGTAAAGAGATTATTCTATAGCGATTAACAAAATAATAAATATTGTGCTTTAAATGTACACAAAATTGGTGGTGGGTATGAAAGATTCGGCACAGCCGAATATAGTGCTCTTACTTGTTTTTTGACAGTTTAAAATTAGATTATGTATATCTTTTTTAATTCCTGGCAACACTATTAACGAGTATATTGAATTACAAAAATAACTGCAACGCATTATATGTACATTAAGTACATATATACATATATATTCATATCTACTCGTATACTTATAATATGTCCGTGCAGCTTTTTACATTAAAAGTATTTTACTTATACAAAATGGTTGTATAATAAATATGTATAATATATTTATACTCATTTAAGTAAGTAGATATTTTAACTTGAATCAATGTGTCTGTTTTATTTTAATTACTTGTATTTAGCTTAAATAGAGTATAGTTGTGAAAAAAGGACTGTAATGTAAAGAAGATTACCACTGCCTGCAGTACAGCAAACATAAGCCCTATTAATACCAGCATTGCATTAATGCATTATGCGTGGAAAGAGGAAAGAGGAATATGCAAATTACAAACCAAATTTTGTAGCATTATACGTTCTAATCAATGTAAATTATTTTCCATTTCCGTTCATTTCTAACACAATTACAAACATACATATGGATGAGTTCATATGTAGGTAAGTTAACAAGTGTATGTACTTTTATAAACATTAAACGTAGCATTACATTTATTAAATTACATTGGTCCGCGAAAATCAAAATATTACAGTTTCTTTTCATTGGGCTGAGATTTTCTTTTATGGGCACGCCTAATTTTTTCCCCGAAACAAGGCGGTTGTGCTGATACATTTTATCATAACTCGAAAACAATAAGATTTTAATGAAAATATCAACAAACTAAGTCAGTAGCTAACGATTTTTATATTTTAAATTGTTTACGAGTTATTCTAAAAGAAATGGCGATAATATTTTTTGTAAAGCAAAATTAATACTATTTATATACCGACCACATTCATAAATAGTTAAACATATTATTCAAATTCTGTATTCAATAATCATGAATGATTATAATTTACATTTATAAAAGTTCTTAGAAATTTTATAAAAAAAACAACTTAAGCCAATTAAATATTAATATAAATAATATAATAAATGAATGTTTTCGATCTTTTTAATATACATAAATCTATCTATATAAAAGTGAAACTCTGTGTGTGTGTGTGTTAGCTATAGACTCCGAAACTGTAAAACCGATCGGACTTAAACTTTGGTAAGTTGTTGTACTTATAGCAGGGAGTGTTTATGGGTGAAAAAAAGTGGGCGGGGCCACGCCCATAAACAATTAGTTATAATTTTTAGCTACTTGCACTTGACCGATTTTTCTGAAACTTTGCACACATATTGAGCTGTCATGACTTTATAATTTCGTGATAACAAAAGTGGGCAGGGCTACGCCCATAAAAATAGTTATCATTTAGAAGTACTTGCACTGGACCGATTTTTCTGAAACTTTGCACACATATTGAGGTGTCATGACTTTACAATTTCGTGATAAGAAAAGTGGGCAGAGCCACGCCCATTAAAAAAAGTTATAATTTTCAGCTACTTGAACTTTACCGATTTTTCTGAAGCTTTGCACACACATATTGAGCTCTCATGATTATACAATTTCGTGATTAGAAAAGTGGGCAGTGCCACGCCCATAAGAAATAAGTTATCTTTTTTAGCTTTTTGCACTTGATATTCAATTAAAATTTAGAATGCATTTTTATTCATTAAGGGGCGTAGCAACGCGCGCCGGGATTTTCTAGTGATAAATAAAATCAATTTAAGTTTCATTGAACACTTCAAAATTAAATTTTTTTCTTTGTATGTATGCATGTATTTTTACATACAAATATGAAAGAAATTTTCTACCTCTATTATTGTTATTATTACATATTTCATCGATCTTTGATAATCCCAAAAAAACGGAGTAAAAATTCTACAGACTTGTTATCCCGCCACCAAAAAAATTGTTGCTGTATATTAATTTTATCATTCGGGGTTTTATTTTATGACTATCTAGTTATGTCCGTCCATCTGGACGTCTATTGAAAGCACGTAGAGCTCGAACCGAAAAAGCTAGGGAGCTCAAATTTCACCAGAACATTTTTTATATATAAGGTTTGTTATCGAAAATGGGCTAAATGGAAATAATTGAAAGGGAGTTATAGCTCGTAATGCAAGAGTACGTCAAAAAAAAAAAAAACAATGTCCTTTCAACATCGAATGAAGCCATGAAGTTTAGAATGTATATTTCCTGAGTTTTTTTCTGAAAATTGCTTAGATATATGCATTAGAAAAGGAGTGATAAATAATAGTGTACGAAAATTTATATCGCAAAGTGTATTTATCGGTATATTCAAAATTTAAAATGTAATATAACTGACAAAATTTGGTGTACGATTCTGAAGTTTTGCATTCATTACTTTTTGATTTAAGGCTTTGTACTGACGGAAAATAAATGTGACACGCCCACTTTTACGCCCACTTCTCATATAACGCTTAATTACTGTAACGCCCACTTTTCACGTTGTCTACTATTAATGAAATTAAAAAACTCATAAAACAGACAAAACTAGAGGTATGATGATGAAATTCGCTGCATATATTCTTCTAGTTAATGTCATTGTTATGCCAGAAAATTTAAGGCACTTTAACGCCTACCTACCATACGACAGTTTATTTTAAATTTATATAATTTCTCTATGGACAAATTTTTTCAAATAATAAAGAACTTTATTGATAACTCTAAGTTTTATTTATTTGCAAAAACTATATTGCCACGCCTACCTTAATGCCCACTTTCATTGAAAGTCTAAATAAACGAAAATATTTCAATAGCATATCGAACTGATACAAAGAAAGTGATACATATTTTAGTATAGAGAGATTATTCAATAGCGATTACTGTTAATACCAAAATAATAAATTTTGTGCTATGAAAGTACATCAAATTGGTGATGGGCATAAAAAATTCGGCATAGCCGAATATAGTGCTCTTACTTGTAGAAATATGTAAAGCATTAAGCACACAATAACTTTTCTAGTTGGAAATGCTTATAAAATTTACTTTAAATTTCCTATTGATGAAAGAGACAAATAAATGTGCCGCGTTATCTGCTTATACAGGTTAATAGAGAAAACCTTATCTAATAAAACAGTTTGACCTAAATAAACTTGCTCGAGATTTAAGACTCTCAAAATAAAAGTCTCAAATTCTGGCATCAAAATTACAGCAATGGAATTTGTCGGATAATGATAAGATGGTCTCATGGTTTCGTAATATACACAAAGACTTTCTGGGCTATTTAAGAAAAAAAAAACTTATAGCTTTTTTTATTTGCACTGTATATACATATCTTTCTAAGAAATAATAAGAACGTAAAACCTTAAATATTTTTTTAAATTTAACAATTTTAAACTAATTAGTTATGAATATAGAAAATCAAATTTATTTTTTTTGTGGATAGAAGTTGGAGGTTATTGAAGTTTCTATGGTTTTTTTAATACTGGTTTTATTAAAATTATTTCCTGTATTTTTTAATTAAAACTATTCAATTTCATTTAATTATTAAATTTTTTTTCCCAAATAAGACTTTTTTAAAACTTTTTTTACTGATACAAAGGAATATTTCGAATTTTTAAACATTCTAATATCTAATTTATAAATTTAGTAAATTATTTATAGTTTTATTATCCTTCAATTTAAAATTTTAATAATTTAATGCAAACTCTCTTAAACTAACCAAAATACCATTGATACTTATGTTCATTACTTCCTGTCTGTCTACATTTTATTTAACTATTTATTTCCCCTGTTACAAAAGTGTTGAAATATTTCTTTTGTGCATTATCGTTGCCATTCCTTTTAGTACTTGATGACACATAATCGTACGAAACAAATTATTTATCTTATTTGAAAACCTCATGAGCATTGCATTCATATGTAATTAGAGAAAATATTCATTTTTTCGTTCCTATGAACTCTTTTAAACAAATATGTACTAATGAAAAGGTCGTATTTAAAATATAAAATCTACTTCGTACAAACGCATGATATTTGTGAATAATTTTACTAAAAAATGCTTTCTAATGTGAAAAACATATGCGGGATAGTTGGCATAATGGTTGTATGTTTTTGAAAAGTGGGATGAACTAAGGAACATAAGGGTTAAGTATGTATGTGATGCGAAGTTTTATTTGGTATTAGAATGAAAAAAATTAATTACTTAAATTTAAGCACTTCAACTAATTTTATATATTTAATGCAAACCAGTTATTTTGGCTTAAGTTTGTTTTTCTATCGTAAATCTCCCCAAAATATTTTTTAATAAAATTATGAATATATAAGAATATAGATGGTTCGATTCCTCTTTATCGGTATATTCATATAGGATTTGAAGCTACTTTTGTCTTACAATTTAATAAAGTAAGAAAATGAGCGGCATAACATTTATTTCTAAATTTTTCTTTCTTTCCTATTCTGTATATATTTTTCAATATTTTTAAATATTATATATGATTTTTCCAAGCTTGAGATCAACTTTTTTAGGTTTTTTATAAAAAAATTATTTATTTTAACCAATATTTCGCTACCAAACAATGGGTAGCTTCTTCAGGGTAATATATATACAAATTTTATAAAAACAAAAAATAAATTCAAAACAATTTCAAATTGAAAAAATATTTTGTAAAAAGGCGGGAAAATATTTTTTCAATATAAACAATTTTTGAAATATACAAACAAACAAACATACAAAAATAATTCATTCACATATTTATAGTAATAATTTACAAAAATAACAACTAATACTATTAGACTACCGTTTTCAGATCTTATTAACTAACAATATATAATTTTGGGCAACATTTGCAGTATCAGTCTTATAATTAATTCTCTGTGTAGGTGGTACTTTAATAATTTGTAACATTTCTAACATATTCCTACGTCTGTAATTGTTTTCCTTGTTTAAAATTAATGTTTTATTGAAGTCTGGATAATGATTAGAACTAGCGCAATGTAATGATAATGCTGTTTTTTGTGTCAGTGTAGTGTTCCTGTATTTCTGATCAGATCTATGTCCAGCGATCCTAGTTTTCAATTTATTCTTTGTTGTTCCTACATAAACTTTGTCACAACTTTCAGTATCATTACCATTACATGGTATTTTATACACTAAATTAGACATTTCAAGTTTATCTATCTTATCCTTTGTTTTACTAAACAGTTTACCTAACGTGTTATATGTTTTTTTTTTTCGAAACACCCCAAGGGAATTGTAATTAATACGGCAAGGAATTTAATTGAGAGGGTTTTAAAGATTAGTGATACAAAATTTCATAGAGAGAATATAGAGAAAATCAAGAATATTTTAGATGATAATAATTATCCAATCCAGATAATTTGTAGATTAATAGGACAATATAAAAATAGGAGAAATAGTAGCACAAGACTGACAACTGAACCCAAAATTTATAAATCATTAACTTATGTCCCTCTTTTATCTGAAAGATTGAAAAACTCAAAAATTTACGACTATAAAAAATATATAATGGCCCACAAAACATATAACACGTTAGGTAAACTGTTTAGTAAAACAAAGGATAAGATAGATAAACTTGAAATGTCTAATTTAGTGTATAAAATACCATGTAATGGTAATGATACTGAAAGTTGTGACAAAGTTTATGTAGGAACAACAAAGAATAAATTGAAAACTAGGATCGCTGGACATAGATCTGATCAGAAATACAGGAACACTACACTGACACAAAAAACAGCATTATCATTACATTGCGCTAGTTCTAATCACTATCCAGACTTCAATAAAACATTAATTTTAAACAAGGAAAACAATTACAGACGTAGGAATATGTTAGAAATGTTACAAATTATTAAAGTACCACCTACACAGAGAATTAATTATAAGACTGATACTGCAAATGTTGCCCAAAATTATAGATTGTTAGTTAATAAGATCTGAAAACGGTAGTCTAATAGTATTAGTTGTTATTTTTGTAAATTATTACTATAAATATGTGAATGAATTATTTTTGTATGTTTGTTTGTTTGTATATTTCAAAAATTGTTTATATTGAAAAAATATTTTCCCGCCTTTTTACAAAATATTTTTTCAATTTGAAATTGTTTTGAATTTGTTTTTTGTTTTTATAAAATTTGTATATATATTACCCTGAAGAAGCTACCCATTGTTTGGTAGCGAAATATTGGTTAAAATAAATAATTTTTTTATAAAAAACCTAAAAAAGTTGATCTCAAGCTTGGAAAAATCATATATAATCAATAAAAAAGATCAAGAAATTTAGACGATATATTTGAAATCTGAGAGCAAATCAGAATTATCAGCAATGGAAAAGAATAACTACAACAATTTCAAGGCAAATAGTGAAATAAGAAGAAACATCAATAGGTACAAAACTCTTAGGAATAAGTTGGTTAGAATACAGGCATCTATAACTTTTTTAATCCGCTGCCGAAACACGGGTATAATTCCAAAATTTATTAAAAATTCTACTAAAACTGTTTTTAATCTTTTTGAGGAAAATGCAATACCAACAATTCAGGAGACAATCTCAAGATACATTACACTATTTCAAAACAAAATTCTGAACTTGGCAATTAAGCAGAGGCATGGATTATTTAAGCAAGTTTCACAAGAATTAGAATATATCACCACTAATTTATATTACTATTTTAGTATAGATGTTTTCCATTCATTTATTGAACACCAGGATAGATTATCCATGTTTTTCAGTTTGCAGATAAAAGAGGTACATAAGAAAAAATATGATTGTTTAGTTAATTTACGAAAAAGAGAATTAGATATTAAGCGGAATGGAAAATGGTTTGTGAATAAATCAGATTTTGAGATTCCGACAGATGTACAGTGGGTTCTCTCATTGGGCGAAAAGTTTGCATTACCTGTTAGGAAGGAAAGTTTACCTGTTTTGAAGATTATTGCAGATGGGGAAGATTTAATACAGACATTAGAAGAAAAGGAAGGACAGGAAATAGCAGGGAATAAATTGACAAATGTTGTTGATCATCATTTAAATAGGGGATGTCTTACGAATAGGGATAAATTTATTTTGGATAAAGTAAATATGACTGAAAAATTTTTAAGGAATAACAAAGACTTACTTATTTTAAATGCTGATAAGGGCAATACAACGGTTGCAGTTAATAGATCTGACTACATTTTAAGGATGAATGATATTGTGGGGGATATAACCACCTACCAGTTATCAAAGAGGGATCCGACAACTAGATTACAGACTAGAAATAATAATTTAGTTGATGATCTTTTCAATTTAAAGATTATCACTTTGTTGGAGAGAAAACAACTTAAAACGAACATATCTACAGCACCTAGGTTATATGGAGTACCAAAGATCCATAAGGAACATTTTCCTTTAAGACCAATATGTTCATTTGTGAACTCTCCGTCTTATGAACTTTGTAAGTATATTACGAATATACTTAAAAAACTAACTGAAAACTCTAAATATAATGTAAAGGATTCTTTACAATTTAGAGAAAGAATAGAAAAGTTAAAGATACGATCTGATGAGAAGTTAATTTCACTTGATGTTGTATCTTTATTTCCGAGTATTCCAATAGATATAGCTGTAGATATTATTGAGGAGAAATGGGAAATTATTGAAAGACATACTGAGATGGGAAAGGACCTTTTTCTGAGTATTTTGAAATTTTGTATAATAGATAACAGATATTTTAAATATGAGGACAGAGTATATATACAACGAAAAGGACTCCCAATGGGATCTCCGGCATCTCCAATTATAGCAGATATTGTTATGGAGAAGTTATTAGATTGTTGCATTGAGAAATTAAATGTAAGGCCAAAGATAATAACAAAATATGTTGATGACTTGTTTTGTATTGTCCCGAATCATTCAATTGATAATATTTTGGAAACATTTAATTCATTTCATGATGATATAAAATTCACAATTGAGATGGAATGTGACTCTAGAATTCCATATTTAGATACATTAGTGATAAGAAGGGGTAATAATTTGTTAATAGATTGGTACCAGAAACCTACTTCATCTGGAAGAATCATAAATTATTATTCGAAACACCCCAAGGGAATTGTAATTAATACGGCAAGGAATTTAATTGAGAGGGTTTTAAAGATTAGTGATACAAAATTTCATAGAGAGAATATAGAGAAAATCAAGAATATTTTAGATGATAATAATTATCCAATCCAGATAATTTGTAGATTAATAGGACAATATAAAAATAGGAGAAATAGTAGCACAAGACTGACAACTGAACCCAAAATTTATAAATCATTAACTTATGTCCCTCTTTTATCTGAAAGATTGAAAAACTCAAAAATTTACGACTATAAAAAATATATAATGGCCCACAAAACATATAACACGTTAGGTAAACTGTTTAGTAAAACAAAGGATAAGATAGATAAACTTGAAATGTCTAATTTAGTGTATAAAATACCATGTAATGGTAATGATACTGAAAGTTGTGACAAAGTTTATGTAGGAACAACAAAGAATAAATTAAAAACTAGGATCGCTGGACATAGATCTGATCAGAAATACAGGAACTGTAATGTGATTATTTGCCAAAATTTAAATAAATATTTTTTTAAACCTTGCATTTTTTTTACATCTTATATGGGATTAAATATTTAATTTAAATGGTAACCGATAAGTTTTCGGTAATAAGTATTTCACCTCTCACTGTTGTATCTTTTGTTAACAAAGGAGAAGGAAAATAAACAGAGTTAGCTACACTTACAGCTTAAGTGACAGATTGAAAGACACGTATAAACGGAAATATAATTTTTGTCAAATATTATCGTGAGACTAGAAATGTGGTTTTGGAGTTCTTTTTAATTTGGACTTCAAGAGGAGAACATCAATTCGTATTTAAAGTTTTTTTCTATTAAGCCTCATCGTGATTCTAAGCAGAATAGACACTGAATAGAACTTCAGGTAAAATTTAATTGGTAGAAATATTCCTTTTGGGGTTTAATCAATATTAAGCAAAATTTTTCTTTAGTAGTGAAAGTTATTAACTTAAAACTTTTTGCTAGTGGCTTAATTAGTTCAAATCCCTGGGAGCTGCATTGAGGAGAAAATAACCTAACAAAATCTGTTATACAGGGGTTAAACGTTGCTGAAAAAAAATCTTTATTCTACTAAAAGCCACATTTAATAAAAGTTATCCAGTGGTGGACTGATATTCATATCCACCACTGTACCCATTTTATTGTAGAACTTCAATACAAATTTAATTCGCACCAGATGTAATCGTACTCATTACATCTAATTAGTATCAAGACAGCAGCCGATAAACAACTTCATAAATAAGCAAGAAAAGGTAGTAAAACCAAATGAGTAAAAATCGCCAGAAATTGAAGTCTTATCCAGTGAGAATCTGCAAGAAAAACCTCCAAATTTCCATTGCACTGACTGCGTACCTCGAGGAAACATCACCAAGTTGTTAAATAAAAATTTACGTAAATATTTGCCAGGGTAAAATTTCATTCAGAAAACTGAAAAAATTACTCAATCTTATAAATTAGTGTTTAATTGCAAAAAAAAAAAAAAAAAAAGAGTGACAAAATCGTGCAAAATATTTAATTAGCTGACAGAAATCTAAAACTTAAGATTAAAATCGTACCTAAAAGAAGAAAAAAGTGTTTTTTTTAAACTAATAATGGTGATAAAGAACAAATCTAAGACTACTTTGAATAGAGTAAAAATAAAAAAATAAAAAAATTTAACCTATATTGCACAGTCATACATATAATATCACAGCTCAAACAAATTACTTAGTAAGTGTCTTTTATTATTAAGATAAAGTTAAACGAAAAACGTTTTTTTTTTGTTATAAGGGTATGCAAAACGTTAATTAAAATCAAACATAAATCAGCCAAATTTTCTTGATTAACAAAATTGCAGTTTGACGAGGCCTCATCATGCAGCAGTTCCAGCATTAAATTGGTGAGTTATTTAAAATGTTTCTTCTTTTTTTTATAATTAATTAAATTGTTTTGCATTCACTTATTCTTGGTTATAAAAATCCTAATTGGTAAATTTGTAAAATACAATAAACCAATATACATTATAAATGTTCATAATTTGATAGGGATTACTGTGCTTGAAGGAACAAGAACAAGAATCAGAAAACAACAACCAAAAATATGTAATAAAAAATTTTTTTGCAATTTCTTTTTCTTTTTATGCAAAAATTGTTTTTGCTTCATTGATATATACCTATTTCATTAATAAAAACAAAGGAAAAGAAGAAGAATAAAAACAAGAACAAAATTTTGCAACCAGAATATTACAAAGTTGTAATGATCAATTCGTAGGTAATTAAAACTTAATAATTAAAGATAATGATCATGTTAAATTTTGCAGAAAAATTTTTTATGATACTTAGTACATTTTTGTTATTGATTATTGTATTTTGCAAACAGTCGCGCCTAAATAAATAAATATCAAAAAAAAAAAATAAAAAAATACTAATTGCAGAATTTATTATATAGAATTATTAGATAAGTGTATAAAAAAATATAGATATAAATATATTTCTTTAAATATTAATATAATTTTTTTCATATATTTTTTTTATATAAGAGCTAACGTTGAAAAATGTAAATTTTAGTTAGAAAATGTCTACATTAGAAATTTTTTCATTTAACTTTTTTTGATGAATAAAACTATATTTGAATTATGAAACTGTAAAGTGTCATTGATAAGTTTTCGTACATGAGGTAAGAGAAGTAAGTGTAGTGGTATTAAGGGATCTTAGATAAAAACTGCCTGCTAAGATCAAAAGGTAGGGAGGGTTATGAGGCTATCTCAAACAACACCTTGGGATAACACTAATATAAGAGGTTGTTAATTCGTAACATCTGTATTATTCTAGCGATTCACTTGATTTTTTTCATTTGGTTATTTGTTAGGGAGTCTATAACAAAATATTTATGTATATGATTTCTATAGGAGAGGAATTTTAAGGTGAACAAGAACCTACCCTCCGACTGACAGCTAGCGGCATACAATGGCTCCCGTCGTTCCCTTAAAGTTAAGAGCCAAATACAACCTCCTAAGCCAAAAATACAGTGGTATTTTGAATGTACATTACATAAATTGGCGCCCAACGTGGGGCCCGATAAGTTCAGAAATGGTTTCATTACCCATGGTGGTATTAGTAATTTTTACGTTTTTTTTACCAGTGTTAACTCTAAGAAGATTTGAACTTTCCGCTCCATTTAATTTGTTTTGTTACCAGCAACGCAACCCGGAAAATCAATGAAAATCAAAAGTAAAAGTAATTATAAATTTCTTATGACAAATATTTCTTAGCACATTTTCGGATTTTCAATAATCTGGCGTATTACGCCCGGAATGTTGACCAAAAAGTCAACTAAGGAAACTTTTGTTTTAATAAATTTAGATTACCTACAAATATTTTTTTCTTTTACATGTGACTTTATAAGAACGCTTTATATTAAAACCATAGTAGTCAGGTATCAGTATTCTAATTTTATTTGGTTCTACACAAATTTTGCACAAGGCGATTTTGTGTCCAATATTGTTGTTGCTGTACTCCATACTATGTTGGTTTTTTTTTTTTTGCCTGCCTTATAGATTCTATCTCATGGTAATTCTTGAAATAGATAAATACATACGAATTAAACTCAGTATTACACACTTACTGCCTTCCTCATAAAAACGAAAACTTAAATGAATTATATGAAATCTTATATTTTTGTAAATAAAAACTACAATAAAAATTCTATAAATTTTTTTTTGAAAACTTTTATAAAACGAAACTTTTTTTTTTCAAGTTATTAATTTGAATATACCTATAGTTCTCTGGTCGTTTATATTTGAATTAAACTCGTTTAAAAATTAAATATACTAAAATGTCATTATTATATACTCCACAAAAAACTCAAGAACAAGCATCAAGTTCTGCAGCTAATCCTCAAGCTGAAGGTAATCAATGCATAATTTGTAAGGAAAGTATTATAAGTACACAGGAAATATTAATCATTACAACTTGTAACCATGAGTTTCACCGAAACTGTATTGAAAGTAGTCTTTCACAGTCGGCTGAATGCCCTTATTGCAAACGTGCTTGCAATTTATCTGATTTAGTAGTTAAAAGGCCTGATAATCAAATAAACAAAAATAGCCCTAGAACTAAGCAAGGCAATGCAAATCGTGGTAGGCCTAGAGGGGCAATATCAAAGACTTATTGCACTAGAAACTATACAAAAAAATTTAGCTAAAGATTTTTCTCAACCGCCTCTTGTAGACTTTAATAACTCTAATGTAGTTATACAATCAGATGAAAGAATTTGTAGTCCTCAATTAGATTCTTCAGCTTTTCATACGGATAATTTCGATGAAAATATGTCTCGCCCTAGACATAATCAAGTGTTAACCAACCCTTTAGATTATGGTCAAATCAATCAAATGATTGAGAGTACACTCGCCCGACTATTAGGAAATATTAATCTTGGTCGCAATCCAGCGATTCAAAATTCAGCTATACATAATCATGTAAGGCCCCAGCAACCATCGCCTAATTTTGTTAATAATCAGTACGTACAACATCCCCGAAATAATAATCAGGACCCAAATTATAGTTTGAAAGTAGATAAAATTACCGCTATTATTCAAAACTGGAACATTAAATTTGATGGTTCCTCTAACGGACTTACGGTGGAAGAATTTTTGTACAGAGTTAGGTCTCTTACCTCTGAAAATTTCAATGGTGATTTTAGTATTATTTGCAAACACTTACCGATGCTTTTAACTGGTAAAGCACGAGATTGGTACTGGAGGTACCACAAACAGGTGGACAGGATAGTGTGGACCGATTTTTGTGCTGCGTTAAGGTACCAGTATAAAAATTTTAAGTCAAACTTCGAAATACGGGAAGAGGTAAGAAACCGTAAGATGAGGCCCGGCGAAACATTTGAAGTTTTTTATGAAAATATATGTTCTATGTTAGATAGATTAGAAACTCCCATACCCAAAACAGAACTACTAGAAATTCTTACAAGAAATTTACGACCAGATATTAGACATGAATTGTTGTATGTACCAATATATTCTATAGCCCACTTGAGAAAATTGGTACAGATGAGGGAAAATCTTTTATCGGATGATTATTTTAAGCGACAGTTATCTGCACGGCCACCCACAAATTTCGCTCAAAGACGTGCGGTAGCAGAGGTAAATGCTGCTGAAAATACCCTGAACATTTCAAGCAATGCTTTAGAACATTCCGTAGACGCAATTAGGCAAACACCAAATGCAGCCAAATGCTGGAATTGCGAGGAACCAGGACATCATTGGATGGACTGCGTGAGAGATAGACTTATTTTTTGTTACGGATGTGGCGCTAGAAATATTTACAAACCACAATGTCCTCGTTGTGGCGGTGGAAAACCAGCGATTTCAAAAAACTAATTAGCGAAAATAAAACTGTAGAAACTTTTTTAAATTCTCAAACTGCACTTGTTATGAGGGACTTCCAAATATTAGATCCTTGTGAAACTTTTAATAAAACTCATAATAAAATTTTGTACCCTCTTAAACCTTATCATGAAAGATTAAAAGAATATAACGAGATTCGCAATAAAATTTTTAATGCAGATTCAGTGTATGGCAGCTTAAGGAAAAAACCTAAGAGAAGTACGGTTCGTTTACGACAATATTATAAGTCTCGGAAGTTAGTAAATAAATGCATTATATCTGCCCTTATTCATAACGAAAAAGATCAGCGCTTTTATGCAAAGATAAAATTTTTAGACTTTAAAGAATATGGCCTATTAGACACAGGTGCCAATGTTTCTTGTATTGGATCAAATCTGGCCGATAATGATTTTTCTAACTACCCCAATTTTCTTCCTTTAAAAACTTCAGTCAAAACTGCTGATGGTAGGGTGCAGAAAACCAAAGGCATATTAGAGGTTGATGTGTCATTTAAGGACGCAGTACAAAAGGTTAAGTTTTTAATAGTTCCCTCTATATCGCAAAGAGTCATTTTAGGATTAGACTTTTGGAAATCATTCAAACTTGCATCAGATATCTTTAATTCTGCCATTGTTTCAAATCCATCTAAATGTACAATAGAACAAGAATTATCCGCATTATCCATTAACCAACCATCTTTCTAAATTTCATTGGCTTTTTGCACTTCGAAACTTCACCTCCAAGTCTATTCAAAATTTTCTTTTAAGTAACATATTTCATGTATATGGTATCCCCGAGTTCATAGTTAGCGATAATGGCTCACAGTTTAGAGCAAATGAGTTTAAAGTCTTTCTGACTAAATTAGGTATTACTCATGTATTGACGGCATTATACTCTCCGCAGGCAAATGCCTCGGAACGAGTCAATCGCTCTATAATATCAGGAATTCGTACATTGTTGAAAAAAGACCACAAGGAGTGGGATGAAAATATTAGCGCCATTAGTTGTTCATTAAGAAATGCTTATCATCAGAGTATTAAATGTTCCCCTTATCGTGCATTATTTGGTATGGAAATGATAACCCATGGCTCCTCATATGAATTGTTGAAAAATTTAAAACTTTTAGAAGAACCGTTTAATCCCATTACTAAGGAAGATTCCTTGACGTTAATTAGGAAAAACATTAGAGAGAATATTAGAAACTCATATGAAATTAATAAACATCATTATAATTTGCGAGCAAAACCAATAAAATTTCAAGTAGGACAACAGGTTTTTCGCCGAAATTTTGCTCAAAGTAGTTTTTCACAGAATTTTAACTCCAAGCTAGCACCTATCTTTTTGAAAGCAAAAATTCGTGAAAGAGTCGGAAATAATTGCTATCTGTTAGAGGATCCAGACGGCAAGGTACTCGGAACGTTTCATGCAAAAGATATCAGACCTTAAAACATAAGATATTTTCCGTCTAATTTTGTTGTTTAAAAAACTCAAAATAATTCGGTTTGTAATGTGATTATTTGCCAAAATTTAAATAAATATTTTTTTAAACCTTGCATTTTTTTTACATCTTATATGGGATTAAATATTTAATTTAAATGGTAACCGATAAGTTTTCGGTAATAAGTATTTCACCTCTCACTGTTGTATCTTTTGTTAACAAAGGAGAAGGAAAATAAACAGAGTTAGCTACACTTACAGCTTAAGTGACAGATTGAAAGACACGTATAAACGGAAATATAATTTTTGTCAAATATTATCGTGAGACTAGAAATGTGGTTTTGGAGTTCTTTTTAATTTGGACTTCAAGAGGAGAACATCAATTCGTATTTAAAGTTTTTTTCTATTAAGCCTCATCGTGATTCTAAGCAGAATAGACACTGAATAGAACTTCAGGTAAAATTTAATTGGTAGAAATATTCCTTTTGGGGTTTAATCAATATTAAGCAAAATTTTTCTTTAGTAGTGAAAGTTATTAACTTAAAACTTTTTGCTAGTGGCTTAATTAGTTCAAATCCCTGGGAGCTGCATTGAGGAGAAAATAACCTAACAAAATCTGTTATACAGGGGTTAAACGTTGCTGAAAAAAATCTTTATTCTACTAAAAGCCACATTTAATAAAAGTTATCCAGTGGTGGACTGATATTCATATCCACCACTGTACCCATTTTATTGTAGAACTTCAATACAAATTTAATTCGCACCAGATGTAATCGTACTCATTGCATCTAATTAGTATCAAGACAGCAGCCGATAAACAACTTCATAAATAAGCAAGAAAAGGTAGTAAAACCAAATGAGTAAAAATCGCCAGAAATTGAAGTCTTATCCAGTGAGAATCTGCAAGAAAAACCTCCAAATTTCCATTGCACTGACTGCGTACCTCGAGGAAACATCACCAAGTTGTTAAATAAAAATTTACGTAAATATTTGCCAGGGTAAAATTTCATTCAGAAAACTGAAAAAATTACTCAATCTTATAAATTAGTGTTTAATTGCAAAAAAAAAAAAAAAAAAAGAGTGACAAAATCGTGCAAAATATTTAATTAGCTGACAGAAATCTAAAACTTAAGATTAAAATCGTACCTAAAAGAAGAAAAAAGTGTTTTTTTTAAACTAATAATGGTGATAAAGAACAAATCTAAGACTACTTTGAATAGAGTAAAAATAAAAAAATAAAAAAATTTAACCTATATTGCACAGTCATACATATAATATCACAGCTCAAACAAATTACTTAGTAAGTGTCTTTTATTATTAAGATAAAGTTAAACGAAAAACGTTTTTTTTTTGTTATAAGGGTATGCAAAACGTTAATTAAAATCAAACATAAATCAGCCAAATTTTCTTGATTAACAAAATTGCAGTTTGACGAGGCCTCATCATGCAGCAGTTCCAGCATTAAATTGGTGAGTTATTTAAAATGTTTCTTCTTTTTTTTATAATTAATTAAATTGTTTTGCATTCACTTATTCTTGGTTATAAAAATCCTAATTGGTAAATTTGTAAAATACAATAAACCAATATACATTATAAATGTTCATAATTTGATAGGGATTACTGTGCTTGAAGGAACAAGAACAAGAATCAGAAAACAACAACCAAAAATATGTAATAAAAAATTTTTTTGCAATTTCTTTTTCTTTTTATGCAAAAATTGTTTTTGCTTCATTGATATATACCTATTTCATTAATAAAAACAAAGGAAAAGAAGAAGAATAAAAACAAGAACAAAATTTTGCAACCAGAATATTACAAAGTTGTAATGATCAATTCGTAGGTAATTAAAACTTAATAATTAAAGATAATGATCATGTTAAATTTTGCAGAAAAATTTTTTATGATACTTAGTACATTTTTGTTATTGATTATTGTATTTTGCAAACAGTCGCGCCTAAATAAATAAATATCAAAAAAAAAAAATAAAAAAATACTAATTGCAGAATTTATTATATAGAATTATTAGATAAGTGTATAAAAAAATATAGATATAAATATATTTCTTTAAATATTAATATAATTTTTTTCATATATTTTTTTTATATAAGAGCTAACGTTGAAAAATGTAAATTTTAGTTAGAAAATGTCTACATTAGAAATTTTTTCATTTAACTTTTTTTGATGAATAAAACTATATTTGAATTATGAAACTGTAAAGTGTCATTGATAAGTTTTCGTACATGAGGTAAGAGAAGTAAGTGTAGTGGTATTAAGGGATCTTAGATAAAAACTGCCTGCTAAGATCAAAAGGTAGGGAGGGTTATGAGGCTATCTCAAACAACACCTTGGGATAACACTAATATAAGAGGTTGTTAATTCGTAACATCTGTATTATTCTAGCGATTCACTTGATTTTTTTCATTTGGTTATTTGTTAGGGAGTCTATAACAAAATATTTATGTATATGATTTCTATAGGAGAGGAATTTTAAGGTGAACAAGAACCTACCCTCCGACTGACAGCTAGCGGCATACAATGGCTCCCGTCGTTCCCTTAAAGTTAAGAGCCAAATACAACCTCCTAAGCCAAAAATACAGTGGTATTTTGAATGTACATTACAGAACACTACACTGACACAAAAAACAGCATTATCATTACATTGCGCTAGTTCTAATCATTATCCAGACTTCAATAAAACATTAATTTTAAACAAGGAAAACAATTACAGACGTAGGAATATGTTAGAAATGTTACAAATTATTAAAGTACCACCTACACAGAGAATTAATTATAAGACTGATACTGCAAATGTTGCCCAAAATTATAGATTGTTAGTTAATAAGATCTGAAAACGGTAGTCTAATAGTATTAGTTGTTATTTTTGTAAATTATTACTATAAATATGTGAATGAATTATTTTTGTATGTTTGTTTGTTTGTATATTTCAAAAATTGTTTATATTGAAAAAATATTTTCCCGCCTTTTTACAAAATATTTTTTCAATTTGAAATTGTTTTGAATTTGTTTTTTGTTTTTATAAAATTTGTATATATATTACCCTGAAGAAGCTACCCATTGTTTGGTAGCGAAATATTGGTTAAAATAAATAATTTTTTTATAAAAAACCTAAAAAAGTTGATCTCAAGCTTGGAAAAATCATATATAATCAATAAAAAAGATCAAGAAATTTTTTAAATATTTTAAATATTTTAAGTTTAAAAAAACGATGCCTTTATATCGCCCATATTACTTTCAGTCTCAACTTAGATCAATAGCGACTAATTTAAAGATTCTATATTCACATTGAAAATATAAAAAAAAAAATACAATAAAAGAGCGAAATAGTATATTTTGTGTCGCTGTAATCATTTTAGACTTACCTCGGATCAACAGTTTTGTTTTCATAAACGTAGAAAAAAAAGAAACAAAAAAAAGTATTGCGACAAATTCCTTTGTGGTCGCCCATAAAATTTTCAGTTTCTTCTTGGATCAAAAGTCTTTAATTTAAAAATTCCAGCTTGACAAACGTAGAAAATACAAAAAGTAGTTTAGCAGAGCAAAAAATCTCACCCAAAATATTTTTTTGCAATCTTAGATTAGATTAATGGTTTATAGTTTCAAAAAATTTGATTCATAAACGTAGAAAATCCAAAAACTACCATAAAAATTAAAAAAGTACTTTTTGGGTTTCCCATGTTAATGTACAAATTCCAAATTTAAAATATTTATTTAGCGATAATATATTTGAATATAAATCATTTAAAGTAAAACAAGTAAGAGCACTATATTCGGCAGTGCCGAATCTTTTATACTCACCACCAATTTTGTGTACATTTAAAGCACAATATTTATTATTTTGTTAATCGCTATGGAATAATCTCTTTATAATAAAATATGTATCACTTTCTTTGTAGAGGGTGGTTAAATTTTAAGGGCCCATGTTGAAGGTGAACTACACCTAGTCTTTAAATTGGTTTTCTGCATTTCATTTGACATTTCTCAATCTCAAATTCAATTTGATCCGTGGAAAGATACGCAAATGATCAACGCTTTAAAGTTATTTAGGTTTTTTATAAAAATGGGCGTTCAAATCAAAATGCATTTTGTGCACTTCGTAATTCTTTTGATCAACATAATCCTTTAAATTCGTCCACAATCCGGAAATTTGTAAAAAATATTTAAATTTCTTCGAAACAGGTCTGTAAAAAATGTTAGAAAATCTATGAATGCCTTCTTAGATCATTGAATGGGAACCATAGAGTGGTAAAAGAGCAGTCAACCTCAACTAATCATCATGCCCAACAATTGAGCATCAACATTGTCATTGAAAATTTAGACCATCAGATAGAGGAGTAGGCCAAGGATTTGGGAGGATGGCATTTGGCCGATATTTTGCTAAATAAATAATTGAACCATACAAATATTATCATTATAAAAATAAATTATAATAAGTTCTTAAATAATTTGTGTTTTATTTAAAATCAACATCGGCCCTTAAAATTTAACCACCCTTAATAACTTTGATATGATAGTAAAATGTTTTCGTAAATTTAGTCTTTTAGTGAAAGTGGGCGTTAAAGTAGGCGTGTCAATAAAGTTTCTGCTAATAAGCATAACTTTGATATTTCAATATAGTCCTTTATTTTCCCAAAAACTTTGTCAATAGAGAAATTACATGAATTTAAGATAAACCGTTATATGGGAGGTAGGCGTTAAAGTGGGCGTGTCACTTAAAATTTTTGTCAAAACAATAACATTAATCGGAAGGATATATGTAGCAAATTTCATTATCATACCTCTAATATTGACGGTTTAATGAGGTTTTAAATTTCATTAACGGTAGATAACGTGAAAAGTGAGCGTTGTAGTAGGCGTGTCAAAGTTGTTCTTTCTTATGAGTACAACTTAGATGTTTCAATATAACCCCTTATTATTCCAAAATCTTTATTAAAAGAGAAATTATATGAATTTTAGGTAAAACGTTATATGGGAGGTGGGCGTAAAAGTGGGCGTGGCACCTTAATTTTCGCACAGTAATGATATTGACTAGGAGGATATATGTAGAAAATTTTATCATCATACCTCTAGTTTTGGCGGTTTTATGAGCTGTAAAATTTCATTAACGCTAGATAACGTGAAAAGTGGGCATTATAGTAGGCGTGTCAAAGTTATTTTTGCTAATGAGTACAACTTAGATATTTCAATATAGCATTTTATTATTCCAAAATCTTCATTAATAGAGAAATTATATGAATTTTAGGTAAAACGTTATATGGGAGGTAGGCGTAAAAGTGGACGTGGCACATTGATTTTCCGTTAAAGGAAAGCCTCTCACCAAAGAGCGAAGTGTACAAAATTTCAGAATCGTACATCCAATTTTGTTGCTTTTATGAAGTTTTTGTTTTTAAATATACCGAAAAATACACTGTGCGGTATAAATTTTCGTACATTTTTATCGATAACTCCTTTCCTAATGCATAGATTTAGATAATTTTTGGCGAAAAATATTGTTTTTACTCAGGAAATATATATTCGAAGTTTCATGAGTCTACGTTAATGCGTTTGGACACCATTGCATTTTATTCGATGTTCGAAGGACACGGTTTTTCGACCTACTCTTGCTTTTCGAGCTATAACTCCCTTCCTGATATTTCGATTTAGCCCATTTTCAATACGAAACAAACCTTGTCTATAAGAAAGGTTCTGGCAAAATTTGAGCCCCCTAGATTTTTCGGTGCGACCTCTATCGTGCTTTCAACAGACGGACAGACGGATGGACATAGCTAGATCGTCATCAAATCAAACCCTGATTCAGAATATATATAGATTATGGGGTCTAAAATGGATATTTCGATGTGTTACAAACGGAATGACAAAATGAATATACCCCCACCATTTTTTTGGTGGCGGGTATAAAAATCTACTCCTTTTTGAATATGAACAAATATGTGTGTTCAAAATGTACCAAACTGTTTTTACTAATTTTCGTCTTTCTACCTCATTATGAATATGTTTCAAGTCTTACAAATGCACATGATTTGTTATGATTGGTGAATCCTCTATTAAAATTTTTTCCGAATTAGCCCAGTAATTAAGAACAATACATATTTCCCCTTTTAGGTACCATTTAGTCCCCTTAGAAGTTTCACAAAATGTCACTTAAATAAAAATTCATTTTCTGTTTGGTAATAATAATAGTCATTTAATGTCATATCGTTTAATATAAGACATTTTTTAAAAGTACCAATCATAGGGACAATTTTTACCTCCCTTACCTGTGAACTTGGAAAAGTGTAACTTCTATTAATTTTTTTTGTGGAGCTACTGAAACGATTTATATTTTTTCCTATATTTATATATTTTGGGCTTTGCGATTATGAAAAAATTATCTCATAAGAGCTTTATTTATTTATTTATTATTTATTTATTTATTTATTTATTTATTTAAAAATTAGTTATAAACTAGCACAACAAGATAGATATCTTATAAATGACAGTACTAGTCATTTATAAGATAAAACGTATGGGTCATTTATAAGATTAAACGTATGGGTTAGAGAAAGCAATGCTTCATACTAAGATACATATTCAATTTGGTTAAAAAATGTATTTTCTGATTTATGTATTTGTAGAAAAAATCCTTCGGCTCTCGGTAAAGGATTAATAAATATTATTTTTATATGTAGTTTTTTTTTAGTTTTTGCTTACTCTTAAGCTAACATAAGTCACTGCAGTCAGTTTAATTCAAACCTATGGCACAACAAAAATTTCGTTTTGATAGCTCTGGCGGTTTCATACATTTTAAAAACCCCATTTATAATTTTATAAATAAATATTTTACATATTCTGAAATACAAGCCATTAAGCAACTCAAAGCTTAGATTAAAATTTGTCATGGCTTCTGAGATTTTGTAATACTAAGGACGACTAACAAAATATTATTTGCTTTTGTGCAGAAATAAAATTATTAAATTTCACGCACTTGAAAAAGTTATTATTAATGGATGCTTTTAACTTTAAGTTGAGAATGTTAATTTAAAGTCAAATATAAATATATGTGTATTAATAATTAAATTGTTAGTGAGTAGGTGTTAGAGTATTTGTTTTATATAAAAAATATAAGTTGACCACAAAAAAAAATACACCGTTAGATATACAAATTTACATATACGCATACATTTAAATGTGGTTAATAAATAATAAAATTAGTAGGAGTGAGAGGAACTACTTTCACAATTGTGAATTTTTTCTTTTACAGAATACATAGATGTGATTGTGTTTTGTAAATTAATAAAAGTTAAAGCTTATTTAAATTGCAAATTATGTTATTAGACATAGAAATGGAAGACAGTTGTGTATAAAATTATAAAATAATAAAATATACACATGTACGAAAAGAAAATTTAAAATTTCACCTCTTATATAAAAACCAAAGAAAAGAACAAGAATCAAAGAAATTTTAAACAAAAATTGTTTATGTTTAAAAATTAAAAGAAATATAATTTTTAAGCCTTTAGACCGAATTTTGTTGACAATTTTTTAGATTGTTAATTCTTAGTATAGCACCTAATTTGCAATAAAAAGCCTCAATTCTGTTTATTTTGAGCTTGTTTGTTAAAATATATTTGAAATATAAGTATCAACCGTTTTTATATAAAATTTATATTATTTTATAAATAAATTTTTATATTTATAATGTTTATGGGAATCTTTAAACAAAGTTTTAAACTATAGAAACTTTCTAAAATACTACGTAATTTTTTCTCATACAACAATTTGAACAAATTATCTAATTACGGAAAAAATATATATTGAGAGAACATTTTGGAAATTTTATATTGGTTTTGTATTTAGAATACATATTTTTTTTCGGGAATGCACGGTGTGCTTAAGAAAGACTTTTTTTCTAATTTTGTTATGACTTTTTGAATATGGTGTTTATATTTGAATTTTTCATTTTCTTCATAATTACTATATTTTCTTCATAACTACTATATTTTTATTAAACAAATTTTTTTTGGTCTATGACTTTTTAGTTCTAAAGTGGGGCTGTGATATCAGGCACGCAAATATACAAAATTGTCATAATAAACGCTTCAGAAGATTTAACTCTGTGTTCCATATGGAAAGGGATATATTCAATTTCATTAGTTAAAGGGGGATACAATCTTCTTGGCAGTGCGAGCCCGGGTCTGCTTCTTTTTGGAAAATTGTATATGCGCAGCTAGCTTATATATCTGTTGACCCGTACACGGCGTGGTTACTTAAGGTTCAATTTCATATAATATATATATATGCCCGATGACGACTTACTGTAGTTTCTCTACATTTAAGTATATTGTAATATCGGATTAAGAATTTTTCTTAAAATGTTTATTAAAGCATTAAGAATTTTATATGTGTCCGTAAATTATGCTATACAATGTTTTTAGATGTTACCAAAGTTGTAAAATAAAAAGTAATTAAAACATAATTAATTGGAATTAAGTCATACAATTTTTCTTTAAATATATATTGTGTTTTTTGCTACCATTTTAAGCAAAATTGTTAGAAAAACCTATTTATTGTTATGCAAAACATATAAATTTTTTATATGTATGTAAATATTTATATATGTATGTATGTGCTTACTTTCATACGAATAATTGTTGTTATTAAAATTTGTTTTTGTTGTTGTTTGTTTTTTGCTCTTTTAGTGTTAGATGTGGTTGTTTTACTCTTCAAAGCGATAATGTCATAATTTTTTAGATTCTTTTATTTGGTTTCTAGTTATTTTAACCAGCTTGTTAAGTATTTGCATGTATAATAAACATGTGGTTAATTGACGACAACAACAACAACCCTAACCACAACAAATACTATGCGGTTGCATAAAAAACAACAACTAAACAAAGAAAAACAGCAACGTCATTTGTTTCTCAGTTTTGTGACAATAATAAAATTGCAATAACAAAAATAGCAACAACCATAACAACGGTTATAGGTTTTTAAAGTCCAGTGTAAAAAAGTTGTACTAGAAGAATGAAAATCGCGTGCAAAATATCAACAATAAAATTAGAAAGACTTTAGATGAAAGGGTGTAAATTCATGTTACTTTAAGGCTATTAATACAGCTATGCAGCTATATAAGTATGTGTATGTGTGTGTTGTTTGTACGAGTATGTATGTTTGAATATGTATTTTACTCTAACATTGAAGTAGCACATATGAGTAAAATGTGTTTATTGTAACCAGTTGTTGGCCTTAAACATTCATTCACTAGTTATTTGTTTGCATAAAAGAAATAAACCGGAAACCAGGGCGTATGCGTGTTATTTTATTTATTTAAGCTTATCATACGTTCTGTGGTCCCCTTTGGTGTTTACTTTTCGGATTATATACTATTTTTTGTAGCGAGTTTTCTACGTCCTTCCTCTGAGTGTAGTTAGGCAAGAATTAATATTCATACATACACGTGTATGTAACAATTTCGAAAATAATCTGGAATCTGAAGACTCAGATGTTTGTGGTAAAATTTGAGCAAAAAGGAGTAAATTGTTTGTATTAGAAATAGTTTCTGAAACTATAGCGACTAGTATACACTGCTGCTATTTCTAAAAATTATTTAAAAATATAGTATATCTGGGCTATTAAAAAAACTATAAGTTAACAAGGAGCAAACATATATAATTTTTTCTCGTAAAACAAATAAATAAAAATAATTAGTTTTTTACCCTAGCTTTGTCATTCTGTTTGTAATTTCTACAATCATTTTTCTCAACCCCATAAAGTATATATTTTCTGAAAGCGTATGAATAGAGCAGTCGATTAAGCCATTTCCATCTGTCTTTCTGCCCGTCTGCCCGAGTGTTGGCTGAAATCAACTTTTAGAAGCAACTATTTATTCCTCAAACCTGTGTATGGTATCAATATTTTGAAAATATCCGGGAATGAATCGCTATTAAAATTCAGCACAGTCGCCCCATAACTTTCTGAGATATAAGCAAATGAAAACGACTGCCTCTGTTTTTCCAATATTTTTACCACCAAAATTAAAATTTTTCAGCCAGAATAACTTATAGGTATCTTTGTTGCTATTTTTAGATATAATATACCTAGAGAGATATTCGTGAAAAATCGGGCTCTAGTCGTTAAAGTTATAGGCAACAATTTTTATTTGAATATATATTCCAAATATTTACAAACGAAAATCAATTTTTTTCCACTTCTAGACATCCGAGAGAGTCAATTTTGGTATCATTTTAAAGGACTTGACTAGCACAATATAAACACTATAAAAAAACTTACAATTCATATTGGCCGCCACTACAAAACATCGGAAAATAAATTTATTTATGGGTCAAATCTGGTATTTTAAAATGCAACTTCTTGAACCCCTTCAATATTGATATCAAATGAAAGGTCTTGAGAAAGGCCTTGACCAGTAGAATACAGTAAATTATTAAAAAATGTAAAATCCAAGATGGCGTCTAAGACAAAATGGCGGATAAAGTTTGTTTAACCCCATCAATATGGGTATCAATTAAAAGGGCTTGACGAGTAGAATACAGATAAATATGTAAAAATTTTAAATCGAGGATGGCGTCCGAAATAATAAGGAAAACTGGCGTATACCATGAAATATAGGTTAAGCAATGATGTGGGTTTATACCTGTGTACATGATGGTGAAGGTATTATCAGATTCGGCACGGCCGAATATAGCACTCTTCTTCTTTTTATACCTTTATGACTTATCGATCGATTTAACATGTTATCATGTTATAAAATGGCAGAACTTGCCTAACTTATCTTCCACATACTTATATGTATATGTAGGTTTTTGAATGCCACAAAAATTTCCCATTGAAATAATGATATAACTGCATTATTATGTTGAGAAAGTGTTGAGTAAAATTTCAAGTCCGACAGCAGCTTAGGACATCATACACCTAAAGCAATATTTGTACATGATTTCTCAATACTCCCATATGACACACCCAAAACCCAAAAAACTCTGATTTATCTTACTAATACTCAGTGCATTATGATTATTCTACGCAAATTACTTAATATCTTAAGCTTGTGCTATCTATAATCTCACAACTAACTCTTCTATATATCTTAATTTTAAATTTTCTTAGTTCCCTGAGTATTATATTCCCTAATTATGCGACTAAAAGAATTTTTCAGCCTCTAAATTCTTTAATGACGATTCCTTTTCAGACACTTTATTTGATAAATGTTATTTCTTTTACTGGCAGATATCTGAGGTTCAATGCTTTCGTTCCTTAATTATAACTACCGATAATTTGAATTCATGCCTCATTATTAAATTTCTTTAACCGTTCTGGTTGGCTTTATTTATTGATTGTTGATCATAAATATCATATATATAAAGACTTAACCATAAAATAGAGATTTTGTGTAAAATACTTTTTTTTAAACTATCTTTAAAGAGAAAGACGAATTTTATATGCATCGAACTTTCTAAAAGTTAATGTTACACAATTATTACAACACTTAGGAAAATTTATTATGACTCCGTTTTGCAATAACATTTAAAAAAACTAAATAAAATAAGATATTTCTATTAATTGTTTATGCAAATAATGTTAATAAGCTTTATCCGGCATTAGATATCATAATGTTGTCAAAGTTATCTAATGTTTCTTGTTTGTTTGCACTCTAGATATGAGGAGCCGCAGAACAAAAGGTGCTTTTTCGCATTTCGCGAAAAATTGGTTTTTTGGTATTTTTATAATATTTAGGTTGAAATCGTGTAGAAACAATCAAGTTTGCATTATTTTTATTTTTTTTTACAAAGTAAATGGGTTCTAAAAAATTTATGCTTAACAAAAAGTGCTTTTTTGTTTATTTTTTAACAAAAGTTTCTTTTCTAATCTCTGTGTAGTTTCATTTTTTACTTTAATGATTAAATCAAACTGCAGTTAAAGTAAAATTAATCAGATCTTAAAGTCTTTGTGGAAAGTCTTTTAATAAAACAGTTTGGTAAAGACTGGAGTGAAAATGTCATTGGTACAAGGACATTTTGTATAACCAGGATAAAGGTGTGGAGGATTCAATAGACGAAAATGTTGGATGTTCTTACCTAGAAGAAGATGTTGGAACACGAGTTTAACTATTTGACAAATTTCATACGTATTTAACTAAAAAACATATGTGTATTCGCATTACAAAATGTACTTTTTCCTTCTATTAACAGAACGTGCTTTTTTACTTTTTTTTAACGAAAGGTGTTTTTACTTTATTCTTAACAAAAGGTGCTTTTTTGCTTTCTTTTTTGCAAAAGGTGCTTTTTCCGAAATAAAAATGGAATTATATCAAACATCCTTAATATTTAATAGGGTGACTTACGACAGTTAGATGCATCTGTAGATAAGTAAAAATCTTGTAAGAATTTTCATGTTCTTGCAGATTTTTAAAGGGGCGAAAAAAATAAATCTCGATTTCCCAAAAATTTGAAATGAGCGACAAAGCACGTTTTGTTCTGCGGCTCCCCATATAATCTATCATAACAAGAATATTCGCTACATCATATGATCTGGGTTTTTGATTTGTCATTTTAACAACTAACACATTAATAAGTCCATACAAAAATTGAAAAAATAAAAAAAAAACATTTGAGAAATGTATTTGTGTTAAGAACTGTATGTTATGGAAAATTGATTTTTTACAACTTTAAAATATTAAAATCTTTATAGACGGATAAATTTATCATTGCAAATTTCTTATATTTCAGTGAATTAAAAATAAATACTTTTTTTTCGTTTCATACTGGTTGATGTTGATTTCCATATTGATTATATTACAAAAAAAATCATTTTATATTTAAATCCTTCCAAAAATTAAAAAAAATGTGTTTATAGAAATATTGTGCAATTTCTTTATATACTATTAGTCTATATTATTAGATTTTTTTCAAGAACCGGTTTAAGGTTAAATTGCTATTTTAAAAAAATGGGTTTTAGTTATACACTAGAAAATCCCGGCGCGAGTTGTTACGCCCCTTAATGAATAAAAATGCATTCTGAATTTTAATTGAATATCAAGTGCAAGAAGCTCAAAATTATAATTTTTTTTTAATGAGCATGGCACTGTCCACTTTTCTTATTACGAAATTGTATAGTCATGGCATCTCAATATGTGTGCAAGGTTTCAGAAAAATCGGTGTAGTTCAAGTAGCTGAATATGATAATTTGTTTTATGGGCATGGCACTGCTAACTTTTCTAATCACGAAATCGTAAAGTCACGACAGCTCAATATGTGTGCAAAGTTTCAGAAAAATCGGTCTAGTGTAAGTACCTAAAAACTATATTTTTTTTATAGGCGTGGCCTTGCCCACTTTTATAATCACGAAATTATATAGTCGTGGTAGCTCAATATGTGTGCAAAGTTTTAGAAAAATCGGTCCAGTGCAAGTACCTCAATATTATAATTATTTTATGGGCGTGGTCTCGCCCAGTTTTCTAATCACGAAATTATATAGTCATGACAGTTCAATATATTTGCAAAGTTTCAGAAAAATCGGTCAAGTGCAGGTAGCTAAAAATGATACATATTTTTTATGAGCGTGGCCGCCCATTTTTGGGCACCCACAAACACTTCCTGGAATGTGTACAACAACTTGCCAAAGTTTTAGTCCGAGCGGTTTTACGGTTTCGGAGTCAATAGCTAACATACACACATACACAGATTTTCACTTTTATATATATATGTATAGATGTAAAAAATAAACGGTTAACTGGTCATATTCAAATAAACAATAACACAAAAATCTAATTATTTATTGAAATAAAAAGTTTACTTATGTAAAATCAAAACATTGCGCAAAGGTAAAGGACGAGCATTATATAAAGCAGTCATGATAGAAATTTTTAAAGAATTTATGCTTTAAAATATTATAGAAAGATATTTATACATTTAGACATTGACATGTATATAAACATATTCACTTAACATATGCGAACTTAATATATGTGACACCACATTATTAAATTTATATAAGAATTGAAAATTTTGTTTTCTTAGTATTTTTTTAGAGTTTATATATTTTGAAGTATTTTGTTTATTTTGTTTGTATGAAACTTGACACTGAAAATGACCTCTCACTTAGCATATATGTTGGACTTATATTTAGAATATAAAGCACCAAGAATTGTTTTTAGCCTTTTATATCATTTATGACACTTATTTAAATAAAACAACTCCTATAAAATGTGTTCTTTATGATTGACTTTAGTAGGACATTTTGGTGTGTGTATGCATATTAGGGTGATCGATTCGGTTTTACAACCGGTGGAAAACCCGGTTTTTTACTCTTTCAGCTGGCGGTTTTTTCTAAATGTTAATTTTTTGAATGTCGAATACACCGGTTTTTTTACTCACATAAACCGGTTTTTTTCATTTTAATTTTGTGTTCATTTATCTTTGTAACCAAATATACCATACTATATTTATTATTAAAAAAATTTCCGAAAATCAGAAAATTTATTAAATACTCTTCCATAATATTGTAAGAAATTTATTTGTTGTTTCAAATGTACAATAAGAAAAATAAGAAGGCACATATTTTATAGGTTGTTTCTCTTATAATTTGCTATTCAGTTAAGTTTTTTGACCAAGTTATTGTACTTTGCAATACTTTTTGATCTTATTTTCGAATTTCATAATATATTGCTTTTACGAAATCTAGCGACTTGTACTAAAGAAAACCCATAGCTTAGCTAATATCTCGTATGTTAGACTTGTATACTAAAATAGTTTAGCACACAAAGGGTCATTATTAGAACTTGTCTATAAAGTTAATAAAAGGTAACTTTGACTACCGTGAGCAGTGAAGTCACTTTTTAATATTTTTCATAATTACAACCTCCTTGTAACAAAGTTTGTTTTTTTATATGGCAGTACCAGAGCAAATACCGATTACTTTTAACAAATTAATTTTGTTCTTAAAAAATTTAGTGGCAACAATGTAAATTATACATTTCATTTACAAAACGAAATAAAATTTAAATGCTTTATTTACATATTTTGTTTTATGTAGAAAAACAATGGTATTTTTAAATTTATAAACATAACCTTAAAAGTTAAAGGTAATTGAAGCATAAACTTAACTTTTCGGTCACTTTTATGTAAAAAATGTCTGTCCTTTAACATCTTTATTTTAAATAACGGCATTTTATAATAATGCCATTGAATGTGTGTCAACTTAAAATGCAATTAAATCATAGAACAAACTAGTTTATAACTATATATGTATGTATCTCTGTCATGGGTATAAGAAAAAATTATATTTTATGTATTCGACCGGTTAACCGGTTTTTTCTAAATTTTTAAAAAAGCAACCGGTTTTTTTTAAATTTTAAATTTCAAACATTTGACAGCCGGTTTCTTAAAAATGTCAAATAATCGATCACCCTAATGCATATTTAATAGCACTGTTCAGCTCATAACAATTATCGGTTTATTTGTACCAATAACCGGTTTATTCAATATTCGAACAATTGGTATTTTAAAATCTTCGGCTTTGACAAAACTGAAGTTCCGGTTAAAACTTGTGGAAAAATAACCGTTCGATCACCCTAAAATATAAAGGACATATCTTGTTTTTGTCCTTAAAATATATAACAGGATTAAAATACTCAACATACATTAAAAATCTTGCAATTTTGAATTCAATTACAAAATAACCTTAGATGAATTTACATACGTACATAAATACTAACTAGATTAATTACTTTAAACCGTACGTTTTCACACAAACATTTTCCTTATATATTTATTTTTTTAGCAGAGAAGCATTTTTTAGTTGTTTTTTTTTTTTGCTTTTATACATTCTACTACAAGTATCAATATGTTAGTGTTTTTAATGAGAAATACATACATGTGTATTGTACAATGAACATACTCATGGTACGTAAATATGAAGAACAACATTGTGTATGCATGTGAGTTTTTGTTTTAGTATAGGATCTATAATATAGAAGTATTATATTCATTTTTGCATGTTGAATCTATATGTGTGTGTATGTAGGAAGGTAACATATACACATATATATATTACATTGCTTTATTAACAAGTATAAATATACAGTGGACGTGGATGGGTTGAATAAAATATAAATTTATAAAATTTTACTGTTAATCATTTTTATTTTGACTCAAGTTCATTTATTCTATTATTTTAATTTCCTAAATCATTTTTTAAATTAAGTAAAATGGTAACCATATTAGAATCTTGAAAAACCATTCCGATATTAGCCGAGTGGAATGCTTTTTCGAAACTAGCTACGATTTTATCATCAGCACTCTTCATTGATATACTTATATCTAATTTGAAATTGTATTCATGTTACAATTAAATGAAATTAGAATAAGGGAAATAAATGAATATGAACGTATATAAAAATGTCATCTGATAAGAGAAAGAAAAAAGACAAATTTTAAAATAAGTACTATGATTCCTTAACTCTAATTTCACTGAATTGCAACAAATATAATTTCAAATTACATATGAGTGTACCGATAAAGAGTTCTGATGATAAAACCGTAGCTGGTTTCGGAAATGCATTCCACTCTGCTAATATTGGAATAGTTTTTCGGGATTCTAAAATGATTACAATTTAATTTCGAAAATGTTTAAGGAAATTGAAATAATAGAATAAACGAATTTGAGTCAAAATAAAAATGATTAACAGTAATATTTAATATACAAAGTTCGAAAAAAATATTAAAATATAATAATAAATTTTTTAGATTAAATAGAAATCGGCATTCAAACAAACATTTTTATTTATTTTTTGTTGTAAGGAGTGAGATCGAAAAAATTTGAACACACATTGTGACTTTTAACTTTTTTCGGAAGCAATATTTAAATTTTGTTTTGATCTGTTATAGTTTTTAGTGACAACCATATTGATTTGTTATGAGTTTGATGAAAACGAATTACGAAAAAGAAGTACGTTAGTGCTTATGTTATTAAAAAAGTCCAAATTGTTCCTACAAAAAATTGGCAAAAGAGCTGAAGGTCTGCAGTCAAATTATTTCAGTGGTTATTGAACAGTATGAGAAGAATTTGACTATTGATAAGAGATCTGGTTTGGGGAAAAAAAGGTCTACGTGATATTGGAGGCAAAGAGCTCTAAGCACATCTGTTAAAAAAACAGCTCAGATAGCTAAGTGCTCTTTCTATTTGGTGCTAAAAGTTAAAGCCAGTACAGTTTACAAATCGTACATACTTATTCTAAAAAGTTACAGATAGGAATTCTGATAAAAAATTTAGAAGTCAAAAATAAGGCACGGAAATTTAAATAAAATTTCATACAAAAATACTTATGTTGAATAATGACAAAACGTTGGTATGTATTGGCAGCTTCGGGGTCAAAATTTGTATGATACTAATGCTCGAGAAAATGCTGAAGATAAGTTTAGCACCCAAAAGTAGAGAAAATTTCCTAGACAATTATGTTATGCTAAGCTTTATGCAGTTGCGGCAAAAGAAGCTAGTCATTTGATATAATGGACTCTATTAACATAATCATAATCATAACATCAAAGGATGCTTCCAAAAAAGACTTCCTTCTTTCATAGGAGCGCACAATGAGTTGACATATTTTTGTTATCATATCAATATGATAAGAAACCTAGTTTTTGTTCCAAGGGAGGCCAATTCTCTAAATTGTTAGGAACTAAGACCAATAGAGATATAATGGGCCCTTGTGCAAAGAGAATTTAATAGTGCAAAAAAAGTGTCGCACAATATGGATAATTTTGAAAGAAGATTGGTAAACTATTTCAAAAAAGTGACTGAAACAACTATTAAATTTCTAATGGAAGATTTTCCAAAAAAACATTCTCGAGTTCATATGTAGAAGTTAGTACTATAAAAGTTATAAAGGGTCCGCAATCTAAGGTGTTTTTAAACTAGTGCTTATTTCGTGAATGGTAACACTTAACTCATGTCTGATTTGACAGATAATTAGTTTTACCTACCGCTGAACAAATATGGTTATGTATGGGTATGCAAACAAGCAAAATTGTCGCACTTGGGGCACAGAAAACAATCACGCATACATTGAAAAGCCGATACACTCAAAACGAGTCACTGTTTGGTGCGGATTTTGGTCCAGATGCATAATTGGGTAATTTTTCTTCTCAAAAATGAGCAATAAATGGCCGTAGTCAATGGCGATCGTTATCGGGCTATGTTGAACAAATTTTTGTTCACAAAAATTTAAGAGGAGGATATTAGCAATTTGGTTTCAACAGGACGGCGCACAGAGGAGTATTTGGCCTGAAAAGCTGGCCAATATTATTAAACGTGTTTTTTGAATTAAAAGTTCTAGTTTTTTGATAGTTTAAGGTGTAGTATGATATAAGAAATCTAGTGGATTTTGAAAAAATTACATTACGCAACAAAAGTACACTGCGCAAAAAAAAATTTTTTTGTCTCTGCTAGAAATAAAAGCATGTGCACTACATTGATTTTGATGCCCTTAATTCAAATCTGTTTTCCGTTTTTTATACCCGCCACCAAAAAAATGGTGGGGGTATATTCATTTTGTCATTCCGTTTGTAACACATCGAAATATCCATTTTAGACCCCATAAAGTATATATATTCTGAATCAGGGTTTGATTTGATGACGATCTAGCTATGTCCGTCCGTCCGTCCGTCCGTCTGTCCGTCTGTTGAAAGCACGATAGAGGTCGCACCGAAAAAGCTAGGGGGCTAAAATTTTGCCAGAATCTTTCTTATAGACAAGGTTTGTTTGGTATTGAAAATGGGCTAAATCGGAATATCAGGACGAGAGTTATAGCTCGAAAAGCAAGAGTAGGTCGAAAAAACCGTGTCCCTCGAACATCGAATAAAATGGAATTGTGTCTAAACGCATTAACGTAGACTCATGAAACTTCGAATATATATTTCATGAGTAAAAACAATATTTTTCCCTGAAAATTATCTAAATCTGTGCATTAGGAGAAGAGTTATCGATTAAAATGTACGAAAATTTTTACCGCACAGTGTATTTTTCGGTATATTTAAAAACAAAAACGTCATAAAAGCAACAAAATTGGATGTACGACTCTGAAATTTTGCACACTTTGTTTTTTGGTGAAACGCTTTTTTGTAACGGAAAATCAATGTGCCACGCCCACTTTTACGCTCACCTCCCATATAACGTTTTACCAAAAATTCATATAATTTCTCTATTAATATAGATTTTGGAATGGCAAAGGGCTATATTGAAACACCTAAGCTGTACTCATTCGCAAAAATAATTTTGACACGCCTACTATAACGCCCACTTTTCACGTTATCTACCGTCAATGAAATTTAAAAGCTCATAAAACCGCCTACTATAACGCCCACTTTTCACGTTATCTACCGTTAATGAAATTTAAAAGCTCATAAAACCGCCAAAATGAGAGGTATAATGATAAAATTTGCCACGTATATCCCCCTAGGCAATGTCATTACTGTGCCAGAAAATCAAGGTGCCACGCCCACTTTTATGCCCACATCCCATATAACGTTTTACCTAAAATTCATATAATTTCTCTATTAATAAAGATTTTGGAATACCAAAGGGTTATATTGAAACACCTAGCTTGTGCTCATTCGAAAAAATAACTTTGACACGCCTACTATAACGCCCACTTTTCACGTTATCTAACGTTAATGAAATTTAAAAGCACATAAACACGCCTACTATAACGCCCACTTTTCACGTTATCTACCGTTAATGAAATTTAAAAGCTCATAAAACCGCCAAAATTAGAGGTATGATGATAAAATTTGCTACGAATATCCTTCTAATCAATGTAATCGTTGTGCCAAAAAGTTAAGGTAACACTCTCACTTTAACGCCCACCTCCCATAACGGTTTATATTAAATTCATGTAATTTCTCTATTGACAAAGTTTTTGGGAAAATAAAGGACTATATTGAAATATCTAAGTTGTATTTATTAGCAGAAACTTTATCGACACGCCTACTTTAATGCCCACTTTCATTGAAAGACTACATTTACAAAAGCATTTTAGTAGCATATCGAAGTTATAAAGGGTGGTTAAATTTTAAGGGCGATGTTGAATTTAAATAAAAAGCAAATTATTTAGGAAATTATTATTATTTCTTTTTATAATGATAATATTTGTATGGTTGAATTACGTATTTAGCAAAATATCTTCCAAATGCCCCCCCATCCTTGGCGCCACTCCTCTATCTGATGTTCCAAATTTTCAATGACAATGTTGATGCTCAATAGTTAGGGATGATGATGAGGCGAGGTTGAATGCTCTTTTGCCACACTATCGCAAAAAACAGCAATGGTGCCCATTCAACGAACTAAGAAGGCATTCACAGATTTTCTAACATTTTATACAGACCTGTTTTGCATGTTTGTGTGTTTGTATGTTTGTATGTTTGTTTGTGCTTTATAGACGGCTAAACGGCTGGACCGATTTCCTTGAAATTTTCACAGAATCTTTCTGTATGTCTGGAAGGAACTATAGGCTATACTTTCGTTTGAAATTGTAAGTGGGCGGGGTGCCACGCCCTATTAAAGAATAAGTATTAAATATTATATATCACGACAGTTAATGCAGGTAGAGTCTTCAAATTAAGTACGGTAAGCTTTGACATCCACACGAACATTTGGGTAAAAAATGGGCGGACTTGGAGTAGTAGGCGTGGCCACATGAATTGAATACTAAAATTCGTATATTTGGAAAACGAAATCGATTAGAGTAGTAAAATTTCACAAGAGCAACTTTGACATCCAAATAAACATTTCTGGAAAAAATGGGTACATTGGCAATAGTGGGCGTGGCACCTGCCATATGAATTAAATACTAAAATTTGTATATCTGGAAAAAGATATTGATTAGAGTACCAATATTCTACAAGAGCAACTTTGACACCCAAATGAACATTTTTGGAAAAAAAGGGTACATTAGATATAGTGGGCGTGGCACCTGCCATATGAATTAAATACTAAAATTTTTATATCTGGAAAACGATATCGATTAGAGTACTAAAATTTTGCAAAAGTAATTTTGACATCCAAATAAACATTTTTGGAAAAAATGGGTGCATTATCAGTAGTGGGCGTGGCACCCACCATATGAATTAAATACTAAAATTCGTATATCTGGAAAACGATATCGATTAGAGTACTAAAATTTTGCAAGGGCAACTTTGACATCCAAATAAACATTTTTGGAAAAAATGGGTACATTACCAATAGTGGGCGTGGCACCAACATATGAATTAAATACTAAAATTTGTATATCTGGAAAACGATATCGATTAGAGTACTAAAATTGTGCAAGGGCAACTTTGACATACAAATAAACATTTTTGTAAAAAATGGGTACATTAGCAATAGTGGGCGTGGCACCTGCCATATGAATTAAATACTAAAATTTGTATATCTGGAAAACGAAATCGATTAGAGTACTAAAATTCTACAAATGCAACTCTGACACCCAAGTGAACATTTTTGGAAAAAATGGGTACATTAGATATAGTGGGCGTGGCACCTGCAATATGAATTAAGTACTAAAATTTTTATATCTGGAAAACGATATCGGTTAGAGTACTAAAATTTTGCCAGTGCAACTTTGACACCTAAATAAACATTTCTGGAATAAAATGGGTACATTAGAAATAGTGGGCGTGGCAGCTCTCATAGCAATTTAATACTAAAATTCGTATATTCGGGAAGCGATAATAGTTAGAGTTCCCAAATTTTTGCACGAAAAGCTTTGACATCTATATGACTATTTTGTTAAGAAACGAATGCTTTAGTGATAGTGGGCGTGGCACTTTTCATATGAATTAAATACAAGAAATCGTATATAAAGGAAGCGATAATAGTTAAAGTACCCAAATTTTTCAAGAGACAATTTTATGTCTATATGATTATTTGAATAAGAAATGTTTGATTTAGTAATAGTAGGCGTGACACTTGCCAGATCTGTGATCCGCGCAAACGTTTTTAAATTTTATCACCTGTAATTTTTTCGGTATAAGAAATTGTTTGACCTGAAAAAAAATTTGTTACCTAATATTCCAAAAATATAAATTTGTAACTCATTAAATTTTGCAACGTAGGTGATTAATTTTTTTACCTGTGATCGGTTCCAAAAATCATTTTTAAAGATTTATTATCTGTAATTACCAAATCTGTGATTCCCGGAAACGTTTTTACATTTTATTACCTGTAATTTTTTCGGTATAAGAAATTGTTTGACCTGAAAAAAAATTTGTTACCTAATATTCCAAAAATATAAATTTGTAACCCATTAAATTTTGCAACGCAGGTGAATAATTTTTTTACCTGTGATCGGTCCAAAAAATCATTTTTAAAGATTTATTATCTGTAATTACCAAATCTGTGATTCCCGGAAACGTTTTTACATTTTATTACCTGTAATTTTTTCGGTATAAGAAATTGTTTGACCTGAAATAAAATTTGTTACCCAATATTCCAAAAATATAAATTTGTAACCCATTAAATTTTGCAACGCAGGTGAATAATTTTTTAACCTGTGATCGGTTCAAAAAATCATTTTTAAAGATTTATTATCCGTAATTACCAAATCTTTGATGCCCGCAAACGTTTTTACATTTTATTACCTGTAATTTTTTCTGTATAAGAAATTGTTTGACCTGAAATAAAATTTGTTACCCAATATTCCAAAAATATAAATTTGTAACCCATTAAATTTTGCAACGCAGGTGAATAATTTTTTGACCTGTGATCGGTTCAAAAAATCATTTTTAAAGATTTATTATCTGTAATTACCAAATCTGTGATTCCCTGAAACGTTTTTACATTTTATTACCTGTAATTTTTTCAGTATAAGAAATTGTTTGACCTGAAATAAAATTTGTTACCCAATATTCCAAAAATATAAATTTGTAACCCATTAAATTTTGCAACGCAGGTGAATAATTTTTTGACCTGTGATCGGTTCAAAAAATCATTTTTAAAGATTTATTATCCGTAATTACCAAATCTGTGATTCCCGGAAACGTTTTTACATTTTATTACCTGTAATTTTTTCGGTATAAGAAATTGTTTGACCTGAAATAAAATTTGTTACCCAATATTCCAAACATATAAATTTGTAACCCATTAAATTTTGCAACGCAGGTGAATAATTTTTTGACCTGTGATCGGTTCAAAAAATCATTTTTAAAGATTTATTATCCGTAATTACCAAATCTGTGATCCCCGCAAACGTTTTTACATTTTATTACCTGTAATTTTTTCGGTATAAGAAATTATTTGACCTGAAATAAAATTTGTTACCTAATATTCCAAAAATATAAATTTGTAACCCATTAAATTTTGCAACGCAAGTGAATAATTTTTTTACCTGTGATCGGTTCAAAAAATCATTTTTAAACATTTATTATCCGTAATTTTTTGTTAAAGAAAATTTTCTGACCTGGTAAGAAATTTCTTACCTAAGATTTAAAAAATTATAAATTTGACGTACATTCAATTTTATAATTTAATTGAATCTTTGATTCTGAACAAGTTACAAGTTTTTTTTTTGTGAATATATACTGTAAAAAATTACAAGTAAAATGCCTCCAAAAAAAACATCCCTTTCTAAACGCACCAAATCTGCAGAATCATTGCAATCGCAAAGAGAAAATGAAACTTCAGAAGAGCGTGAAGATCGCCTTAGAACTGAAAGAAGTCGAGCTTCAACCTCTAGAGCTGCCGAAACATATGAACAGCATAACGAACGTCTTCAAAGAGAAAGATCACGATCATCAACATCAAGAGCTTCTGAAACACGATCTGAACGCGAAACACGCTTGGAAGGTCTTCGACATCATGCTGTAACAGCACGAGCTAACGAGACACCGTCACAACGGGAAGGGCGTCTTCAAAGTCAGCAAAGTCGTACCTCAATATCACGAGCTACAGAAACATTGTTAGGACGCGTAGAACGCCTAGAAGGTATTCGACATCATGCTGAAACAGTACGAGCTAACGAGACACCGTCACAACGGGAAGGGCGTCTTCAAAGTCAGCAAAGTCGTACCTCAACATCACGAGCTACAGAAATATTCTTAGAACGCGTAGAACGCCTAGAACGTATTCGACATCATGCTGAAGCAGTACGAGCTAATGAGACACCGTCACAACGGGAAGGGCGTCTTCAAAGTCAACAAAGTCATACCACAACATCCCGAGCCACTGAAACACCTTTACAACACGAAGAACGCCTTGAAGGTCTTCGACATCATGCTGTAGCAGTTCGATCTAACGAGACATCGTTGGAACGTGAAGTACGTATTCAAACTCAGCGAAATCGTACAAGATCATCACGAGCCACAGAAACTTTCTTACAGCGTGAGGAACGCCTTGAAGATATTCGACGTCACGCCACAACAGTACGAGCCACCGAGACACCGTTGGAAGGTGAAGAACGTTTAGAAGCTCAGCGGATTCGAACCTCATCAAGGAGAGCAACAGAGAGAATAGAACAATTGAACTTACGCCGTGAACAAAATCGAAATCGAATGGTTAGTCATCGGAATGCATTTCACACATATGCACGTATTGCATTTAATTACAGGACTGATATTGATTATGCCGAAGACCCATTAGTGGCAATAGGTGGCATGAATAAAGTTTGCCAATATTGCAGTGCACTCAAATACAAAAATGAAACACCTGGAATGTGTTGTGCAAACGGTAAAGTTGTTTTGCCTGAATTGCTTCCTCCACCAGAACCTTTACAGTCATTGATTTCAGGTAAGACATTCATGGTCTAATTCATAAACGACTTTGAAATTTATCATAGGTTTACAAATCAAATGTTATAAGTATTAAAATGTTGCTTTATAAACCTTTGATAAATTTAAAAGATGTTTATAAATTAGGCCTTAGATATATATAAATCTATCATATAACCAAAATATTAAATTAAATTTTTAGGAACGAATGTGGATTCACAACATTTTCTTAGTAAAATAAGGAAATATAATTCGTCTTTCCAAATGACATCGTTTGGTGCTACCAAAGTAATTCGACACAATTTTATGACCACTTTTCGTGTTCAAGGTCAAATTTACCATAAAATGGGGTCATTGTTGCCAGTTCCAAATGAAGATCCTAAGTTCTTACAAATTTATTTCATAGGAGAAGCGGATAACAATGACCAAGTGCAACACCGACAGCATTATAACCCTGACACAAAACAATGGATAGTGGCCGAATTACAAGTGATGTTTCATGAACACAACGAATTAGTAAGGATCTTTAAGCAAGCCAAAGATGACCCACGATTGAGGTCAGATGACCATATTATCGCTATTCATGCTGATAAAACACCATCTGGACAACACCAAGGACGATACAATGCACCTACAATGGATGACGTAGCCATTTTAATGGTAGGTGATCCAGTGGTACCACGAGATATAATTATTCGCCGCCGTAACGAAAGGATCAACAGGATAGCTGAAACTCATCGTTCGTATGATGTACTTCAGTATCCAATTATTTTTCCATTTGGTGAAGATGGATATCACTTTGAATTACGGCAAATTAATCCAGAAACAAGTAAGTTCAGATTTTAAAATCTAATTTTATACTTTTTTTTATTTTGGCCTTTTTATACCCGCCACCAAAAAAATGGTGGGGGTATATTCATTTTGTCATTCCGTTTGTAACACATCGAAATATCCATTTTAGACCCCATAAAGTATATATATTCTGAATCAGGGTTTGATTTGATGACGATCTAGCTATGTCCGTCCGTCTGTCCGTCTGTTGAAAGCACGATAGAGGTCGCACCGAAAAAGCTAGGGGGCTCAAATTTTGCCAGAATCTTTCTTATAGACAAGGTTTGTTTGGTATTGAAAATGGGCTAAATCGGAATATAAGGAAGAGAGTTATAGCTCGAAAAGCAAGAGTAGGTCGAAAAAACCGTGTCCTTCAAACATCGAATAAAATGGAATTGTGTCCAAACGCATTAACGTAGACTCACGAAACTTCGAATATATATTTCTTGAGTAAAAACAATATTTTTCCCCGAAAATTATCTAAATCTATGCATTAGGAGAGGAGTTATCGATCAAAATGTACGAAAATTTATACCGCACAGTGTATTTTTCGGTATATTTAAAAACAAAAACGTCATAAAAGCAACAAAATTGGATGTACGACTCTGAAATTTTGCACACTTTGCTTATTGGTGAGACGCTTTTTTGTAACGGAAAATCAATGTGCCACGCCCACTTTTACGCCCACCTCCCATATAACGTTTTACCCAAAATTCATATAATTTCTCAATTTATATAGATTTTGGAATAATAAAGGGCTATATTGAAACATCTCAGTTGTACTCATTCGAAAATACAACTTTGACACGCCCACTATAACGCCCACTTTTCACGTTATAGACCGTTAATGAAATTTAAAAGCTCATAAAACCGCCAAAATTAGAGGTATGATGATCAAATTCGCTACGTATATCCTTCTAGGCAATGTCCTTACTGTGTCAGAAAATTAAGGCGCCACGCCCACTTTAACGCCCACCTCCCATATAACGTTTTACTTAAAATTCATATAATTTCTCTATTAATAAAGATTTTGGAATTATAAAGGGCTATATTGAAACACCTAAGTTGTACTCATTCGCAAAAATAACTTTGACACGCCTACTATAACGCCCACTTTTCACGTTATAGACCGTTAATGAAATTTAAAAGCTTATAAAACCGCCAAAATTAGAGGTATGATAATAAAATTTGCTACGTATATCCCCCTAGGCATTGTCATTACTGTGCCAGAAAATTAAAGTGCCACGCCCACTTTTATGCCCACCTCCCATATAACGTTTTACTCAAAATTCATATAATTTCTCTATTAATAAAGATTTTGGAATTATAAAGGGCTATATTGAAACACCTAAGTTGTACTCATTCGCAAAAATAACTTTTACACGCCTACTATAACGCCCACTTCTCACGTTATATACCGTTAATGTAATTTAAAAGCTCATAAAACCGCCAAAATAAGAGGTATGATGATAAAATTTGCTACGTATATCCTCCTAGGCAATGTCATTACTGTGCTAGAAAATTAGGTTGCCACGCCCACTTTTACGCCCACCTCTCATATAACGTTTTACCTAAAATTCATATAATGTCTCTACTAATAATGATTTTGGAATAATAAAGGGCTATATTGAAACACCTAAGTTGTACTCATTCGCAAAAACAACCTTGACACGTCTACTATAACGCCCACTTTTCACGTAATCTACCGTTAATGAAATTTAAAAGCTCATAAAACCGCCAAAATTAGAGGTATGGTGATCAAATTTGCTACGTATATCCTTCTGATCAATGTTTTTGTTGTGCCAAAAAGTTTAGGTGACACACCCACTTTAACGACTACCTCCCATATAACGGTTTATCTTAAATTCATGTAATTTCTCTATTGACAAAGTTTTTGGGAAAATAAAGGGCTGTATTGAAATATCTAAGTTGTATTTATTAGCAGAAACTTTATTGACACACCTACTTTAACGCCCACTTTCATTGAAAGACTACATTTACAAAAGCATTTTAGTAGCATTTCGAAGTATCTGATGGTCCAAATTTTCAATGATAATGTTGATGCTCAATTGTTGGGCATGATGATGAGTCGAGGTTGACTGTTCTTTTGCCACACTATCGCAAAAAACAGCAATAGTTCCCATTCAACGAACTAAGAAGGCATTCACAGATTTTCTAACATTTTATACAGACCTGTTTTGCAGAAATTTAAATATTTTTTACAATTCTCCCGATTGTGGACGAATTTGAACGATTATGTTGATCAAAAGAATTACGAAGTGAACAAAATGCATTTTGATTTGAACGCCCATTTTAATAAAAAAACCTGAATAACTTTAACGCGTTGCTCATTTGCGTATCTTTCCACTGTTCAAATTGAGTTAGTCTGAGATTGAGAAATGTCAAGTGAAATGCAGAAAACAAATTTAAAGACTAGGTGTAGTTCACCTTTAATATGGGCCCTTAAAATGTAAATACCTTTTACAAAGAAAGTGATAAATATTTTATTATAAAGAGATTATTCCATAATGATTAACAAAATAATAAATATTGTGCTTTAAATGTACACAAAATAGGTGGTGGGTATAAAAGATTCGGCACAGCCGAATATATTGCTCTTACTTGTTTACTTTCAGATGAATCAACAAGGAAAAAAATGAGTGCAATGGATTTCTATGCATATCGAATAATGATACGGTAGAACTCCGTTAATCACATTCTAAATTGCCGCGAATTATTTCACCAGTATATTGTCGATATGTACGCGAAAATTGAAACGGAACGTCTATTATACATACGACTTAACCAAGCAAAATTACGAGTGGATAACTATATTCATCTTCGGGATGCATTAAATAGCCATAATGACATCAATCCCACTGAAATTGGCCAAGCTATTATTCTTCCAGCAACATTTACTGGCAGCTCACGGCATATGCAGGAGTACTGTCAAGATGCAATGACATATGTTCGATCATATGGACGGCCAGATTTGTTCATTACATTTACCTGTAATCCAAAGTGGGATGAAATACTATCTGAATTGTCCACTGGTCAAACACCAATACATCGGCACGATATAACAGCACGCGTGTTTAAACAAAAATTAAAATCCCTTATGGATTTTATTGTAAAATTTCATGTATTTGGAGAAACACGGTGCTGGATGTATTCCGTCGAGTGGCAGAAACGTGGATTGCCACATGCCCATATTCTCATTTGGTTGGTTGAAAAAATTACCCCAGATCTTATTGATGATATAATTTCTGCAGAGATACCCGATCCAAATGTTGATCCAAGCCTGTACGAAATTGTTATCAAAAATATGATTCATGGTCCATGTGGAACCATTAATGCGAATTCTCCATGCATGGTGGATGGAAAATGCACAAAGAAATATCCACGGCAATTGATTCAAGAAACAATCTCGGGAAACGATGGCTACCCACTTTATCGTCGACGGTCTGTGGATAATAGTGGACTATCAATTTCAATTAAGGTACGTGGAAATGATGTTGATGTTGATAATCGGTGGATAGTACCTTACTGTCCATTGCTTTCAAGAACATTTAAGGCGCATATTAATGTAGAGTATTGTCATTCAGTAAAGTCTATCAAATACATCTGCAAATATGTTACTAAAGGGTCAGATATGGCTGTATTTTCATTACAAAATCCAAACGATGAAATTACGCAATATCAAATGGCCAGATACATCAGTAGCAATGAAGCAGTATGCCGAATTTTGGGATTTACAATTCATGAACGCCATCCAACTGTTGTTCATTTATCAGTGCACTTGGAAAATGGACAACGTGTTTACTTTACAGAAAGAAATGCGCGGGAGAGAGCAACAGCACCCTCAGCTACAACATTGTTGTATTCCGAAATTCCAAGGTATTATACGTGGAACGCGTCATCAAAGAATTTTCAACGTCGTAAGCAAGGGAAACCTGTTGAAGGATGGCCAAATTTATATTCAACCGATGCATTGGGCAGGGTGTATACCGTCCATCCTCAAAATGCTGAATGCTTCTATTTAAGAATGCTTCTTATTAATGTTCGGGGGCCAATATCTTTCGAGAACTTGCGTACTGTTGATGGGGAAGTATGTGCAACAAATCGTGAGGCCTGTCAGAAACTGCAGTTATTAGAGAACGATTGTCATTGGGAAACAACGCTTGAAGATGCTTCAGTAATAAACCATCCATGGAAAATACGATCGCTATTTTCGATAATATTGGTATCGTGCTCACCTTCTAATCCAAAAGATCTTTGGCACAAATTTAAAACATATATGGCTGAAGATATTTTACACAGAGAGAGAGTTATCACCAATAATGCAACGCTTGAACTAAATGAAACTATGTACAATGAGGTATTAATTTTACTGGAAGACAAATGTTTGGAGATAAAGAGTGTGACACTTATTGAAGTAGGAATGATAGCCCCAATCAGATCAGGAACCCATGCAAACGATCAGGAACTACGACGTGAGAGAGACTATGATCACCAAAATTTGGAAAATTTACTAGAAGTAAATTTACCACATTTGCAACAAGAGCAGAGTATTGTATACAATACTATAATGGCAGCAATAACAAACAAACATGGAGGCCTCTATTTTATTGACGCACCTGGAGGAACTGGAAAAACGTTTTTGATTTCATTAATATTAGCAAAAGTTCGTTCGGAAAAAATATTGCATTAGCTATTGCATCATCCGGTATTGCAGCAACACTCTTAGACGGTGGTAGAACAGCACATTCTGCACTTAAATTACCCTTTAAGCCTCAATTTTCCGAAGACTACACATGCAACATAAAGAAAAATTCTTCAATGGGTAAAGTACTGCAACAATGTGAAATCATAGTGTGGGATGAGTGCACAATGGCACATAAGAAATCTTTGGAAGCCCTTAATCGTACCTTACAGGATTTAAGAGGCAATAATAGAATTTTTGGAGGTGCCTTAGTTTTGCTGGCTGGCGATTTCCGCCAAACACTTCCTGTTATACCGGGATCAATACCAGCTGATGAGCTAAATGCGTGTCTGAAATCATCACACCTTTGGCAATATGTTCACAGTTTAAAACTTACGACTAATATGCGTGTTCAGTTGCAACGTGATGCTTCAGCTACAACTTTTTCTAAACAATTACTTGATTTAGGTAACGGGAGAATTCCAATGGATCCTACAACGAAATATATAAGTTTTCCATCTGACTTTTGCAGGATGACACAATCTATAGAAGAGTTAATAAATTGTGTTTTTCCCAACATCGGACAAAATTTTAAAAACAATGAATGGTTATGTGAACGTGCGCTATTGGCAGCCAAAAATATTGACGTTAATTCCATCAACAGCAAAATTTTGAACAAAATCGATGGTGACCTGAAAACTTATAAATCGATAGACACAGTAACAAATATTGAGGATGTCGTGAATTATCCAGTTGAATTTTTAAATTCGCTAGATTTACCGGGTTTTCCACCAAATGATTTACGGTTGAAAATTGGTGTTCCCATAATTTTACTCAGGAACATTGATCCGCCTCGACTTTGTAATGGTACTCGACTTACAGTAAAAAAATTAATGAACAATTTAATCGAGGCGACCATTATTACTGGAAAGTTTAAGGGAACTGATGTATTGTTGCCACGTATTCCCATGACAACATCGGAAATGCCATTCGATTTTAAGCGCTTGCAGTTTCCTATTCGCCTAGCATTTGCAATGACCATAAACAAAGCTCAAGGTCAGTCCCTGCAAGTTTGTGGTCTTCACCTAGAAAATCCATGTTTCTCACATGGACAGCTTTACGTTGCATGTTCGCGAGTTGGAAAACCCGCAGATCTCTCTGTGTATGCACCAGGTGGAAAAACCAAAAACATCGTTTATCCTAAGGCATTAGAATAAGAATTAATTAATAGTAAAAATTTTTTATATTATAAACATTTCTATTTTATCGCAGTAATGTTAGCAACTAAGTAAATTAATTTATTATTTTTAAATTGTTGATGTAGACTAATGGTCTTATTAATAAACGATTTTAAAATTTATCAAAGGTTTATGAATTAAATTCTATACGAAAATTTTGCATTATAAACATTTGATAAATTTTAAAGTCGTTTATGAATAAGGCCGTAAATATATTGCATATCACACAATATTAGAGTAATACTAATCTGTAAGAAAAATTTTAGATTTTAATTGCAAAATAAATATATTTTTGAACTATAAAATTTTTATTTCATTACGATGGGGGTGGCGAAGCACACCGGGTATTAGCTAGTATTTATATACAATTTTCCCGATTGTGGACGAATTTGAACGATTATGTTAATCAAAAGAATTATGCACAAAATGCATTTTGACTTGAACGCCCATTTTTATAAAAAAAACCTGAATAACTTTAAAGCGTTGCTCTTTCCACGGATCAAATTGAGTAAGTTTGAGATTGAGAAATGTCAAGTGAAATGCAGAAAACAAATTTAAAGACTAGGTGTAGTTCACCTTCAACATGGGCCCTTAAAATTTAACCACCCTCTACAAAGAAAGTGATATATATTTTATTATAAAGAGATTATTCCAAAGCGATTAACAAAATAATAAATATTGTGCTTTAAATGTACACAAAATTGGTGGTGGATATAAAAGATTCGGCACAGCCGAATATAGTGCTCTTACTTGTTTCTACTACGTAAGGATTTTTTATTAAAGGCGTGGCATATTTCACTCTCTAAATCGTTGGGTTGCCTAATATGTTTTGTCATAACTTGAAAACGGATTCTCTAATTTTAATAGCAGGAGGATCAGAAGATGCTGCGTAAAATTTTGCTTAAACTAACCCAACACATTTTTTTTCTATCTATTACTGTTTCGGAGTTATTAAAAATTAATTGGCGAAAAAAAAAATTTTCTTGCAAAATTAGTCAAATTTTTTGTTTTCAAAATGCCATAAAAAAATTTAAGAACCAAAAAGTTTACATTTTTAAGATTTTTCCAAAAGCCACATTTCTAAGGAATAAAAGTCAGTATAAATAGTAAAACTCAATTAACAAATGTTGATTTTAAGGGTTTAAACTCATTCTTGACAGACTGTATGTACAAGCATACGTATGATTCACGGTCTAATTATAAAAATTTTTTTTTTGAAAATTGTAAGGCTCTTATGAAACAGTATTTTTTTTATGAAAAAAGGCTTTATTATATTTATTTTATATTATTTAATACTTAATATACGGAAAATTTTAACTTATAAAAATTCCTTAATAATTATTATGTCGTATGTATATTCTTATTAGCTGCATCATCGGGAAGAATTGTGATGGTTTCTGATGAAAAAGATTTTTTTAATTACCTGTTCTCTTTGCGTACTGCTGCTCAGAAATAACCTATTCAAGACATCTCGATTTGTATCGCTTCTGCTGAATTTCCTCGAATAATTCGTACGATATATTCGTAAGTGCTTATTTCTGGCCTCGGCAGCTTATTCTGACAATTGGATGGTAGCCTGATTCCTGGGTGCCCATGTATTTTTCGTGTGCCTGTATTTGTTTTTGTAAACTTATTGTGATAAATGCTTTTAATAATTGTTCTTATTAGGTACGGTATATAGTTGTTTTTATTAAAATATAATGTTTTGTAGAGCAGGTATATAAAAATATCCTTTATGGGGATGCGTGGGACATTCCCTTGTAACTATTATCGATAATAAAGAATTTTTCAAATTTATAATAATAGACAGGTATTAACATTGTAAAGTGTTAAAAGTGATGTTAATAACAGTTAAATTCAATAATTCAAAATACATAAAATTTTATGACGATATAAATGTATAAGAAAAAGTGCCTGATGAGCAAAAATGGAAGAAATGTGAAAATTTAAAAAAATCGTCAAAACTAATGGCGCAAACTTTCGCAAACTTTTTTTTTGTTTCTAAAATAAGAGATTCCAAATTTTATTGTGGTATCAAACATAATTCGTAGAGATGCTAACCTCACTTTCAAAAACCTTTTCTTTTTGTTTTTTTTTTTTTTGCAAAAAAAGTGTATAATTTTTTTTGTTTTTAGCTTTTGAACGAATTGTTTCAACATACATATTTAAAAAGTTTTTTCTTTTTTAAATATCTTTTGATCAAACCTTTGAGCGAAAAAAAAATCATTGCATAACTTTTATTCGTTTAGCCGCAAAAAAAAATATCATATAAACATCCAGAAACCGAAAAAAACATTTAAATCTCATATAATTTTCTTCACTTTCCTGACTTTAGCAGAGTCTCAGAGCTACAATTCGCAACTAAAAGTCTTAAAAATTTACAATATAATGTAAAATATTGTTGTCTGTCGAGCTGCGTACTTAGTTCTTAAGATCTCTTAAAATTCAGATTTGCCTTTTGGCCAGCTTTCAAACTAGCAGACCAGCACACTATTGACTAGGCCAACGGGACACACATCCGTAATATAACTTCAATTAAATGATAAAAATCAGATCTTTGAAATCCCTTTGCAAATTATTAAATATTTTAAATTTTAAAATTTGTTTTCCACCTCACTCCTTATATACATTAATAGAAGAACACAATATACAAAATACAATTAATTTTACTTTCTCATTTATTTATAATTCATTCGTTATTTGGAATTTTATTTTGATTAATTTAATGTACTCAATTTAACTTCATCAAGTAAACACCAATGATTTCTTCTATTAATTCTGCTCTTAGGTTTGGAATATTTTGTACAATTTAGATTTTCTATTTTTGATAAGATGGTATATACTAATATGTTCCACACAAAGTTATAGTTGCACTCTTGTTGAAGATATACGGTAAAAGCTCACAAATCAATAATGCTTTTAGTATTAAAAAAATGAGCAAATTATTTCACCTTGTAATATGCATATTAACCTGCTTTAAAAAATACATATTACCACATTTGGGATTATAGTAACTGCAGGTTGACATTTGATATTAAGTAGGAAAGATTTTTCCAACACCGCTCGAAGATGCAAAACAACCAATTCTAGTTTTTGACAGAAACTTAACTGATAAATAGATTGGTTAAATTAGTTCAGCGTATATTTGCGAACCAAAGATAATCACAATTAACACAAAAATCAGTCTCCTACGATTTAGATCAACTGGTGTCCACGAGACATTGATTCTAGAAACAAATATATCTGTTTCCAATCGTTATCATTTGTTCCTTAGGCAGTGATTCAGATTCTCATTATGTTTGGTATTAAAACAAAAGTGCAATTTCAGAATTAAGACCTTTTTGCATAACTTCAATGATATAAACATGATGATTCTTTATGAAAAGTAATAAACATAATTGCTACTCTTGACAATAATTCACCAGCTATGTTTTAAAGTAAATACCAAATATAATCCCACTGTTTAGCGTTAATAAACCGCTGTGTTAAACATGCAAATTTCGGCTTTACTTCTCTGTACAGTTGTAGTGTTGCTTTTTTCTCTGTTGATATTTTCTTTTTGCATCGAAAACCCCTACAAAATTAACGGTTTATTTTTCATTGATTTCCTGCTGAGTTTAACACATATTAATACCTTAACAAACAAGCACATATATACATACAACATAACGTTTTTTTTTGTTTATTTTCGCATAAATATGTATATTAAAAGCTACCCAGCAAAAAAATTACAGGAATGCTTTAGAGCAGAGAATTAAGTACTTTTTAAAGAAGTGATTTGTAACTGCATTATCAACCCGATTCCTTTTACAAGGTGTGAGACTAAAATAACTAATTAGTTGATATATATTATATAACTGGTTAGTGCGTTATATGTAATTGGTAATACGGAAGGTGTAAATGATAGCCACCATAAACGGATTGCATTATTTGCCAATTTGCTTTTAATAAAATATTAGATATTCTGCTGGGTTAATTAAATACGGTTAAGGTTTAAGTACATTTTTTTCTTTTTAAAATATTTTATTCATATTTGTTTTGTTTTTATATAAAATATGTAGTTGTTGCAATGTGTACATGTATTCACATGCAAGTGTTAGTGTAAAACTGAGTGCATTTGTAATGGGTGTGAGTTCGTGTTCGTGTTCGTGTATTAGTTTGTGGTTTATTAAATGAGCAGTTTCCCTTTGCTTTTCAATATTCTAATGAATGTTTTTCTACGACTAAATGTTATATTTTGCCATAATTTTATTAGATTTTCCGTTAAATTTTTTTCTTAGTATTTTTTTATCGTTTGTGTGTGTGCGTGTGTGTTAAGAAATTGTTGCACGCAAAAGCTTTTCGTGCTTCTTATGGTTTAAAGAAAATTTATTTATAATTTTTTATAGTTTATTTGATTCATAAAGTGAAGGCGTTAATCACTATTATATTGGAGTTATATTAGATACATTGATAAAAGCGCAGTAAATGTATTTTTCAGAAAGCACAAACAATATAAGTTATAAAATAAAAATTCTATACCATATACATATTTCTATTACTATTTACATATATGTCATAAATATTTAAATTTTATTTAAATAATTATATATTTTTTTATATTTTTTTAAAACAGATTTCATTCTTGTTTTTTATATTTTTTTTACAAATTTAATTTAAATTTGTAACTTTTTTTTAATTTTTTGGGTTTTATTTTTGTAAAAAAATTTTTTACTTATGGAAAATCGTAAAGATATTTTCGAGTTGCAGGAAATTACCAACAAAACTTTAATTATCTATAAACTTATGTGTTCGGCAGTGTGAAATCGTTTTCCTAGTCCAGAGCAAACGCCGGTTGTGGCGCGGGACTCAGTGATTGAAGGTATACTGATCGGTAGACACGAAATCACTGAGGAGCGAAGGGGGTCGAAAAGGGACCCGTGATGGTAGTGGTCTGCTTCGATATTCCCCCTACATGTGTATATATGTGTTCATCAGTGTATGAAAAAGTAAAGAAAAATTTATAAGTTATCCGTAAATTTTGAGTTAATTAAAAAAAAAAATAAAAAATTTGGCTGAAATGTCAATTTATAAAAAAATTAAAAAAAAAAATTAAAAATTTGCCGCAATAATTTTCTTTTCCCTGTAAGTTTTTAATAATTACTTGTTAAGATTTTAAGATAATGGCTTTACTCGTATTTTCTAATTTATACGTAAGTTTTAAGAACATCTTCAGGGCTGATATTGTCATTTTTATTATTAATACTACCACAGACTGCTAAAGGTGATTTTACGTCTGAAAAAATGCTATAACAACCAAACCTAACAAAGAGTGGGAAGTGCTGCGCTAAGCACTAACGACGAAGTGGAAAACCTAAACAGATGCGTCAACACTGTGTAATATCCAGTAATGTTTACTTATGTTTCTTAATTAAATTCAACAAATGGAAATCAAAGTAGAAATAAAATCGCTAGATCGTTATTAAAATAGCTAAAATGCAGCCAACTTCAATACCTAAAACCTTGTAAAAATTAACTTTTCCAATTGCAAAGCTTTGCCGCAACGGTATTTCGGTTTGCTACACACAAATTGTATAGGCATGATAATTTTTGACAGCTCAAAAATGCTTGCCGCTCTTGATTAGGTTTAGCTGTAAGTCACGTATCTTTACGTATAGCCAATCAGTGATTAAGACATTGAGAAAGGATAAAGTTAAATCCCGGAACGTCCTGCAACGCAAGAGAGAGTTAAACTTATATGCAAATTGTGAACATCTGGAGATAATATTTATACCAAGCCATTACGGGCTGATCGGTAACGAGAAAGCCGACAAATTATCCAAAATAGGAGCTCTCCTGAGTAATAAACGATTTAAAAATGATTTTAAACGTTGGGCGATGGAGGAACATGTCAGAAAATGGCAAAGCACTGATGTCGGTAAGGTGACAAGAACACTATGGGGCGACCAAAATCTTAGGAAATCAGAAGAGAATCTGAGACTAAGTAGACCAACACTTAGGAAACTAACCAGTGTAATTACAGGTCATATGGAGTTGAGAACCCATCTAGCTCGCATAAGATTATCTGAGGAGACAACATGTAGAGAATGCGAGAAAGAGGATGAGACTTTGGTACACTAACTCTGTCATTGTCCTGCGCTTGGGCATATTAGCGAGAATTTTACAGCGGATACTATGCCGAACTTTGAATACCTGGGGAACTTGAACTGGAGATCAATAAGGAGTTACATTGAGGAGACTGGGTTCTTGGACTAGTCCGTTATTTATGGGAAACTATGTTTATGGTTTTTGTTTGGGAATTCCGTTTTCCACATGTGATTCATGTGTTATTATGTATGTGTGTCAAAATTGTTATTTTACAGTCCACGTAACCCAAGACATGTACCTATTTAGCAGTGAAAAATTTTACAAGTCAAATATAAAAAACATGCCGTGTATTAGCTGCTTAAGCTATCTGACGTATCTCTCTATGACTTTTATTTTAAGCTACTGGCTGTAGACTCAAGTTAGGGTTCGGGAAAATCCGAATGTACAGTAATGTTTTTTGCACACAGTTAGGAAGTTTTTGAAGTATGTAACTGATTGTGCAACAAAGATTTTAGCTAACAAAAAATATAGTCAACAAAATAGTCTTCTTGATCAAAGTTTGATTAATTTTTAAAAATTTGTTTAAAAATTAAAAATATGATTCATGCTTTATTTCTATAAAAATAAATTAGTATACACGTATATAGTTTTAATTTTTTAAATGATAAGGAACCATCTCAACTCACAACTCTTCACTAAATTCTGTAGTATTAAAATTTTTTCTAATTAAGTATAGTTTTCCATAAATTCTAAATAAAAAAAAATATTAATTATTTTATTTACAGTGTTTAAATCATAACATTATATACATACAAACATGTTTGCTTAAGTGAATATTTTTTTCTTGCTTTAAATGCTTATTCATTTTAAAAATTTAATATTTTAAACGAATATTTTATAAGAGCAAACGCCAGTTATTTTTTTATGATTTTAAAAAGTAAATGCGTGTTTTTTTTTAAATTATAATTAAATGTTTTTTACTGTTGTTGTGTGCAAAATAATTTTTTCAAAGTGCTTAAATTTAAAACATAAATAATAAACAGCAGTTATAGTAGCGGCAACAAAATTAACAACAACCGAAAGACATGTGTGTTAACGTGTTTTAATAATAATAACTTTAATAATAACGTTGATATGTGTAGGTACATGTATGTGTGTATATGTAATACACACAGTAAATACAGGTTCTACTTTTAATTGTTGTGTTAGAAACAAAAGCGTTTGTATTGTTAACACTTTAATTAATTAAGTATTTATAAAAATGGAATGTACAAATTTTATTATTTAATTTTTTTTTCATCTAAATTACTTGGTCACACATTTAAAAGTAAATTTATTTTAACAGACATTTGCTTTGTAAAAACTAAAATTAGAATAATTTTATAACAAAAAAAAACACACACACATGAAATACATATGTTTATAAAATAATTTTTAATGCTTAATTTTGTTGAACATTAAGTTCTTCGTGTGAGTTTATATTATTTTGTTTTGTTTTAATAGTCTTAAAGGTGTTAAGCATGTGAACGTTAATTTAGTTTTAAAAATTTCGGGTCAAGTATGGTAATAAAATTTAATTGGTAGAGGCTTATTTTAATTGATAAGAAAAAGGTGTTGTTTTAAAGACCGTAAGAAAATTAAGTTTTTATAACGAAATATAAAATAGCAAACATTATTTTTAACTAAAAAATATAAAAAATAGTACGTTTAAGAGTTTATGCATGTCGGAAATTATTTTCTTTTTGTTCCCTTAAAAATTCTTATTACCATATTTATTTATGGTCGCCTTCTATATGTTTAAGTTTACACAGTTTGCAAGAACATGTATACAGAAAAAAATATATTTGAATTTGAATAACGAAATTTGTATTATTAATTAAAATATTATTTGATTATGCTTCAATAGTCAAAGTGATACTATTAATTAAATGAAAATTAATATTTTGTACAATTCAAATTGTACAAACGAATAAATTGAAATTTTTTCATTTTTAAAAATATTTTCAATTTACGATTAAAGTTTTTATTCAATTCATTTTGAATATTTATTAAATCAATTGCACAAGTAATTAAACCGATTTAAGGTAAAATAGCCTTTACAAAATAGCAGAAATTTCTGTGCATTTTATAAAATTAATAGAAAAGCCCGGCGCGCGTTGCTACGCCCCTTAATGAATAAAAATGCATATGGAATTTTAATTGAATATCAAGTGCAAAAAGCTAAAAATTATAATTTTTTTTAATGGGCTAGGCACTGCCCACTTTTCTAATCAAGAAAATGTATACTCATGACAACTCAATATGTGTGCACAGTTTCAGAAATATCCATCTAGTGTAAGTAGCTAAAAATGATAACATATTTCTTATGAGCGTGGCACTGCCCACTTTTCTAATCACGAAATTGTAAAGTCATGACAGCTCGATATGTGCGCAAAGTTTCACAAAAATTGGTGAAGTTCAAGTAGCTGAAAATTATAACTTTTTTATGGGCGTAGCACTGCCCACTTTTCTTATCACGGAAGTGTAAAGTCATGACGGCTCAATATGTGTGCAAAGTTTCAGAAAAATCGGTCCAGTGCAAGTACGTCAAAATTATAACCGTTTTATGGGCGTGGCCCCACCCACTTTTCTAATCACAAAATTATATAATCATGAGAGCTCAATATGTGTGCAAGGTTTCAGAAAAATCGGTCAAGTGCAAGTAGCTAAAAATGATAACTAATTTTTTATGGGCGTGACCCCGCCCACTTTTTTTCACCCATAAACACACCCTGGTATGTGTACAACAACTTGTCAAAGTTTGAGTCCGATCGGTTTTACAGTTTCGGAGTCTATAGCTAACACACACACACAGAGTTTCACTTTTATATATATAGATTTATTTTACCCACCACCAAAAAAATGGTGGGGGTATATTCATTTTGTCATTTCGTTTGCAACACATCGAAATATCCATTTTAGACCCCATAAAGTATATATATTCTGAATCAGGGTTTGATTTTATGACGATCTAGCTATGTCCCTCCGCCTGTCCATCTGTTGAAAGCACATTAGAGGTCGCACCGGAACAGCTAGGGGGCTCCCCAGAATCTTTCTTATAGACAAGGTTTGTTTGGTATTGAAAATGGGCTAAATCGGAATATTAGCAAGAGAGTTACAGCTCGTAAAGCAAGACTAGGTCGAAAAACCGTGTCCTTCGAACATCGAATAAAATGCAATTGTTTCCAAACGCATTAACGTAGACTCATGAAACTTCGAATATATATTTCCTGAGTCAAAGCAATATTTTCCCTGAAAATCGCTTAAATCTATGCATTAGGAAAGGAGTTATAGATCAAAATGTACGAAAATTTATACGGCACAGTGTATATTTTAAATTTAAAACGTAATAAAACTGACAAAACTATATGTACGATTCCGAAATTTTGCAAACATTGCTTTTTGGTCAAAATCTTTGTTATAACGAAAAATAAATGTACCATGCCCACTTTTCCTTTAAATTTATATAAAAATATATTAGTCATATCTATTAGCGTTCATTCCATCTATTGCACTGCAGCTAAATATAACATAAAACAGTAGATGACTCAGTAGATGGTATGCTAACAACCTCTTTAATTTTTTGCACAAACCACAAGGGATTGTTAATGAGGGTTCGTGAAAACGAAAACGACCGAGGTTGATGACAAAAATTAACTAGAGTAACAATTTGTGGCCAACTCTAAATATACATATTTGTTCCAACAGTTTTAAGAGGTTAAAGACTTAAAAATATTAAAAAAGATATGCATCAGTAGATTTAAAATATGTATTTTATATGAAGCACAGGACAGGGAAAGGGTTAAAAATGTTTTCAATTTACGATTAAAGTTTTTAATCTATTAATTTTAAATATTCATTAAATCAATTGCACAAATAATTAAACCAATTTCAGGTAAAAAACCCTTTACAAAATAGAAAAAGGTTCTGTACATTTTAAAAAATTATTTATTTATTTTTAAAATAAGTATATATATTTATTAATAACAATATACCATTAATTACATTATAAGATATTTACTTGCTTATGTTTAACAAATTAGAAATCATACGTAAACGTATGTACAATATGTAACTTTATCTTACGATTTACAAAAAGAATGTTCAGCTTGCAATCAAGACACAAGAAAATTCTTATTTGTATGAAAGTGTGATGAAACGTAGTGAAGAAATTCAAGTAAATACAAAAAATTATGGTTCGACTCCTAGGCTTATACGATAATTGAAATTGGACATACATATCTACAATTACAATGAAGCACTTTATTATGTTAAATATATTATATTTTTTTTATACTTATGTATGCATTTACCAAAAAATTCGCCTGCCATTTGGTCAATATTTTTCTTTAGCTTCACATATAAAATATTTAAAATCAATTAAGTATTTAATTCATTATATAAAATAAAAATATAATTAAAAATAAAAAACAAACAAAATGGTTTATTAATAAAAAAAAAATTAAATTTCGTGTGTTATAATTTTATTTAACATATTTTAGAATAGAAGTAGCCATGAGGGGATAAGAAATATTGTTTAGAAGACATTACAATCACGCAGTATATTAAAAATTTTTCTCATAAATCTCTTATTTTACTCGTATGCTTAGTAGGGAAGGTCAAATAGTTTTTGTAACTGTTATATTTCAAAGTTTTTCAAAGTTACGAATTTACCTTTTGAAAAAATTGTTCAAGCAAGCTGCACTATATCCCCAAACACTGGCTGTTGGAAGAAAAAAAATAAAAAATTTGAGAATTGTCTTTCCAAAAGCACTGCGTATCTTTAAATTTGAACATAAGAAAGTGTGTATAAGATATCAATGAACTTTTTTTCCTTTGAAAAGCCAATCGCTGGTACGATATATAACATCATAAAAATTTCGGTTCTAGCTTTGCTTTAATAATGATTTGGGTTATAAAAGTCCCTTCAATTTCTATATTATTCGCACAGGCGTGCGACTGCAGAAAATTTAAGAAAAACAAGTAAGAGTGCTATATTCGGCCGTGCCGAATCTTATATACCCTTCACAACGTGTAGTCATAAAAAGCCATTGCAAAATTATAAATTTAGTTTACGTATGTATGTGTTTCCAGAAAAAAAAATTACTAAAAAAGAAATAAAAAAATGTATTAAAAACAAAAAAAAAATTAAAAATATATATAAAAAAAATAATAATAAAAATATATATTATATATTAAATAAAAATTTTTTTTTTGGCTCAGTTGCGATTTGACGCCCCATTTACTCTAACCAGTAAATATGTATGTATGTTGTTGTTGTAATTGTAAAAAAAGGTGGTCATGGCTTTTTGCTCATATCTCAGAAAGTTATGGGGTGATTGTGCTGAATTTCAATAGCGATTCATTCCCGGATTCCAAAAGATTGATACCATATTCAGATATGAGAAATATATAGTTGCTTCTAAAAGTTGATTTCAACCAACGCACGGACAGATTCATAAGCATTCAGAAAATATATACTTTATGGGGTCAGAAAAGAAAATTGTAGAAATTACAAACGGAATGACAAAGCTATATATACCCTTGTGCACCACAGGTGAAGAGTATAAAAAAACAGTCTTACGAAGTAAATTGAACGATTTTGGTAGCTTTAAAATCGGTTCTATAGAGTGTTTAATGCTGGATGAGCTGTGAGGCACTTGGTGTCGTCCTGTTGAAACCACATTTCGTTGTTGTTTGTATAATTGATTTTAACCCAAAAGAAATAGTAAATCATTGATCTATATCACTCATCGACGGATTTTGGTTTATCGTTTACTCAATCAGTAAAAACAATTTCATTGAAAAAGTGAACAGCGCAGAACGTTGCATGAACAGAACAACCATTTTGATTAAGCAGTTTTATAATTTGAACGTGTTGTTAAACGCAATATCAAAACACTTTGATTAAAACAAAACATACTGAATAAATGACGAATAATTCAACAGATGTAAGTTTAACAATATGGCTGCTATAATTATTAGAAATCAAAAGCCGCTGTTGGAAGACCCGTTATATATAGATAAAAAATGTATTATATTTTTTTTCCATTTGACAGCACTTTAAAAGTTTCGTATATCATTACTTTCTTGCATTTAAATAAATTGTTTATAAATGTCATTTTATGCTTAAAATATGCTAAGACTTCTTAAAGCAATTCTTTTTAGAGAAATTCTAATTGCCCACCAATATGCAAATTAGTTTTTGTGGCCGGCTTTAATTTTTTTTCTCACTTAATTTCCTTTTGGTTAATGCAACACAATAAAACAAAACAAAAAAGAACACCCCACCACTTGCGTTACTAAAGGAGAACTTAATCTAATTTCGGTGTAAAAGAAAAACTAAAATTAAAACATAAATTGTAATTTAGTATTTTTTCTTTACCATTGTCTTAGTTTTTACTTCAAGGCTGAAACGAATGTATTATATTACATTCATACTTATACGACTGACTAAAGAAATGTAATAAATGTGGGTGCAAATATGTACTTTTGATGTGTACATTGGCCTTGCGCTTAATTTCCTTTCTAATTTCAAGATAGACGGGCACTTAAGATATACCTAATTTTTTGCTTCTTCATTTTACCGTCTTACCATTAGTTTGCAGTAATGGAAATTTATTTACGCGTGTATGTGTGACGTTGTCTGCATAGGTTTGTAATTCTTAAGTAGAAGAAGGTGGGTAGTGGTTTGCAAATACAATAAAGGCGATGACGTTAAACACTAAGAAGAAAATTATGTACGCAACTAACTGGTAAAATTAAGAAAAAATTTTACTCAAAGTGTTGTATTTGTTAGAAAACAATTATTGAACACCTTTTTTAAAAAAGAAAACATATCTTTATTGAATTAAACTTTTCTTTTCCAGGTCTTGTTTTATGCATTTTCGCCGCTTGACGTTCTAGTTGCAATATTGATGGCAACAATGAAAGTATTTACTTATAGTTGAAAACTTAGCGAATATTAAAGTATGGACAACCATGAACACAACAACAAAATTTTGCAATAAAGAAATTTACACGTTAAAATAGAAATGGAAACGTAAGTAAAGAAAAATTTTTAACTAACGCTGAAAAGGCGTCATGCAAATTAAATGCATTTCTGCTGTTATTCGTATTGAAAAAAAAAAGTAAGAATGTATTGCACTGTATTCTTTGCTCGAGCTTTTCTTAAATATACGTCGAAGGATGGCTAGGAAAAATGTTTAAAGGGAGAACATATACATACTTCCAAGTTACGGCAAGTATGTAAATATGACAAAAAATATTCTAAACGTCGGTGGGAGGTATAAAATAGAGCAAACAAAAGTGAATGCAGTTAAAAAGCAGGGGAAATAACATGGTAAACGCATAAAAGTAAATTAATTAAAAATTCATGACGCAACACCTTCAAGCAACAAATTCAACGTGGAAAACTAACCAACCAGTGCGAGGAAACAATCTAAAACCACATAATGCATTAACCGTTTGACCGTTGATATCCAGAAAAAATCTTATGAACTTGTTTTCAACTGCCACAGCCACTACTCCGGGTAGAACAAATCATTTTTAAGCGCTATTTTAAATGCAATTTTGCAAAGTTTTCTTCTTGTTTCGTATTTAAATATTTAAACATTGTAGGGGTCACCTTGAAGAAAAAGTGTAGTAATATTTTTATTTTATATTGCAAGAGGTTTTGCTTGTTTCTTTTCTCCCCGGTATTTCATTTTACAGTTTATAAAAATTCCTTATTTAGTTAAGCTGCAACGGTATACAACAAAATTTTTTTTGTTATTCTGTTTTACTCACTTCTATCTTGTATTTTTTAGGGTTTTAATTTTGTGTAAAAAATGCAAACTCACCAGAGGTAAGATAGAAGTTGTTAGAGTAAAGCTACCTCTTCACTGTTAAAAAAAGCATTCTGAGATTAGAATCAGATCAGAAAAGAAAAAACTCATTTCATCTTCATGAAATACAAAAACGAATATGCAAAAATGTATGAGCACATATAGAGCTCCTTCTTTAAATCCTGGAAATCTTTTTATCGGTTTGATAAATACAATTAAACAAAAATACCAAATTTTACATTATTACTATCACACCCAATTTTAATTAATTTTATAAGAGGAAATATAAGTTTGTTGTTTTGTATGTAGCTAAAAGAGACTCAAATTAAATTATCATTATTTTGAGGTATTGTGTGCATTTTGATTGATTTTGTTTCATATGAAACTGCGTACGGGAACTATAAACAATTCAATTATTTACATACTTAATTTGGATGTGGGTATCCATCTCACATGCAGATATAAGTTGATAAGTTCAAAAAATTACATACATTAAGAACATTGTATATCGTTAGTTTAAATGAAAAAGTGTCGGTATTGCAGCTTGTGGCAGGTATTCAAGATTCGGTTCAGTTTCCTTGTATTTTTTTTTTAATTTTAATTCTTGGTTACAAGTTTTAATCAAATAATATTGGTACCAATAATAATTATAAATTTATTAAGGGTATTTAAGGTTTGATAGACGCTGAGTATGAATTTGTAAAATAAAATTCTTTCTTTCCTTATTTCCTTTCTTGTAGATAATCATGACAAAATCTTTTATCAAAAGCATTCCCCAAAATAGTAATATAATGATAACCCCAAATAAAACTACAATTTTATATAATAATAAAAAAAATTTAAACAATATGTTTGTAACACCATGGTGTAATTTTATAAAGTGATTGTAATTCAGAGAGGATTGTGAATAAAGTTTTGCTTAATGGTGTTTGACAATTTTAAATTACAGGAAAAGAAAGGGAATGTCTAAAATTTTGGCATATGGAAAGGGACAGCTGATCATTATTTGAGGCTTATTAGTTAAATATAGTAATAGTTCATAGAAGTTCACCATGTAATCACAGTTAAGTGAGAATTTTTATGAATTCTATGTTTAATGGCTGTTACTTGCCAAAAGAAAAACTTTGGTTCAAGTAGGAAATTTTCTTTCTTCCTCCCTCCTAGATTGGCGTTTGAAGTATTGTAGCTCTGAACCACATTCATTTCTTGCATGCACTAACCAATTACTAATAAAGTGACTTATACCAGGTTAAGAAAGACACTTCTACATTATCTCATAAAATAAGATTATCACGGGTAATATTCCGCTCTTCTCCGACGATAACGGATTTTGTTTATATAGGAAAAGACTAGTATGAGTCTTGCCCATGGATAAATATTTTTTGATATCTCGTGCTAATATGTATGCTGTCTGCATGATGTCAACCAATGTTTGAGGCAAAATTTTTGGAAAGCCAAAAGCAGATTTAATTTCAAAAATTTTCAAATAATCCTAAGGCACAATCTGTTATAACATTGAAAATTTTTTAATAAAACATTTTTATTAAAATAAGCAATGTTTGTTTTCTGTTTACCAAAATTTTACCAGTTCTTATTAAATTACATTTCTGATACAGTAGCATCTCTGTAATTCATATCCCGTTAAAGAGAAGTGTCGCAAATTCGTAACAAGCTCTTGGTCCAATAAAAAATTGCGTTAAATCGCATTATTTCCATACATCGACGTCCCCTTGTTTTTGTCAGTTGATGACTTTTTGAAATTCATAATTCAGCGTAAAAAATTGAACATATAAAAAATCATATACATTTGTGTGTAGGTCTGTACACAGTTATAGATAGGCGAGTTTACCGTTAACTTTTAAATGATTCTTTTCTATTTTATTTTGCCTTGGTACGTTCTGTTATTTATTGTACAGTATCACAAAAACATAATTGCAGCCATTTATATTGGAAAAGATAAAAAGTAGGTGGTGGGGCGTTTTAAATGTTTTCAGTTCTTTCTTAATCCAATTAAACAAAAACGAAAATCAAAAAGTAGATAAATAAAAAGCGCCCCTCATTTTTGTATTTAGTTTTTAATCCCTTTTATTTAAAATTTGGTTAAATAGAAGTACCTTGTAATTGGTGTAAAATGCTGATCTCTTACGATTAAGATTATCTTTTATTTCTATTTATATTTTGTTAAAGTTTTATATAAATTTAGTATGTTCATATTTTGTGCAATATTTAAAATCAGCAACACCATTAAGTAAGTTTTGGCTATTGAAGACATTTATACATATATACACTCAACACTTTAAATCTTATCAGACTTTATGTAAAAACAGCCAAAGGTCCATAAAAAAAACTTACAAAACAATTTGTTACAAATCCTTAATTTAAAGAAGAAAAAATAACAACAAAAAAAAATAGTTTCAATATATTGTATTTATTTTTTAATAAACAAGAAACAACCATAAGATGACAATCTGATACCATAACAAACTGAAGACGAAGGAAAAAACAATAATAACAACAAAACTAACAATTTAGAAAAGTGCAACACCACTCACAAGTAAAGTAACACGAGGCAAATTATTCTAAAACCAATTTTATTACATGTTTAAGTAAAACATTGAGAAGGAAAGCAGAATATAAAATCAAAGCCATGAGAGAAGAGTACATGTTGCTGTGAAAAAATTTTCATTAATTTCTGCACCTTTTACTATTATATAATATTCATTCATTCCAGCCTTCCGTTCATACGTCTTAGCTAAAGCTAATAGAGGTTGATTGAAAAATCCCAGGAATAACAAAGGAGCAGAAGCAGAAGTGAGTAATACATTGGTAGACCATTAAGTAACCAGAACTCGAATAAATAGAATAGAAGCAAAAAACTGTTAAACTGAAATGAACCGAACGAAACCAAAACAATTCAATTCAGAAGTACTGTAAGCAGTATACCAACATTATATACCAGGTGCTTTGATACATGTGTACGGGCGTGTGTTGCTGCACCATACACTTAAAAACTTTAACTTATATTTAGAGTTTGGTCAATAAATAAACACTCTTACCAACATGCGAACACTAGAAACTGTTAGGTTTGGGAAGAAGTTTAAAATGATGCGAACGGCTACAATATGCACATATGGAAAATGGTGGATCGTTTAATTACAATTCTGTGAAAACTTTACAACTAGAGATACACGAAATTAGTAATTGATTTTAAGATTTTGTTTTTGATTAAAATGTTACTAAATTATTTTATAAATTGCACTCTAAGGGGACTAGACACGATCAAAATACTTGTTAAGCTTGTAAGTAGTATTTATAAGAATGTGTTGGTATATGTCGCATTAAAAGATCAAAATTTTTTGTTTTTCAATCAAGCACCATCGGTGTAACACATACAACGAAAGTAGAAATTGGTGGTACAATTGTACCATATTTGTTACAATAATTTTTTCAATAGTTCTTGGGTAAAATTTTCTTATTTTAAATTTCAACGATGTGTTTTATATTAATTTTTTTTTTTAATTTAATAATTACTGAATAAGACCGAACCAATTTAATTTTATTTTCTTATGAAAAAATTCAATTTATTTAAGATAATGGAACGTCGAAAAAAATTTATTTCTGTCTTGATTGTTCTAAATTCTTTCAACAAAATTTTATTTCTTTAAACCAATAATTAGTATTTTAAGAAATAATGTATTTTCCTCACTGTGAGTTAAGTTATTTAATTTTTTTCATGCCAGTTAACGTCTCTTTAATAAATATATTTAATTTGGATAAATATACTTTGATATTACATCTAATTTATACTTACTAAATACTTATATAAAGAAATTCTTTCAATTAATGTGGTACAGAAAAAAGATTTTTTTTCAACATTCAAGATATAAGTGACAATTTGTGTTAAGTTAGTGTTGTTTCTGCTACCTTTGTTTATCAGATTTTAAGAACGTTTGATTATTTCTTATTTGCGTATTTTTGTTTTTGCTACTGGGAAATTTTTTCTGCAATTATTGCTTGGGTTGGTACAATATTAAAATTTTAAGATCCCAACAGTGATACAAACAAATGTTCACTTAGCTACCACAAGCTTGTTGTGTATGCTTGATGCGTGTCTGGTTCAAAGATCGTTGCGCTTGCCCACTGGGCCGAGCACTTTTCGTAATTTTTACATACACAACATTAATGTTAACAAAACAAAAGAGTGTACGAAACTATAATTTCATTCAGTTGTACTAACTTTTAAAACAGGAATCAAGCAGGAGTCAAACCGTATCTCTTTTTGAAGAAGACTAAGACTTCATGTTTTAGTATTTTTTATCTTTTATCCAAATTTTTATATTTAATATATTTAAAATTATAAATAAATTATAAATACGTACCCATACTCATTTTAGGAATAAAGTAATTTTGTTTAAGGTTTCAAAGAAATATTTTGATGAAGCAGTAAATGTTTTGTATACTTATTGTTACAAACACAATAATTAGCTGTAAATTTCTTAGAAGTCTGTACAAGTATTTACTTTTCCCCTAACCAAAACGTTTATATAAAATTACTCACACACACACCTTAAGCTAAACACAAACATAAAAACACACAGCATTGAATCGATATTCTAAAGGATATTGTTCAGTTTTTTTTTTTATATTTTCTTGTATAAACCTGTAATCGCTTTTTTGTGTTTTTTTCAATTTCAGAGTTTGCTAAAAAGTTTCCACTTTTCTACTGAACAATAACTACACGTGAGCAAATATAGATATAAATGTCAGTGTGTATGTGTATTTATGGTGTTGCAACACTTTACAATCTTCTTCTTACTCCTAGGGAAAATTATTTGATTTTTACATTTTCCTTTTTTTTTGGTTCTTCAACTTTTTAACTTTTCTTTTAGTACAACAGCAACGAAAAAAAAACTTTACCTTTTAGAGTTGTTGTTTTAAGTTATGTTACCATTATTGTGTTTTTGGTGTCTACAGATAGCAAAAAATATAAAACAAAAACAAGCTTGGATATTTGTTTCATCATAAGGTGTTTTCCAGTGTTTTTGTTGTTGCTTTACGCCTTACATTTAGCACAACTTGTTGTCTTGTGCCTGCAATTAATATCAATCATAAAGATTTTTCCATCCAAAAGATCAAAAGTTCAAAACAATCTTTATCTAATACAACTTTATTAAAATATGGCTGATATTAGTACGAATACTTACAACCAAGTAAAATGACAAAACTTTAATGTTTCTTCTACCAGCCGGGATATTGAAGAAGTCAGCTCGATTACTTCTAAATTAGTTGTTGGTTCAACATTGATTGTTGCTGTTGTTAGTCGAAACAGGCAATTTAATGATATTGTAAAGGTGTTAGAAATATTCTTAAAAAAAACAACATTTCAGGTTAGTCAGGAGAAAAGTTAGTAAACCTATTTACGTGTGTTTAATAAATAAGAAGTTTGTGAAAGATAAGGTTTAGGACAATGTTCGTTATTGAATAAATTTTATTAATATATAGATTTAAAAATCTTCTAGTACTTTTGCCGAATTACAATAGATTTTTGTTGTTAATTTAAGCTAAAATAATTGTAAGCGAGTTTTCTTACTTTTCGCCAAAGGGTTTGAGACCTACATGGGAGACTAAAAAAAAGAAAATTTGCTCTGAGTCATGTTTTGTCGATCAAGGGGTTAACATTTATTTTGGTCTACTTAGCACTAAAAAGTACGTTATTGATTTAAGATATGCCGGTAGCTGACAAAAAAATTAAGTAAATCATTTAAATATATTCAGAAATTGAAAAGAAAGAATTAAAAAATAAATATGGCAGTGAATCCTCCAAAAAGCCTAAATTATCGTCTGGCTTTATCTCAAGTAGAAAGAAAAGAAAAAAAAGTTGCATTAAGTCTTATACGTTGCCCCCAAATTTTAATAAGTTAAAGTTAATAAATTCTGTAAAAAAGTTGTTGTTTCTTGTTGTGTTTAGTTTAATCAAGAGAACAAAAAAGACGACTGAAATTCCATATAATGAGATAATTAAAAAATTCTTTAATTTATCTGCATAACTTGGCTTTATTAATGAGATAATTTTATGATATTATTGCTTACGTATGATTATGGGAATGTTGCTAGTGCAGCTAGTAAATGCATGGTGTAACCTGAAGGAGCTATTTTCATGCATACTTTAAAATAAATCAGGTGGTATTTAGGCAATAACGCGACGAGTATTCGCTTCGAAGTACTCGAAATTTTTTTTGGTTATCTGTAAATAGAACTATGGTTATAAGCTTATTTAGACGATGGGTTATATTGTGGGTGAGGCCAAAGTGGAGTTAAAATTTTATAAAATTTTTCGTTTATATTTTTTGTTTGTTTTTTTTTGTATATAACACCAGAAACACATAATTTTTTCATTTAAATTAACAACATATCGTCGACATTTTAACTTTAAAACTTCGCCCTCTAAAGCAATGATTTCTTGCTTAGTTCATCACCACAACCAACATGTCACTGTAGGAGATTTGACTAAAACCGGTAAACCACGGTTAATTTACACTACGGAAAATATTAAACGTGTGGAGTAAAGTGATAACGAAACACCAGAAATATCTACTAGAAAGAGTTCTGCTTAGCTGGAAATAGCTCGTAAGTCACATTTAAAAAAAGATTTACTATTGTTCTTATAACTTCTTAAAAAATTAGCAGGAATATCCCTATTTTGAATTTTTTAAAGATAATAAAGGTATAACTCATTTTTATTCTGGCTTAAGTTCATTGTTCTATTATTAAACTTCATAAAACATTTATTAAATTAAATTGTAATCATTGAAGAATTTAAAAAAAAAAACTGTTCAGATATTAGCCGAGTGGAATGCATTTCTGAAACCAGCTACGATTTTATCATCAGCACTATTTATAGGTATTACTCATTGTTATTTTTAAACTTTTATTTATGGTATAACTTTATTAAATCTTATTTATATGATTGTGAAAAAAAACTATTATCAGCAAGTGATCTTTCTGTTGAACAGACTCAAGGCGAATTCATTATCAGGTGGTGTTGACAACGCAGCTGATCTACTTTTTTATTTGCAAAAATGATGATTGAATTGTCAAATATTATTTATGTTTACATACATTACTCCTTCCAGCCCAAAAAACACAAACAAAAACCATGTAGTTTTTGACACATCGACAGTCGAAAGCAACAATAAAAAACCATGTTGTATTTGTTGTAGAATTACGACCACCTGATAAATAAATTCGCCTTGAACAGACTTTTATTATTTTAAAGTTCGATACGTGTAAAACATAAAAAGGTACAACTAATAGCAATATATTGTTACAGATTAAAATTTAAAGAAATTTAATGATAAAAATTATCATGTTAGTTTTATTTACAGTAGTTTAAGTTACAGTTGTAGTAGTTTACGTACATTTAACATTTTCTTTGGTTGGCTGGTTCTATTATACAGCCGTGATGTGATATTATGTGCAGCATACTTTAAGGCACAGTATTTTTTCCTGCATATTACTTAACATTAACACTACGTCTTAATTTAAATGTAACGGCTGTCTAGTGAAAGAATGTACTAGTATTTACATGCGAGAACTTTGTGAAATGTTACAGACCACCACTATCTATACATACTTATATAAAAGTGAAACTATAGACTAAAGTCTATAGTCTTTGATGAAACTCTCTGAAACTCTCTCAAACTTTGGAAAGTTATTGTACACATTTCAGGGAGTGTTTATGGGTGGTAAAGTGGGCGGGGCTACGTCCATAAAAAATAACTTATCATTTTTAGCTATTTGCAATTGACAGATTTTTCTAAGACTTTGCACACATATTGAGTTGCATGACTTTACAATTTCGTGATTAGAAAAGTGGACAGTGTCACGCTCATAAAAAACGTATATTTTTGAGGTACTTGCACTAGACAGATTTTTGTAAAACTTTGCACATACATTGAGATGTCATAACTATACAATTTCGCGATTAGAAAAGTGGGCAGAGTATGCCCATAAAAAAAGTTATAATTTTTAACTTCTTGCACTTGACCGATTTTTCTGAAACTTAACACACATTGTGAGTTGTCAAGACTATATAATTTCGTAATTAGAAAAGTGGAAAGTGCCACACCCAAAAATTTTGTTTAGCTATTTCCACGCATTCCAATGGTTTCCGCTGATTTGCCTTTCAACTTTAAGCGACTACAGTTTCCAATTCGCCTTGCCTTCGCTGTAACCATCAACTAAGCACAAGGACAATCTCTGTGTGTTGCAGGATTGAATTTGGAAATGAATGTATAGTATTGTATACCCACTTGCATTACAATAAAAATCAATAAAATACTATTTTTAATATATTCAATTAAAATTCGGAATGCATTTTTATTCATTAAGGGGCGTAGCAATGCCCACCGGGCTTGTGTTTTTGCAAATATTTAAGTTTATCAAGTGACCTTTTTTTATATGGTCACACTATTAGCTGTTATACAAAAACAAGATCTTTATTATTGTTTACTGCACGTACCCACGACATTCTTTGCAAACGTTTACTTATACGTAAAAAAGTTTTCACTATAACCGAAAATTTATTTATTATTTTGCTGAGTTTCACAAAAATTGAAATTCTTCGATTATTTTTGTTCTTTCTTTGCACAAACTGTTAACAATTTTATCAACGATAAAAGATGTTACCTTATTGTGCTTCACACGACGAATTTACATAGCGAATTTTTACCGACGAATTCGTCGTTCGTCCCATTTGTGCTCCTAGCTCAAAGTTTGTTTTGTGAGTGTAATGTTTTTATATACCGATATGCTGCAAGAAAAGCTGCCTCTGAAGTAAAGGTGCGATGTGATTGTTCAAAGCGCCCACACACATATACTTTTTTTGGTCTCTTATACCACAATCAATCTTAGGAATTCCGATTTTTTTTTTTTTTCATTTTTAAATGTGAAATCATTATATTTTATTTACAGTTTCAAATGTATTTTCTTAACTTTCTTTAATAACTCTATTGTCAGAAACATTACTTATTATATAAAGAGTAGGATTTTTTAAACACTTTTATTATTTTCTAGTATTTTTTGATGGTTTATAATAAAATGCTTAGAAAATTTACTTTATTTGCAATACTATAATCCTTAAGAGATGAGGACACGAACAAGTGAAAAATTTCACACATACTCGATGTCCTGCCTTTAACACACAGATATGCAGTATTCACCATAAATCTTTGTTGGCGTAAAACATAAAGTTAAGAAAAAAGTTGTTATATTTAGAAAGACATTTTTTTGAAAAGTTTTTAATTAAGTTTTTGTACGTGTCGTTAAGTAACACAACAACATTAACAACAACTGCAATTACAGCAAGTAATCCGAAGACAAAAGAAAAAAATATTTAATATTTAAAAACATGAAATCAGTGTGTGTTTTTAAATGTTCATGTCTCCCTAACGGAAACACTACTCGTCTTGTGTACACCTTCTTTACTGAGAGGTATATTTTGTCAAGAAAAAAAAATAAAATAAAATAACAAGACAATTTAAGTTAAAGTTTTGTACTAACAACAATAACACCAAACATATACAATAAACGCATACATTCATCTTTACAATGAACACAAAAGCAAACAAGTGATAATGACATGGGTCAGTGGTGGCAAGGAATAGAGTTTTTAACTTAAAAGACTGAGGAAATTGGTGAATTTGACTCGTAGTAAAATTATAGGATTTTTTTTAACGGAATATAACAGAAAAAACTATTATGTAAAAAATTTAAAGAAATTAGTACATTTTTAAATAAAAATGTTTAATATTTATTAAATAACTAGCTTGTGCCCGCGACTTCGTCTGCGTAGTTATCAGAATAAAAGGTAGACTTAGTATTAACAACAAAAATAAAAATATTTACAACACAAACAAACCGTTAAGGATGTGTTATGATGAGTTTTCCAACGACTTCGCGTTATTATCGCGACAAAAAGTAGCCTATGTGTTTATCTAGGTTGTTATCTATTTATGTGCCGAATTTTATTTAGTTCCGTTCAGCCGTTTTTGCATGATTGAGTAACAAATATCCAAACATCCAAACATACAAACATTCACATTTATTATATTAAGTAGGATTATGTATAGAACTGGGATTTTAATAAAAATATAGAGTTTTTTGGATATATATCCAGGAAATTTTGAATTTTTAAGCTTCACCTTAGCTGTTTGTCATGTTTTTTTTTTATTGCCCGTAGCTTCCTACAACACTGATCTCTTTTCTAATTGATATACTTATTTTGCTTACAACTTCTACACAATTTTTTTTCCAAATTTAGTTTTAAATTTTTTGGACCTATCTTTATATTAGTTTTTATGGGTTCCTTATTTCTTCAAGAAAAATTAAATGAAGAGCAACCCAATGCCGTATTGAAATAGTGGGACTTATAAAAATTGTTTCTAAAAATAATTGATCTCAAGCATGTGATAAAAAAAAGCAACAGTTTTACAAAATTTTTTCATACAATTTTTTTTTCAAGTTATCTATTTGTAAGATTTTTAGAAATGTTTCGTTTTTTACTGAAACACGAAAATTTTCTGTTAAAAAATATAAACAAATTCCTTGTTTCCTTATTTCCTAATTCCCAATTTCCAGATAATTTTTTATACAAATTTGATATTAATTGATTTTCCAAAATAGCTTACTTCCGATAATTTTTCATTAAATATTTTTTTTATTACATTAAACGCCTTTTAGCGTTATAACCCTAAAAATCATATCACACAAAGCAATAAATAATTGGTAAATTTGTACTTTTTTCTAGTCCTTCATGTTCAACTCTGTACTTTTTAGTTCTGTTTTTGACATTGGTCATTTGTACTTTAACTGCATGTTTTTAGTTCATTCTATTTATAAGTTTTAATGTTGCACAGCACCTTTCATATTATACGTTCACATTTCTATTCTGTCCTAAGCTCTGCCTCCAAAACTAAAATGTCATTAGGAATATTTAGTAGATACAGCAATGAAAGCAGACTTTACAACATTGTATGCATACAAGTTGTATCTTCATTGAAAACACACAAGAACTTGTAAAGAAGACTTGACTTGTCTGAGAATCGAATCGACTCGCCGGCTGTGGGAGTATTTACGTGATAATATTTTAAGGCAGTCGTCTGCAGACAGGTGTTAAATATAAAACAGCATTACATAACAAATGTTTAGAAGGTAGATTTGTTGATAAAAAATAAATACAAAATACAAGATTAAACAATAAAAGTAGCATAAGATTTTTATGATATTTAAAGCCCATTCCAAGTGGGAGATTTTAATGGTCTTTAGGGATTTGCTTTTTGTGTCAATATGTTTTTACTAATGTTTGTGTGTTAATATGTTTGCGTAATTGTGTCGTAGATTTGCAGATACGAGTTTAATTTTGTTACCTCGCCTGCTGTTACTACAGCTACTGCCAGACGTTTGTTATACATTTACCTAATTCAATTTTATGAGATTTACAACTCTGTTACTAATATTTAGCTTTTAATTACATTTCAAGTTTAAAATAAAAAACGAAAAACTCTACTCTAGTTAATTTGTAAGCATTTAGCAGAATAAAGGATTTGTGAGAAAAACTAATTTTTATTTAAATGTTAGAAAAATTTTAATAATTTATAGCTTATATTAATTAAAGCACTTATAAGATTTAGTTTATATTCTTATCTTGTGTAGTGCCGAAGCATTGTATACTACAATTGCTTTAAAGGAACTAAATTCTTTGTGTTATATGAGTCCTTTTTTTATCTGAATTATGTGCCTTCATACCGATTCGATTAAATGCTGAGAGAAAATTAAGAGAACATGTAAATATTTCTATACAAATAAAAGTTTACAAATTGTGAAATAGCTTTCACAGCTGTTTATCAAAATTTCCGGAGAATAAAATAAGGTAGATTTTGAAACTAATACTTTTAAACTACATATTAATAAGTTTAAGACCAAAAAAATAGTAGACAGTAGACAGAATAGTAAAAACTCTCGCATGTGTATAAGATTAAGCCCACAAAAAAAAAGTTCGATTGCTGCAAGCAGTGCTGTCTTAACGCCCTACATATCAATGTATACTAAAGTACAACAAAGTGTATCTTCTGTATGCTTATTATGCCAGAAGTAAAAAAGGAGGCAAAACTATTTTATACTACATTTACACCTAAGCGAAATCTAGTAGATTTGATTTAAAATCTTTATTAAAATCTAAACCGTTTATACCACTATTTTTTGACATTTTGCAAGGTTTCGTTTTCAACACAATATATTTATTTACAAGATGGTCTGAGAGGCTCTCTATGTTCTACTTCTCCAAAATTCAAACTTCATATAAAAAAAATGTAAACAGTAAAGTACTTGTGCGATCGCAACCACCTTATATATTATGATTGAATTTTTCTGTGTGCAGCGTAGTATATTTTGTTACAATTTAATAAAAACCACAGTTGCATCACGAAGTAGTACTAGATTTTAAGTATATTTTGTCAAAAGCTAGTGGCGAAGTAGATTTCGTTTTGTATGGGAAATCTGGTAGAAATTAACAAGATTTCGTTCGAAATCTCGTAAGTACTAGATTTTGTGTTGGTGTAAATGTAGTATTAATAAAATTTTTTATATATCTCTTAGCAGTGCGTATAGAAAAGGCATCATTAACGTATTCCTTAATTAAATTAGCCCTTATTAATTGCTTAAAAGAAACATACGAAGTAGCACATTGCAAATAAAATCATGCCTTCTAGAAGCGCTCTTCAAATCAGGTATACATCAAATAAATGTTCTGATTAATTTGTGCTTTAAACGGATGACAGAACACAAAACACATAAGTACAAGGTGGCGCAAAAGAAATCCTCCTATCAGAAAATGCTACAAATTTTGCAATTGCCCCTAATGTCAGTTCTGTTTTGACATTTGTGTAGTAAACACATGCAAAATACACGTTAATAAACAATGTTACGCTACACTGCTCCAGAACGCGGAATATTGGTGACTATTTATTTGACCAATAATCGGTCGGTGACTTTGGCACAACGTGAGTTTCGTCGCAGATTTCCTAGCCGTCCAGCGCCTACTGGTGAAACACTGCGACGTTTAGCCGCTCGCCTCGAAGAGACTGGCACAACACGAGATGCTGCCAGGAGTGGCAGACCCCGGAGTAGCCGTTCTGCAGAGAATATTGCTGCTGTAGCCGAGGTTGTCATGGAAGCGCCGTCGACATCGACCAGACGACGTGCCACGCAAATGGCTATCAGTCGACGGTCTTTACAGCGAATTTTTGTACAAGATTTGAAGATGTTTCCGTACAAAGTCCAGACGGTGCATCAGCTGTTAGCTGCTGACCGCCAAGCGCGTCTAACATACGCTCAAGCCATCCTGAATCACCACCAAGAGGAAGATGATTTTTTATCAAAAATAATCATGAGTGATGAGGCCCATTTCCATCTTAGCGGGTACGTAAATAAGCAAAATTTACGCTTCTGGGGCACTGAAAATCCGCGTGTAACCCACGAAGAGCCATTACACCCGCTCAAAGTTACTATATGGTATGCTGTTTTCGCAGGAGGAGTCATCGGACCTTTTTTCTTCGAAGACGTCGCGGGCCAAACGGTTACTGTGAATGGTGAGCGCTACAGAGCAATGATCAACGAGTTATTTTTGTCGCAACTTGATGAATTGGGATTGGAAAACACGTGGTTCCAACAGGACGGTGCAACAGCACACACTGCACGTGCCACAACCGATATGCTGAAGGATGCATTTCCCGGGCGCCTAATCTCCCGTTTTGGCGATTTGAACTGGCCAGCAAGATCGCCTGATTTGACCGCTCCAGACTTCTTTTTGTGGGGCTTTTTGAAGTCGCGGGTTTATGTCAACAAGCCTCAGACTCTTGCAGCTCTTAAAGACAATATCCGTCAAGAATGTGAGGACCTATCGCCGGAAGTTTTGGCCAAAGTGATGGAAAATGCCATAAAAAGGGCTCAAATGACAATCAACTGTGGCGGCGGCCATTTACATGACATCATATTCTCGACTTGATGTAAAAAAAATTAAAAGACCAAATAAAAATACTCCACAAGAAGAATCAAAGTTTTTCATTTTTTTTTTAAATTACAGCCAAAAAACATCGGAAGGTTATTTTTGCGCCACCTTGTATTATGTACAGGTAGTATATGAAAAGGAATTCAAACGAAGAAGGAATTTAGACAAGAGTAAGAAAAAGTATCTTAACTCTCAGCTTTAACACTCAGACATTAATTTATTTATTGGTACGTAACTATTGTTGCCTTTTACAAACATACATTCATACTTTGTACATCGTATTTAAGATCTAAAGTAAAAGTAATTCATTATTCTTTGCATTCTGCAATTGTTGCTGTTAACGAAAATATTGGATTTAATTTTAATCTACCAAGACCAATGACATTTTTAAGTTTACATGTGATACCAGCATAAAGTGACTTTCCCATTGAAAATGTTCTACTGCAGCTCAACTAAGTGTATTGAGAAGATACATCGTAGTGGCGGAAATGTTTACAATGTGTTACACAACTAGCATTAGAGTGTGTTGCATTGCTAAATGATGATTAAAATGTTGACAATGTGATTTATGTGATATAAAAAAAATACATATTAGGAAGAAAGTAAAAGAAAATCAAATATACTAACAAAATAATATAGAAAACCTGCTAAATTAAAGGATTTTTCTAGTTAGCAAATTTTGTATTGCACTTTTATATATAATTTTATAAGTTAACATTTTAGAATTGATTGTTGAGGTAATTAATTGATTTACAAAAACATACATTTTGAGAATAAGGATAGTTTTATTGTATTAACAACGAACTTTTTTTAATTTACCGTATTTCTTCAATATCTAGATAAACTGCTAGCAGCAATAATTAACATGACAAAGAGTAATTAGGTGCTGTAACAGAGTGAATAATATATTTATATTTTATTATTATTTCTTATTATATAATTATTACTTGTTTTATGAATTGTAATATTTTCATTTACATTATTGCTTAAATGTTTGAATTGTTTATTTGTTTATGTACTGGTCACCTTAATGATGTAACAAAACATAATTATTATCAATAATCAATTTCGTATAAAAACAACAAAGAGAGAGTATAAAATATCATAAGTATAATTTCTCACTATCTCCGTTATTTATGTATATTTGTTTTTGTATTATTTTACTTGTTTTGTACTAGACGACTTTTGTAATTTTACTAAATCTAAGTAAGCTAAGTGCATCAGTAATTTTTGTTCACTCTTAACGCAACTTTTGATCAATAAACATCATTTTAAAGTAGATGCGCATTCTTTTCATTTTTTAATAAAAAAACCCAAAATATAAATATTAATTGCTCAGACACAGGAAGACCTTTATGGACTACTGTGAATAGCAAAACTGAGGACGAACACTGGCGACATTGCCTTGTTTGAACCAGTTATAACTAAATAACATATTTTTAAACACAAATCCCAACTCCTTCTTAATAAAGTGGAAACACTTTATTACAGTGCGGATTAATTGATGGTGAAGTGTTGCGATTTAAGTGAATTCATGATATTAAAAATATCGTAATAACCTGTATCAAACATATTATATTACAGCAGATTGACCCATGTGAGCGAAATTATCGTATGTTATAACAAGTAAGAGCACTATATTCGGCTGTGCCGAATCTTTTATACCCACCACCAATTTTGTGTATATTTAAAGCACAATATTTATTATTTCGTTAATCATTATGGAATAATCTCTTTATAATAAAATATGTGTCACTTTCTTTGTAGAGGGTGGTTAAATTTTAAGGGTCCATGTCGGAGGTGAACCACACCTAAACTTCAACTTTTTTCTTGCATTTCATTTGACATTTCTCAATCTCAGACTAACTCAATTTGAACAGTGGAAAGATACGCAATCGAGCAACGCTTTTAATAACTAAAGATTTTTTTAAAAAATGGGCGTTCAAATCAAAATGCATTTTGTGTACTTCGTGATTCCTTTGGTCAACATAATCGTTCGAATTCGTCCACAATCGTGAGAATTGTAAAAAATATTTAAATGTCTGCAAAGCAGGTCTGTATGAAATGTGAAAACATCTGTGAATGCCATCTTAGTTCGTTGAATGGGAAACATTGCTGTTTTTCACGATAACGTGGCGAAAGAGCAAGCAACCTCAACTCATCATCGTGCCCAACAATTGAGCATCAACAGTGTCATTGAAAATTTGGACTATCGGATCGAGGTGTGCCGCCTAGGTTGGGGGGGCCATTTGGACGATATTTTGTTCCATACGTAATTGAAGCATAAAAATAAATGACAATAATTTCATAATAATTTTATTCAAAATCAACATAGTCCCTTAAAATTAAACCACCCATTATAACTTCGGTATGCTAGTAAAATATTTTCATAAATTTAGTCTTTCAATGAAAGTGGCCGTTAAAATACGCGTTTCAATAAAGTTTCTGCTAATAAACATAACTTAGATATTTCAAAATAGTCCTTTAGTATTCCAAAATCTTTATTCATAGAGAATTTACATGAATTTAAGAGGAAAATTTTATCTACGAAATGTGCTAATTTATTTTTGTGATCTTATGTTCTCCTAAAGTTATGCTCTATTAAAAATGGGAGTTTAGGAAAATTTTGACCTAAGTAAAAAAAAATTATCTCTAACCATTATAAACAATTTATTTTTATGTACTAATGGCTAACAAATTTTAAAATTATACAAAACTTATTTCGTTTGAAAATCTTTTAAAAGCAAAATGTTATAGAAGTTTAAAAATCAAAATCTAATAAATCTAATAAATTTCCCGTTTTAGAAAAATGCTGAGAATGTATATTTTGTGGCCCTTAAAATTTAACCACCCTTTACAAAAGAATAGATAGATAAAAATATAAATAATTTGACTAAAAAATGTATTTTAAATATTCAAATACATATTTTAAATCTACTGAAGCACATTTTTTTTATATTTTTAAATCTATAACCTCATAAAACTGTGGGAACAAATATGTATGTTTAGAGTTGGGCACAAATTGTTACTCTAGCTTATTTTTTGTCAACAACCTCGGTCATTTTCGTTTTCACGAACCCTCATTAAAAATCACTTGTGTAATGAAAAAGGTTGTTAGCATGCCATCTAGTAGTTGCTAGTAGAGTCATCTATCTTATCATCTTTATCTTATATTTAGCTTCAGTACAATAAATGGCGCAGTGTAAGATGAATAAATGCTAATATATATGACTAATATATTTTTATAAAAATTTAAAGAAAAAAGTGTGCATGGCACATCTATTTTCCGTTATAACCAAGACTTTGACCAAAAAGCCATGTTTGCAAAATTTCAGAATCGTACATATAGTTTTGTCAGTTTTATTACGTTTTAAATTTGATATATACACTGTGCGGTATAAATTTTCGTACATTTTTATCTATAACTCTTTTCCTAATTCATAGATTTTAGGAAAGAAATTGTTTTGACTCGATAAATATATATTCGAAGTTTCATGCGTTTCTACGTTTATGCGTCTGGGCACAATTCAATTTTATTCGATGTGCGAAGGACACGGTTTTTTCGACCTACTCTTGCTTTACGAGCTATAACTCTCTTCCTAATATTCCGATTTAGCCCATTTTCAATACCAAACAAACCTTGTCTATAAGAAAGATTCTGGCAAAATTTGAGCCCCCTAGCTTTTTCGGTGCGACCTCTATCGTGCTTTCAACAGACGGACAGACGGACGGACATAGCTAGATCGTCATAAAATCAAACCCCGATTCAGAACATATGTAATTTATGGGGTCTAAAATGGATATTTCGATGTGTTACAAACGGAATGACAAAATGAATATACCCCCCACCATTTTTTTGTGGCGGGTATATAAAAGAGGTGTGGTTATAAACAATTGTTTGATTAAATGGACACCTATGATGTCGAACAAATTTTTATAAAAAGGTTGATTTCTAAAAAAACGTAACATACGATAATTTCGCAATCAGGGGTCAATATTATTGTGGATCCGTATTTGAGAGATTGCGTATGCTGGTAAATATATACGTGTGTGACTAAAAATTCAACGGAAATACCTATATAATTTTTAATAATTTTTTTTTTAACTCAAAACATGAGAAAGTTTAGCTTTTTATATATTGTAATAAAAAAAATATCGTTACTCATTTATTTATTTATTTTTTACTTTAAAGTTAATCTTCAAACAATAAAAAAGCAGAATTGTATGTCGTTACCTTCTTTTATTTATATTAAAATCATATATTGTTTTCTGTAAATTATTGAGTTCTATATGTACAAGCATATGTACATATATGCTTTATGTTATATAGATCTCAACAGTTTACGAAAGACGATATATATTAAAGGACTTTTTACTGGACGAACTTATTGTATAAAATTGTGTCTTCTTACTGATCAGTTCTCGTAATTCTCTCCAGTGGAATGTCATTCAATTATTAATACAATTAAGCAATAATTTTTAAATTTATTCCCTGATTTATGTTATAGTTAATTGAACTAATCGCCTAAATTTCCTAATTGTACAATTAGGTTGTATTTTTGAATATAACTTGGTTTTTATATCCACCACCAACAAAAATTGGTGACACTGCGTTTGTAGCGCATTGAAAAATCCATTCTAGACCCCATAAGATATATATTTTCTGAGTCCTGGTTTTATTTTAGGACGATCTAGCTATATCCGTCTGTCAGTTGAAAGCACGAGTGAAAACTTCATAAATCGTTTGCTTTTATCAATTTACTTTAGAAAATCACCATACTAAGACTTACACCATAACAACCGTTTCTAATCGCAGAAATTTAATTTTTATATTTTGGATAATTTTCATCTAAATTGAGCTCGTTTCTAAATTAGCTATCGTGTGGACACGAGTGTGACAGACGACTCGCATATATTGACCTAATGCCATTTTTAGCAACTTAGTCTCTGCTATAGTACTTGAAATTTTTGAGAAAAGATCATATAAGATCCAATTTGTGCAAAAATTATAGCCAGTTGGCCATCAATCAATCAATAAACGGTAAATGATGCCTATTTTTTGCTTAACGGGAATGTAAACAAGCAAAGTTGACACTCTTTGAGAGAGCTCAATCTTCATCAGACTCTTAACTACTTCTAGACTATTTTCTATCCCAAAAAATTACTGGTTGGTGCAGTTTAGATGCCAAAGGCGTCATATACATTTGTCTTTGAATCCAACTGTTGCATCATGAGAACCAAACACTACAGGCAAAGGATTTGGAACTTTGTTATTTGGAGGGAAAATGGTTTCAACAAGATAGCGTTACATGACGAACAGACAGTAAAAACATCTCTTTATTGAGCCAAAAGTTTGATAAATAAATTATCTCTATAAATGTACGTGTATATTAGTCAACTTGTTTGTGTGTTTTGACACCAAAATTCTACCGACAATATGACCTTCAAAAGGCGTAGTCGTGGAGGGCATATTTTATTTTTTAGTACTAAATACAACTATAATTGTGAGCTCATAGAGCCAACCTTCTTATTATTCCATTAAATTTATTGTGTTTTACATAAAAAAAAGTTTTATGTGAGTATGCCTTCAGAAAAACACCAAATACAAGACTTCGCTTGTAAACGTTTGGAAATTAAAATAGTGGGTTCATAAAAAAACTATCTTAATTTTAATATAAGGTTTTCAATTTAAGCATTTACATGAGCACCTTAATAGTTCTCAGATATTTTACGGTATAAATTTTATTTTAACAAGACATCAAAAGTAAAAAAACAAAAAAAAAAAAACAAAAAAAAATCAGGTCACATTATTAATGTTATTGTTGAAAATCTTCAGTGAATTTCAGTATTTTTTAACAATCTTAAGTTCAATTTTCTATAAAAATAAAGATTTGTATATTAAATATTTAAAATTGTATTGATAACCAATCTTCGATTAAATCTTAAATCATAGGAAATTTGCAATAAATACGTAATTTATTTAATCTCTCCATTCTCCATTGTTTATATAGAATTTTCAAATATTTCCAATTCAAAAAGGTTTTTGTTGTAAAGGTTTTGTTGCAAAATATAAATTTAAAAAAAATTTCAAAAACAATAATTTTAATTGTACGCATATTGTTGAAAACTAGATTTTGAATATCTGCTATCAGATAAATAAATAAAAACTTTAAGGTAATATTTTTAATGATGCTTGACCTGGTTTTTGAATCACAATAAAGTAACCTTCTAAGTAACAAGCGTTTATAAATAAATTTAAAAATGCGCTTGTGTATATGAGAAGAATTTTATTAATAAATCCAACATTAAAATTATACTTACGTATACATGTATGTTTATACACACGTATATCCTTGTGCATTTTGCATTAAAAAAAAAACTATTGAGTATGCATTAGTCAAATAAAATAAAATAGTTTAAATATAGAAAAAAAAAAACAACTACTGTTATTAGTGCCAAAAAATATTTGCAATATAGATATGACATATCTAAAACAGGCAATAAAAAATGGAGGGACATGAAAAGGAACACATATTATGGTTGCCAAACATTTCGCATAAAAATCACATTAAAAAAGTATTGCTCTGACAAACTATAGGCAGACACAAAGGAAATACTCATGTATGTATGTAGTTCTATATGAAATATTTATTTAGGTATCAGAAAATGACAATAACTATTATTTTGCGTACCCTTTAAATATTAGTGGAAGCACAGTTATGCATATACAGGGTGGTTCAACCAAAACGCACGCTGTAAATTATAAATAAAACAAAAAGTTTTCAAAAAAAATTATTTTTTTTGATGATAGAAGGATCTATGACAACTATGTGTGAAGCAAAACATCGGCCAAATGCTCGTACCGCTTCGGTGGCAACTTTTCTATCTCTATCCGATTGCCCATATCGTTGGTCACATGTAGAAAAAATGATTGTAACTTTGCAGAAGAAGTCAAAAACGTGATAGAAACTGTACAATCATAATGTAACTTCTTTTGTCTGCCTCTTCAATCTTAATAACTGAGGCTTCAGCTCTTGAGTTAATTTAACTTTGAAAGTATATAAATTAAAATATTTATTCACAATGCGTATCAGTGATGTTCTTGAGATGTTTAATTGTTGGGCGCGACGACTAGACGTATGCGTGATAGTGTGGGTCTTTTATCAGACTATCGCAAATCTCTTAAATGTTTTTCGCAGAACGAACTGGGCGAGCATGCATGTTTTCTCATTTTCTTTAAACCCGGTTTACTAAAATTTGTGCAATTTGCACAAAACATATTTGGGCCATTATGCTAACCTAAAAAATTACGAAATGCATTTTGTTTTCAGAGACTTTTTTCATAAAAGGCTTTAACAGTCTTATTGCGCTGCTCAATTGTATGCCTCTTTATGGTTTGTTTAATTTGTCACACACTAAAACAAAAAAATCTTAAATTAAGTTCGGAAAAAAAGTAGACCTTATGGTGTGACTCACAATTAACATTTATGTCATAATTTTTAAAATTTTTGCTAGAAGATTTTTAACAAAAACAAAAACAAAAACAATCGCTTATTTATACGTGTTGATCAAATTTAAATTGTTAAAAAAGGGGGTATAATTATAGGACTAAACGAAGTTGAAAGTTTTTAGTTGCATAACTTAAAGAGGTAATTTTAAATTCATATTATCTGATATTATATTACTTAAAATTAATTAACGTACAGTACTGACAAAAGTCTTACAACCGTCTGAACTGACAATTTACCTTATGGAAGCAATTCTTTTGTCATTTCATTGTTAGCTTATGTTTGGATATCTTTGGCAATTATGCCAGAGCTAACAACCGTCTGTACAGAGTTTTAGTAACACATCAATAAAAAAGGTATAATATTTTAAAAGTACGGCTTCTATGAATTAATCGCCACTTTGGGTACTATCGAACCCACTGTGCGTTGTGTATCGGTTGAACGAAAAACTCTTACGGTGGCATGTTGGTTTTGACTATAAACTAAGCAAAGAATCGTTGCTTTAGAGGGCAAAATTCTGAAGATAGAATGTTGATCGCTTATTAAAATATTAAAATTTAATTATTCTGGTTCAATTGTAAATCTCTCTATTATATATTCTTCAGGTGTTTTTATATAATCTAAAAAGATTTTTATAAACGAAAAAGTTATTAAATTTGTAAAAGTCGTGGTAACTTTTGGCTTTCCCTGTACACAGGTTATTCGTTTTGAGTAGACGTTGTCAGTCTCTGTTATATATAAACATACATACTTACATACATACAAATATATTTTGGAATAATTGATTGAGCCAAAAATAAAATACATGAACTACATATTGTACATAAATGTGTGTATGTAGATTAAATAAAGTATGTTAAATAAATCGATGAAAATAACTTTTTAAAATAAAAATTAAAGATAAAATAACTATCAAGCATTAATGTTCTAAATAAAACTACTACTTTCCTAGTTCTCTACATAGAAATGCACTAAACGTATTTTAAACTTATAAAAAGAATTTAGAACAACATTCTTATTTAACCCATTATAGCCCAGCGTCCTATTTATAGGACATTAGAAAAAATATGTTTTTTTGTCACTTATATAATTTTTATTCTAAAAATATTTTTTTTATTCGTTAGGTGTAATACCAAAAAATCTTTATAGGTATGCTTGCTTTTTCATTCTATTATAACTTGCCAGTGAAAAATAACTAAACTTAGTGCATTTTTAAGAATCTTGGGCGACATTATAAATATGGTTATAAATTATATAACACAAACTTTAACAAAATTATACGCTATTATTTAAATTAAAAAGTATTTACCCAAACTGTTTATATACTTATTAAAATAAAAAAAAATACCATACTTGAAAAAACAGATGGTGCATTGTGACTGTCCTGTTTATATGACGCTGGTACTTGACGGTATCAAAATATTAACAGTTTTTTAATTTTTCAGTATATCGTGTTTGTTGTTTACTACGCGCTATTTTCTTCTTTATATTAGGGATATTCATATGGATGTTTGTTGACGTTGTTCAAACATATATATTTTTTTTTCGTTTTTAGTACTTCAAGTTTATGTGTCGATCTTCATCATTTTCTGCATTGGATATTGCGTGTAGTTGAGTCTTTGTTTCGCGGTATTACATTGATATTATTCACTTCAGTTCAAAAATTCTTAAGACTATTTTATCTAAAGATGTAAAGAAAAACATTGTTTTTACGGAAATTGTACTAGAATGATTCTACATTTATGGCATCTAAAGATGTCGATATAATTGTTCTTTTACCAGAACCATATGAACTGACTGATGACGACGACGTCGATGATAACAACATAGGAGATTTGGAAGTCACTGATAAACCAGGAGAACTTATAATGCAATACAAATTACCTGATATATTTAAGTCTGAGTGAATATTGCCTTAATTTTGACTTAGATATGGGAAAATCGATCGTGAAGATTTGGCATTAGGATCGAGAGTAGCAATAGATATGTTATATGGTATATCAGAATCCACAAGTCATCAAATATATTCTGAAAATTTATTTACCAGTAGAGACTCACTGTTTTATTTGCAGCAGCTAGGATTCCGTGCGACTTTGAGGGAGAACAGACTTTCATAATGTCCTCTTTAAGACTCTAAAACTCTTGGAAAGAAAGAACGAGGTTTATTTGATTAGTGATTCGATGCAAATGTATAAATACTTATCGCAAAATGAAATGACAACAAGTGGAGTGGATCAACAAGACTGTTTGGTGGGTAAATACGCAATAAATATTAGAGCCAAGAAATGGTACTGATCTCTATTTATTACACGTATAGATATGACTATGGTGAATTCGTGGATTGTTTACAAACTTGTAAACGAAAATAGAATTAGTTCGTTAGAGTTCAAAAGATCTGTCACTGTTCCTTACTTGAAGATATCTAAATAACCGTTTGTATGCAGACCGAGAACATCTTCCACGAAAGTTTTTTCAGATGTAAGATATGATAACAAAGGACATTTTATGAAAAAACGATAGAAACAGCGAAGATGTCGGGGACAAAACTGTAAATCAAAACCACTTTCATTTTGCGCTAAATGTGATGTAACACCTTGCAAGGACTGTTTTATTCCATATCATGCAAAATAATCTTCGTTTTATTTGAATAACACAATAACTTAAATTTGGTTTCATATCACCTATGATTCCTCTAAGTCCCAGCGTCCTATTTATAGGACAGGCTATATTTTCATAATTTTTATAAAAAATAAATAAATTTTAAAATTCTTGTGTTATTTTACTTTAATTAAAAACGTCTTTCCAAAAAAAAAAGAAAAAAAAATATTTTTAAAAAGTTGGGCGTTAACCGGTTAAAACACTTTTCAAGGTCAAAATAAATGTTTATAACAGCTGTTGCTGGTCAAATTTTTACACCCACTTTGTTTTAATGGCTATACAAGGAAAGATAAAAAAATAAATAAAAATTGCAAAGAAAATAAATTACGTGGTTTGTGGGAAGACAAACGTAGTGGTGGCTGCATTATGTGGCAAGTAGTGCAAACAAGTGTTAATGGCCAAGAATATTTTATAAAATTCTGTGTGGTAGTTTTGACATTACTAGACTATTGTCCAATATAATAAAGGAATACAAAAATTATAGATTAAACAACAAACTAAACGTGTTGTGAAAACCGACAGCTATTTGAATAAAACTAAAAAATATTATAATTGCAGATTCCTAATGGGAATTGAGATTTTAAATTATTATCCTAAATCTAGATTTTACGTATTTGGAAAATAAAGCAAAATTTTGTTTGAAGTCAGTTAAGCATTGTCCAGCAGTCATTTTGTTCGTCTGTCAGTGTGTATGTTGAAGCCCCCAGACATATCCAAAATCCGTGTAAGGTACCAAATTATCAGAAATAGAGCAGATAGGTATTGTATGTATGTAAGTATGTACGTATTTTATATGAGATGAATGGTGATACAAACAATTGCTATTCCATGACTACACGTTGTAAAGGGTATATAAGATTCGGCACGGCCGAATATAGCACTGTTACTTGTTATTATAATAATTGAAATTTTCGGCCCTAGTATAATTTATAGATACATTTGTTACTATTTATAAATATGATATGCCTTTTATTCTATTTGTGAAATATGTTGTAAAAATTGGTATCTAATCGGTAAAGTTACAGGCGAATATTTGTTGAAAATCATATATGTAAATATATTGTTTTTAATACATTAAGTTTCTCAAGCTCCTATATAATTTTTAGACACGTTACTGATACCAAATTGCAAGCCATAGCACCCGTCGAAACTAGTTTTCAAAAATATACCCTCTTTAAGCCCATCAGTATTGGTATTAAATAAAAGAAGAATCCCTTAACTAGCAAAAAAGGGTAAAATCCGATATGCCGTCTGAAACAAAAATGTGTAAAATTTTATTCTTATCCCTACCAATAAAGGTATAAAATAATGGGCTTGACAAGCAGAACAGTAAACTGTGTAGAAATTCAAAATCAAAGTTGGCGTGGGAAATAAAAAAGAAAAATTGCTTACAATATTAAATATGTAATTTATACTATGCTATGTGAAGGTACCTATGTACGTGATGGTAAAGCGTATTATTAGATTTGGCAATTCCGTTCTTATATCTATATTAATGTTTTTACCGATATATCAGTTTTTCTTAGCAATAATTTTTAATCTTCGGCTTATACTTTTATATATTTGGCGAATCCAAAAATTAATTAGGAGCTTTAACATAATATTTTTGCCTATAACTTTACCAATTAGTAGCCGATTTAAATTTTTTTTCTTTTTCAATATCACTAGAAGCATATTATATCTACAAATACTAGCTAGCGTGTCTATTAAGAATGTTGACATCTATGTTAAAAATATGGAAAAAACAGAGGAGTGTTTATTTGCTCATATCTCAAAAAGTTATAAGGCAATTCAGCAAGGTTCAATAAAAACGCCTTCATAATTGCTTATGAATGGCTAATACTATATATAGATCTGTGCTACATGTGGATGCTCCTAAAATAAATTAACAACCAACACACGGATAGAATGACAGACAGTTGGAAATTGCTCAATCGACACTCCTAAGATTCCAAAATATATATACTTATGGGGTCGAAAATAAAAAATTAAAAACTTTCAAACGGGATGATAAAGCTACATATATTCTTGACAAAACAGGTCAATTTTATAAAAATTAAATAAAAACAAATTTGCAAAGACTCCATAAGCAACAGGTATTTAGTTTTTTAGTGACATAAAACTGCCAAAGACTTGTGTCCATTAACACTCAAAATTAAAATTACCGGCTTAGGCTGAACACTTTTTGAAAGTCAATATTCTACTTTATTTATTTGCTCACTACAACTTCATATAAATTTGATATTATAAGACCAATTATTCCGCAATTGGTCATAATGAATTTCTAAAATAGAAAATTTTTTTAAGATTTATTCTTTCATTTATCACAATTAAAAAATTCTTTGTAAAAATAAGGAATATTAAATATGAACTCAAGCCTTATTAAGAATATTAGTTTTTTAAAATAATTTTTGTTTTGTTTTTAGAAATTTTTAATAGATCCATATTTATTTAAATTAAAATTTTTTATGTGGAAAAAAGTTTGACATCGATTAGAAATTAGTATTATTATCATCTGGACGTATGATTTTAATAATAAACATTAAAGATTTTAATTAAATTTTCTTCCTTTGTACAGGTTTTGCTAAATATTTTTTTCAGAGGTTGTTCATTAGTTAACTTATATATAAAAAGCATTTAACCCGCTACTTCGTTAGCGCAGTTCTTACTATTTATTGAATACTCAAGTTCTATTTATAATTATTATTAAATATTTTTGGTTCAATTTATAAAAATTTGTATCTCTGATTCAATTTACTTAGAAAAATAAAAAGTAGAGTATGGATATATCGGGCATATATTTCCTAACTAAAAGCAAGATCAATGCTACTGAGTTATAAAAATTAAGATTCGTATTTTGCAAAAATTACCCTAAAAATAATAAAAGTAACATTTTTTCCTTCACTAAAACTTCAACTTGGTTTATTATTACCTTTATTCAAAATTCTATGTATACAAAATATATAAAAAAAGAGAAAAAGTAATTTTGGTCGTCCATAATATTAGGATTCAGACCTCGGATCAAAATACTTATTCAATTTAATTTGTTTCATTTTTAGTTTAGCAGATATAAGATTACCGATTTTACTCGTTTTTACCCTTTTTTACCCCCTTAAAGTACGAATTTCCAAAAATCCCTTCTTAGTGGAGCTATACATTGAAAGAGGAACCGATTGTCCAAATTTCATGTCTCTAGCTCTTTGCGTTTGGGCTGTGCGATGATGAATCAGTCAGTCAGTCAGTCACGTTACTCTTTTATATATATAGATGTTATCATACATCAATCAAGGAAACAGAGTACTGAATTTTTAAGGATTGTAACTCGAGAATTTTTCAATAACATCATTCAATTAAATTTAAGTTTATTAAATTTTCATAATATTAATAGTCCTTAGTGTACAATTTTTAATGGATCATGCTACAATGTTTGCTCAACAAAATAAAAAATAAGACAAAGACAAAACGTTCTCAATTGACTTAAAGAAGAAATTTTGTAAGGGAGATCATATTAGGGAATCATTTTCAATTGCACTCTTATAAAGCATGATATTTGTTCGCGACGAGTTGCTTAGAGGCAATTACTTTTTAATGTTTGTCCCCGAAATAAGACTTAAATAATTATTTAATTAAATTCAATTTAGTTATTAAAAAAAGCCGTATATTTATCGCTTCCACGACTCTAGCTGCTTCTAAGTACCACGTCTCAAAATTTAGGCACACGAAGCCAATGAGTTTAATTTCAAACAGTAGCCGAGTGTAGTCGAATTTAGAAAGCAGCTGAGAATTCGTTATCAGCGTCATTAAAATCGAAACGAATGGAATTTGAATTGTAAAATCTGTTTCCTGTTTATTTATGCTATATAATTTAGATTTGCAATAGACTTTCAGTAAAATATTTTTACTTATTACTTTTTATGGTGTAACTAAGTCTGCACAGAAAATGATTTTTTTAAATCCTTGTGGTGAACTGTGTAATGTATTGTAAAGGTTTAATGTAAAAAAAGGGATAAAAAATTGTCTTATGATGATTGCCTATAACCATGTATTTATTTTAAACAGCTGAAGGGTTCCAGCTATAACGTAGGCGTTTAAAGGAATTGCCGAAACAATGAGGCTTTACAAAATACAACAAGGCACTAGTTGGCGATCTAGTTCTTCAATTCAAAATCCTGCTTTAGTGTTCGGCTACTACCCTTTTTATACCCTTAAGACAGTGAAAAAGGGTATATATAGGTTTGTCTTTCCGTGTGAAATTTCTACAATTTTGATTTCCGACCCCATAAAGTATATATTTTCTGAAAGCTTATGAATAGGGGAGTCGATTAAGCCCTGTCAGCCTGTCCGTCTGACCGTCTGTCCGTGTGTATGTTGAAATCAACTTTTTGAAGCCCCCCGACATTGCTTGGACTCGGGTGAGGTACCTACAAACGTGTATACTGGTTAGAGAAAACGTGGCATCGAATCGCAGCTGAGCCAAAAAAAAAATTTTTTTTTTATATTTTTTTTTAATTTTTTTTTTATTTTTTTTTATTTTTTATTTAATATATTATTTATATTTTTATTATTTTTTAAAAATTTTTTTTTTTACATATTTTTTTTTTTTTTGTTTTATATTTATTATATATATTTTAATTATTTAAACAAATTTTTTTTTAATTTTTTTTTTAAATTTTTTTTTTTAAATTTTTTTTTTAATTTTTTTTTTATTTTTATTTTTTAACATACATACATACGTAAATTTATAATTTTACAATGGGATGTTTTTATATATGTATGTTTTTTATATGTATGTACGTATATCATATGGAATGGTGATACAAACTACTGTTATTGCATGACTACACGTTGTGAAGGGTATATAAGATTCGGCACGGCCGAATATAGCGGTTTACTTGTTATACATATTATGAGAATTAAACTTAGATATTCTAGCTTATTCCATCTTAACTAAATTCTACAATTATCTCTCTTATTTCTGTAATTATACTTATGTTTAATTATTTGCCCTTTTGCAATTGCAGCATCTGACCAATTGCAATCGTATTTAAATTGGTGTTTGAGTGACAATTTGTATAGTTCACTCAATCACCAATATGATGCATACATTGTAATGCATTCGATTTGTATTTAACTATGAGTAATTAATATTTGGGTCGAGGTGCATTATATTACATTACAGCAGTGTGCATTGATATAGTAACTAAAATGTAGTCATTGATCTCGAATACCAAAAAATAATTTCGATAACACTTGCCTAAATGTCATTTTGCATGTCTTCCCCAAGCAGCTTCGCTCAAAATTACTAAATAGATTTCAGTGAAAATTGGTGTAATTATATTTTGATGAATGTGTGTTACGAAATACTTTTTACCGCGTAATAACGTCTCATTTCCATGACAAAAAAATAAATAATAACGAAAATATGCTATTTTACAGAATTAGCTAAAAAAACGTGGCCCATGTTAATTGTGAGTCACACCCCAACGTCAAGTTTTTTGACCAACTTAATTTTACATTTCTTTGTTTGAGTGTTTGACTACTTTAATCATGAAAAGGTACACAATTAAGCTTCGCATTAAGAATTTTGAAGCCTCTATAAAAAAACCGGCATTTAAATTTAAATACATTATTTTGGATCTAATATGTCTACCGCATGACTGTGGTTCACGATAGTGGGCCGTCAAACTCGACTCGACCTCGTGCCCAAGAATTCAACATTAATATTGTCATTGAAAATATAAAGCATCGGTTAGAAGAATGCCACCGAAGCTGTGGCTAGCATTTGGCAGATCCTTGTATCATAATAAAAAATATTAATAGACATCTAGTTTTTTAAACTTTTTTTGATTACAAAAAGACAAAAATAATTTTTGTTAATATTTAAATAAAACATATTACGTTAATTCTCTGAAAACTTTTTGTTTTATTTGCTATTAACTTCGTGCTTTTTGGTAAGACCATCTAATATTAGAAATTTTGTAATCAAAAAATTAGAAACACAAGAGAAAATGCAATGCAATATAACTTGATCAAACAACAATATAAAAATAGTCTTTTGACAAATAATCTTAAGAACATGTTTAGGTTTCCTAATCAAATTAAAAATCAAATTAAAATCTTCAAGACGCTTTTTACATTTAACGGCATCTTTCTACAGAATAACAAACAGTTTATTGATTTAATTTTTGTAACCCATATATTTTTGATTTCCAAAAGAATTTGATAATTAAAATATGTTTACCGAAAGTTCATAAGATTTAGTTCGTCTATAGTAATACGGATTTTGCTATGAATTATAATATACAGTCACATTAAAAAGAATCAACTTAAATTTCTTCTTTGATTTGAATTTTGTTTTTTACTCTCCTGAGATTTTTTAAATTCGAACTAAGTTGTTATAAAAAAACTCCACACATATTATCTAGTTAAAAAGGCTTAAAGATTTAGTTAGGGCTAGCTTAGTGATTTATGTAATCTACTTATACCGTCTTTAGATGACATGTATTTTGTATTTGAATTATCAGATTTTAGAGAGAAAAATTGATACATTTTGTGCGAACTAGATGAAACATTACGTTTAATATTTACAGAGGTATTTAAAAGTCATATAAACAAAATTTGGATAAAAGTGTGTTCTGTCTTAAATTGATATCAACTGGTTTTGACAACATAGATCTACACACAAAGAAAAAACATAGTTGTGGTAATCATAATCGAAGAGCAACATACTATGATTGAATTGCATGATTGTGATTAAAACATATAATGGTTACCAGTTCTCATTATTATGTTTTACTACAATTCAATTTGGCAATCTTTGCTATTTTCTACGACAAATTATTGTCTTTTGCTGTTAAATACATACATACACTGATTGTACTTACCATTTTGATTGCAATATTTATACCAATACTTTTTTACATTTTCTGGTTTATTTTTAAGTTTCTCTTATTTTTACAAACATTTTGTGTATTTTAAAATAATACAAATTTTTTCAGCAAGAAGAAGAACAATTGAAATCAAATTATTATTTAAAAAAATCATAAATTTATTGCTTTGTAATCATATTGTTGTCTCACCTATTATTTAATGATTACTTGTAATTTTTAATAATGTTATTTTTGTCGCATTAATTTGTTTAAATCATACTATTTGAAAACAACAATCATGTTGAAATTTTTACGAAAAGTAAACATTAAACGATACTAGAGTGCGAACTAGATGAAACATTACGTTTAATATTTACAGAGGTATTTAAAAGTCATATAAACAAAATTTGGATAAAAGTGTGTTCTGTCTTAAATTGATATCAACTGGTTTTGACAACATAGATCTACACACAAAGAAAAAACATAGTTGTGGTAATCATAATCGAAGAGCAACATACTATGATTGAATTGCATGATTGTGATTAAAACATATAATGGTTACCAGTTCTCATTATTATGTTTTACTACAATTCAATTTGGCAATCTTTGCTATTTTCTACGACAAATTATTGTCTTTTGCTGTTAAATACATACATACACTGATTGTACTTACCATTTTGATTGCAATATTTATACCAATACTTTTTTACATTTTCTGGTTTATTTTTAAGTTTCTCTTATTTTTACAAACATTTTGTGTATTTTAAAATAATACAAATTTTTTCAGCAAGAAGAAGAACAATTGAAATCAAATTATTATTTAAAAAAATCATAAATTTATTGCTTTGTAATCATATTGTTGTCTCACCTATTATTTAATGATTACTTGTAATTTTTAATAATGTTATTTTTGTCGCATTAATTTGTTTAAATCATACTATTTGAAAACAACAATCATGTTGAAATTTTTACGAAAAGTAAACATTTAACGATACTATTCATACAAATGCTTGATTATCGTGACAAGATATATGATGAAATGAAACAAAAATAACTATTACTTGTTCTCGACAACCAAATATTGTTAAAGCGAATATAATATGACCGTCGTGACCATGTTGTAACCATGACTTTTTTTGCGTGTATGTTTGGTGGCACAACATAAAGCAACGAAAGGAAAGACACAAAAAGATTATTAAAAAAGTAAGCATTATGTAAGATTAAAAACTAGAAAAGTTGTTTTAATATAATTATTAAAAATTGTTAAAAAATTAAAAAGTTAGTAGTTATAACTCTAGCATCATTTTTAAAAAAATACGGACCAATGACTCCTCTTCTGTTCGTTGTTCTGGCGTTTGTTTATTCACGTTCAAATGCCAAACCAAATTAAACATAAATTACCTCAATAAAAAACACCTGGTACATATGTAGATTTGTTCGTGGTTTATTTAAACTTATTAAATTTTAAATATTATATAAAACAATAAATGGTATAATAAAGTGAAATGTAAAAAATCGTACTCCTCATGTATATTTAAAAATAAAGGTGGAAATAATTTGCTTTAACAAAAAAGACATTTAAACTGCATTCGCTAATTAATTTGTTGCTTCAATACTGAATTATACTATATTTTAATACTCTCTTATGTTAATAGTTTTAAAAGTTATTTCTAAGTATGTATGTATAGATATTTTAATTTATGAATTTTGATTTTGATATAAATATTTGCCTCTGTTAAAATGTGTCTATTTTCGTATATGTGTTCACTTGAGCAATCATAAAATATATAAATACTAGAAAAGCCCGGCGCGCGTTGCTACGCCCCTTAATGAATAAAAATGTATTCTGAATTTATATTGAATATCAAGTGCAAAAAGCTAAAAATTATAACTTTCTTTTAATGGGCGTGGCACTGCCCACTTTTCTAATCACGAAACTGTATAGTTATGACAGCTCAATATGTGTGCAAAGTTTCAGGAAAATCGGTGAAGTTCAAATAGCTGAAAATGATAACTTTATCTATGGGCGTGGCACTGCCCACTTTTCTAATCACGAAATTGTAAAGTCATGACAGCTCGTTATGTGCGCAAAGTTTCAGAAAAATCGGTGAAGTTCAAGTAGCTGAAAATAATAACTTTTTTTTATGGGCGTGGCACTGCCCACTTTTTTATTCACGAAACTATATAGTCATGACAGCTCAATATGTTGGCAAAGTTTCAGAAAAATCGGTCTAGTGCAAGTACCTCAAAATGATAACTTTTTTTTATGGGTGTGGCTCTGCCCACTTTTCCAACCACGAAATTATAAAGTCATGACAGTTCAAGACGTGTGCAAAGTTTCAGAAAAATCGATCCATGGCAAGTACGTCAAAATTATAAATTTTTTATGGGCGTAGCCCCGCCCACTTTTTTAACCACGAAATTATATAGTCATGACAGCTCGATATGTGTGCAAATAAAATGAATGAATACAATTGTCATATACCGATAAAAATGTATTCAAAAGTAAATATATATGTATGTACGTGCGTACTTATGGACAAAACAAATATTTCTTTAGTTTAACCGAAATTAAATTTATTTAAATTAATAAAATACTTATGAATTATGTTTGTATGTGCAAGACCAGAATTAAAATATATACACAAATGTGTACACATTTATGTACATATCTTTATACTATAAATACATATAAATAAGTACATAAATTATCTTATTCGTAACATTGGAAGGAAAAATATTATTTTCATAAAAGAAAATTTATGGAATTTATTTTAAAAAGGTTTTAATTGCAAATGACATTTTTTGAAATAAAATAAAAAAAAATTTTGTTAAATTTAGTTTTCATAACATTGTTGTTCGCTTTTTATACCCAGCACCAAAAAAAATTTTGGGGGGTATACTTGTTTTTGTCATTTCGTTTGTAACACATCGAAAAATCCATTTTAAAGTATATATTTTCTAAGTCCTGGTATAATTTTAGGAAGATCTAGTTGTGTTCGTAAGGCTTGTTTGGTATTGAAAATTAGTCAAATCGGTATATTAAGAAGAGAGTTATAGATTGTAATTTTCAATACCAAATAAACCTTGTGTATAAGAAACATTCTGGCAAAATTTGAGCCTCTAGCTTTTTCCGTCCGACCTCTATCGTGCTTTCATCAGACGAACAGACGGACGAACATAGCTAGATCGTCAAAAAATAATTAAACCCCGATTCAGAATATATATATACTTTATAGAGTCTAAAATGGATATTTCGATGTGTTTCAAACGGAATGACAAAATGAATATACCTCCACTATTTTTTTTGGTGGCGGGTATAATAATAGCAAATCCAAGTTATGCAAAGAAAGTGATTCATATGTTAGTACTTATAAAGAGATTATTCCATAGTGATTACTGTTAATAAAAAAGTAATAAATTTTATTATATAAAAGTACATCAAATTGGTGGTGGGGATCTAAAATTGGGCACAGCCGAAGATAGTGGTGCTCTTTTTATTGTTTTTAACAAACAACGAAATTGGTGAGAGAATTCTGAGTGTTCGCAAAACAAAACTTGTCAATTTGTAAATATGAGTTTTTTTAAAAAGTTCTATTCTATGAAAGTTTTTGATTAATTTAAGAAAACTTGAAGCTTTAAGTTTTTGGGTTTTGCTATATCTACGCATAAGGAAATTAGTCTACAGCGCGATGTACGGTGTTCAAAATTTAAGGTTTTCTTTTTTTAAACCATATCTGCCTATGGTTGGAATATTACACGTTCTGGTATTAAACAAATTTATTAAACTTTATTGAAAATATTATTTCTGCAATTAAAGACAATATCCAAACAAATAACTTCATCAGGGACGACCCAAATATGATAATTTTCCTACAAAAGCTTTAAATATTCTGGCACAATTTGATTTCCCTAATTTTTTCTGTTCAAGCTCTATCGTGCATTCAACAGATGGGCAGACATAACTTGTTCGTCCTAAAGTGAAACCAGATCTCAGAAAATATATACTTTATGGGATCTAAAATGGATATTTCGATGTGTTATAAACGGAATGACCAAGTCAATATACCCCACACCATTTTTTTGGTGGTGGGTATAAAAAAACGTTAGAATAAAATTAAACTTTTAGTTAGAAAAATCATTAACAATTAGATTATGATGGAATGGGTCGACTGCAAGGCCAGAAATTTAACTGTACGGTGATTATTTCTTGGCGTTTTAAAAAGAAGACAAATCTAAATATTAACAAAGGATATGGAGTTCAGAACTTAATATGACACCAGTTTTACAATACGTTATATTAACACTTAGTACTAATGTCTTTGTCGGAATCGAATTGATTTTATGTTAAATTTACGAAAAAACTTAATTTTAAGAACATTTCAGTAGCGTTTGAACATAAAAATCGTTGATTTAAGCAACTTTGCACTGTATTTATAAAAATTGTGTGTTTACACATTTTGCATGGTTTATAGTTGCAGACGTACAAACATATGAACCCATGTATGCATGTGTATGACATATTTGTTCATGTCAGACATTTATTAACATTGTACCTCCTACAGACGCTTTCAATGTCTGTTGGTGTGGACATAAAATTTATTATTGAATAAAAGATTGACTGATTACTTGTATTATCTTTACATTTTAAAACAAACTAAACAGCTTGTTGACATGTTATATACCAATAAATACAAAAATGTTTTTATTTAAATAATATATTTATATTTACATACATATGTATGTTTGTATTTGTACATATGTACTTAAGAAACTTCGCATTTATAAATATCAGTCATTGTCCTTTCGAAGAATAATTATGTAAAGTATAATATTATTTATTTTATTATTTTTAGAATACGTAAAAAACAATTCTAAATTGGTATTAAATTGAGCTTTTAACGAAATTTACGGCCTTTAAATAAAAACCCATGGAATACCTGTCATAAAGTTTTTGTACAGAATAACTTACATATGGTGTAGGTATGGACTCATGTATGTATTTAAGGCGAATTGGAAATTATATTTATTTATTACTTCATCTTAGGCGCAGTGGATAGACAATGCTTTTTATACCCGCCACCAAAAAAATGGTGGGGGTATATTCATTTTGTCATTCCGTTTGTAACACATCGAAATATCCATTTTAGACCCCATAAAGTATATATATTCTGAATCAGGGTTTGATTTGATGACGATCTAGCTATGTCCGTCCGTCTGTCCGTCTGTCCGTCTGTTGAAAGCACGATAGAGGTCGCACCGAAAAAGCTAGGGGGCTCAAATTTTGCCAGAATCTTTCTTATAGACAAGGTTTGTTTGGTATTGAAAATGGGCTAAATCGGAATATTAGGAAGAGAGTTATAGCTCGAAAAGCAAGAGTAGGTCGAAAAAACCGTGTCCTTCAAACATCGAATAAGATGGAATTGTGTCCAAACGCATTAACGTACACTTATGAAACTTCGAATATATATTTCCTGAGTAAAAACAACATCGTTCCCCGAAAATTATCTAAATCTATGTATTAGGAGAGGAGTTATCGATCAAAATGTACGAAAATTTATACCGCACAGTGTATTTTTCGGTATATTTAAAAACAAAAACGTCATAAAAGCAACAAAATTTGATGTACGACTCTGAAATTTTGCACACTCTGTTTTTTGGTAAGTGGCTTGTTTGTAACGGAAAATCAATGTGCCACGCCCACTTTTACGCCCACTTCCCATATAACGTTTTACCTAAAATTCATATAATTTCTCTATTAATAAAGATTTTGGAATAATAAAGGGCTATATTGAAACACCTAAGTTGTACTCATTCGCAAAAATAACTTTGACACGCCTACTATAACGCCCACTTTTCACGTTATCTACCGTTAATGAAATTTAAAAGCTCATAAAACCGCCAAAATTGGAGGTATGATGATCAAATTTGCTGCGTATATTCCCCTATGCAATGTCATTACTGTGCCAGAAAATTAAGGTGCCACGCCCACTTTTACGCCCACCTCCCATATAACGTTTTACCTAAAATTTCTATATTAATATAGATTTTGGAACAATAAAGGGCTATATTGAAACACCTGTGTTGTACTTATTCGCAAAAATAACTTTGACACGCCTACTATAACGCCCACTTTTCACGTTATCTAACGTAAATGAAATTTAAAAGCTCATAAAACCGTTAAAATTAGAGGTATGATGATCAGATTTGCTACGTATATCCTTGTAATCAATGTAATTGTTGTGCCAAAAAGTTTAGGTGACACGCCCACTTTAGCGCCTACCTCCCATATAACGGTTTGTCTTAAATTCATGTAATTTCTCTATTGACAAAGTTTTTGGGAAAATAAAGGACTATATTGAAAGTTTGTTGTAAAGTTGTAAAGTTGTATTTATTAGCAGAAACTTTATTGACACGCCTACTTTAACGCCCACTTTCATTGAAAGACTACATTGACAAAAGCATTTTAGTAGCATATCGAAGTTATAAAGGGTGGTTAAATTTTAAGAACCGATGTTGAATTTAAATAAAACACAAATTATTTAGGAAATTATTATTTTTTCTTTTTGAAATTATAATATTTGTATGGTTCAATTATGCATTCAACAAAATATCGGCCAAATGGCCCCCCCCATCCTTGGCGCCACTCCTCTATCTGATAGTCCAAATTTTCAATGACAATGTTGATGCTCAATTGTTGACCATGATGATGAGTAGAGGTTGACTGCTCTTTTGACACACTATCGCAAAAACCAGCAGTGGTTCCCATTCAATGAACTAAGAAGGCATTCACAGACTTTCTAAAATTGGCCCTTACAATTTAGCCACCCTCTACAAAGAAAGTGATACATATTTTTATATTATTATCACACGGTGATTCAAAATATACATTCTCAGCATTTTGCTAAAACGGGAAATTTATTAGTAAGATTTTGATTTTTAAACTTCTATTACATTTTTCTTTTAAAAGATTTTCAAACGAAATAAGTTTTGTATAATTTTAAAATTTGTTAGCCATTTGTACATGAATATAAATTGTTTATAATGTTTAGAGATAATTTTTTTTTACTTATGTCAAAATTTTCCTAAATTCCCATTTTTAATAGAGCATAACTTCAGGTATATATAGCAAATATAAATTAGCACTATTTCGTAGATAAAACTCTCCTCTTAAATTCATGTAAATTCTCTATGAATAAAAATTTTGGAATACTAAAGGACTATATTGAAATATCTAAGTTATGTTTATTAGCAGAAACTTTATTGACACGCGTATTTTAACGGCCACTTTCATTGAAAGATTAAATTTACGAAAACATTTTTCTAGAATACCGAAGTTTTGAAAAAAATTATTATGAAATTATTATCATTTATTTTTATAACGATAATATTTGTATGCTTCAATTATGTATGGAACAAAATATCGGCCAAATGGCCCCCCCCAACCTAGGCGGCACACCTCGATCCGATAGTCCATATTTTCAATGACACTGTTGATGCTCAATTGTTGGGCACGATGATGAGTCGAGGTTGCTTGCTCTTTTGCCACGTTATCGTGAAAAACAGCAATGTTTCCCATTCAACGAACTAAGATGGCATTCACAGATGTTTTCACACTTCATACAGACCTGCTTTGCAGACATTTGTATATTTTTTACAATTCTTACGATTGTGAACGAATTCGAACGATTTTGATGACCAAAATAATCACGAAGTGCACAAAATGCATTTTGATTTGAACGCCCATTTTTATAAAAATCTTTAATATTTAAAAGCGTCTCTCATTGCGTATCTTTCCACGGTTCAAATTGAGTTAGTCTGAGATTGAGAAATGTCAAATGAAATACAAGAAAAAAGTTGAAGTTTAGATGTGGTTCACCTTAAACATGGGCCCTTAAAATTTAACCACCCTCTACAAAGAAAATGATACATATTTTATTATAAAGAGATTATTCTGTAGCGATTAACAAAATAATAAATATTGTGTTTTAAATGTACACAAAATTGGTGGTGGGTATAAAAGATTCGGCACAGCCGAATATAGTGCTCTTACTTGTTGTTTTATTATTTGGTGTAAAAACGCCACATACAACTGGCCGTGTGAAAGACATGAATTTTTCAAAATTAAGCCAGCCAAAGTCAATGATTGGCCTTGCACGTGCTATGTTGATGGTAATAGCAAAGACGCATAGGGAATTGGAGCCGCTTGAATTGGAATGGCAAATCGCTGAAAATCATCGGAATCCGTGGAAGAAGTACGTCTTCGCCTTTGAATCTGCCACCGATGATTGTTGCCTCAATTAAATTTGGTAAACAGTTTTTGATGGTCAATCTGGTTCCGTTGCATAATTTTGCTGCGTTTAAGTTGCGAATAAGAGTACCGGTGATCTAAACTTTAATGTTAGTACATGCGGTGGGATTCCGAGTGGTTCCAATGAATTAAAAAATTCAGTGGGATAATTAAAGGCTTGTGTCATCAATTAATGTGTCGGTAAGCGCAGAATATCTTGTGTTATCAAAAGATGTGAATATTTTTTGTAAATAAACCGAAAACTCGGATTTTTTAATGCAACATTTCGAAAGTTTTAAAATTTTGATATTGGATTATTATTAACGTAGGTTTTTTGTAAATATCTTCGGAACTACATAACCGATTTAAGAGTTATTGCAATATGAAAATTTTATTTTGCCACGCCCCTCCTCCCGCAGACCGGAAATCGAAAATCAGACTTCACAGCGTCACCTGCCTAAATTTTTTGAAGATTCCCTGAAAATTTCATCAAAATCGGTCCAGCCGTTTTGTACGTTACATACAAACATACATCCTGTTTTATATATATAGATGTAATTGTGGTAAAAATTGGTTTATAGTAATAATGAATTAATGGCGCAAAAGCTGCTAATACACGGCATGTTTTTACATCTGAGTTGGTAAAGATTTGTATTGATATGTAATTCTTTATGCCTGTCAAAGTTGTTGTTTAACACTTGTCAAAACAAAATAGAGCAGGCTCTAAATGAAATATTATCACATGAAATATCTGCTAATGTGTTTCACAGAAGCAATATTTTAATGCTAACACACGAAATGTTCATATTTACCAGTGGGACATTTTCCAAGTCAGATTTAAAAAAATATGCCATGTATATATGTTACTTAACTTGGCTTTTCCCAGCCAGAGATTAAAAAACATAATTTTTAACTGTAGAATACAAATTTTAATAGCAAATCAGTTTAATAAACCCATGCATGGAATCAATTAATTAAAATTTTATTATTATTGATAATGATTAGTGATAACAAAGTGGCATAAATATTAAATTTTTATTAATATAAAACTGAAAATTAATTGATAACTGATTTTTGATTAAGACTTTGTCAAAAGTCCACAGATTAAAAAAAAAATTAACAATAAATTTAAAAAATCTGAGATTAATGTAAACATTAACCCCTGTATCTACAAGCTAACACAGGTCCCTGTTTCGTATGCAAATAATTGTAGCATTTCCATGAATGATATACGGTAAACGAATCAAGTCCACACTGCTTTCAAAACAAACAAAACATTTTGATGCGTTGTTATTTTTAATTAATAATTTATTGTTGTAAGTGTAATTTATTATACATTCGTCCTTCTGTAATACCCTATATTAATTTTTTAAATCAACTTTCTAATATCTGCCCACAATGTTCGCATGCTTAGCGGGTTACAAAATACGCTAGTGTTATTTTGTACTGTTATAAAGCTTTGCTTGAAATTGCCATTTCTTGACCTAAGGTATCAAGGGCATATATAGCTTTGTTATTCCATTTGTAATTTCTACATATTCATTTTTGAGTCTTTATTTCCTGAAAGTTTATGACTTGGCGTGGCGATTGAGCAATGTTCAAAAAAATTTATAGCAAAAATAATTTTATTATAGATACTACAGTTGTCAGTAAATTTCTGGATACACAAAGAATAAAAATTTCAAGCAATAGCCTCGAAAATTATTTATTGATATAATCCATTTAGCACAATTTCAATACCAAACATTTCTGATGTATAAGAAATGTTCTGGCTCTATCGTGCTTTCAACAGACGGACGGATAAGACTAGATTGCCACAAAAGGAATGACAAAATGAATACACTGCCACACCATTATATTGATGGTGGACATACAAAACATCATAAACTTAGCTTTTAAAATAATATATTTTTTTCAACTTTATTGATGAAAATTTTCTTTTTACTTTAATATTTTTAGAGTTTTATTTTCTTTAATTTTAAATTTACCATCCCGTGTTATGACTTTTCATTCATATCCTCCTCAAATTGGCCAAAAAAACGAAATCATAAAAATGCGCAAATTGAAAAACATGTACAAAAATCAACAGTTTTATGCTTTTGGTTTTTGTGTCCTACCGCAACCTGTAGCATGTTGTGTGTTTAGTTTAATTACGGCGTAACAAACTCTTATATATATTATACATACTCTTAATTTACATTTTCAATACTAATATGGGAAATAATGTTTAAAAATATCCTTTTAATTATACTGCAAGTTCCCCCTTTTCACCATGGGGAAAACGCGAACAGTTTTAGCAGGTTATGCTATTTAATTCTTTTGTCATTTGCAGAAATTCTCTTAAATTTCCCAGTATTTTCAACCCCTTTTGGGTAGTTTAGAGATTGAACTTTCGTTCAGTTTTCTTTAACGTTTTTAAAAGTGCACAGAATATTTTTCATCCCTGATAAATATTTGCTCTTAAAAAGGACTTAAAACATCCCCTTTTTGTATATCAACAGGTTTATTGTTATATTTGTTGACACGTTGTCTTAGCATTTTGTTTTTAAGAGAATATTAACTTTAATTAAAAAAGTGATACATATTTGTAGTTATTTTTTCACGCATTAACAATTCATTACAGCATATAGACAAAATTTTATGGTTTTTGTTGGTTTTATAATGAAGTTTTTATATACTTATATATTTGTTTTTCCATTGTTTCTGTGGGTGGGTGTGTTTTTTCAGTTTTCAATACAAATGTTGAATGTTGATTATAATAATACATACATTGAACTTTTATTCCCTTTACGTTTATTGTTGTCATTGCTTTATCATATGGAATCTTTATATATAAAAGTGAAACTTTGTGTGTGTGTTAGCTATTTTCTCCGAAACTGTAAAGCCGATCAGACTCAAACTTTGGCAAGTTGTTGTACACATACCAGGGAGTGTTTATGGATGGAAAAAAGTGGGCGGGGCAACGCCCATAACAAATTAGTTATAATTTTTAGCTACTTGCACTTGACCGTTTTTTCTAATACTTTGCATACATATTGAACTCTAATGACTATATAATTTCGTGATTAGAAAAGTGGGTAGTGTTATCAAAAAAAAAAAAAGTTATCATTTTCAGCAACTTGAACTTCGTCGATTTTTCTGAAACTTTTTACACATTTTGAACTGTCATGACTTTATAATTTTGTGATTAAAAAAGTGGGCAGGGTCACGCCCATAAAAAAAAGTTATAATTTTGAGGTTCTTTCACTAGACCGATTTTTCTGAAACTTTGCACACATATTGAGCTGTCATGACTTTACAATTTCGTGATTAGAAAAGTGGGAAGTTCCACGCCCATAAAAAAGTTATAATTTTGAGGTACTTGCACTGGACCGATTTTTCTGAAACTTTGCACACATATCGATCTGTTATGACTAAATAATTTCATGATAAGAAAAGTGGGCGGGGCCACGCCCCTAAAAAAGTTTTAGTTTTGAGGTACTTGCACTGGACTGATTTTTCTGAAACTTTGCACACATATTGAGCTGTCATGACTTTATAATTTCGTGATTAAAAAAGTGGGCAGGGCCACGCCTATAAAAAAAGTTCTAATTTTGAGGTTCTTCCACTCGACCGATTTTTCTGAAACTTTGCACACATATTGAGCTGTCATGACTTTACAATTTCCTGATTAGAAAAGTGTGCAGTGCCACGCTCATAAAAAAAAAATGTTATCATTTTCAGCTACTTGAACTTCACCGATTTTCCTGAAACTTTTCACACACATATTAAGCTGTCATGAATATGTAATTTCGTGATTAAAAAAGTGGGCGGGGCCACGACCATAAAAAATTATAGTTTTGAGGTACTTGCACTAGACCGATTTTTCTGAAACCTTGCACACATATTGAGCTCTCATGACTACACAATTTCGTGATTAGAAAAGTGGGAAGGGCCACGTCCATAAAAAAAGTTATAATTTTCAGCTACTTGAACTTCATCGATTTTTCTGAAACTTTGCAAACATATTGAGCTGTCATGACTTTAAAATTATGCGATTCGAAAAGTGGGCAGCGCCACTCCCGTAAAAAAAGTTATCATTTTCAGCTACTTGAACTTCACCGAGTTTTCTGAAACTTTGCACACACATATTGAGCTATCATGACTATATAATTTCGTGATTAGAAAAGCGGGCAGTGCCACGCCCATAAGAAATAAGTTATTATTTTTAGCTACTTGCACTAGATCGATTTTTTTGAAACTTTGCACACACATATTGAGCTTTCATGACTATATAATTTCCTGATTGGAAAAGTGGGCAGTTTCACGCCCATTAAAAAAAGTTATAATTTTTAGCTTTTTGCACTTGATATTTAATTTCAATTCAGATTTCATTTTTATTCATTAAGGGCCGTAGCAACGCGCGCCTGGCTTTTCTAGTACATAATAAATATTTATGTGTCTTTTCATGTTTTAACTTATGAGTTAGAGGTATACATTTTTGTTTAGAAAATTTACTGTTCCTACGTGTTTTATAGATTTTAAACAATGTTTCTGATATAATCGCCTAGTATTCCAAACTTTTGTAGAAACGCGCTTTAAGTTTTGTCATTATATTATTAAAAAAAATGTTTTTTTAAATATAATCAAAAATATTGTATAAATAAAAATTGTGAATTAATTTTATAAAAAATTATAGTAATAGAATATATGTAGAATAAAATAGTTATAGAAGAGTTCACTCAAATTTTCTATGAATTGTGTCGAAACAAGTTTTGTTTCGTTTAAGTATTTATAAAAATTATAAAATATTATATAAATTAAAAACTGTTTTCTAAGTACTCTTAAACAGTTTTTAAATCTAAAATTATTTTTCGCAATTGTGTAATAAATATTAAATCTAAAAAGTAGACTAAAGCTTAGTTCATAAATTATACATGTATATATGTATATATTTTATCCGAATTTATATATTAAATTTATTGTAAATCATTTTTATTTTGGTTCAAGTTCAGTTATTCTATTATTTCATTTCCTAAAACATTTTCTAAGTTAAATTAAAATAATTTTAAGAATATTTTTTTTAAATTTTCCCGATGTTACCCGAGCAGAAGGCAATTTCGAAACCAGCTACGATTTCGTCATCAGCACTCTTTATCGGTATACTCATATGTAATTTGAAATAATTATTTACGTTACAATTCAATGGAATTAGAATTAGGGAATCTTAGTATTTATTTTTAAATTTGTCTTTCGTTTTCCAATCAATTATAATCGTAATACATTTGGCTGGAATTAGTGAACGCATCGTGTTTATGACATTCAAGTTGCCAATTGTGCCACATTTCATAATCAATTTTTAAAAGAAGTATCGTTTAATTTTCCTTATCTTTATATTAATATTTTGTTAGTTTTGTTGGGCTTGGGATCACTTTTTGTTTTTTATAAAAATATTCTTATAATAATATGCCGCTAACAAGCAACGTGTAGCTTTATAAGCTTCCTTATAGAAACTACAGGATAAAATATATATAAAGGGTCCGCCTAATAACCTTTTTTTTTTAAAAGGCTATAAAAAAAGTGTAGCTTCGGCTGTGTGGCACGTTGCGCCGTCCTGTTGAAAACAAATGTTGCCAACATCCTCCTCTTCAATTTTTGTGAACAAAAATTCATTCAACTTGGACCCATAACAATCACCATTGACTACGGCCACTCCTTGCTCATTTTCGAAGAAAAATGGCCCAATTATGCCTCTGGACCGAAACCCTCGCCAAACAGTAAATCGTTTTGGGTGTATCGGCTTTTCAATGTATGCATGCGGGTTTTCTGTGCCCCAAATGCGACAATTTTGCTTGTTTACATACCCGCCAACATCAAAATGCCCTTCATCTAAAAAGATGATTTTTTTTGTCAAAATCGGTCAAAGTAATGTCGCAATATTTCCCAGCGTTGTTCAAGCGTATACACAACCATATTCGTTCAGCGGAAGGATAAAACTAATTATCTGTAAAATCAGACATGAGCTAAGAAGTGTTACCATTCACGAAATAAGCACTAGTTGAAAAAAAAAAACGTTAGATGGCGGACCATTTAAATACTTACCTCTACTTACCAAATCATAGTTTTCAGTTTTCGTAAAACAACTTTGTAGTAAAAAAAAGAAAAATAAAAGAAAGGAATATATAAGAAATTATCCTATTGTGATTACAGTTACAGTTATACAAAAGCCTCAGCAATTCGAAATAAGCGGCTGGTCTTAAGAAAAAAGAAAAATCTTTATACGCAAAAATCCCAAACATTTTGGTGTACTCGGTAATGAGTATTTTTTCTTTTCTGTTTAAGGAAACCCCTCTCAATAAAAACCAAACAAGTAAGAGCACTATATTCGGCTGTGCCGAATCTTTTATACCCACCACCAATTTTGTGTACACTTCAAGCACAATATTTATTATTTTGTTAATCGCTATGGAATAATCTCTTTATTATAAAATATGTATCACTTTCTTTGTAGAGGGTGGTTTAATTTTAAGGGTCCATGTTGAAGGTGAACTACGCCTAGTCCTTAAATTTGTTTTCTGCATTTCACTTGACATTTCTCAATCTCAAACTTACTCAATTTGATCAGTGGAAAGATACGCAAATGAGCAACGCGTTCAAGTTATTCACATTTTTTATTAAAATGGGCGTTCAAATCAAAATGCATTTTGTGCACTTCGTGATTATTTTGGTCAACATAATCGTTCAAATTCGTCCACAATCGGGAGAATTGTAAAAAATATTTAAATTTCTGCAAAACAGGTCTGTATAAAATGTTAGAAAATCTGTGAATGCCTTCTTAGTTCGCTGAATGGGAACTACTGCTGGTTTTTGCGATAGTGTGGCGAAAGAGCAGTCAACCTCGCCTCATTATCATCCCTAACAATTGAGCATTAACATTGTCATTGAAAATTTGGACCATCAGATAGAGGAGTGGCGCCAAGGATGGGGGGGGGGCATTTGGCAGATATTTTGTTAAATACATAATTGAACCATACAAATATTATCATTATAAAAAGAAATGATAATAATATCCTAAATAATTTGTGTTTTATTTAAATTCAACATCGGTCCTTAAAATTTAACCACCCTCTATAACTTCGATATGCTACTAAAATGCTTTTGTAAATGTAGTCTTTCAATGAAAGTGGACGTTAAAGAAGGCGTGTCAATAAAGTTTCTGCCAATATATACAACTTAAAAATTTGAATATAGTCCTTTATTTTCCCAAAAACTTTGTCAATAGAGAAATTACATGAATTTAAGATAAACCGTTATGGGAGGTGGGCGTTAAAGTGAGCGTGTTACCTAAACTTTTTGGCACAACGACTACATTGATTAGAAGGCACCTCAATTTTCTTGCACAGTAATTACATTGCCTAGAGGCATATACGTAGCAAATTTGATCATCACACCTCTAATTTTGGCGGTTTTATGAGCTTTTAAATTTCATTAACGGTAGATAACGTGAAAAGTATAGTATTATAGTAGGCGTGTCAAAGTTGTTCTTGCTAATGAGTACAACTTAGGTGTTTCAATATAGCTCTTTGTTATTCCAAAATCTTTATTAATAGAGAAATTATATGAATTTTAGGTAAAACGTTATATGGGAGGTGGGCGTAAAAGTGGGCGTGGCACCCCAATTTCCTGGCACAGTAATGATACTGCCTAGGAGGATATACGTAGCAAATTTGATCATCACACTTCTAATTTTGGCGGTTTTATGAGCTTTTAAATTTCATTAACGGTAGATAACGTGAAAAGTGGGCGTTATAGTAGGCGTGCCAAAGTTGTTTTTGCTAATGAGTACAACTTAGGTGTTTCAATATAGCCCTTTGTTATTCCAAAATCTTTATTAATAGAGAAATTATATGAATTTTAGGTAAAACGTTATATGGGAGGTGGGCGTAAAAGTGGGCGTGGTACATTGATTTTCCGTTGCAAAAAAGCCTATTACCAAAAAGCAAAGTGTGCAAAATTTCAGAGTCGTACATTGAATTTTGTTGCTTTTATGACGTTTTTGTTTTTAAATATACCGAAAAATACACTGTGCGGTATAAATTTTCGTACATTTTGATAGATAACTCCTCTCCTAATGCAACGATTTAGATAATTTTCGGAGAAAAATGTTGTTTTTACTCAGGAAATATATATTCGAAGTTTCATGAGTTTACGCTGATGCGTTTGTACACAATTCCATTTTATTCGATGTTCGAAGGACACGGTTTTTTCGACCTACTCTTGCTTTTCGATCTATAACTCTCTTCCAAATATTCCGATTTAGCCCATTTTCAACACCAAACAAACCTTGTCTATAAGAAAGATTCTGGCAAAATTTGAGCCCCCTAGCTTTTTCGGTGCGACCTCTATCGTGCTTTCAACAGACGGACAGACGGACGGACATAGCTAGATCGTCATCAAATCAAACCCTGATTCAGAATATATATACTTTATGGGGTCTAAAATGGATATTTCGATGTGTTACAAACGGAATGACAAAATGAATATACCCCCACCATTTTTTTGGTGGCGGGTATAAAAATAGTTCAGTTTTAGTTTTATTATTTATAGTAAACAAAAAATAAAACACTGGTTAAGGATACTACTCGTATTCAATTGGAAAAAGCTTAGTAAGGGAAACTTTCGTAATTACAGCAGCCCTTTTCACTTTCTATAAAAATTAAAACTTCACACTTTTTGTAACCTAAAAAAGTACGCATAGGTGATTTAAATTTAATAGTGGAGAAAAGATATCTGGAACCAAAATTAATTGAAATTTAAAACATTTATGAACATTCCAATATATAGCTTTATGTATATAATCTTATTACAACGACATTTCATTACTGCAATTAAAGAACTAAGTGTACAAGTAAAATCATGAAATAAATTTTGTACGACCTACATATTTCGATTATGGAGCCGTTCAATAATCCCAGTTACTACTTCTTATGCCATGGAATGTGGAGCAACGGATTTTGTCAGAACAAGTGCGAATCGTTTAAAAAAGCTCGGGTTTATAAGTTAAATCGTGACACTTGCCAAGGAGATTCAGGAGGACCCTTACAGCTTAATGTAAGAGGACGCAGAGGCCAGAATCGTTTAAATTACCATTGAATTGATATAATTTCATAAGGCCTTTAATTCGGTAGCAGTTGTGCGAGTATACTTATAAGAGTGTAATAATATACAGATTGGATAAAACGTATTGTATGGAGAGCCAGTAAAAAATATGTAATAAATAAGTAATGCCGTTATTAGTATTTAATACATAAAATTATTAAACGTTTCTAAAGATTTTTTGTACATTAATCTTTGGATACGCAACAAAATTATTTCTGCATATGGTGTCAAAAATATAAATATTGATTGGCAAATACAATTTCCTCTATCCAGTCTACATATTCTGATACTCGAGTGTACAGACCGGGCGATTCCAGGGCGCAACCTTTACCAAATGATGTTATGCCAACAACGAAAGGTCTAGCAACACCATAGTTGTCAGTAGAGAATAATATTAATGGTCCACCGGAATCACCCTAAAGAATAAAATTAATTAAGTTTTTATCATGTTATATTTATATAAAGAATAAAATACTTTACCTGACAAGTATCTGTTATACCTTCCGGATCTTTTGCACAGATTTGTGTGTTAACTACTCCATGCGGCATTGATGGCTCCGCAGTGTAATGGTTAGAACAGTTTTTATTTGACTCAATAAGCAAGTAGGCTTTTAGTAGACTTTCAGAACTCATTCCGGCTAAATAAAAATATTAAAGAAAAACATATTTAAACTTAATAATAAAATATTTTGGTTGAGAATAAGGACTTGGCTAAGCTGACTAAACTTCAGCGATGATAGTAAACAAGATTAGTTTGATTTAAAAAATCTTGACTTTATAATAAGCTATAAGTAAGGATAAGTAAGTATATACATAAGTATTACTCCTACAAAGTCATAGGCAAGAACGTCCCCTTACCGAATCGTGTGTGTCCATAGCCAATTACTGTAACATAGACCTCATCCAATAAATATGAGCTCCATATACAAACAGGAGTCTCGTTTGTATCGTAACGTAAGCTTATCAAAGCAATATCATGATATGACTCATTTGTTTTATAGCCAGGATGTATTTCAACATTTAAAACAGGTATGGGTTTATTGCGTATATCACTTAGACTAGTACCACCAATTACGGCCACTGCGGGTGAAATTCTAAAAAACATTTTCAACTTTGTTTAAAATTCTTTAACAAACTAAATGTATGTAATGCACTTACCCGTTTAACGACGCACAGTGGGCAGCAGTCAAAACATGTCTTTTGGTAATTAAAACACCACCGCATTTATATTCGTACTCATCCGAATAAGCTAAAGATTTCCAGCCTAAAGCCACCTGAGGCATATGATAGTACTCTAAATTGTTATACAGGTGAATTGAAATCAATACTCACCATATAAGCAAATTCTTTATATTCAGCCGTATACCCATCAATAATGAAATAACTATGTTCTACTGTTAAAAATCTTACGTCATCCTGCATATTCGGTTTACAGTACACAAGCTCTATACCACCATTGAAAAAACATAAATTCAAGTTTTTTGCTGTTATTGCGGCTGGACAGTAGTGTAGATGACGACAAATTGCTTTAGAGCCATCTGAAAGCCTACAGTTGCCTAAAAATAAATCTTCTTTTGAAAATACTACTTTTGCTTCAATCTTGGAGTAGTCAAAGTAAACGATTGTTATTATTGTTGTGATTTTCATTATAAATTTAATTTTTTTCTTTCAATTTTAATATATTTAAAATAAAAATCATTTAATTTTTAAAGTATCTTGTTCCCATATCGACCCAGTGTTCAATTTTTCGAACAGTAAATTTTTCACCTTTTTTCTATATTTGTTCTGAGTTCAGATAAGACTAAAAACTAATTTATTTTAAATAATTATATAGTGTAAATGGTTAACTAAATATATAAAAATGGAAGTTGCAACCCACTTCACTTCCTCCTTTTATCATAGAGGGGTAGGAAAAACATTAATTTTAACAAATTTTAAAAATGGAAAATTATGTATAAAATATAAAAAATAAAAAAAGTGTAAATTTAGTTCTCTCAAAAAACATTTAATAACAACAAAAAAAGTTTTTATTTCTGATTTGTATTTATGTAAGATGACTTCAAAAAGCTGGGGCTCAATTCTCGTTCTGTGAAACTGTGAAATGAAAAAGTTTTTGTATGGTGGTGGTATGGTGGCACTATACGATATTACACACAAAAACTTTTCATTTCTTAGTTTCATAGAACGAGAATTAATACCCTGGGCACTATTAAGTACTCTGGTTTTCTTTTTGTCAAAAAAGTATACTATAATTTACCCACGAATTTGAATTAAAAAAAAAAATAGAGTTATTGATATACTATAGTGTACATACGTCTGCATTTAACTGAATAATTAATTTTCTATTAAAACTGAAACACGATCAGTGTAACTTTTAGAGGGAAAAAGTTTATTAAAAATCTTTCGAATCATAAATAAAAATTCGGGATCAAAACGTGTTCTTACAAAATATAAGCTAAGGGCAATAACTGATAGCTGGAGTGATGAAGAGGCAGAGCTAGACAAAGTTTGTATTATACCTCCAGATAAAGTGGATGAAAATACAGACGTAGAAGGTTTTTATGATGATTTCATTCCCAATCGTGATGTACCTAAAGCTTCAGAAGAACCTTATGAACTCAATGACTCTAATCAGAACGACGAATTTAATACTCTGCAAATGGCTGCCTCAATGTCGTCTGCAAGATACGCCCTTTTTTGAGCAACAAAAAGTTTATGCAATTCGGAATTTGGGAGGAAAATTTGTTTGTTGATGGACAAATCATGCATTGTGCGGGCAAATAGAATCGGGGGATCTGAGCTAAAAACCGGAAAAAGTTTGAAAATAGGACATCATGATTTTCAGTTTGACAGCAAAAACAATATTTTAATTTTCGGCTGGCAGGATAATAAAGAAGTTACAGTCGTTACCAACTTTGATCAGCTCTATCCCACTTGTCTTGTAAAAAGATGGAAAAAGTAAAAAAAAAAAGAAGTGTGATGGCAAAATAATAAGCACGGTAGCTTTTTAAATTATAACCAACCCATTCTATTGAGCAATTACAACAAAGAATTGGGAGGAGTGGATTTGCATGACAATGCGGTATAAAATTATAGTGTTGCAATTCGAGCAAAAATGTGGTATTGGCCTTTACGGTTCTCTACCATAAATTTTTCATTGATTAATGCTTGGAAACTTGACTGTTTCCGTCGTCATTACCAAAACAAAAGTATTAAAACACAAAAGGAATTTCGGGTAAAACTTGCGTATAATTTAATTGTGAAACAGCAAGAGATTGATTCAGCAAGTGAAGATAGTGCTAATGACTTACAAAGCCCATCAATAAATAATCTTCGTTTAAGAAAAACTAAGTATCTTTTAGTTAAAATAAAGCAAAATAAGAAATGAAGATTTAAGTACTGCCATAAACAAAGCTCTTTTTTATGCAAAAAGTGCAAAATTGCGCTTTATTCACATTGTTTTGGAGCATATCCTGAAGGAAATAAATAAATGTATTTAATTTTAACAATTTTGTTGTTTTTTTTTTTTTTAATAAATAATATAAATTATTCTCAGTTTATAAAAAACATTGTTTTTCCTTACTTACATTATATTCATACTTATGAACTTACAACAAAAATGCTAAATAGTTTCTCATGTTCGATTTATCTCAAACACAAAAAATCTAAAATAAATTGGAACTCAGATTCGTTTTGCTTATCTCAAATTACCAACCTAGTTGTATAAAGTTTGTCGTAAAAAATCTCTAGGACGATATGTGTTAAGCACTTTGTATTAAATGGTTAAATTTAATGCTTAGTAAATGGGTTAAAGACATCCATTTTGTCTACTTTGTTGTTTCAGGCACAATATGTATAATAAATGTGTTTAAAAAATGTTTTTTACATTAGATGTTTACTGCAGGATAAATCAAAATCATCAAAGGTATAGTAAAGAGTTGCTAATCCACAGAAAATTAGGTTAATAAAGTCTCCATAAAAGTTTTATGAATATTGCAGTTAGAATTTAAATCAAGCTTTGTTTTTAATCTTAATTAACAATGCATTTTGGTATATATTTTTTAAGTGCATTATTACTTTTGAACATAAAACGTTTATTATATTATGTGTAAGTGTTACTTGAAATTACTTTTAGAGCTCGCACTGTAAGGTGATGTTTGTGTTAGATATTATTTTTAAGATAGAAATTTCTGAGGTATATTCTTAAAAAGACTTTAAAGCAACAAGTTAAGTGAAAATCATCGAATCATGGTATCATTTTATCATCTAATTATTTAGTATCCTGGTTCGGCAAAAAACGTACCACCTCTGTAGTACTTACTGCATGCGTCTTAAAAGTCACTTAGTAGTGCAAATATGTATAAAACTAATAGACAAATAAAATTATGTAATAGCGCTTTAATTGGCTGTGGCAAATCTTAAAATCTTCACACAGTTCGTACCATCATGTAGTGTCACCAAAACTTATTGATAATTTGATAATTTAATTGATAGTTTTTTATACCCTTCACACAGTGAAAAAGGGTATATATAGGTTTGTCATTCCGTGTGAAATTTCTACAATTTTCATTTCCGACCCCATAAAGTATATATTTTCTGAAAGCTTATGAATAGGGAAGTCGATTAAGCTCTGTCAGTCTGTCAGTCTGTCAGTCTGTCCGTCTGACCGTCTGTCCGTGTGTATGTTGAAATCAACTTTTTGAAGCCCCCCGACATCGCTTGGACTCAGGTGAGGTATCAAAATATCAGAAATATTCGGGAGTAGATCGCTATTGAAAATCAGAAACATCGGTACATAAACAACTGAGATATGAGCAAAAACCCACGACCACCTCGATTTTTTTTTCACAAAAACAACATTACAACAACAACATATATACATACAAACGTGTATACTGGTTAGAGAAAACGTGGCATCGAATCCCAGCTGAGCCAAAAAAAATTTTTTTTTATTTTTTAAACATTTTTTTTTAAATTTTTTTTTTTATTTTTTTTTTATTTTTTATTTAATATATTATTTATATTTTTATTATTTTTTTTTTTTTAATTTTTTTTTATTATTTTTTTTTGTTTTATATTTATTATATATATTTTAATTATTTTTTAAAATTTTTTTTTTTTTTAATTTTTTTTTAAAATTTTTTTTTTAAATTTTTAAATTTTTTTTTAAAATTTTTTTTTAAAATTTTTTTTTTTTTATTTCGGACTTAGTGAAATCAATTCTTCTACCTATAAGGATTCGGAATATATTTACTTTATAGGATCTAAAATGAATATTTGTAATTATTTAAAATGGAATTATAAATTGTTACATTGTGTTATAGTGTGAAGGTTATAACTAGTAACAGCATTATATTCTGCTACGACAAATTTTTCAAACATCACAAATTTTATATAAAACAGTTATTATTTGTAGAAAACAGTATTTTGGAATTTCGACATACCGACATAATTTGCTTTGATTTCTTTCTTTATTTCATTGTTGTTATATTTGATTAAAAATCATTATTATTAGATAAAAGAGTTTACAAAATGCTAGTAAGCAAGACTTTAAAATATTAACTTTAATATGCTTTTAACTTGATGTTAAAAACATTATCACTTTTAAACTATACAACATTTACATCACTGTGTCGGATTCATGTGGACATATGGGTTATATATAAATTCTTTTGTTTAAGAAGATTTATGAAACGAAATATGATATTCTTGTATATAAAGGGTCCGCCATCTAACGTTTTTTGTTCAACTAGTGCTTATTTTATGAATGGTAACACTTAGCTCATGTCTGATTTGACAGATAATTAGTCTTATCCTTCCTCTGAACGAATATGGTTGTGTATACGCTTGAACAACGCTGGGAAATATTGCGACATCACTTTGGCCGAATTTGCCAAAAAAAATCATCTTTTCAGATAAAGCTCATTTTGATCTTGGCGGGTATGTAAACAAGCAAAATTGTCGCATTTGGGGCACAGAAAACCCGCACGCATACATTAAAAAGCCGATACACCCAATCACTGTTTGGTGCGGATTTTTTGGCCGATGTTTTGCGCCCTGTTTCAAAAAAAAAAAGTTATTTGGCGGACCCTTTACTTAAGTAAAGCATGTATCAGTAAGAATACAGTTTTCTATTTTAAAATAGAGATATCTTTTTTTTTTTAGATAATTGTATTGGATTGTAAAGAAACGTGTTCCGATTAAGTATGAAATTAAACATCAGTTTACATAAACTCGAGATTTCACAAAACCCCTAAAAATGTTCGCACGCAGTTAAATGACATGATTCTGCTGGTTAGTTAAAACAGAATTTCATGAGATTATTTGTTTTAGAAATCTTTACTGCAATAAATTAATTGTGTGGCAGGTGACGCCGTCTTGCTGCAACCACATGTCGCCCAGTTCCATGCCGTCCAGTTGAGACCAAAAGAACACCGTTGTCATGTTCCTGTAACGAATGCCATTAACAGTCACTGCCGCCGCCGGACCAAAATCCGCTGGTTGCTGGTTGTGTGTGCATTTGTTACTTATAAATTACATGATGATATTTTCAGCCTCAAATTTAAAAAATATTTTATATGCACGAAGCCATTCAGATGGAAATGCGCTTCATCGAAGGAGATAACTTTTTTCGAATAATTGGCGTTCTCTTCATTTTACTCCATTATCCGTTAAACGAATTGCGGGCATTATCCATGGTCTGCCGGTTCAAGCTTTTGCGTATTCTAAATTACACATGAAGGTAGAGGTATGCTGTCAAAACACGCTGTGTAGTGCTTCGTGAAACCTAAAGTTGTTGAGAACGGTGCCGAATTATTGTATTTAGATTTTCGACGATACTCTTGTTTACAACAGCTACTGTTTTTAAGAAACCAACCGTAGCGCGGACGCACAGGGTTCTTACTGTCCATAATCGATTAGTTTTTTTAATTATTTTTGACTACTCTTCGTATGGTTGACACATCAGATGCATTTTCCCGTCTTAAGATTCTTCTAAGTTTGCGAATGGTCTCATCATAACCATCAAATTTTTTGTATTTAGTTTTCACAATTATAACGCGTTGTTCTTGGTAAAGCATTCCATTTTTAATAATCGCAATAAACATATGAGACAGTCGCACATTTAGAGTAGCCACTTAAAAAAATTGCACTAAATTTAACAAGTTCATTCTTACTGAGACACCCTTTATATAAATAAATTTTATAATGTATTAAAGATATGCAACAATATTTACTTATGGCAGCAGAATCCCACTGGTCTCTAAAATCCATATTATTGTCATTTAAAACATAATTTAAATGATTTAAATTTACATCAAATTCATTTGTTTTGCCTGGAAAATACACTTTTTCATTAGAAGGTCTGACCTCCATTTCACTATTAGTTTCAACGCTTTCATAATATATGTGATGAGTTTCCGTAAAATTTGAAGTCGATATAATCACGAACAATAACATATAGAATATATACATTGCTTAAATATGTTTATTTTAATGTTTTGCTATTCGCTATCTTTATTAAGTTACCGAAGATTCTGAAAATTGTTTATGCCACTTTCAAGTTAAATTCTCAACTGTTTGGATTTACTTAAAGATTCTTTAATCAAACCATTGTAATGACGCAAATCACAACTCTATAGTCTAAAAGTATCTGGATTAATTTTAACAAATTTATGCTGCCCACTTACGTTCAATATAAACTGATAAGTAAAACTAATTTATTGATTAAGGTTTTCATGATTCCTTTTAAATCTTTTAAATTATATAACTATAGCCTTATTCAATTTGGAAATAAGAAGAATTTTTTAAAGCGGATTAATAAAATATTTTTTTTATTAGTCAATAAATTGACTTTATATGACAGACATCAATATTTGAAGATAATTTTGGGATGAGTTTGGCTTGGCTACAGTGCATTCTAGAAAACTGTACTGCAGATGAGACACTCGAAATATGATTGACGTTCAAAATTTCAGAATTTCAATTACATGCCAACGTTTTGATGACAAACACTTGCATAAAACATAATAATTGTTAAAAGTCTCAATGCAGAATATAAATAAATTGAGAATTATAAATCTTATATATCAATTTAATAAAAAATATAATATCTGTTAACACTGAATAGAATACTGTAAATATCGATCATTATTACATTCCCTAACTTAAATTCGAATTTCGTTTATTCGTCTACCAAACTCAACTTACCTTCAAACACTCGTAAGAGAAAACAGTGTTGCCGGTCCAAAAAAGTTATTATATTATTACCCATTAAATGTTTTATTGCTTTGTTTTTATTAAAATAAAAATGAGAAAAACAGTAGTATATCTTAAATAATAATCGGCTAATCGTCCAACACTAAGACGTGTTGGAACACCATTACGAAAAATTTTTAAAATTTAGTGATTGTAAAAAAAATTGCCCTTGCTTTCTAAAATGGCTTCTATGTATATAATCTGACGCACTATATATAGGTACATTACAATGCATTAATAAGAAAAGTACTAAAATTTTAGTAACAAAATGGTATTTAAAGATCACACAGAATATTCACGCAATGTTTTAAATGTTGATTTTTTTCATTGAACATAAATTTACTAATGTACCAAATCTAACTATTCTGCACATAGAAATCAGTTGTATATAGAAAGGCAGATAAAGTGAATCATTTGTTTTTTTTTTCAGAATAAACAACGGCATAAAATCACCAAGGGCAGGTAAAACGTAGGGTTAGAAAAATACAAGTAAGAGTGCTATATACGGCCGTGCTGAATCGACCCTAAAATTATAACTTTTTTAGTGGGCGTAGCCCCGCCAACTTTTTACCACCCATAAATACTCCCTGGAATGTGAACAACAACTTGCTGAATGTTTGAGTCAGATCAGCTTTTTGGTTTCGGAGTCTACAGCTTACACATAGGGTTTCACTTTTATATATATAGATTAGATTTTTGAATTTTTCGACTTTTCCGGAGGGATTTTCCGAAATTTTCTTTTGTAAAAGCCTTGTCCTTGAAAATACTAACAACTGACAAACAATTTTTCTCATTTTACGAATTACTATATATTTTTCACACCATATTTATATATATAGATTCTGCGATGTCACCTTTAACTGCTATTCTAATCTGGCAAGCCTAGTTGTACTCGTTATTATGATATTAAAAAATTTATAACTGACCATCTTTGCCATCATGTAACATCTATATTGTCACCTTTAAAACATGGTTTTCGAAAGAGTTGTTCGACTGTTACAAATCTGTTGCAGTTTACTACGCTTGTAACTCGTGGTTTTATTGAACAAAAGCAAACTGATGTCATTTACACCGACTTTAGCGAAGCCATTGATAAAGTTAACCATAAACTTCTAATAAATGTATGATATAATGGGATGAGATGTAATGTTCGTTTTAAAAATATTATCTCTAAACCAATAGCCATTGTTTCTGGTAGTCCTCAGGGAAGTCATCTTAAATGTTATTATGTATGCTGACAAAGTTAAAATATTCCTAAGTTATAATAATTACGCCGATCACACCCTCTTACAAAAGGATATAGATGCTTTTAATGTATGGTGTAGATTTAATTTAATGGAGCTTAAACCTGAAAAATGCAAATATATGTGTTTCTTTCGTAGATGTTATATTACAGTTAATTATGTTTTAAATGGTTATACGTTAAAAAGACTGGAATTCGTCTCCGATCTTGGAATCTTATTAGATGCTAAACTAAATTTTATTCAGCATATTTCTTTAACTGTTAATAAAGCACGTGCTGTCCTTGGATTCATAAAAAGTTGGCCGAAAGAGTTTACTGATCCATATATAACAATACAATTGTATATTTCTCTTGTCAGGCCTATTCTTGAGTATGGTTCAATAATTTGAGATTCAACTTACAATGTTTACATTAATAGTATTGAATCTGTGCAAAAACAATTCCTGCTATTTTTTCTTCGTGGCTTACAGTGGAATTCGTTAAACCTGCCGCCTTATACTAGTAGACTTGCACTAGTGAAGCTGAAAACTTTAAAAAGTCGAAGAACAATGCTAAATGTTACTTTTGTTCTAAATTTATTAAAAAGATGTATATGCCTTGATTTCCTATTAGCGAATATCTTTTTTAATGCACCATGCCGTTCTACACGTCATTTTTGTCCGTTATCAGTCAAAGTTTTCAGAACGAACTATGCCAACTTCGATCCGTTTTTGAGGATTTGTACGGAGTTCAATAAACTTTATTAACATATTGATTTTTTCTTTAAATGTTAATATTGTAAAATGTAAAATTATTTTTTTTTAGAATAACTAATACTAAACTATTTCTATGTATTGCTTTATAGTCTGTAAGGATCTAGAATCCATAGAATTAAATAAATAAATAATTAAAAAAAATATGAACTCAACAAAAAACAAGTGGGAATATATACGGCCATGCTGATGCTGATAATAACCTTCACCAACATGCTTATATCATAATTAAGCTTAGAATTTTGATTTCATTCTATTACCATTTTGCTTATTATTTTGGAGGCTATATTTTATTTTGAATTTTTACAAACTTTACCGTATTCTACTAGTCTTTAATTTGATATCCATATTGATGGGGTTAAAAAAAACTTCCGCCATTCTTTGATCCTAACTTTCACAGTGTCTACTGTGATGCCCATATCACTTACTTTTGTTTGTAAATTTTAGGAAAAACACCGAAGCATTTATATTTTTGTGCTTATATCTCAGTTAGCTTTAAACTGGTTTGTCAATTTTTCTCGGTAATAATTTTTGAGGCTACGGTTTGTATTCTGGCGTCTTTAATATGTTTACAAATTAATTAAGATCTTCAGTAATTTGATATATTTAAAAAATATTTAAAAAATTTTTTTTTGCCTATAACTTTGTCGGTTAGTAACCGATTTATCCAAAATTCCTAGGTGAAAAATTTAAATTTTTGTGTTAAAAAAATTGGAGAAAAGAGGGGCAGTTGTGTTTGTCTTTTCCCGGATATTTGCAAAAGATTGATACTACATACAGATCTTAATAATATGTGGGGGCTTCTAAATAAAAATTGATATCAACCAAGACACGGAAAGACGGCCATAGACTCTCCTAGTCATAACCTTTCAGAAAATATATATGCTTTATGGGGTTGAAAATTAATACTGTAGAAATTATAAATGGATTTGCAAAGCTATAGCCATTGGCAACACAGGTGAATGGTATAATTAATAGAAAATAATAACAAAGTTAATTAATGCGAATATAAATACATGACGACAGGTTTTATTGCAATTGCGTCAAACACAAAACGCTTTTTGTAGTTTATTTTTATAATCAAATTTAAACATTTATAAAGACAGAATTTAATAAAACTTGAAAGCAAAAAGGCTGTTATGCAAAACTTTCTATAAATACAGAATATATTTGAATTTGTTTATTAGTTCCTTATAAGAAAAAAACCAGGGACCGTATATAACAGTTATACAGAAAATGTTGAAGTCAATCGAAACCAATAAGGTCATTTTTGTATTAAAGTTCTCCTTCAGATTTTATGGTGATCTTAAAAATACGATCTCAACTCTATAGTAACTGTTATTTTTTAAAGAAAAAACAAATATAGTTCTGTTAAAATAGAGAATAAATAAGTTTAAGTATGTCATTCTTCTTGTAATTTCTTCAATATTCAGTTGAGTTCATATAATGTATATATAGTCTAAATTCATATAGATAGAGAAATTTATTTAAAGTCCGTGTGTTCGTGTGAATATTGAAATCAATTTTTGTTTTAAACCCCCACGTATACTTCAGAATCAGTTTATTAGATATGATTTTGAAAATTGTCTAACTTGTTAGGGCATGTTTTGTATTTCCCTATCAGATATCCTCTAGTTACAGCAACATTATCAGAAAAGTCGATGTGTACAAAGAACTTATTTACCTTGGCACAAATTCTTCTAAATGGATCAAAGTAAATGTAGTTTGGAAATTTTATATCAAAGCTGCCTGTTAAGAATACTGATGCATATTTTACGTTGAAGATATGTAGAATCAATTTTACCTTGAATTAGATTCAGGACAAATAGAATATTGGAAAAAATTCTTCGGCTTTGTAACATTGGGAGCGCAATGAGTAACAAACGACTTCGATATGACGAAGTATTGGGATTCCAAGTTACGAAGGCAGAACAGCAAAAATTGTTTTTGTACTGATTCAAGTTTTTTAATATAAACATCATATTGGGGATCCCAAATTACTGATCCATATTCCAGTAAAGGTCTTACCAATGACGTGAATAAATTTTTTGACACATAAAGATTATTAAATTCCTTATCCCAACGCTTTATGAAACTTAATACTCCATTAGCTTTAAATACTGTCAATTTTACATGCGAGTTGAGATTTATTTTTACATCAAAGAGAAGTCCAAGATCCAAAAACGAGTCAAAAATAACATTTAAATTTAGAGCCATTTAGAGAGTAAACATTTAAAATCGGTGAATATCTGCAGAAAGTCATAGATTTGCATTTTGTTAAATTCAATTATGTGAATAAAATACTTAAATAAATAATTAATAAATTATATATAATATTAAAATACATTGAACAACAAATAAATAAAAAAACAATAAGAGTAATTAATTTTTTTTTTAAATTAACCTAAAAATGGTTATTAACCATATAAGCCGTAACATGCTTACTCTTCATTAGTTTATGTAAATCTCACTGTTTATGCATTTCTTTTGTTAGTGCAAGTCTGATTTGATGTAAATACATACATATACGCTCAGAACGAAACATTTTTTTACTGTTAGAATCCTGTTTTTATCATTCTTGACGTACAACAATATTACATGTACATATGACATGCCATTAATCAACTACCAAGTGTAAATAAGAGAATGATTAAGAAAAGTATGTTTCACAAACAATTTGTGTATGTTTGCTTGTAGTTTGATATTTACAGCTTTGCAAAGGGTATTTAAAATTTGACACACCGAATATAGCGCTCTTACTATTTAATTAGGGGCTATTGATTTAATGTTTGATTAAAAATGATGTACGCTTTTTTACATTTGTGAAAATCGATTTTTGCAATTAGTGACTATTATTTAAAATTCTTCTAATTTGTATACATTTATAGACTTCTAAAATTAGACAATATTAATCCAAGTTTAGTTTGAAAATTATAGAGAGCGACCAAAAGTTTTTTTTTTATTTTATAGTAATTTTTTAATTTTCTAAGTTATAGATATAAAACTTGGAAACTATGAACCATAGATCTTGACTGAGATAAAGATAATAGGGGAACTATAAAATATTTTATTTAGATTTTAAATAAACTTATTAATTGGAGGTAAATAATATTTCGAAAAGAAGTAAATAGTTCGCTATGTCTTCACAGAGCTTTTCGATTTTTTTTGAAAAATTTATATATATACATAAGTGTATATATGAGGAACAAGTGTTCATAAATTTAATAAAAAATTTATTGGGTATTAAAACAAGTAAGAGCACTATATTCGGCTGTGCCGAATCCTTTATAACCATTACCAATTTCGTGTGCTTTTATAGCACAAAATGTAGTATTTTGTTATTAACTGTAATCGCTATGAAATATCGAATAACTTTATACTAAAATATGTATCACTTTCTTTGTCTAACTTCGATATGCTAGTAAAATGTCTTCGTAAATGTAGTCTTTCAATAAAAGTGGACGTTAAAGTAGGCGTGTCAATAAAGTTTCTGCTAATAAATACAACTAAGATATTTCAATATAGTCCTTTATTCCTCCAAAAACTTTGTCCATAGAAAACTAATAGGAATTTTAGATAAAACGTTATATGGGAGGTGGGCGTAAAAGTGAGCGTGTCACATTTATTTTCCATTAGAACAAATCATTTGACAAACAAGCTATGTTTGCAAAATTTCAGAATCGTACATCTAATTTTGTCAGTTTTATTATGTTTTAAATTTTGAATATACCGAAAAATAAACTGCACAGTATAAACTTCTAGTACATTTTGATCTATATCTTCTTTTCTTTATGCATAGATTTAAGCAATTTTCACGGAAAAATATTGTTTTTACTCAGGAAATATATATTCGAAGTTTCATGACTCTACGTTAATGCGTTTGGACACAATTCCATATTATTCGATGTTGAAAAGACACGGTTTTTGACCTACTCTTGTATTACGAGCTATAACTCTCTTCCTAATATTCCGTTTTAGCCCATTTTCAATTATAAACAAACCTTGTGTATAAGAAATATTCTGGGAAAATTTGAGCTCCCTAGGTTTTTCGGTCCGAACTCTATCGTGCTTTCAACAGACGAACAGATAAACAGACGTAGCTAGATCATCATAAAATGAAACTCCGATTCAAAATATATACATATATATACTTCATGGTGTCTAAAATGAATATTTCGATGTGTTACAAACAGAGTGCCAAAAAAATGGAGGGGGGGGTATATTCATTTTGTCTTTCCGTTTGTAACACATCGAAATATCCATTTTAGACCCCATAAAGTATATGTATTCTGAATCGGGGTTTGATTTGATGACGATCTAGCTATGTCCGTCCGCCTGTCCGTCTGTTGAAAGCACGATAGAGATCGCATCGAAAAAGTTAGAAGGCTCAAATTTTGCCAGAATCTTTCTTATAGACAAGGTTTGTATTGAAAATGGGCTAAATCGAAATATTATATATATATGTTCCTCTAACTCCCACTGGAGTATAGGGCGCCAATAATTGCAGATGTCCATCTGACTCGGTTTTGAGAAATAGACCTTAATTCGTTCCAAGATACACCCAGTTGATTCATTTCGGATTCTGTTGAACGTCTCCATGTTATACGTGGCCTACCGCTTTCTCTACCATCTTGATGAAATGGGTTCCATCTAAGATCTTGCTTGGACACATTATCATCATTTCGACGGAGAGTGTGTCCAATCCACTGCCATTTCCGTTTAAGTATCTCAGTTGCTACTTCCATTTGCCTTGCCTTTAGTAACAGCTCGGCATTCGTTATTGTTTGAGGCCAAAAGATACGTAATATCCTTCTTAGGCAGCGGTTGACAAATGTTTGCAGACGTTTTGAGATGCTGTTGGTGACTTTCCAGGTTGTACACCCATATAATAGGACAGACTTGACATTTGCCTCAAAAATTCTAAGTTTAGTGGATTGAAAAATTTTATTACTTTGCCATACTGGGGCTAGTATGCCAAAAGACGCTCTTGCCTTGTTAATTCTAGCATCAACATCAAGTTCGGACCCTCCATTAGGTGAGATTTCACATCCAAGATAACAAAATTGTTCACATGCATCAAAAGTTTGGTTATTGATGATCATTGGAACTGCTGTTGTACCAACACTTAGTGTTTTCGTTTTGCCAGCGTTAATTTTGAGTCCTGTGTATTGCAGTTTTTCCTGCAGTTCTTTAGTTGTGTGTCTAAGGTCATTAAGATTATGCTAAAGGAAGCAGATATCGTCAGCATAGGCCAGGTAATTAAGATATTGGCTATTGATTTTCCATTGTATTCCTTGCCTTTTATTCTCAATACTATTGAGAACATCTTCCATAACGACAAGAAACAAAAGAGGTGATAATTTGCAGCCCTGACGGACTCCGCTTTCTACCATGAACGGGTCAGAAAGTTTTCCCTTATGGAGAACAAAGCATTTTGCATGGTTATAGCTTTCCTTAATAATACCTATTATTTTTTCGGGTATATTTCTCTTTCGCAGGGCGGACCAAATACATTCTCGATTAATTGAATCGAACGCTTTCTCAAATCCTATAAGTAGAAGATGTAATTTGGAATTTGGAAGGAACTCAACTCTTTGTTCTATAATAATGCGTAGTGAGCTAACATGGTCTGCGCACGAGGAACCACTGCGAAATCCGGCTTGACATGAGCTGATCGGTTGCTCCAAATGCTCTTTGATGCGATTTAATATTATTTTTTTATCGAAATATTAGGAACAGAGTTATAGCGCGTAATTCAAGAGTAGGTCGAAAAAACCGTGTCCTTCGAACATCGAATAAAATGGAATTGTGTCCAAATTCATTAACGTAGAGTCATGAAACTTCGAATATATACCTCTTGAGTAAAACAAAATATTTTTCCCTAAAAATTTCTTAAATCTATGCATTAGGAAAGGAGTTATAGATCAAAATGTACGAAAATTTATACCGCGCAGTGTATTTTTTAGTATATTTTAAATTCAAAACCTAATAAAACTGACAAAATTAGATGTACGACTCTGAAATTTTGCACAATTTACTTTTTGGTGAGAGGCTCTGTTGCAACGGAAAATCAATGTGACACGCCTACTTTTACGCCCACCTCCCATATAACGTTTTATCTAAAATTCATATAATTTCTCTATGAATGAAGATTTTGGAATAATAAAGAACTATATTAAAATATCTTAGTTGTATTCATTAGCAGAAATAACTCTGACACGCCTACTATAACGCCCACTTTGCACGTTATCTACCGTTAATGAATTTTAAAAGCTCATAAAACCGACACAATTAGAGTTATGATGACAAAATTTTCTACGTATATCCTTCTAGTCAATGTTATTGCTATGCCTAAAAATTAAGGTGACACGCCCACTTTTACGCCCACCTCCCATATAATGCTTTACCTCAAATTCATATAATTACTCAATGAATAAAGATTTTGGAATAATAAAGGGCTATATTTAAACACCTAAGTTGTACTCATTAGCAGAAATAACTTTGACACTACTAATATAACGCCCACTTTTCACGTTATCTACCGTTAATGATATTTAAAAGCTCATCAAACCGACAATATTTGAGGTATGATGATGAAATTTGCTACATATATCTTTCTAATCAATGTAATCGTTATGCCGCAAAATTTAGGTAACACGCCCATTTTAACGCCTACCACCCATATAACGGTTTATCTTAAATTCATATAATTTCTCAATGAATAAAGATTTTGGAATAATAAAGGACTATATTGAAATATCTAAGTTGTACTCATTCGCAAAAACACTTTGACACTCCTACTATATCGCCCACTTTTCACGTTATCTACCGTTAATGAAATTTAAAAGCTCATCAAACCGATAATATTAGAGGTGTGATGATGAAATTTGCTACATATAACCGTCTAATCAATGTAATTGTTATGCTAAAAAATTTTAGGTGACACGCCTACTTTAACGCCTACCTCCTATATAACGGTTTATCTTAAATTCATGTACTATCTCTAATGACAAAGTTTTAGGAAAAATAAAGCACTATATTGAAATATCTAAGTTGTATTTATTAGCAGAAACTTTATTGACACGCCTATTTTAACGCCCACTTTCATTGAAAGACTAAATTTACAAAAACTTTTTACTAGCATATCGAAGTTTTAAAGGGTGGATAAATTTTAAGGGCCGATGTTGATTTTAAATAAAACAATTATGTATTTAACAAAATTTTGGCCAAATGGCCCCCCCACCCATTCTTGAAGCCACTCCTCTATCTGATGGTCCACATTTTCAATGACAATGTTGATGCTCAATTGTTGGGCATGATGATGAGTCGAGGTTGACTGCTCTTTTGCAAGACTATCGCGAAAAACAGCAATGGTTCCCATTCAACGAACTAAGAAGGCATTCACAGATGTTCTAACATTTTGAACAGACCTGTTTTGCAGAAATTTAAATATTTTTTACAATTCTCCCGATTGTGGACGAATTTGAACGATTATGTTGACCAAAAGATTCACGAAGTGCAAAAAATGCATTTTGATTTGAACGCCCATTTTAATAAAAAACCTGAATAACTTGAACGCGTTGCTCATTTGCGTGTCTTTCCACGGATCAAATTGAGTAAGTTTGAGATTGTGAAATGTCAAGTAAAATGCAGAAAACAAATTTAAAGACTAGGTGTATTTCACTTTCAACATGGGCCCTTAAAATTTAACCACCCTCTACAAAGAACGTAATACACATTTTATTATAAAGAAATTATTCAATAATGATTAACAAAATAATAAATATTGTGCTTTAAATGTACACAAAATTGGTGGTGGGTATAAAAGATTCGGCACAGTGCTCTTACTTGTTATCTATAACTACTTTACTAATGCATAGATGTAAGCAATTTTTGGGGAGAGATATTGTTTTGACTCCAGAAATATATATTCGAAGTTTCATGACTGTACGTTAATGCGTTTGGATTCCATTGCATTTTATTCGAAGTTCGAAGTACACGGTTTTTTCGACCTACTCTTGCATTACGAGCTATAACTCTCTTCCTAATATTCCGATTTAGCCCATTTTCAATATCAAACAAACCTTGTCTATAGGAAAGATTCTGGCAAAATTTGAGCCCCCTAGCTTTTTTGGTGCGACCTCTATCGTGCTTTCAACAGACGGACGGACATAGCTAGATCGTCATCAAATCAAACCCTGATTCAGAATATATATACTTTATGGGGTCTAAAATGGATATTTTGATGTGTTACAACCGGAATGACAAAATGAATATACCCCCACCATTTTTTTGGTACATTTGACGAATTTTGCAGAAAAAATTTTTTTTCGCCATTAAATTGTTAATAACTCCGAAATAGTAATAGATTTTTGGTTAGTTTAAGCGGAATTTTCCAGTGCATCTTGTGATCCTCCTGTTATTAAAATCGGAGAAGCCGTTTTCAGGTTATCACAAAATATATTAGAAATCCCAACGATATAAGGGGTAAAATATGCCACGCCTTTAAAAGAAAATCCTTACCTACTAGAGAAAAACGGAAAACAGATTTGAATTAAGAGCATCAAAATCCATATAAATAGTCCATATACTTTTATTTCTAGGGTAGACAAAACAAATTTTTTTGCGCAGTGTAATTTTTTCAAAATCTGCCACTAGACTTTTTATATCATACTATTTACACCTAAAACTATCAAAAAACTAAAACTTTTAATTAAAAAACACGTTTAATAATTTTGGGCAGCTTTTCAGGCCAAATACTCCTCTGTGTGACGTTTATTACTAGTCTGAACAAATCGATGGCTCGTCTACACGTAAAGTAATGTAGAAATTCTCAATGTTTCATTGTAAGACGTAAGGCCATTATTACAACTTGGAATTAGTTAAAGGTAGGATTTTATCGGCCGGATAAACAGTTATCCATTATTAGATTTTCATTTTAATCTAAAGTAAGCGGTAAGTAAAAGACAAGTTTATTCAACCTGGCGGGTTAAATTAAATTTGTAATAATGGTAAACTGCATATTCTTCCGAGAAAATCCAACATTTAACTAACGCCAAGTTGTAATAATGGCGCTAAGGGTCATTATTATAACGTGCCGTTAGTTAAAGGCCGGATTATGTCGAACCGATAAATCGTTTTACTTTATACAGCCTTCATTTATTATCTTTTTATCGATTAGATAATAATATTAATGGTAAGTTAATAAAAATTGAATTGTAATAATACAAACTATTTATTGGGCACACAAAATTTTACCCTTAACAACTAACGGCACGTTGTTATAATGGACCTAAATTTAAGGAAATAAATGAATAGCAAATCGAAGTTACACAAAAAAAGTGATAAATATTTTAGTATAAAGAGATAATTCCATAGAGATTACAGTTAATAACAGAATAATAAATTTTTTGGTATAAAAGAACACAAAATTGCTATTATTTGTTTGTTTTAATTGGTCTAAAGATTTGTAGTAACGCAAAATTAAGGTAAATAGCATATTTTAACGCCCACCGTCATATATCACTTAATCTTAAATTCATATAATTTTTCTATGGACCAAGATTTTGGAAAAAAATATACTCTATATTATGATATCTAAGATAAATTAATTATTAGAAACTACTTAAATACGCCTACCTTAACGCCAACATCTCATCAGATATCCTACAATCAATAAAATTTTATAGCTCATACATCTTACAGAATTAAAGGTATGAAGATGATATTTAGCATATATAGCTTTTAGGACAATGTAATGTAATTATTTATAATGAGAGAAGTTAAAGGAGACACGCCCATTTTGAAGTGGAATTTATGAGAAGAAAGTCTTTCAACATACCTGCTTTAACGCCCACTTCTCACATAATTTACTGTTAGTGAAATTTAAAAGATCATAAAAGAGCCAGAAGTAGATATGTGATGATGAAATTTTGCATTTATACCTTTTTCGTTAATATAGCTATAGTTCAAAAAAAGTTATGTTAGGCGTGTCCACTTTACTTCCCAAATCCCATATAATGCTTTATCACAAATTCGTATATTTTTTCTATTGGTAAAGATTTTGAAAAAATAAAATACTCATTATTGGAAATGATAGCAGAAATTATTTTGACACGCCTACTTCTGACATAATTTACTGTTAATTAAATTTAAAATCTTGAAAAGATAATTAAAATTCTCAAATATACCAATCTGGTCAATGTGACGGAAGAAAAACGGCTGCTGAACAATATCGATTGTAAGTAGAAGTTAATGGCCAATTCATGGTTATTTCATATGAAATAACTCCCAATTTTTTTTGGGCCGCTTTTCATTTTTTTTGGAAATTATTTCATTTTTCATTTTGGGTTTTCAAATTATAAAAAAATCTCCAATGAAATAACACCGAACAAATTTTTAAAAGTCGAGGCTTGTTTCATAGCGTGTATAATTTGGGTGTTTCTTCATTTTGTATTCGGGGGTTTTTTTCATTTTTAAAGTTGTTGGTTTTTGGGGGTGTATTTGCTTGTAAATAAATTATATAAAAATAGGCCTTTTACAAGAAAACTTTTAGCCTGTGAATATATTACAATATTTTTCGAATGTTTACAGATATTTCCATTTGTGTTCATATTGACGAATAGAAAATCAATAAAATGCTACGGGCATTTTTTCAAATACGTAAATGATAACGTTCTGGATTTGGATGGTGCGACCTTCGTGACGGACTACGAAATTAGTCTACGGACGGCAATAATGATTGTTTTCCCTAAATCAAAAGTAATCGGTTGTTAGTTCCACTTCTGCCAAGCAGTGAGGAGGTACATAATAACAAAGTGTAACTAACTGGCAGCATTTATACATACAACGTATATTTTCTCCATCTTGAATGAGCAACCATTTTGTTTTTTTTGACCATCCTTTCTTACGTATATTATTTATTTATGTACATGAAAATAATTTTTCGGTAGTTGGGTTTCTAAAATAGATATATTGGAAATATTAAACAATTCTTTGTCCATACTTCCTCAAAATATGATTATGGCACACTTTCGAAGTTGCATATATCCTTATTATGAAGAAGACGCCTGCGGGCCTCCACATGATTCATTCCAATAATTTTTCGATTTTGCTGTTGGTCCATATTGACTTCATAAAATCCAAAGTGACACTGACTGTTTTATGAATTTCGGACATAATTTCATTTTTGTTGCTGATGGGGCTTATTTCATTGGGGGTTATTTCATTTTCATCATTAGGAGTTATTTCATATGAACAAGTCCTTAATGAAATTTCAGAAAAAATTTTTCCATAATCACTCAATGTCGCTAATTTTTTGTTTATTCAGTAAATTAGTAGAGATGGCCACGAAGATTTCTTCCGCATCATATTTAAACACACTATAAACGCCAAATGACTTAAGGTATCATGTAACACAATCCCTTTATTCATTAAAAACAAAAGATTAAACTAAACAAAATTGCATACATTTGTGTTTCAAAAAGCTTTTCTATGAATTATGAATATAAGGGAACATTGTCTACGACAATTCTTTCAACAGGGAATTTCTGTTTTTTATTTGTGTGTGTGCTTTATGACTAAAGATTTTTAAATTTAAAAAAGCTTTTATTACAGCTACAGGCATATGTATGAAAACTTTAACCATAAAACAATATCTGAGACAAAAACCATTTAACAATATGAGCTTTAGAAGTATTTCTAAATAAAACTTACAAATAAAATAAATTCAAAAGTTAGATTGCACTAAAAAACATGAACCAAAATGCAATAATACATGCTTAATTAAGATTAAGATTAAAAAGTAAGACTTAATTTTAATGTGTAATATACATACTTACATATGTATTTTTTATACAAAACACTTTTATTTAATTTGCTAAAAAAAACAAAGTACACAAAATAGATGTCATTAGCCCATTTACTATTTTCTTCTAATACAAAGTGCTTAAGCGATAAGAACAAAATACGTAAACAATTTGGTGATTTTTATTTTAAATTAAATATAAAAAGAGAAAAATTACCGAATTAAAATGAAAAACACTACAGGAATATTAATCATTGTTAACTTTTTGTGCAGTTACTCTAAAATTGAAGCAAAAATTGTATTTCCAACAGTAGATGAATTTTCAGACAACTGTAAGCTTCCAGATGGCTCCAGAGGAACTTGTCGTAATTTACAATATTGTCCAGCTGCCATAACAGCCAAACAAGTGAAGGTGTGTTATTTCGATGGTGATATAGAGTATGTCTGTTGTAAAGAGAATATGTGGAATGATGTTCAGATGAGACCGTTCACAGCAAATTGTGGCGCTCGGGAGCCACGTTTTGAAATAATAAGTGGGTATACGACTGAATATAAAGAATTTGCTTATATGGTCAGTAGTGGTTTTAATAAATCTGTATAACAACTTAATATAATTTTATTTGTCTCAGGTGGCTTTAGGCTGGAAATCTTTAGCATATTCGGATGAGTACGAATATAAATGCGGTGGTGTTTTAATAACCAAAAGACATGTTTTGACTGCTGCCCACTGTGCGTCGTTAAATGGGTAAGTACATTGAATACATTTCGATTGTTTAAGAATTGGTAATAAAATTATAAATATTGTTAGCATTTCACCCGTAACGGCTATAATTGGTGGCACTAATCTGACAGATGAACGCAATAAGCCCATACCTGTTTTGGATGTTAAAATACATCCTGGCTATAAAACAAATGAGTCATATCATGATCTTGCTTTGATAAGTTTACGTGACGATGCAAACGAGACACCAATTTGTATATGGGGTTCATATTCTTTGGATGAGGTCAATGTTACTGCAATTGGATATGGACACACACGATTCTGTAAGGTCTCATTCATGCCAATGACTTTGTAAAAAAAAATTGTATATACTTATTCTAACTTATAGTTTATTCTAGAGCCAAGACTATTTTAAAAGCCAAGTCCGTATTTTCAAATCTAAAATATTTTATTATTAAATTCAAAACTATTTTTTTTTTGCTACTTTATTGTTCAGCCGGAATTAGTTCTAAAAGTCTTCTAAAAGCCTACTTACTTATTGTATCAAATAAAAACTGTTCTAAAGATTACACTGCTGAGCCTTCGCTGCCGCATGGAGTAGTTGAGACACAAATTTGTGCTAAAGATCCCGAAAGTATAAGAGATACTTGTCAAGTAAACTAATTTATAATAAAACACGATACAATTTTTATTAATTTTACTCCTCAGGGTGATTCCGGTGGACCATTAATATTATTCTCTACTGACAAATATGGGGTTGCAAGACCCTTCGTTGTTGGCATAACATCATTTGGTAAAGGTTGCGCCCTGGAATCTCCCGGTGTATACACTCGAGTATCAGAATATGTAGACTGGATAGAAGGAATCGCCTTTTCCAAGCCATAGTTATGTACTTGTTACCATATTCAATAACAATTTTATAGTTTATCCAAAAGTTTGTTTTATAAAAGTTAAATAAATTTGAAAATTTTTTATTCATTATTCATTACATATGTTTGATCTTTGTTGTTCTGCTCTGTTAAAGAGTTATTAAAAATACTAATAAAGTTGTATTTTGTTTACTGAAAATAGTCTCTCCATACAATACGCTCAATCCAATCTAAATATGAATACACTCGTGTAAATATACTTGGATAACCGCTACGACAGTAAAGGCCATATGAAGTTATGCCAATTAATTGGTAATGCAAGCGATTCTGGCTTCTACGTCCTCTTACATTAAGCTGTAAAGGTCCTCCTGAATCTCCTTGGCAGGTGTCACGATTTAACTTATAGTCCCGAGAACATATTTGACTTGATATTATTCCTCTTTTTGTTTCTGGCAATTCGGGCATTTCACGGTTGCATTCGTCATTGGGCACAATGGTCATATTTAGCTTTGTCAAGCGATTAGTACGTGCTCTTGCAAAATCTGTTGCTCCATATCCCATAGCATGAGCAGTGGTAACTGGAATTGTTGGTTCGGTCCATAATCGAATAGGGCGTACAAATTCAGTTAGTCTGACACAAACAATGCATATTTATAATGATTGAACACATCTTAAATAAATGTATACCTACTGAACTTCTTCCCTTAATTGCAGTAGTGCAATGTCGTTGTAATAAGAGTCAGCTCTATATTTGGGATGCACATAAATGTTTTTAATTTCAATTAATTGTGGTTCCAAATAACTTTCCTCTACCAATAAATTTAAATCTCCTATGCGTACTTTTGTTGGTTGTAACCTAAAAAATGAGAATTTTTTTTTATTTTAAAAACTTCTGTTGAAAAGCGATAAGAGCTCAATATTTTATTCATACCCTGTAAAGTTGGTACAGTGGGCTGCTGTAATAACAAAAGTTTCACTTATTAAACTTCCGCCACATTTGTAAGCAATTCTTCCAATTGAATAAAAACCTATTGCTGTCTGAAAAAAATAAGTTAACAAAATATATTGTTTTTATTTATTCGAGCTTAAGATCACTTTTTTTATAAAAATTTTTTTTAAAAAAATTTTTTTTTTAAAAAATTTGTTTTTGAACAATTTTAATATTTTAATTGTTAATTGTTTTAAATTGTAAAAACTTTCCCTGAAGAAGCTACCCAATGTGGTAGCGAAATATCGGAATAAAAAGATAATTTTTATAAAAAAAGTGATCTTAAGCTCGAATAAATAAAAACAATATATTAATAAAAAAAGATCGAAGAAATTTACATAATATAAGTTAACAAAATTATTTAATAAATTCAAATCAATGTTTAATTTTCTGTTTGCTGCGATAAAACTAAATAATACGGGTATTCGTTTAAACTGGTATTGTTAGTAGTTCTTAATTTGTTTTTATACTCGCCACCAAAAAAATGGTGGGGATATATTTATTTTGTCACTCCGTTTGTAACACATCGAAATAACCATTTTAGACCCCATAAAGTGTATATATTCTGAATCGGGGTTTGATTTTATGACGATCTAGATATATTTGTCCGTTGAAAGCACGATAGAGGTCGCACCGAAAAAGAAAGGGGGCTCAAAATCTTTCTTCCAGAATCTTTCTTATAGACAAGGTTTGTTTGGTATTGAAAATGGGCTAAATCGGAATATTAGGAAGTAAGTTATAGTTCGTAATGCAAGAGTAGGTCGAAGAAACCGTGCCCTTCGAAAATCGAATAAAATGCAATTGTGTCCAAACGCATTAACCCAGAGCCACGAAACTTCAAACATATATTTCCTGAATAAAAACAATATTTTTCCCCGAAATCTATGCATTAGGAAAGGAGATATAGATCAAAACGTATGAAAATATATACCACACAGTGTATTTTTCGGTATATATAAAATTTAAAACAAAATAAAACTGACGAAATTAGATGTACGATTCTGAAATTTTCCAGGAATTGCTTTTTGGCAAAACGCTTTATTGTAACATATAACGGTTTATCTCAAATACATATAATTTCTCTATAAATAAAGATTTTAGAATAATAAAGGACTATATTGAAACATCTAAGTTGCATTCATTAGTAGAAATCATTTCGACACGCCTACAATAACGCCCACTATTGACGTTATCCACTGTTAATGAAATTTAAAAGCTCATAAAACCGACAAAATTAGACGTATGATGATGAAATATCCTTCTAGTCAATTTCATTTTCATGCCGGAAAATTTAGGTGACACGCCCACTTTTACGCCCACCTGCCATATAAAGTTTTATCTTAAACTCATAATTTCTCTATGAGTAAAGATTTTCGAATAATAAAGGACTATATTGAAACATCTAAGTTACATTCATTAGCAGAAACAACTTCAGCGCGCCTACTTTAACGTCCACTTTCATTTAAAAACTACAACAACTTCGACACGCCTACTATAAGGACCACTTTTCACGTTATCTACTGTTAATGAAATTTAAAAGTTCATACAACCGACAAAATTAGAGGTATGATGAAGAACTTTGCTACAAATATCCTTCTAGTCAATGTCATTTTCATGCCGGAAAATTAAGGTGACACGCCCACATTTACGCCAACCTCATATAATTTCTCTATAAATAAAGATGTTGGAATAAGAAAGGAATATATTGAAAAATCTAAGTTATACTCATTAGCAGAAACAACTTCGACACGCCTACTAAACGACCACTTTCATTGAAAGACTAAATTTACGGGATCCCGGGAAATAAAAAAGGTGGCTACGTTTCGAAAGCAGATGTTTGTGCTCATATTTGATCTCGAATCTAGAGAAAAATATTTTTGTCAATAAAAAATATTTTTACTCAATTTATATTTTAAATTTAGGTTTCTTTATTAATTTTTATAGTTTTATAGTGTTTCTTTTTCAAACTTATTTAAACATTTTATAAATATGGGGGTATTGTTTCTTGCACACTTTTTATTTTTAAAACTTAAATAACCAAAACCAGATGAGATAACTATATTTTTGCTAGTAGCCTATTAACAAATACATGCATACATATATGTCTATATGTGACATGCCTAAAATTAATAAATTAAATTATTTTCATTATTTAAAAAAAGTTATGTTTTATTTTTTGATATCTCATAAAATATACTGTATCACAAAATGAAACTTACAGGAAGTGGAGACAAAAAGTGGCCCTTAACATATATTTTGTTAAGAATTTCAGAAAGATACGGGATCAAAATTTAAATTTTTAATATAAAATCTGTAATTTAAATCCCTTAAACGCTCATTTTCTCTGGTTTAATTTTAGTCTAAAACAAAGAATATTGCTCAAGAAGTTCCGAAAACAAAAATTAATTTCTTAGTCAACAGAAAAGTTGAATTTTTAGATTTTCAAGTCACTGTATCTCGACTGTGAGTCCTGATAATGTGCAAAATTTTTCCCCAAGTGAAGTCCAAGTGGTCGCTTTATTTTATATTTTTTAACCCATAAGCGCTATTTAGCAAATATAATGAGTCCCCTAATATTTTTTCTGTGATGGTGTACTCTGTGCTTATATGCACATATGTATATTCAATTCCCTTAACCCATTTACGCCGGATAAAAATACCTTAAAGGGGAGACATTTTAGAGAAATTATATTTTAAGTTAGATGAGACATATCGAAAATCTGGTTTGACAAGCGGAGAGACAACAAATCGAGCCACACAAAACAGTTTAACGAGATTTTTTAGTATTATATTTTGTGGAAAAATAATTAGGTAAACATACGAAAATTTGTAATGTCAAAATTTTTTAAAAGAAACGGCTCTAAGAAGAGGGGGGAAAGGAAAATTATATAAATTATATAGGACCTGTATAGACCTATATATGCTCTATTATGAAAATAATATTTACCTTAGCTGCTCCACTCATATGGAATATATGAAAACTAGAACAGTATGGGTATTTTAATACCGACTTAGACACAAGACGATTAACAAAAAAATAAGTTTGAAGTAAAAATCAAAATTGTTCATAAATATCAAGAAACAACTTTATTTTGTATATCTGCAAGTTTACGTTTAAAATTATTGGTTTATTTATTATTGTACAAAGCAGTCCTTTAGATGTTAATCTACATTACATTTTGTGAAGCCGAATTCTACAGCGTTTATATTTACCAATCTTATTCATTGTTTGATTAACTTTAACTGTGCGTCTTGCACTTTGTTGTGTATTTGTGGAAACTTTGCCACTTTGTAGCCAAATCGTATCGGTTTAGATCTAATAAATATTTTTAAGGAATAGTGACCGTCATCTACCGAAAGGTTGTGATCAAAAACTCCAAATTGCATATATTTTTGTTGAGCATCTTTTGCAAATTTATCACTGACATTGAGATTTTTATTATTACAAACGTTTAAGTTTTTATTTACAAACTGACACCCTAAAGTGGATTGATTTGATTTGGAATGTGATCTGATAGTTGGCAGAGTATTATATTCCGTAAGATAAAGAATTTCTTAGGTGGGTTTTTCACCAACATGGTAAGAAGACCAGACACATTCTTTTACATACATATTCGTACTCTCACGATCATTTTCATGAATTTTTCATCCTAAAAGTATTCCCATAATTGAAGTGGTGTGTAAATACCTACGGAAAATACACAGATTTCCAGGCTTATATAACTCTACATTTCTTATAAATATTCTCGTACAATGTTTTTTGGAGTTTGATTTCGTTATCTATGGGTTGTTTTTTTTAGTTGAATTTTTTGATTTAGTTAATTTAATTTTTTTCAACTGGTATATGATTCCTTGGTTTTGATGTTAATGCCTTAACATAAACGCTGTCAATGTCAATATCTTTTAACTAATTCTTTGTTTTTGCTACCACCGGTGGTAAACCGACTTTTTGATACAATGTTTATATTCTTCTAGTTGAATTCTTGTTGTGATTATATAAATTTCATCTGCTTTTAGTTCTATCAAACTTCTTCTATGATTATCTCTTTTCTTTAGCTCGGCCTTGTAAAGCTCAAATGTTTTATTTATATATATAGAGGGGTGTGTATATAGGTTTTTCGTTCCGTCTGAAAGTATCGTCTCTGGAGATATTCATGAAAAATTTTGGACACATTGGTCACTAAACGGAAAAGTTATAGGCAAAAACTATTTGAACAAATATATATTTTTTATATATATCAAAAATTTTTAAACTCTTAAATAATTTGTGAACATGTTAAAGATACCAAACATCGTAAAAAATTATTTTTAAAAAACATAAATAAATCGGTTTAAGACCAACTGGGATATTAGCAACTGCTTCTGTGGTTTTCCTAAAATTTACAAACTTTCACATTCTATACAACAGAGAGATCCAATATGGAGATTTAATGAAAGGGCTGGAGTATTAAAATATAGTTAGATATTAGAAGAAGAAAATTTAAGATGGGGTCCGAGATTAAATAACAAATATATGAGTCAAATACGGTAGTTACGACTTTGTCCTCTTAAACCCTTATAATATTGGTATCAAACAAGTAAGAGCACTATATTCGGGTGTTCCGAATCTTTTATACCCACCACCAATTTGATGTACTTTCATACCGCAGAATTTATTATTTTGTTATTAACAGTAATCGCTATGGAATAATATCTTTATACTAAAATATGTATTCTTTGTATATGTTCGATATGCTAGTAAAATGTTTTCGTAAATTTAGTCTTTTAATGAAAGTGGACGTTAAAGTAGGCGTGTCAATAAAGTTTCTGCTAACAAATGCAACTTAGATATTTTAATATATTCCTTTATTCGTCCAAAATCTTTATTCATAGAGAATTATATATAAGTTTAAGATAAATCGTTATATGGGAGGTGGGCGTAAAAGTGGGCGTGTCACATTTCTTTTCCGTTAGTACAAAGTCTTTGACCAAAAGCAACGGTTGCAAAATTTCAGAATCATACATATAAGTTTGCCAGTTTTATTACGTTTTAAATATTGAATATACCGAAAAATACACTGTGCTGTATAAATTTTCGTATGTTTTGACCTCTATGAATTAGATAGATTTTGGAATTTTTTTGGGAAAAAATATTTTTTTTACTCAGGAAATATACATTTAAAGTTTCAGGACTCTACGTTAATGCGTTTGGACACAATTCCATTTTATTCGATGTTGAAAGGACACGGTTTTTGGACCTACTATTGTATTACGAGCTATAACTTTCTTCCTAATATTCCGATGTAGCTCATATACCCGCCTATAAAAAATGGTGGGGGTATATTTATTTTGTCATTCCGTTTGTAACATATCGAAATATCCATTTCAGACCTCATAAAGTATATATATTCTGAATCGGGGTTTCATTTTATGACGATCTACCTATGTCCGTCCGACCTTCCGTCTGTTTATGATTAAAGAACAAAATGAATATAGCCCTACACTTTTTTTGTTGTGGTTATAAAAATAAAAAGATAATAAACTAAAGTCTCTTTTGGTGTTGGAAAAATTAGTTGTGTTTATTAAAGGGCTGTACTAGTAAATATTGTGTTCACAAGTGTGAGGGTTCTAAAATATTCAGCAGGGCAAACGGAATATACTCTTGCTTGATCTACTTTAATTTCTTTCTAATATAATTTTTCATTTCGTTGGCAAGTTAATATAAATAAGATTTAAAAATTTAAATTAACATAATTTTTTTAAAATATAATTACTACTAGTTTTCATATAAATTAGTATTAGGCATCATAGATTTAACTAAAGATCATTTAAAAAATTCAAATAAAAAACATAGATTTCTTAAGACAGTCGGGTTTTCCATAAACATTTCTTATCTCCTAATGAATATTCAATCAGCTTAATATTATTTTTAGACGTCAGTTTTAATATGACAATTTATATGATTTCACAAGTTCAAGGGAATTTTTATTTTTTAGTTTAAAACAATGTAAATTTAAGAAAACTAACAACTTGTATAGAAATTATAATAAACATACCATATGTGGGTATTGTCCGGGTGCTGCCAAAATACGACCATTGAACTCTGCGTCATTAGCATCATAAGCTGTGTCGGATTCATGCGGAAATACGCGTTGTATAAATTGCGCATATTCTTTTGTTTAAGAGCATTTATGAAACAAAATGTAATGTTGTTGTATATATTTAACTATATACTTACATGCATACGAGTATTTTTTATTAAAGTAATTTAACATAACTTACTTATTTCACATACTCTTAAATTTGATGGTGGTGTAGCTGCATCCACTATCGATGGTGGCGGTATTCTTTGAGGCTCTTCCGTTGTACTTTCTATGGGATTCCTTCTGTTTGATGCTGATAACAAACGTATTTTTTTTCTCTCATCAGATTCCTCACTAGAGCTGTCTTGCGAATTTCTTCTGTTTGCAGAAGAAGATGTGAATGATATAGATATCCTTTTATCGTCTTCTCTACTTAGGTTTGGTTTTCGATTGATAACTCTTCTTCTCCCGGACGAAAAACTATTATCACTTGCATCGTTTGCCTTTTCATTGTTTGATGCAGATAATAAAAGTATTTTTTTTCTTTCATCAGATTCCTCACTAGAACTGTGTTGGGAAAATTTTCTATTCCCAGAAGACGATGTGAATGATATAGTTCTCCTTTCGTCGTCTTCTTTACTTAAGTTTGGTTTTCGATTGATAACTCTTCTTCTCGCGGACGAAGAACTATTGTCAACTATATCGTTTGACTTTTCATTTGAACTAGATACACTAACCGCCGCTACTCCTTCTCTTAAAGAACTTATAACGGAATTAAATTCACGTCTAGCAGCAGCCTGTTGGTCTCTAAAATCCATATCACTATTAGTTAAAACATTATTTAAACGTTTTAAGTTCACTTCAAATTCGTTTGTTTTGCCAGGAAAATACACTTTTTCATTAGAAGGTTTGACCTCCCTTTCACTATTAGCTTCAACGTTTTCATAAGATATGCGTTGAGATTTTGTAAAACTTAAGGTCGATATAATCACGAGCACTAACATACAGAATATATTCATTATGTAAATATGTTTATTTCAATGTTTTACTATTCAAAATCTCTATTAAGTTACCGAAGAATATGGCAATTGTTTATGCCGCTTTCAAGTCTAGTTCTCAACTGTTGGGATTTGCCTAAAAATGATTAAATCATACCATCATATTGATTTATAACACAGCTCTACAGTGTAAAAGTTTTTGGATTCATTTTAATTAATTTGTGCTGCCTACTTATATATTAATAGGCAAGTTTATTTCATTTAACACAAATTACGTTTATATGATACAACCTATTTTCATAGAAAATATACCATATTGCAAATGTGCATAATTTTGATTTATATCGGTTTTATATTACAGGAGTTATAAGCGTTTATAGTTACTACTTGAAAGATAAGCAAATCTCATGTATATGTAACAAAACAAAGAATAAACAACGTAATTCGTGTTTATACAGATTGTTTATGCAAAAACAGTACTTTATGTGTATGGTATTAGAAGAACATAGTAGATAGGGAGTAATAACTTTAACTCTCGTTTAAAAGATGTTTTGTTGTTTATGTTTTCTGTTTATGCATAAACATTGCTTTATGTATAATGTATTACAAAAACAAAGTAGAGGGAGTGAAATTATTTCTGTTCTCATGTTCACATTATATTGAATCGAGGATTGTTTTTCTGATTGAGCGATTTTTGGGAATAACATAGAACTTAGTTGGGACAAGCAAAGGGGCCGGGTTCTGCTAGTTTACATCAATTCACAAGTTAAACTAATTTTATGAGTTAGGTTGTCATGATAAAGGGAAATTTTTTTAAAGCGGACCAATTTAAATTAGGACTTTAATGTTTAAACATATATTTGGGTATTTGGGAGTTGGGACTGGCTGAAGAACAGTGCATTTTAGAATTAAAATTGTTGACAATTCTTTAAGCATTTTTAATTTTAATCTAAGAACAGTTAATCCAAAGGCGTTAAATCGTATTATCTTAGTTGAAAATTAGTTAGGTAAGTTCAAGAAAATTGAGTTAGCAAGTCATTTGTTTTAGTAAGTCAAGTATATGACGAGACATATGATATATGATACCTCTCTTTTCCATCAACATTATTTTAGTTTATGATATATCCAGTTGGGAACCCAAAATAAAACAGTTTTCATACGTCATAAGATTGAGAAGGAAATAAAGCATAAGGACAGTAAAGCTATACATAGATAAAAACGCCGAAGTTTCACTATTTTATGAGGTATTAAGAAAGTGGTGTGAAATCTAAAAATTATTGCAAAAAAGTCGTCATTTTGTTTCTTCTAAAAACTGAATAAGTGACTGTAATACATAAAAGTGTTAATAGCACTTTACATAAATTAAAATTTGTTGTCTTGTGTAAAAAATATTTTTACACAAATGGTCCTTTTTTGTTTTTGTAATCTAAAGCTTATCAAAATGACTTATAATACATATGTCGTTTTGTAAATAACTTACTGTGTTTTGTTGTCAAAATATTCTTTAGTAGAATGAAAAAAAAATCAGAACCAATTAAAATAATTTTTTGTTTTTAACGAAAATATAAAAAATAATAATTAATTTGCCTATAATTGTCACGTTATATTTATAAATTTTAAGTTTTATTTTTAAAATCAAGCTCAATATTCTGCGATGTCACTTTCCACCACTATTCACATTAGGCCATTCTACTTGTACTCATTAGTATCATATAAGGTTTACAAATAAATGTTTACATTTAAAACTAATTAGTGTAGGGTACACATACATACTTTTAATAAAAAGAAAAGAATAACAAAATTAATTAATGCGAATATTAATAAATGGCGACAGGTTTAATTGCTATGTTTTAAAATTTTTTTGCGTCAGATACAAAACGCTTTTTGTGGTATATTTTTATAAACAAATTTAATCGACCGTATGCTAAGTTTTAAAATCCAGCTTCTGCAAAAACTATTTTCCGAGAATTTTTTGTTAAATAAAACTGGCAAACAAAATAGCAATTATGCATAAATTTCTATAAATAAAGAGTTTATTTTTAAAATTCATATAAATTGAATTTATATATATAATTGAATTGAAACCATTGTTCATTATAAAAAACAAAAATTTCGGTTTAATATACGTTTGACATCTTTTGTAAATGATATCATTGTAACGTTGATTGGTAACGCATCATAGTTTGGTTCTATCTACTTAAGATAGATCTGGTCGTTATTTTTTTTTGGACGCGAAGTAAATACTATGCCATTGTTGGCAAAAGGAAATAAAAGTATTAAATCAAATAAAAGCGCTATTTCGGCCGTTATAAATCTTTTATACCCTTCACACAGTTTGTATCATTGTGTACATACCTAGCCAAAAAAGTTGGATAGAATGCACACTGAATTATATTTTCAAGACTTCCAAATAAATAGTAAAAAATAGTTTATTTTAAATGACTACCTAAATGCGAAATCATTTGTAGTAAATGATGAGCTTAAAAATAATGCAAAATATAATGCAAACTTTCTTTAACAATTCATGTAAACAAATAAAATCGACTTATGAAACATCGGATGCTTTTCATCAAAGTAGCTAAAATTTTTTTCTAGAGGTTGCCAAAGTTCAAAATTTTTTTTCCCTTGCTTAAATCTGTGTTAATTTTATATGTAAATATATTAATTGCAAAAAGTTAATTTTTTCATATTCTTTAAAGTTACGCCCATGTGCATGAGTTGAATAATAATAATAAGGATTTTAATACCGAAATTTTCAAGAGTATGACCGACATTCGAGTGTTACTAGCATCTTCAAAAATTATTTAGAAGCTAAGATTGGACTAAATATCTTCACAAAGACGTGTTTTATATACGTTGAATAAAAATGTAAGAAAAAATGCAAAGATTTATTTGGGGCCTGAGCTAAATAGATTTTTGCTTAAAAAATTTGGTAAAAAAACAGATGTACTAGTGGTTTTTTGTTTATACCCCAGTAACTTCTATGAAAATTTTAAAAGTTGATCAATTACAATGATGACTGAATCAAGATTTTTTGTAAATATTGCCAAGGAAACATATTTTATATACACGTAACAAACTTAGACAATCGTGGCTTTTCGCCCATAACTTAGCCCGTAATATGTACACTTACAAAACTGGATTTCACTACCAAAATTTTAGAGTTCATATCTGATAAACTGATACCATATCATATCAAGTTTACGTGGGGGCTAAAAAACTTGATTTCATCATAAATGCGGAATAAAATACAAATAAAAAACTTATAACATTTTTAATCCAATTATAAGTTTTTATGTTATTAAAAATTTCGGATAGTATAAGCTGAATGATATACAATTTCAAAACCAGCTACGACTTTATCATTAGCACCCTTAAAATTGTTTATTATTAAGTGATTTTATTTTAAAGATATTAGGAAACGAGAAGCATATAGTTTATTTATTCTTAATAAATTTTTACAACCTTTGAATAAAAATGAAAGGTGAATGGTATGCTTGCCTTTTGTTACTTTAAACTTATTGTAAATTTTATAAACATATTATAAATCAATGGGAATGTTTGTTATTAAGATGTAAAAAGTTTTCAAATGTATGTAGTTTAAGATTTCTAAAATTCTGCCAATTTTGTGTAAATATATATAGTTGAGCCTAAGTTTGCATATCAAATTTAATATATCTATGACAACTCCTGATATGTTTTGTCAAATCGTTTGATTGGAACATCGCATTCGCAGACCGATGGATAGTGGGTGGGAGTTCATCCTAATTTTTACCACAAAGCAAAGTTTTCTAGAATTTATTTTCCTGTTTATGTATATTGAGTAATAACTTACATCATTTGACTGCATTCAAAGTATTGGGTAATTGGGAACTGAGTATCGACAAATTGCCCTGTTTTGGGTGCACAATACTACGAAATAGTTACTCTATTTTTAGAGAACTGTATTTTTCGAATAAATAAAGGCCAAAAAAAATATTTTTTTTAAAGACAACTTTGTTTAAAATACCTGATTGCAATCAAACAAAATTTAAACTAACTCTACAAGACATGTGTCAATACAAGGAAATAAATATTTTTTTTATATTATTTTTTATACCCTTCACACAGTGAAAAAGGGTATATATAGGTTTGTCATTCCGTGTGAAATTTCTACAATTTTCGTTTCCGACCCCATAAAGTATATATTTTCTGAAAGCTTATGAATAGGGGAGTCGACTAAGCTCTGTCAGTCTGTCCGTCTGACCGTCTGTCCGTGTGTATGTTGAAATCAACTTTTTGAAGCCCCCCGACATAGGTTGGACCCGGGTAAGATATTAAAATATCAGAAATATTCGGGAGTAGATAGATATTGAAAATCAGAAACATCGGTACATAAACAACTGAGATATGAGCAAAAACCCACGACCACCTCGATTTTTTTTTCACAAAAACAACAACAACATACATACATACAAACGTGTATACTGGTTAGAGAAAACGTGGCATCGAATCCCAGCTGAGCTAAAAAAATTTTTTTTTAATTTTTTTTGTAATTCTTTTTTTGTTTTTTTTTTTTATTTAATATATTATTTATATTTTTATTATTCTTATTTTTTTTTTAATTTTTTTTTTTAAATTTTTTTTTTTGTTTTATATATATTATATACATAATAATTTTTTTTTTAAATTTTTTTTTTTAACTTTTTTTAAAATTTTTTGTTTAATATTTTTAAAATTTTTTTTTTTTTTTGTTTTTTAACATACATACGTGAATTTATAATTTTACAATGGGACGTTTTTATATATGTATGTTTTTATATGTATATACGTATTTCATATGGGATGAATGGTGACAAAAACCACTGTTATTGCATGACTACACGTTGTGAAGGGTATATAAGATTCGGCACGGCCGAATATAGCGCTCTTACTTGTTTTTACTGTTTTTAAATATGCGTAATTTGCTAAAGAAAACTTCATATAAATAATAATTTCTACTTTTCTTTTATTGAAAAAAAAAAAATCCGTCAAAAGTAGTGATTAATATCGAGTACCCAAATTAAAAGTATTAAGATTATAAATATAATAATGAGTATAGATATATACACAGTTCCTTTACTTCATGAAAAGTAATAGAATTTGCCAGCACTATATCGACCACTGTGCGCAAAATTATCGTATGTCACGATTTTTTAACAATCGACTTTTTTATGAAAATTGGTTCTAAGTCCATGAATTCATCTGCTGATAAAATATTATAGCTATAACTCTTTCAGTTATGGAGATAACACTGTGTACATTTTGTCGTATGTAGCAGTGTTATTTACGTTTTTATTTATTTAAAAGTAATAAAAACGCTCTACTGTAAAATTTTGTTTTTGTTACATACGATAATTTCGCGCACAGGGGTCGATATGGTGGTATACATCGGTGGTTTGTTGAAATATGTATGTATGTATATAATAGATACCAATTTAAAAAACTTTTGAGGCATTAGTTTTGAATAGTTGTTTGAACCACAAAACTTAAAATAGTTGATTACATTTTGCAAATTAACAAATAATTATTGATTTAAGTTTGCTGATGTACTATAATTATTGATTATATTTTAACACTTTTTTTTAGAAAATATCATATTTAGAAGGAAAAATTGTTGTTATGAATATTATCAAATATAATTTAATAAGTCATATATCATTATTGAAATAAAAGAAAATATAAATTAAAAGTTAATTTTAAAATTATTGGGATCGACTATTTTGGCCGTTTGAATATGATGAAATTGCGATGAGCCTCCTAATTGTTGATATTGAGCTAAATTTAAAATAACAATAACAAATTATGCAAGCAATTATAAATTCTTAATAAAACTCACCAATTATTCGGTTTTGTATTTCTTCAAATTCCTGGTCATCTTTGTATTTCAAAAATTGCACACCGGGACTAAATTCAGTTGGAGCAGCAAAAATCAAGCAGAGGTAGCAAAATAAGGCAATACATAAAGTCTTTTAAAGCATTAAAATTATATTTAAATATATTTATTCATTTATATTAATTATCGACACATATTGTAAACTTACTATAAAGATTTTCATTTTAGGTTGAGTTTTTATTTTTGCTGCCACTCTGATTTCTGCATCAAAATAACTGACTTGGTTTTATATGCTTAAGTGTTATTTTATATAAGTTTTTCATTTTTGTGTAAGCATTTTATTAAAGAAAAACTTGTTTCAAATTTAAATTTTTTGTTTCTTTTATTCAAAGTATGCTAAATAAAACCAATAAACATAAATCTATACTAATCTCTACCAATATAATAAAGAGGAAATGTGTGTTTGTATGTTATGAGTTTCAAATACTTATTCAAATTCAAATATTTTTTCACAGGATATCTACCAAACAGACATAGCCTATAGAAGTATATAGTTTTATAGTTTAGGAGGACGTGGTACCTCCCATACAAACTAAAAACATTTTATGACATATTTTAAGAACTATAGCAGCTATTCTCTTTAAACTATGTCCAAGTTACTATGATAACAATTTCCTTATTCGAGAAAAAAAATTAATAGGATGAGAGCATGGGGCATGGCTTTAAAATGAATGGATGAAATCTTAAATAATATAAAAACTATAAAAAAAAAAAATACACATACATACACACCACTATGTAATATATATACATATATAGCAAATAATTTTTTAAAAACAATAAAAAAACTCAAAGAAGTAAAAATATAGAGCAGCTAGTACTTAGATATGAGTTCAAATTAGTAAAATTCTTTTTTAAAAACCGTCAAAATTACTTTTTGTATAAACAAGGAGCAACTAAATAAATTAATAAGAAAATCCTCAAATTAGGAAAAGATTTTCATTGTCGCTAATGAAGCCTATTTTTATTCCTTACATAAACAAAAAACTTGTTTAGTTTTCACACATGCTTCGTCCATGTTAGCCGCACTTTTAAAGACTCTACAAATCTTAAAGGTATTATAGGCGAAGTAATTTTTTTCGTATATTTTTAATAAAGGCTTTCTGTCGTTACAAAAGGGTGGCCAGCTGATAACCTCAAAGCATGCCTTAAATCGTCTCTCTTATGAAATTCTATTCAAGAGCTGAAATAAGAGCTCATTTTGGCGGAGACATGATTTTTCAAAACAACTACTTAGACTTGGAGATGCATTTTTTTCTCCAAATTTTGGCACTAACTTTTCTAAGTCAGAATAAATTTAATCTGTATTATGTTGCACACTGTAGATTATAAGACCTTATGTCTGCAATACTTATAGATGCAGTCTATCCTTACCTCCAAAATTCACTAGAAAAAGATTTTTATTGGTTGCAATAATATCGCCAATTATTGACACTGTCAATGAAATTAACAATCTTATTATACAAGAACTCCAAATTAAAACATAAAAATCAATTGACACTATAATTAATATCGAGAATGCATTATACACAAGAATTTTTAAGTTCGCCTTATTCTTTTGGCTTGCCATCTCATGAAATATCTCTTAAAGATCCGATCATACTTTTGATAAATTTAACCCTCCTAACATGTAAAATGGAAAAACGCTACATTTTAAACTATCAAAAGATAATTTCATTACAGCAAATTTTCTCACCAGCCAGCTGGTGAAAACAATTTTTGCAAAGACAGTTAATAAGTGTCAAGAAAAAAATTTTTTTTTTGTTGAAATTGATCTTTGAAAAGCGTGTTTTTTACATCGTCAACTCTATGTTGGCTTATCATGATTTGGAAATCAGGAAAACCAGGTTATTTCATTACCAATAAATTTTTAAATATTGTATATAAAAAAGCAGGAAGGCCGTTAGTAAATTACAAGATTTCTTTAAAACATAATTAGAGATGTTTAAAGCACTTCTATGGAGGACTTTAACCTATAAAATTATAAAGGAAAGAAAATTACGGAGTTAAGTTATTAAATCTATTATTAATTTCTTTCTACTATAACACATGTTACGCGACGCACAGAGGAGTATTTAGCCTGAAAAGCTGGCCAAAATTATTAAACGTGTTTTTTGAATGAAAAGTTCTAGTTTTTTGATAGTTTTAGGTGTAGTATGATATAAGAAATCTAGTGGCAGATTTTGAAAAAATTACACTACGCAACAAAAGTACACTGCGCAAAAAAAAAAAATGTTGTCTCTCATAGAAATAAAAGTATGTGGACTATAATGATTTTGATGCCCTTAATTCAAATCTGTTTTCCGTTTTTCTCTAGTACGTAAGGATTTTCTGTTAAAGGCGTGGCATATTTCACTCTCTAAATCGTTGGGTTGCCTAATATATTTTGTCATAACTTGAAAACGGATTCTCCGATTTTAATAGCAGGAAGATCAGAAGATGCACCGGAAAATTCTGCTTAACCCATTTCCATCCTCTGTTCGTACTTGCGAACTCAAAACTTACTCATTTTGATCGGTAATTTTTCCTGCTTTACTGAACTGTCATGTTTAAATTTTTTACGCAGAAGTGTTGTATATATTCTTAGCTTATATAAATAAGAAATAATGATTTTGTTAATAATATATTTTTTATGCTATTCGCGATTTTTCTACACCACCATTTTTAGAGGTTTTTAATTTAACCGATCATGTATATTTATTGTAAAAGAATTAAAATTGTAACTATGCAGTCTTTACAGCAACAAATAAACAAAGTAAAATCAAAACAAAAAACTAGGAAAAATTTTAACACAGCTGTTGTACTTAACAGCAAATATTGCTGTTCGCAAGCGCGAACGTTGGCTGCTATTCAACATCTATAATTGGAGAAAAAAAAAAATAAAATGTTCAGAGACATAAAGCAATCTATACATTACTTAACGATAAGCTAACCAAGGAAAATAAATTTTAACTTCCTGTGAGATTGATTGGCTTATAATGTGTTTATTCCTCAGGTTATACTATTGATAGACATTGCAAACTCAAAATACATGCAGTTTGGCATATGGAGTTCCGATTTGTCGATCGATGAAAAAATGGTTACATATTTCGAACGCCACTCATGTAATATGTACATAAGAAACAAAAAGATTCAATTTGGTTACATATTATGGCGTATTTGCTCTTCAAATGGGTATTTGTATAACTGTATACCGTATTCGGGTGCCAGTGATAATTATGATTGCCAAATCGGGTTAGGTGCAGATGTTGTATTAAGAATATTACAAAATGTTGAAAACACAAATTACAACAGAGTTTTTTTCGATAACTTTTTCACGTCATACCAACTAATGTGTTTGCTTAGCGAAAAACAGTTTTGTGCAACTGGAACTGTCCACAACAATAAAATTATAAGGGCACCTTTAAAAACAGGAAATGAATTAAACCGTGGTGATTCTGTCTTCTGATCAAGCGAACAATATATTGGGTTGTCGTTGGGCTGATAATAAAGAATTGAAAATTTGTACTAATTTTGACCAAATTGAGCTATTTCACTCGGTAAAAAGATGAAAAAAAAGAAATAAATTCGGAAGTTATCAGCAGTCACATAATTTTTTTAATTTTAATTTTTGCCTGACAATGCCGTTCAAAATTATAGAATAATATTCGCTTTAAAAAGTGGTATAGGACGTTTTTGTTTCAGTTTTAAGCGCATCGATTATCAATGCATGGAAGCTACACTGCTTTGCTTCAAAGGAAAAGAACGAAAAACATATGCCAAAAAAAGCTTCCAAATTATAATAGCAAAACAGCTTTTGTTGTCATCTGAAAGAATAGATAAGTCTCCAGAATTTGTACCTTGCAACTTATAAAGAGTCAATTGAGAGCACATTTCCGTAGAGCAGATAGATGGAAAACCTAGACGTTGCAGATTAAAAACATGTGGAAAGCCAATAAAATGGATGTTCCAAAAGTGTAATGTACATTAACATCCTATATGTTTTGAGGGGTACTATAATTTCATAATTTTTCTTAATAAATATAATTGATAAAATCATAAGAAATTTGTGTTAATTGTATCTTTAGATATGAAAAAGAATCATATGAAATTTTTTAAAACAAAAAATAATAATGTTGAATAGCGGCCAACGTTCGCGCTTGCGAACACCGATTTCCGACGATCTCCACAGGGACACGTGAATTTTGATAACGAATTTGAATTCAGTAGCCTCATGTTATCTAGAAACCTGGATTTCATCGAATTCGGACGACTTTTATGTTTCGCGGCTGGAAATGGGTTAAACTAACCACACATTTCTTTTCTATCTTTACTATTTCGAAGTTATTAACAATGTAATGGCAAAAAAAAAATTTTCCTGCAAAATTCGTCAAATATTTTGTTTTCAAAATGCCAAAAATTTAAATTTTTAAGATTTTACCAAAAGCCACATTCCTAAGGAATAAAAGTCGGTATAAATAGTAAAACTCAATTAGCAAATGTTGATTTTAAAGGTTTAAACTCATTCTTAACAGACTGTATGTACATGCAAACATATGATTTACGGTCTAATTCAAAAAAAATTTTTTATTAAAATTATAAAGCTCTTATAAAACAGTACCTTTTTAATTAAAAAAGGCTTTATTATATTTATTTTATATTATTTTATACTTAATATACGGAAAAGTTTAACAAATAAAAATTCCTTAATAGTTATTATGTCGTATGTATATCCTTATTAACTGTATCACCGGTGTCAGGAAGAAGAAGTGTGATGGTTTCTAATGAAAAAGCTTTTCTATTAATCCGTTCTCTATGCGTACTGCAGCTTATAAAAGGATCACTGCCCTGAAATAACCTATAGAAGACATCTCGATTTGTATCGCTTTTGCTGAATGTCCTCGAGTAATTCGAACGATATAATCGTAAGTGCTTATTTCTGGGCTCGGCAGCTTCTTCTGACAATTGGATGGTAGCCTGATACCTGGGTGCCCATGTATTTTTTATGTACCTATATTTATTTTTTGTAAACTTATTTTTGTGATAAATGCTTTTAATAATTATTCTTATTAGGTACGGTATATATTTTTTTTAACATATAATGTTTTGTAGAGCAGGTATATAAAAATATCTTTTATTGGGATGCGTGGGACATTCCCTTATAACTATTATCGATAATAAAGAATTTTTCAAATTTATAATTATAGGCAGGTATTAACATTTTAAAGTGTTAAAAGTGATGTGAATACACGCAAAGAAAAACCATGGTTACGGCATGATCACGACGGTCATACTATTTTTTCTAAAACAATATTTGGTTGCCGAAAACAAGTAATTGTTATTTTTGTTTCATTTCATCAAATATTTTGTCACGCTAATCAAGCATTTGTTTGAATTGTATCGTTTAATGATTACTTTTCATAAAAATTTCAAAATGGTTGTCATTTAAAAATAGTATGATTTAAAAAAATTAATGCGACAAAAATAAAATTATATTCAAAAGCATTATAAATTAAAAATAATCATTAAATAATAAGTGAGACAACAGTATGATTACAAATTTATCAAGCTATGATTTTTTTAATAATAATTTGATTTCAATTGTTCTTCTTCTTGCTGAATGAATTTTTATTATTTTAAAAGTTTGAGATGTCAAAAAAAGGAACAAAAATTTTGAAAAATTAAAGAAAATTTAAAAATAAACGTGAAAATGTTAAAAAAAATTGGCAAAAAAATTGCAATTAAATGGTAAGTACAATAAATATGTGTATGTTACAGCAAAAGACAATAATTTGCCGTAAAAAAGCAAAGATTGTCGATTTTAATTGTAGTCATATATATGATTATTGAATGATACTTTAATTAAACATAATAATGATAACTGGTAACCATTATTATTTTAAACATAATCATACAATTTAATCATAGTATGTTGCTCTTCGATTATGGTTACCACAACCATATTTTTTCTTTGCGTGTAACAGTTGAAATCAATAATTCAAAATACATAAAAGTTTATGACGACATAAATGTATAAGAACAAGTAGGAGCACTATATTCGGCTGTGCCGAATCTTTTATACCCACCACCAATTTTGTGTACATTTAAAGCACAATATTTATTATTTTGTTAATCATTATGGAATAATCTCTTTATAATAAAATATGTATCACTTTCTTTGTAGAGGGTGGTTAAATTTTAAAGGCCCATGTTGAAGGTGAACTACACCTAGTCTTTAAATTTGTTTTCTACATTTCATTTGACATTTCCAAATCTCAAACTTACTCAATTTGATCCGTGGAAAGATACGCAAATGAGCAACGCTTTAAAGTTATTCAGGTTTTTTATAAAAATGGGCGTTCAAATCAAAATGCATTTTGTGCACTTCGTAATTCTTCTGATCAACATAGTCGTTCAAATTCGTCCACAATCGGGAGAATTGTAAAAAATATTTAAATTTCTGCAGAACAGGTCTGTATAAAATGTAAGAAAATCTGTGAATGCCTTCTTAGTTCGTTGAATGGAAACCATTGCTGTTTTTTGCGATAGTGTGGCAAAAGAGCAGTCAACCTTGCCTCATCATTATGCCCAACAATTGAGCATCAACATTGTCATTGAAAATTTGGACCATCAGATAGAGGAGTGGAGCCAAGGAGGGGGCAATGTGGCCGATATTTTGTTAAATACATAAAATTGAACCTTACAAATATTATCATTATGAAAAGAAATGATAATAATTTCTTAAATAATTTGTGTTTTACTTAAAATCAACATCGGCCCTTAAAATGTAACCACCCTTAATAACTTCGATATGATAGTAAAATGTTTTCGTAAATTTAGTCTTTTAGTGAAAGTGGGCGTTAAAGTAGGCGTGTCAATAAATTTTTTTCTAATACATACAAATTAGATATTTCAATATAGTCCTTTATTTTCCCAAAAACTTTGTCAATAGAGAAATTACATGAATTTAAGATAATCCGTGTCACCTAAACTTTTTGGAACAACAATTACATTAATTAGAAGGATATATGTAAAAAAAATTTCATCATCACACCTCTAATTTTGTCGGTTTTATGAGATTTTAAATTTCATTAATGGTAGATAACGTGAAAAGTGGGCGTTATAGTAGGTGTTTCACAGTGTTTTTGCGAATGGGTACAACTTAGATATTTCAATATAGTCCTTTATTATTCCAAAATCTTTATTAATAAAGAAATTATATGAATTTCAGTTAAAACGTTATATGGGAGATGGGCGTAAAAGTGAGCGTGGCACCTTAATTTTCTGGCACAGTAATAACATTGCCTAGAAGGATATACGTAGCAAATTTGATCATCATATCTCTAATTTTGGCGGTTTTATGAGCTTTTAAATTTCATTAACGGTAGATAACGTGAAAAGTGGGCGTTATAGTAGGAGTGTCAAAGTTGTTTTTGCTAATGAGTACAACTTAGATATTTCAATGTAGTCCTTTATTATACCAAAATCTTTATTAATAGAGAAATTATATGAATTTTAGTTAAAACGTTATATAGGAGGTGGGCGTAAAAGTGGGCGTGGCACCTTAATTTTCTTGCACAGTAATGACATTGACTAGAAGGATATACGTAGCAAATTGTATAATCATACCTCTAATTTTGGCGGTTTTATGCGCTTTTAAATTTCATTAACGGTAGATAACGTGATAAGTGGGCGTTATGGTAGGAGTGTCAAAGTTGTTTTTGCTAATGAGTACAACTTAGATATTTCAATGTAGTCCTTTATTATACCAAAATCTTTATTAATAGAGAAATTATATGAATTTTAGTTAAAACGTTATATAGGAGGTGGGCGTAAAAGTGGGTGTGGCACCTTAATTTTCTGGCACAGTAATGACATTGCCTAGAAGGATACACGTAGAAAATTTGATCATCATATCTGTAATTTTGGCAGTTTTATGAGCTTTTAAATTTCATTAACGGTAGATAAAGTGAAAAGTGGGCGTTATAGTAGGAGTGTCAAAGTTGTTTTTGCTAATGAGTACAACTTAGATATTTCAATGTAGTCCTTTATTATACCAAAATCTTTATTAATAGAGAAATTATATGAATTTTAGTTAAAACGTTATATAGGAGGTAGGCGTAAAAGTGGGCGTGTCACCTTAATTTTCTTGCACAGTAATGACATTGACTAGAAGGATATACGTAGCAAATTGTATAATCATACCTCTAATTTTGGCGGTTTTATGCGTTTTAAATTTCATTAACGGTAGATAACGTGATAAGTGGGCGTTATGGTAGGCGTGTCAAAGTTGTTTTTGCTGATGAGTACAACTTAGATGTTTCAATATAGGCCTTTAATTTTCCAAAATCTTTGTTAATAGAGAAATTATATGAATTTTAGGTAAATCGTTATATGGGAGGTGGGCGTGGTTTTCCGTTACAAGAAAGCCTCTCACCAAAAAGCAAAGTCTGGAAAATTTCAGAATCGTACATCTAATTTTGTCCGTTTTATTAGGTTTTCAATTTTAAATATACTAAAAAATACACTGTACGGTATAAATTTTCGTACATTTTTATCTATAACTTCTTTCCTAATGCATAGATGTAAGCAATTTTTGGGGAGAAATAAATATTCGAAGTTTCATGACTGTAAGTTAATGCGTTTGGACACAATTCCATTTTATTCGATGTTCGAAGGACACGGTTTTTTCGACCTACTCTTTCATTACGAGCTTAAACTCACTTCCTAATATTCCGATTTAGCCTAATTTCAATACCAAACAAACCTTGTTTATAAGAAAGATTCTGGCAAAATTTGAGCCCCCTAGCTTTTTCGGTGCGACCTCTATCTTGCTTTCAACAGTCGGACAGATTCAGAATATATATACTTTATGGGGTCTAAAATGGATATTTCGATGTGTTACAAACGGAATAACAAAATTAATATACCCCCACCATTTTTTTGGTGGCAATAAAACAATAAAAATTTCCTGGTGGGAGTAGCGAAGCGCACCGGGTTAGCTAGTACACAATACATATATATATGTTTTAAAAATGCTACTAATCTATTGTGATTTAACTCGTATGTTATTGTTCGACACACATTTTTAATAATTTGAATTAGCTTAAAATATATAACGTTGGTCGTTTAAAAAGTGAAATGTTAAATATAAATCTTAAGATCGCTGTTATTTAGGAGCCATAAATAGAATATTTACTAGGCTTTTTATAGCAAAATATTCAGTATATTTTAATTTGAAGCTCACATTAATGAAACTTTTTAAGTTTTTTATATGAATACGACGTGTTTTTAATAAACACAGTTTAAAGATAAAGTTACATATTGTATATGTATAAAGATTGTATGATTATTAATAATATTCTACGATTGAGCTAGCATTATTTAATTATGGTCCTTTGACTTTTGTCGATTACAGTGATGCCAGGAGATTTTTGCGAAAATTCCTACGCTAATTGAAAAAAATCCTTTTTTTCCCCTGCATCCTTTTTTTCCCACACAATTTTCTTAAATTTTTCAAAAATAAAAATTTTTTTTTAATTGGGGTACATAAATTCAGGTTCATTTAAAAATAATACAAAAAAAAATCTAAAAACGATTAAAATAACACAAGAAAAACATAAAAATAACAACAATAATTTTAAATAAAGAAATATAACAGATTTAAAAAATAGTGCAAAATTTATCTATACAATTCTGTAAAATTTATTTTTTTTAAATGACTATAGATGTGCATTTAAAATTTACACAATTAATAACATATGCTTGTAAATGAGATATTTTGGACCAAAATGCTTCAACATCCAATTTCGATAATATTTGCTCTTCATATTGGGAAAAATTATGCTTTAAAGTTAACAATTCTTGCGTTAGTAAATTTAAGTCAACTTTATACTTGTCGCATAACAATTTAAATTGATAAACACTTTTGTCATTATTTCCAATGGCCACTTCAGGATTTAAAAATTCCATTTCTTTGAAAATTGATTTGTCATTAAGTGGTAGTCTTTTTTGCATTTCTTCAAGTGCAGTTATGTAGAATTGTAGACAATCGGATTTTACCTGTTGAGCTCTGCTTTTTGGAAATGATTTTAACAATTTCTCACATTCACTGCCTACATAAAGGTTATCTATTGGCAATGAAACATGAGGTGACCTTATGAATCTTTAGGAATTTTTTTTAAATAAAATTTTCACCAAGTTTGAAAAATATTTTTGTTGATTCTAAATGTAAAGCATGGACCAATATTTTTTCGATTGAAAAGTGCATTTAAGGACTTAAAATAATTCAACACATATTTTAAAGAAGTAAGTTAGCCTCATTACGCAGTAATTTGTAAGTTCAGCCAGTATAACATATGCAGATTACAGTTGTTGTTCTTAGTTGCAAATTTAAAATATTCTATTAGAACTTGCCTATTATCCAATATCCTTTCAATACATCTTTGATGGGATAGCCGTCTAATCGTTGATGTTCTTAATATTTTTCTTTTTTCTTCGTTCATAATTACTTGGAACTTCTCTAACTGGGAAAATCTTTTTGAACTATCGGAAATGTATGCTCCAATTTGCCTAACCAAATGTTCGGGAGCTCTTGGCAACATTAGGCAAGATTTGTTTGCTATTATGGCAGCAGAGTGGCATATACATTTGATTGTTATTACGTCGGGACTATCTGCCAAAAGCTTAGATGCAAATGAATTTTTTTGTCCGATCTTAACGTTAGAAATGTCACAACACAGTCCAATGATATTATCAAAGGGAATATTGTACGATAAAATACATTTTTTAAAAAGGCCATAAAGTGCATCAGCAGTGCAATCAGTATCCACATGAATTAACTCCAGAAACTTTACAAAACTCTTCTCTTGCTTCTCGTCATAATACCCTACAAGACACGTAGTTTTTTTGAAGAAACGTCAGTACTTTCTTTCACTAGCACGGAAAATTTATGTATTTGAAGCTTTCTGATTAGATTTTCTTTTTCGTTTCTTGCCAAAATATTCAGAATAATTTTCGAACATTTGGTTCGTCCTAATTGGTATGATTTTTATGATTAAAGAATCAGGTAAGATTTGTTTTAATAATGGTAATAAGTGGTCAATAGGTTGAACCGCTAAATTGTGTTCAGCGAAGAAAAGACTTAAGTGGATCTCGAAATTGGCCACATTATAGTTCTGTTCCGGGACTTGCTTGTCAAAATATGAATCTATTGTTTTAGTTTTTATTTTTGAAAGATTTTCTGTGTGCATTTCAGTATTACCATGTTTATTAAGGTCTGATTTTACAATTTGAGCAAAATCGTTTTCTTTTGTAGCTTTTTGACGTGTTTTCATCATTATCGGAAGACAAATTGGACATTTTTCCAAAATTAATTTTATTTTGTTTAAATCTATAATATTTTAATGTACGTACATATATATTCAAACAAGTCATTGTTATAAAAGATGCCATATATTTACTTACGTTATATTATAGAAGTATTACCAGATTTAACAATTTCTAATGATACACTTAAACAAAAGTATATTTATGTTTTTGTTTTTAAGTTTACAACTAGAAAATATATAATTTTAAATTGTTAAAAAGAAAAAATCTGCAATTTAAAAAATCTCTACAATTCGACAAAAGTAAGAAACCTTTCCCTTTTTCCCTTAAAAAAAATCCCTTAAAAAAAGGGAGAAAATCCTTTTACTTGGCATCACTGGTCGATTATGACTGTACATTTTATAAATACAAAAACTTTATGCGTTCAAATGTTAAAAGTTTGATTTTTAAGAAGTTTGATTTTTGATTTTAAAGAAAAAGTTATTTGAAAAAATATCTATTTTTTATATATAATATATAATATTTTTTATATAATTTTGTACACTCCTAAATAGTTTTTGAACAAGCTTGAGATATCAAATTATAAGCCCTCATCTCAGAAAATAGCGTAATGTATGAAATCTAAAGTCTAGGCTCAACTACGATGTGGCAATGACCTATCTATGCACATGACGGTGAAGGGTATTATCAGATTTAAGTTTACTTTCCCTATAAGTTGGAAACAACAGACAGATTTCTACATTTATTTAAATAATTTGTATCTAATCGTGTTTACAAATTCTTATTTATTTGCAACAATTGTGCGCCTATAACTAAAACAAAATCTTTACATCATTTTTCGAACGAGTGACTTAGATTTAAAGTGTATATAATTTTTTATACATATGGCCTAATCTTTCTAAACCTTAATAATTTTTATGAATATGGCATTTGGAGAAAGTTACATATTTTAAAACACATGTTTGTTTATTTGATTACTTAGTGCATGTAAATAAATACCAGCAGTTTTAACAATACTAATAAATTTAGGGTTTACAACTTGTTTATTTCAGTCATACTTGCTTTAGTGTGGTCCATTATTAAAGGAATGTTGATATTGTCCATACAATATGAACGCTACACTGGGCAATGTGTTATTATTAACTTTTAATATTTTATTACCTGAACTTTTCCACTATTTAAAACAATGTTTGTTTATTCGATACTTTTTCTGGCTTTCAGTTTAATTTTTTTTTTTATTTTTTTTGTTAAATTAACTTTTAAAAAAATTGAATTAATTTGTAAAGGCTATAATACACGGCATGTTTTTTACATCTGACTTTATAATTTGTGAGACATATGTAAATATACATGTCTGTCAAAATTGTACTTTTACAGGCAACTTTCGCTGACTGCTGATGTCATATGTTTTGTCAGGAGAAAATAAAGTGCGCTCTAATTGAAATTTTATCAGGTGTCTCAACACATGTTTTGTACAGAAGAATGTTTTAAAGGTAACACACGACATGTTCGGTAACACACGACATCTTGGCAACACAGTGTGGAATTTGTCAAGTTAGATGTAAAAAACGTGCCGTGTATTAGCTCCTTAAGTACTATAAAAATATTGAAAAACTAATTTAATACTGAGTGAAACATATTTTCAATACCAGTTACTCACTCTTTATCTGCAAGAGTGATAATAAAAGATGACGTATTCCGACTGTAAAAAACGTATTCGTTCTGCGCATGTACGTCACATCAGCCTACCACTTAACAAATTTATTTAAAAGTATATTATTAGTTATTTACCCTTTTTAAGTATTTACCACCCATAAACACTCCCTGGACTGTGTACAACAACTTGCCAAAGTTTGAGTCCGATCGGTTTTACAGTTTCGGAGTCTATAGCTAACACAAACAGACAGACAGAGTTTCACTTTTATACAAATAAGTTTTTTTTTTGCATTTCATTCACTTTTTTAAAATTTTTACTTGTAATACAATTACTTGTTTGCTGATGTGTTGTTACGCGCAACAGATCAGAATTACAACATACATTTAATAATTTTAATTATTAAGTATGTGAAGTTAACATTTAACTTTTAAATAATGTATTCAATGGTATAGCATAGTCGATAGTAAAGGGTGTTATTTTAAGCCCGATAGAACTTGAAATTGTAAAAAATAACACAAAAAATTAAATTGTAATCAAAATTTTTTTTTTATTCGAAAGATCAATACGTGACATTAACATTTGAAAATGATTTCGGGCATATGGGCACCGCGGCTGTTCTTGACGAAGCGCATTCTGGACGTCCGTTGTTTTATCGCAAAATTGTGTTCAGCGATGAGGCGCATTTTTGGCTTAACGGGTTTGTTAACAAGCAAAATTGCCGCATATGGAGCGAGACCAATCCACAAGAGACCCTACAGACTCCATTACATCCAGAAAAATGAACCGTTTGGTGCGGTTTTCACGCTGGTGGCATCATCGGACCTTATTTCTTCAAAAATGAGGCCGGAGCTCGCGTTACGGTCAATGGAGATCGTTACCGCACCATGATCAATGATTTTTTGTTTGAAAATATGGATGACATTGATCCGGAGGAGATGTGGTTTCAACAGGATGGCGCTACGTGCCATACGGCGAACGCAACCATCGACTTATTGAAATCAAAATTTGGCGATAAGTTGATTTCGAGAAATGGACCTGTCAATTGGCCTCCAAGGTCGTGCGATTTAACACCTCTCGATTATTTCCTGTGGGGCTACGTGAAGTCACTGGTTTATGCTGATAAACCAGCAACAATTGACGCCTTGGAGGCCAGCATTGTTCGTGTTATTCGTGACATACGGCCAGCAGTGCTCGAAAAAGTGGCCCAAAATTGGACGTCCAGAATGCGCTTCGTCAAGAACAGCCGCGGTGCCCATATGCCCGAAATCATTTTCAAATGTTAATGTCACGTATTGATCTTTCGAATAAAAAAAAAATTTTGATTACAATTTAATTTTTTGTGTTATTTTTTACAATTTTAAGTTCTATCGGGCTTAAAAAAACACCCTTTAGATATAAAAATGAACACCAATTATATATTTTTACGAAATTCCAAAAAAGTTTCCGCACCAAACGTAACTAAAACGTGTTCAGAACTTATTAAAAAAACAGTTTTACACGTTTTCCTTCATTTATCTAGATATTAAATAACTATTAATTGTTCAAATGTTTCAAAAACCATTAAATAAAGCTTCTTCAGAAAATATTGTTGCAATATTAAAAAATTTAAAAAGAAATAACAAATTATTCTAAAACTCGCGTTGTGGAATCGTGCTTGTTGACATTTTTATAGCAAACTCACCCTAAAAGTGATATTCATTACATTTGTATAATATTTACCACTACGTGGTGGTGGCATGACAAAATTTTCTTAAAATTTAGTTATATGTCTAATGCGTGGGTTATCTCTACTCTATCTGACTTTTATAACAACTCTCGTACTTTTGTTGCACAAATAGACTTTTGATTATTTACTTTAAAATAAAACACTTTAATGTTATTATTCAGCAATGTTAGGAAAATATTTGGAGATGGTGCAGTAAACATTTTTATCGTTTTTATAATCTCCACCAAAAAAAAAATAGTGTGGGGGTGTATGCGTTTTGTCATGCCGTTTGTAACACATCGAAATATCCATTTTAGACCTTATAAAGTATATATTTTCTGAGTCCTGGTTTCATTTTAGGACAATCTAGCTATAAGTTAAAAGTTTGCCAGAAGAGTTCTTTTGCACAAGGTTTGTTTCGTATTGAAAATGGGCTAAAACTGTATATTAGGAAGAGAGTTATAGAGCGTAATGAAAGAGTAGGTAAAAAACCATTTCCTTTTAATATCGAATAAAATGCAATTGTGTCTAAACGCATTTACCTAGAGCGATGAAATTTCGAATGTAAATTTTTGTTTAAAATTATCTTTCCCTGCAAATTGCTCAAATCTATATATAATATATATTTTATATATATAACATTTTATGGAATATGAATTACTATATACATAAATATATTATAAAAATGAATTTAAACATAAATTTTATATCCTTAAACGAGAAGGTGCCATGCCCACAAAAAGCTAATATTATTTACTAATTTTCTCTGGGTACCAAATTATACTCTTCAATTTCCGCAAAAAACATAATATTATAGTTAAAGAGTCAGCAGTAACATTTTGAATGCAGACGTACTTAAGGTCTCATTGTAAGAATAAATTTTAGAAAGTAAATTAATAGCATATCGAAGTTACACAAAGAAGGTAAAGCATATTTTTGTATAAAGCGGTTTTTCTACAAAATAATAAATTCTGTCTATTAAAGTAGTCAAAGTTTGTGGTGTGTATCAAAAATTCGGCAGTGCCGATATAGTGTTTTTACTTTTTAAGAGTTATTTTATTTATTAAGAGATAAATTTTTTATACAAAATTTTTATTTTATTCTAATATTTCGCTACCAAATTGGGTAGCTTCTTCAGGGAAAGTATAAAAAAGTTAAAAACAATTAACAGTATAAAAATTATTAAAAAACAAATTTTTTTAAATAGACGGCAAATTTTTTTTGTCAAAATTTAAACAGTGATGCCAGAACTTGATTAGCAAAAATGGCTAAAATTCTGGAAAAAAATGGCTAGAAACTAGCTAAAAAAAGCTAAACAAATGGCTAAATGTTTTAAATAGAAAGTTTTCAATATTTTAATAAAAGAAAAAAGACCGTTTGTAATATACTCAATATATCTTTGACTAGTTATAAAGTATAATGTAGTATAATGGTGTTAAAAGGAGCATCTAGCTCGCTATTATTGTCATCTTAACTTTCTTTAGATCCTATTAATTTAAGATAATTATGTGGTACTTCATATTGATAACAGCATTTATCAATCCTTTTTAAGCCGTATCTTAAAAAAAGTATATAGAAAAAATTAAATATTGGTCTTTCGAAATAAACCAAACTCTCTTCAATCTTTAAAAGTCAATATTGAACGTGCCATTCATGACATACAACTTCCGTAACAATAAGTGTGTTTTTTTTAAGAAATCATATCACATATTGAAAACCCTTTTACATAGCTAATGTATTCTCCTGCTGATGTAGCTTAAAATTCAGTGGATTAAAAGGTAAAAGCTTGGTCTTGATAAAATACCCAATAGCATGTATGTGTGTTTTTTTTTTAGCGTGAACAAGTAATCATATAATTTTGCATTAATTTCACATTTACAATATTAACAAAAGGAACTTTTGAATTCTGTAATCCATTCTTTTAATTTTGGGTGGGATAACCATTCCTTTATAAACTTATAGGAAAATTTTGTTTATATTTCTTAAATTTCTTCTTTTTATTTATTTATTAAATGCACATGCTTGGTTGGCTTTTTTACTGACTGATTGTTTGTTTGTTTATGTAATATTTTAAAGAGGTTCCCATCGATGCAATTTTTAGTAGTTAAAAAAACATTGTTTTTTAAAAGCGTTTTTCACTATTTAGGAAACGAAACAACAACACTTAAAAGCTAAAAACAAAAAATGCCTAAAAAAGGCTAAAAAATATCTAGGAATGGCTAAAAAATTGCTTATAGCTAAAGGCAGATTTTCCTACCTAAGCGTGTTCAAAAATAGCTAAATCTAGCCATAAAATAGCTAAATTGGCAACACTGCATTTAAATGATGCAAACAAATTTTTCAATACATATAACATAATAATACGGAAATATTTTCGTCTACATATATGTTATGTACCTTGCCTTGTTCAATTTAAAAGAAAACATTTTAAAGTAATAAAAAAATTTCGTAAAAAAATTATAAAAAAGGCTAAAAAAAGCAAATGGCTTAATAAAAATTTGTCTGGCTAAGCCTGTTACAAATTGCTAAATTTTCAAAAGGGATAATCTAAAGGTACGGTTAATATATTGTTTTTTTTTTGTTTTAAGAAAATATGAAAATTTTAATTTATTACATATGTAATTATTTATTTATATGAAATACATTTAGTAATATAAAATAATATTTTAAGTATTTTGTCTTTAGCAGTAATTTGTTCTACATAAGTTTATATGTATATCCGATGTATGTACATGAATTTTGTCTAACTCTATAAGATCAAATGGACAGCATATCGGTTAATGGAAGCCCTAAATAACACTGCTTTACAAATTTTTAATTTGGAAAAATACCAAGAACGCCACATGCCTAGATAAGTTAATTGGGACCTCCTGAACACGAAAAACGTTGTAATTTTTTTCTAAGTACCGTTTTTTAGATAACGGTACTTTTGTGTTTTTCGGTGTATGGTCTCACTCAAACCCTTGTGGAGCCCGACCGAAAAGTGTAAGCAATGAATATGAAAATATTGTCGTTCCACAAAATCCTTAATAAAAACTTTATTTTTTATCCGATTTTTTTCAAATTACGCTTAAAATGTTTATAATTAAATAAGCTATTTGGTAAAAAAATAAAACATTCCAGATCTATACTATAACGTAGAAAAAAAACGAAGTAAAAATGAAAAATTTTGAAAAAAACGTAAAAAATAGGCAAATTTTGAACTTTGAGGTGCCATAACTCAGCTATTTCTTATCAGATAGAAATTTTCAGCATATCGACGGAAAAGGCATTCAATTACCTTTCTAACGATATGCCACTTATTTCGATCAGACTTTTCGGTTGGGCTCCACAAGGGTTTGAGTGAGACCATACACCGAAAAACACAAAAGTACCGTTATCTAAAAAACGGTACTTAAAAAAAAAAATTACAACGTTTTTCGTGTTCAGGAGGTCCCAATTAACTTATCTAGGCATGTGGCGTTCTTGGTATTTTTTGGCTGTAAACCAGTGTACTAAAGAAACAATTTTTCTAGCAACGCAATAAAAACTTGTAGCTAAAGTTTGAAAAAACAAGTAAGAGCACTATATTCGGCTGTGCCGAATCTTTTATACCCACCACCAATTTTGTGTACATTTAAAGCACAATAATTATTATTTTGTTAATGGCTTTCTTTGTAGAGGGTGGTTAAATTTTAAATTTAAAACAGAGGCCGAATTACGGCACTCGAACGTGATCGAAATTTGAAAACTCTTATTAGAATCTATATACCTAAAGCATACTCGATCGTTCGAGTAAAATTTCGATCGATATCGAATGCCGTAATTCGGCCCCAGGTCTGTATAAAATGTTAGAACATCTATAAATGCCTTCTAACTTCGTTAAATGAGAAGCATTGCTGTTTATCGCGATAGTGTGGCAAAAAAACAGTCAACTTCGACTCATCATCGTGCCAAACAATTGAGCATCAGCAATGTTATTTAAAATTTGGACTATCGGATCGAGGTGTGCCGTTGAGGTCGCGGGGCCATTTGGCCGATATTTTGTTCCATACATAATTGAACCATACAAATATTATCATTAAAAAAGAAATGATAATAGTTTCCTAAATAATTTGTGTTTTATTCAAAATCAACATCGGCCCTTAAAATTTAACCACCTTTTATAACTTGGATATGCTGGTAAAATGTTTTCGTAAATTAAGTGTTTCAGTGAAAATGGGCGTTAAAGTAAGCGTGTCAATAAAATTTCTGCTAATAAATACAACTTAGATATTTCAATATAGTCCGTAATTCTTCCAAAATATTTATTCATTGAGATATTATATGAATTTGAAATAAAGCATTATATAGGATGTGGGCGTAAGAGTGGGCGTGTCACCTAAATTTTCTGGCATAACAATAACATTGACTAGAAGGATTTCCGTAGCAAATTTTATCATCATACCTCTAATTTTGTCGGTTTTATAAATTTAAATTTCATTAACAGTAAATAACGTGGAAAGTGAGCGTTAAAGTAGGTGTGTCGAAGTTATTTATGCTAATAAATACAACTTAGATATTTCCTTTATTATTCGATTTATAGAGAAATTATAAGAATTTAAGAGAAAACGTTGTATGGGAGGTTGGCGTGTCACATTTATTTTCCGTCAGAAGAAAGCCTTTGACCAAAAAGCAATTCCTGCAAAATTTCAGAATCGTAGATCTAAATTTGTCACTCTTATTAGGTTTAAAATTTTTAACATATTAGAAAATACACTGCGCGGTATAAATTTTCGTACATTTTGATCTCTAACTCCCTTCCTAATGCATGCATTTAGGCAATTTTTCTTTCTTCCTTATACTCCGATTTAGCCAATTTTCTATTCCAAACAAACCTTGTGTATAAGACATATTCTGGCAAAATTTGAGCCCACTAGCTCTTTCGATGGGACCTCTATCGTGCTTTTAACAGACGGACATACGGACGGACATAGCTAGATCGTCGTCAAATAAAACCCCGATTAAGAATATACATACAATTTTTTTGGTGGCGGATATAAAAACTCAAATACTTCAAAAAAACACATTACAAAAAAATTTGTTTAGCTCTTTTACTAAAATTTTGCAAAAAATATTTGACCTTGTGTCACAAAAATTGGTCTGGTGATCACGCTCGGATCGTCCCGGGTATACAGTGGGGTATATGGGTATAGAGGAGAGTTTTATCTACTAAATGGTGCTAATTTCTTTTTGTTATCTTATGTTTTCTAGAAGTTATGGTGTATTAAAAAAAGGAATTTAGGAAAATTTAGACCTAAAGATAAAAAAACAATTATTTCTAAGCATTATAAACTATTTATTTTCATGTACTAATGGCTAACAAATTTTAAAATTATACAAAACTTATTTCGTTTGAAAATCTTTTAAAAGTAAAATGTTATAGAACTTTAAAAATCAAAATCTTACTAATAAGTTTCCCGTTTTAGCAAAATGCTGAGCATGTCTATTTTGAATCACCCTGTGGCCCTTAAAATTTAACCACCCTTTACAAAAAAATAGATAAATAAAAAAAATTTAGTTAAAATATGTATTTTAAATATTCAAATTCTTATTTTAAATCTACTGATGCACAGTTTTTTTAATATTTTTAAATCTTAAACCTCATAAGACTGTGTGTACAACTATATGTAAAGTTGGGCACAAATCATTACTCTAGTTAATTTTTGTCAACAAACTTCGGTCATTTTCGTTTTCACAAACCCCTATAAAATTCCTTTGTAGTTTGGGCAAAAAAATGTTACTAGAGTCATCTAGTGTTCTACGTGATGTTTAGCAAAGACATCATCCTCAGTGTTTGCAAAATGTAGTGGCGCCTTCAACAGATGTCGCCATCTGCAATGAATAAATGCAAATGAATATGACTAATATATTTTTATAAAAATTAAAAAAAAAGTGGACGTGGCACATTTATTTTCCGTTATAACGAAGACTTTGACCAAAAATCCATGTTTGCAAAATTTCAGAACCGTACATATAGTTTTGTCAGTTTTATTACGTTTTCAATTTCAAATATACACTGATCGGTATAAATTTTCGTACATTTTGACCTATAACTCCTTTTTTAATGCATAGATTTAAGCAATTTTTGGGGAGAAATATTTTTTTGACTCGAGAAATATATATCCGAAGTTTCATGACTCTACGTTTATCCGTTTGGACACAATTCCATTTTATTCGATGTTAGAAGGACACGGTTTTTTCGACCTACTCTTGCTTTTCGAGCTATAACTCTCTTCCTAATATTCCGATTTAGCCCATTTTCAATACCAAACAAACCTTGTCTATAAGAAAGATTCTGGCAAAATTTGAGCCCCCTAGCTTTTTCGGTGCGACCTCTATCGTGCTTTCAACAGACGGACAGACGGACAGACGGACGGACATAGCTAGATCGTCATCAAATCAAACCCCGATTCAGAATATATATACTTTATGGGGTCTAAAATGGATATTTCGATGTGTTACAAACGGAATGACAAAATGAATATACCCCCACCATTTTTTTGGTGGCGGGTATAAAAATATTATTTAAATAGTAGTATTACATTATACCCATCCTAAAAATATGCATTATTATATCAAAACAGAGACGTATTCAATTAAGTGGTTAATTAATTTTCTTGAGACTTATTTTTTCTCAACTATAAGATGGATTTTAAGAAAATTTGTTCAACGTATTAGACTTGTTTTTTTTTAATGAAGCCGAGAAAAAAATTTAAAAATAATTTAAAATCAAAAAATAAGGAAAAACTTTTTTTTTTTATGTTATTTGTTTAAACCGAATATTGTGTGATAAAACGACTAATTAATATCTTTATGATAAACAATAAGCATGGAATGTGATAGATATATTACTATCCAAATCTGAAGTACGACCATCTAATGAATCTAAAGCAAGAGTGCCAATTGCTAGTCAAGAAATATTGGCCATTACCAAAGAGCGAAATTGTAAAAAAATGCAAAAACATCCGGCTCTCAGTGCAAGAAATGTGTGATAAATACAAATAAATTTTCAGTTAAAAATTCCCAACTTGCTGATCAATTGTTAGATGCTGTCTTTGAAAATAAAGCGAATAATGTGCAAAACCCAAGCAACGAAAACATCACGATTTTGCAGAATATTCAACTTCAAAATATCAAAAAGGAAGAAAACATTAAATATCATATCGGTCAAGATATATTGTCAATTTCCTCATTAGGAGATTTTTCAACCGTCAAAAGAAAAAAAACAAGTAAGAGCTTGTTTTTGTGTACATTTAAAGCACAATATTTATTATTTTGTTAATCGCTATGCAATAATCTCTTTATAATAAAACATGTATCACTTTCTTTGTAGAAGTTGGTTAAATTTTAAGGGCCCATGTTGAAGGTGAACCACACATAAACAACAAGTTTTTTTTTGCATTTCATTTGACATTTCTCAATCTCAGATTAACTCAATTCGAACAGTGGAAGGATACGCAAATGAGCAACGCGTTAAAGTTATTCAGGTTTCTTATTAAAATGGGCGTTCAAATCAAAATGCATTTCGTGCACTTCGTGATTCTTTTGGTCAACATAATCGTTCAAATTCGTCCACAATCGAAAGAATTGTAAAAAATATTTTAATTTCTGCAAAACAGGTCTGTATAAAATGTGAGAACTTCTGTGAATGCCTTCTTAGTTCGTTGAATGGAAACCATTGCTGTTTTTCGCGATAGTCTGGCAAAATAGCAGTCACCCTCGACTCATCATCGTGCCCAACAATTGAGCATCAACATTGTCATTGAAAATTTGGACCATCAGATAGAGGAGTGGCGCCGAGGATGTGGGGGTCATTTGGCCGATATTTTGTTTCATACATAATAAAACCATACATATATTATCATTATAAAAAGAAATTATAATAACTTCTTAAAAAATGAATGTTTTCGATCTTTTAATTTATATAAACAGTTTCTTCTATTGAGCTTGAGATCACTTTTCTGAATAAAAAATAGTTTCAATTTTATTTTCCGATATTTCGCTACCACATTGGGTAGCTTCTTCAGGGAAAATTTTACAAAAAATTGTAAAAACTTTCCCTGAAGAAGCTACCCAATGTGGTAGCGAAATATCGGAAAATAAAATTGAAACTATTTTTTATTAAGAAAAGTGATCTCAAGCTCAATAGAAGAAACTGTTTAAATTTCTTAAAAAATTTGTGTTTTATATAAAATCAACATCGGCCCTTAAAATTTAACCACCATTAATAACTTCGATATGATAGTAAAATGTTTTCGTAAATTTAGTCTTTTAGTGAAAGTGGGCGTTAAAGTAGGCGTTAAAGTAGGCGTGTCAATAAAGTTTCTGCTAATAAATACAACTAAGATATTTCAATATAGTTCTTTATTTTCCCAAAAGCTTTGTCGATAGAGAAATTACATGAATTTAAGATAAGCCGTTATATGGAATGTAGGCGTTAAAGTAGGCGTGTCACCTAAACTTTTTGGCACAACAATTACATTGATTAGAAGGATATATGTAGCAAATTTCATCATCACACCTCTAAAATTATCGGTTTTATGAGCATTTAAATTTTATTAACGGTAGATAACGTGAAAAATGGGCGTTATAGTAGGCGTGTCAAAGTTGTTTTTGCTAATGAGTACAACTTAGATATTTCAATATAGTACTTTAATATTCCAAAATCTTTATTAATAGAGAAATTATATGAATTTCAGTTAAAACGTTATATTGAAGGTAGGCGTAAAAGTAGGCGTGGCACCTCAACTTTCTGGCACAGTAATGACATTGCCTAGAAGGATATACGTAACAAATTTGGTCATCATATCTCTAATTTTAGCGGTTTAATAAGCTTTTAAATTTCATTTACGGTAGATAACGTGAAAAATGGGCGTTATAGTAGGTGTGTCAAAGTTGTTTTTGCTAATGAGTACAACTTAGATATTTCAATATAGTACTTTATTATTCCAAAATCTTTTTTAATAGAGAAATTATATGAATTTCAGTTAAAACGTTATATTGAAGGTGGGCGTAAAAGTAGGCGTGGCACCTCAACTTTCTGGCACAGTAATGACATTGCCTAGAAGGATATACGTTGCAAATTTGGTCATCATATCTCTAATTTTGGCGGTTTAATAAGCTTTTAAATTTCATTTACGGTAGATAACGTGAAAAATGGGCGTTATAGTAGGCGTGTCAAAGTTGTTTTTGCTGATGAGTACAACTAAGATATTTTAATATAGTCTTTTATTATTCTAAAATCTCTATTAATAGAGAAATTATATGAATTTTAGGTTAAACGTAATATGGGAGGTGGGCATAAAAGTGGGCATGGCACCTTAATTTTATGGCACAGTAATGACATTGACTAGGGGGATATACGTAGTAAATTTTATCAATATACCTGTAATTTTGTCGGTTTTATGAGCTCTTTAATTTCATTAACGGTACATAACGTGAAAAGTGGGCGTTACAGTAGGCGTGTCAAAGTTGTTTTTGCTAATGAGTACAACTAAGATATTTCAATATAGTCCTTTATTATTCCAAAATCTTTATTAATAGAGAAATTATATGAATTTTAGGTAAAACGTTATATGGGAGGTGGGCGTAAAAGTGGGCGTGGCACATTGATTTTCCGTTACGGCAAATCCTCTCACTAAAAAGCATAGTGTACAAAATTCCAGAATCGTACATCTAATTTTCTCCGTTTTATTAGGTTTTAAATTTTAAATATACTGAAAAATACACTTGGCGGTATAAATTTTCGTATATTTGGATCTATAACTCATTTCCTAATGCACAGATGAAATTTTTAGGGAGAGATATTGTTTTGACTCTAGAAATATATATTCGAAGTTTTATGACTATACGTTAATGCGTTTGGACACAATTGCATTTTATTCGATGTTCGAAGGACACGGTTTTTTCTACCTACTCTTGTATTACGCGCTATAACTCTATTCCTAATATTCCGATTTAGCCCAAACAAACCTTGTCTATAAGAAAGATTCTGGCAAAATTTGAGCCCCCTAGCTTTTTCGGTGCGAACTCTATCGTGCTTTCAACAGACGGACAGATGGACAGACGGACGGACATAGCTAGATCGTCATCAAATCAAACCCTGATTCAGAATATATATTCTTTATGGGGTCTTAAATGGATATTTCGATGTGTTACAAACAGAATGACAAAATGAATATACCCCCACCATTTTTTTGGTAGCGGGTATAAAAAAATAAAATTTTTGGAAGAAAAAATGCTTGCTCGCAGTATTTTAACACACAATTAATTAAAATTAACATTTTTTGTTAGTTAATAGCACAACAATTAAAAATAAACAACAGTTTAAATTTGTTCATTCAAATTGTTCCTTAAACACGTTTGTTGGGTGGCAAGTAAGAGTCACCATTTTGAGTATTTGGATAAATAGGTACCTTTGCTGCGCACTGGCATTTTTGATGCAAAATCTAAAACAGCAGCAAAGCCTCGATTATGACTGTTAGATTAACCGCCCAAGGCTTCATATTGAATTGCACGTTGAGCATTTTCGGTATCAGCAGGAGTGCGGTATTTCACAAAGTGAATTTCGGGTTTGTTGACATTGTTGCTGTTAAATTTTGTGCCCAGATCACTCATATCAGTTTGATTAGTTAATACATAGATGGCAGTACTTTGAACTGCAGCATGTTTAACCAATTGCAGAGCAACATTTTTAAAACAGAATTTTTCGGGACCCTTGATGGAAACAACACGCAAACCACGTTTCACGGAGTTTATAAAATATAAGAAGTCATCGCTTTCCTGAAAATTAGCTTCAGGGGCAGAGAATGTAAAGAATTCCTTTTAAAATGTAGCAGGTCCTGCAGCAGGAGCAGAAAGGCTTAATTATTGCTTCCAACTGAACTAGTTTCAAAACTGTTACTAGTCATCTAAACCACTAGTTGGAACACCAAAGAAACTATCAGAGCTTACAAGCTTGGAATAATTTAGCCCTAAAGAGCATCTAAAAGTTGTAAGCAATTTTATTAAATATCAAACCCAAAAGATAAGTATTGCAATCTGCAATTGAGTAGGATCTAAACAATACTCACAATAAAGTCATGTATTTGATGGATTTGATTTTTGTTTAACGTTGTATGTTTAATAACTTATGATATACTGTATTCCAGTAGTATCGAGTATTATTATTTATACGACGATAGGAAATAATAATAAATTTTTTTCGCCAAATATGTTTGTGCAAAAACCAAATTGTTCGATTTAAAAGATTTAAAGTTCATCCTTGATCGTTGCTGATCAAAGAAGTATGTAAATAAAAACAATAATAAATATATGATGCAAATTTACATAAATATACTCTTAAGTTTTTTTACACATTGTTTCTGCACTGTTTGTTGTGTTTTTTTATAATCTTCTAGCCAAGATCTTGTATTTTTTCTTAATAATAATTAATAATATGTTTGTTTTAATACAAATCTTTTTATACCCTTCACACAGTGAAAAGGTATATATAGGTTTGTCATTCCGCGTGAAATTTCTACAATTTTCATTTCCGACCCCATAAAGTATACATATAAATAGTTTCTGAAAGCTTATGAATAGGGGAGTCGATTAAGCTCTGTCAGTCTGTCCGTCTGACCGTCTGTCCGTGTGTATGTTGAAATCAACCTTTTGAAGCCCGCCGACATCGCTTGGACCTGGGTGAGGTATTAAAATATCAGAAATATTCGGGAGTAGATCGGAAGATCAAAAACATCGGTACATAAACAACTGAGATATGAGCAAAAACCCACGACCACCTCGATTTTTTTTCACAAAAACAACATTACAACAACAACATACATACATACAAACGTGTATACTGGTTAGAGTAAGCGTGGCATCGAATCCCAGCTGAGCCAAAAAAAAATTTTTTTATTTATTTTTATATATTTTTTTTAATTTTTTTTTTATTTTTTTTTGTTTTAATTTTATTTAATATATTATTTATATATTTATTATTATTTTTTTTTGTTTTTTTTTAATTTTCTTTTATTTTATATTTATTATATATATTTTAATTATTTTTTAAAATTTTTTTTTTAATATTTTTATTATTTTTTTATTTTATTTTTTTTAACATACATACGTAAATTTATAATTTTACAATGGGATGTTTTTATATATGTATGTTTTTTTATGTTTGTACGTATTTCATATGGGATGAATGGTGATACAAACTACTATTATTGCATGACTACACGTTGTGAAGGGTATATAAGATTCGGCACGGCCCAATATAGCGCTATTACTTGTTTCATTTTAATTGTTTATACTAAATACTTACTTAACCTCTATCCTTATGTTGTAGGTTATTTTTGTTAAGCTTATAATAAATTAATTTTTTTTATTTCTGCTTAAGTTTAAAATATTTTATGTCTTATGTTTGAATATTTATAAAAATATTGATTTATCTACTACATGACTTAGTTTGTATTATTAAAATTTACTTTTGATGCTATTAAATAAGAAATATATTATACTAGCCAAACCCCGCGCGCGTTGCTACGCCACCTAATGAATCAAATTGCATTCTGAATTTTAATTGAATATCAAGTTCAAAAACCTAAAAATTATAATTTTTTTTTATGGGCGTGGCACTGCCCACTTTTCTAATCACGAAATTTTAAAGTCATAACAGCTCAATGTGTGTGCAAAGTTTTAGAAAAATCGGTGATGTTCAAGTAGCTGAAAATGATAACTTTTTTTTATGGGCGTGGCACTGCCCACTTTTCTTATCACAAAATTGTAAAGTCATGACAGCTCAATATGTGTGCAAAGTTTAAAAAAATCGATCTAGTGCAAGTAGCTAAAAATGACAACTTATTTCTTATGGGCGTGTTACTGCCCACTTTTCTAATCACGAAATTGTAAAGCCATGACAGTTCAATATGTGTTCACAGATTCAGAAAAATCGGTCCAGTGAAAGTACCTTAAAGTTAAAACTTATTTTTATGGGCGTGGCCCTGCCCACTTTTCTAATCACGAAATTATAAAGTCATGACAGCTTAACATGTGTGCAAAGTTTTAGAAAAATCAGTCCAGTGCAAGTACCTCATAAGTAAAACTTTTTTATGGGCGTGGCCCCGCCCACTTTTCTTATCACAAAATTATTTAGTCATGAGAGCTCGATATGAGTGCAAAGTTTCAGAAAAATCGGTCAGGTGCAAGTAGCTTAAAATGATAACTATTTTTTTATGGGCATGGCCACGCCCACCTTTTTCCACCCATAAACACTCACTGGTATGTGTTCAACAACTTACCAAAGTTTGAGCCCGATCGGTTTTACAGTTTCGGAGTCTATAGCAAACACACACACACACAGAGTTTCACTTTTATATATACTAGCCAAACCCGGCGCGCGTTGCTACGCCCCTTAATGAATCGAAATGCATTCTGAACTTTAATTGAATATCAAGTGCAAAAGCCTAAATATTATAATATTTTTTATGGGCGTGGCATTGCCCACTTTTCTAATCACGAAATTGTAAAGTCATAACCGCTCAATATGTGTGCAAAGTTTCAGAAGAATCGGACCAGTGCAAAAATTATCAAAATTATAATTGTTTGTATGGGCGTGTCCCTGCCCACTTTTCTAATCACGAAATTGTAAAGTCATAACCGCTCAATATGTGTGCAAAGTTTCAGAAGAATCGGACCAGTGCAAAAATTATCAAAATTATAATTGTTTGTATGGGCGTGTCCCTGCCCACTTTTCTAATCATGAAATTGTAAAGTCGTGACAGCTCGATATGTGTGCAAAGTTTCAGAAAAATCGGTATGGTGCAAGTACGTCAAAATTATAACCTTTTTTTATGGGCGTGGCCCTGCCCACTTTTCTAATCACGAAATTAAATGGTTATGACAGCTTAGTATGTGTGCAAAGTTTCAGAAAAATCGGTCCAGTGCCTCAATATTGAAAATTTTTTAGGGGCGTGCCCCCGCCCACTTTTCTTATCACAAAATTATTTAGTCATGACAGCACAATATGTGTGCAAAGTTTCAGAAAAATCGGTCAAGTGCAAGTAGCTAAAACTGATAACTAATTTTTATGGGCGTGGCCCCGCCCACTTCTTTCCACCCATAAACACTCCCTGGTATGTGTACAACAACTTGCCAAAGTTTGAGTCCGATCGGTTTTACAGTTTCGGAGTCTATAGCTAACACACACACACAGAGTTTCACTTTTATATATATAGATAGATAGATTTAAAAGAATATGACAATTAGTAGTAATAAGATAATTTTAACTGTTTATCTACTAAGATTAATGATATTAAAAAAAAAAACAAGTAAGCGCTAAATTTTTTAAACCCACCACAAATTTAGCGTTGTATTTTCATATATTATTTTGATAACAACTGCAATTATTGCCCTAGATACACCTAATTCTTTTTTACATGGTAATTGGTTCCAGGAAAACCCGTGCAAAAAAAGACATCGTATGCAAAGTAGGTGATTGGTTTCTTATCTCTAAATCCTATTGAAATTAGTGAAATACAAGGATGTTTTAAGAACAACTTATCAGGTTTATTTTATTAAGTCACATATGTACATACATATATAATGAATTTTAACACAAGCATAGTTATTCAAGAAAAAAAATATATGCCCTCTAAGCTTAAAAGTAATGTAAAAACGAGTGCTATATTCGGCCGTGACGAATCTGATAATACCCTTCATCATCATGTACATAGGTATATACATCGTAGCTTAACCTATATTTCACGTTATACTCCATTTTTCCTTATTATTTCCGACGCCATCCTTGATTTGGAATTTTTACGTAGTTAACTGTATTCTACTAGTCAAGCACTTTAATTTGATACCCATAATGATGGAGTTAAAAAAATTTGATTCGCCATTTTGTTTAAGACGCCATCTTGGATTTTTATTTTTCTAATAATTTACTGTATTTTACTGGTCAAGACCTTTCATTTGATACGAATATTGAGGGGGTTCAAGAAGTTACATTCTAAAATACCAGATTTGGCTCATATATAAATTTATAGTCCGCCATTTGGTAGTGGCAGTCAACATGTATTTTAATTTTTTTTAAAGGGCTCATATTGCGCTAGCCAAGTCTTTTCAGATGATACCAATATTGACTGGCCGCATTATCCAAAATCTTTCACGAATATCTGTAGAAACATATTCTATCTACAAATAGTAGCAAAGGTACCTATTTATTATTCTATGGCTGAAAACTTTTAATTTTGATGGTAAAAATATGGGAAAAAACGGAGGCAGTCGTGTTTATTTGCTCATATCTCAGAAAGTTATGGGGCGATTGTACTGAATTTCAACAGCGATTCATTCCCGGATATTTCCCAAAAACTGATACCATACACAGATTTGAGGAACATATGGTTGCTTCTAAAACAACCAACACACGGATAGATGGGCAGACGGATAGGGCTTAATCGATTCTTCTAATTATAAGCTTTCAGAAAATATATACTTTATAGGGTCGGAAATGTAAATTGTAGAAATTACAAACGGAATGACAAAGCTATATATACCCTTGTGCACCACAGGTGAAGGGTGTACAAATTTATGACAAGTTTAGGAACTAAAAACAATTATGTAAAACAGCTACATCCATATGTTGTCAACAAAAAGAATAGGTTATTCAATTTTATTATGAGTGCTTTTTCCATTTTTTCTTTAGTAGAATCTCTAGTGTATGATGAAGATTTAACAGATAGCTTTGTTCCAGAGCATTGAGCGTTCTCCATTTCGAAGGCGATCTAAAATTTCATTTTTATTTTCTAAAGTAATGGATTTACGTTTTAGTTTTTGTAGGTTTGACATTTTCTTTTTAGGATACATAAAATATTTAACAAAATTAAAAAAAATATAAATAACTGAATGAATATAAAATATTTTGTTGGCTTACCTTTTACCTCAATTCGTTAAAATTAAATCTAATGTTACGTTGGAAAATCAAATTTGCCTATAAAAAATTTCTTTGTCAAACACGTCTGATTGCTTGGATAGTACAGAAAATATTAACACATACTAGTTGCTGTCACAAATAAATTTGATTGTATGCACTATAAGAGAATTCTACTATATTTGTGCTATTAACAATTGCTTTGACCAGTAAATTTGCTTTAATCCACAAAAAGGGAATTCCCCTAAATTTTTCATACCAACATATTACGTAAAAGTCAAATTTAAATCGTGCTAAATTGAATAAAATCGTGTATAAAAATTCTATATTTTCTTATTTTCAAACCGTGTTAAATCAAAACCGTGTAAAGAAAATACCTTGTAAAAACAGAATTAGGTGTATGTCTTATTTTCTTTATTTAAGTTTTTTTCCTTTGTTAAGTTTAATAAGACTCGCTAGCTAGAGTTAAATAAACAATTAACATTAACTTAGTGTAGGCGTGGTAATTCCTAATTTTATAATAACATTACAGTTAGACAATACGTAAATTGTAAAGAAATATAAAATGCTAAATTAGGTGTGTTGAAAAATATTAAGCAATGATATGCAAATGTTTAGGCGACGCAGTGTTGCAAAAAATTAAAAAAAAAATATTTTTTTCTTGAAATTGATTTCCTCTAATATTAACTCGAACGGCCCCAATGGACAGAGTCTATAATTTGATATTTGTTAATTGACAAACTATAAACAATTTTAAATATAGAAATAAAATGTCTTAATCTTTATTTGCATTTTAAATAAGAAAAAAATAAATGAAATAGTTTAAAAAAGCTCATAAAATAAGTGTTTTGTTTTGAATATTTATCAAGTATTGATGATTTTATTACCAAAAAATTTCACAAAATTAAGCTTGTAAATTTTAATGTTTTTTTCCACAATAATCACAGCGTTACACAACGCTCGTTTATATATTATGAATTAATATATTGGAGATATGGGATTAGGGAGCTATCAAGCGTTTTTTATAAAGAACTAGCCAAGCCCGGCGCGTGTTGCTTGCCCCATCTATATATATAACAAGTAGGAGCACTATATTCGGCTGTGCCGAATCTTTTATACCCACCACCAATTTTGTGTACATTTAAAGCACAATATTTATTATTTTGTTAATCGCTATGGAATAATCTCTTTATAATAAAATATGTATCACTTTCTTTGTAGTGGGTGATTAAATTTTAAGGGCTTATGTTGAAGGTGAACTACTCCTAGTTTTTAAACTTGTTTTTTGCACTTCAATTGACATTTCTCAATCTCAAACTTACTTAATTTGATCCGTGGAAAGATACGCAAATGAGCAACGCGTTATAGTTATTCAAATTTTTTATTAAAATGGGCGTTCAAATCAAAATGCATTTTGTGCACTTTGTAATTCTTTTGATCAACATAATCGTTCAAATTCATCCACAATCGGGAGAATTGTAAAAAATATTTAAATTTCTGCAAAACAGGTCTGTATAAAATGTTAGAAAATCTGTGAATGCCTTCTTAGTGCGTTGAATGGGAACCACTGCTGGTTTTTGCGATAGTGTGGCAAAAGAGCAGTCAACCTCGACTCGTCATCATGCCCAACAATTGAGCATCAACATTGTCATTGAAAATTTGGACCATCAGATAGTGGAGTGGCGCCAAGGATGGGGGGGGGCCATTTGGCCGATATTTTGTTAAATACATAATTAAACCATACAAATATTATCATTATAAAAAGAAATAATAATAATATGCTAAATAATTTGTGTTTTATTTAAATTCAACATCAATTTAACACCCTTTATAACTTCGATATGCTACTAAAATGCTTTCGTAAATGTAGTCTTTCAATGAAAGTGGGCGTTAAAGTAGGCGTGTCAATAAAGTTTCTGCTAATAAATACAACTTAGATATTTTAATATAGTCCTTTATTTTCCCAAAACCTTTGTGAATAGAGAAATCACATGAATTTAAGATAAACCGTTATATGGGAGGTAGGCGTTAAAGTGGGCGTATCACCTAAACTTTTTGGCACAACAATTACATTGATTAGAAGGATATACGTAGCAAATTTGATCATCATACCTCTAATTTTGGCGGTTTTATGAGCTTTTAAATTTCATTAACGGTAGATAACGTGAAATGTGGGCGATATTGTAGGCGTGTGAAAGATGTTTTTGCGAATGAGTCCAACTTAGGTGTTTCAATATAGCCCTTTATTATTCCAAAATCTTTATTAGTAGAGAAATTATATGAGTTGTAGGTAAAACGTTATATGGGAGGTGGGCGTAAAAGTGGGCATGGCACCTTAATTTTATGGCACAGTAATGACACTGCCTAGGGGGATACACGTAGCAAATTTTATCAGCATACCTCTAATTTTGGCGGTTTTATGAGTTTTTAAATTTCATTAACGGTAGATAACGTGAAAAGTGGGCGTTATAGTAGGCGTGTCAAAGTTATTTTTTCGAATGAGTACAACTTAGGTGTTTCAATATAGCCCTTTATTATTTCAAAATCTTTATTCATAGAGAAATTATATGAATTTTAGGTAAAACGTTATATGGGAGGTGGGCGTAAAAGTGGGCGTGGCACATTGATTTTCCGTTACAAAAAAGCATTTGACCAAAAAGCCAAGTTTGCAAAATTTCAGAGTCGTACATCCAATTTTGTTGCTTTTATGACGTTTTTGTTTTTAAATATACAGAAAAATACACTGTGCGGTATAAATTTTCGTACATTTTTATCGATAACTCCTCTCCTTATGCATAGATTTCAACAATTTTCTTGGAAAAATATTGTTTTTACTCAGGAAATATATATTTGAAGTTTCATGAGTCTACGTTAATGCGTTTGGACACAATTCCATTTTATTCGATGTTTGAAGGACACGGTTTTTTCGACCTACTCTCGCTTTTCGAGCTATAACTCTCTTCCTAATATTCCGATTTAGCCCATTTTCAATACCAAACAAACCTTGTCTATAAGAAAGATTCTGGCAAAATTTGAGCCCCCTAGCTTTTTCGGTGCGACCTCTATCGTGCTTTCAACAGACGGACAGACGGACAGACGGACAGACGGACAGACGGACGGACATAGCTAGATCGTCATCAAATCAAACCCTGATTCAGAATATATATACTTTATGGGGTCTAAAATGGATATTTCGATGTGTTACAAACGGAATGACAAAATGAATATACCCCCACCATTTTTTTGGTGGCGGGTATAAAAATAAGTTGCGTTGTGTTAGTAATTGATGTTCTCTGGAATGCGTGAACCGATTTCGATTCTGCAAAGTTCATTTGAAAGGTGACGTCAGTACTAACGTTTTTATGTATAAACGTGAATGTATATTGGTTCATGAGTTATAGCCATTTTAGGCGTAGCACCTTTCATAAAAAGGAAATATACTTTATGTCGTAATTTAGGAACTAAAATAGATACCAGCTTCTAATTTTGCACGAGTAATTTTAACAATAAGTGCCTTATTTTGGCAAAATATATCTGGGATAGGATCAGGGGGAGAGGAACCCCCATTTCAAAGAAAAAATATAATTTGCTATATTTTGAAAACTGTAACAGCTACCGTATTCAAACTTCGCGTCCTCCACTCGGAGAATAAAATTTGTATTTTTTCTAAAAAATTGGTAGGATAGGCTCAGGGGGAGAATGCACTATGGCAAATAAGAAATCTGTTGAAGCTTTGGAAAGAACAATGAAAGATCTTCGAGATAATTCAGAGTTGTTTGGTGGTGCGTTGATTGTATTGTCAGGCGATTTTAGGCAAACATTGCCCGTCATTCCTAGACCGACAGCTGTCGATGAAATTAAGACTTGCTTAAAGTTTTCATATTTATGGAGATTTGTTAAAACATTGAAACTCACTACCAACGTTCGTGTTCAGTTGCAGAATGATCCATCTGCTGATAAGTTCTCTAAGCAATTGCTGAACATTGGAAATGGTGCAATGCCTATTGATGACACTGGATTGATAACATTGCCAAATGATTTTTGCCGTTTCGTACAGTCAAAAGAGGAATTGATTGAATGTGTTTCACTTACATAGCACAACAATATATGTACACGCCATAAATGGTTGAAAGACAGAGCAATTTTAGCGGCAAAGAACAAAGATGTTACTGAATTAAACATGGCTATACAATCAAAGATTCCTGGCGAATTGGTGTCGTACAAGCCTGTGGATACTGTTACAAATGAAGAAGATGTTGTGAATTATCCAACAGAATTATTGAATTCGTTGGACATAGCAGGATTGCCTCCGCATAATCTCCAATTGAAAGTTGGAGCCACTATTTTTATGATTCGCATTATCAATCAACCCCGTTTGTGTAATGGTACAAGACTTGCTATTAAAAGGTTGATGGCTTATGTAATTGAAGCTACTATTTTAACAGGAAAATTCAAAGGCGAACTTGTATTCATTCCACGCATCCCAATGATTACGTCTGATATGCCATTTGAATTTAAACGACTTCAGTTTCCTGTTCGTCTTGCGTTTGCGGTTACTATTAATAAGGCGCAAGGCCGATCCTTAGGAATTTGTGGAGTGAATTTAGAGTATCCAGTTCTCTCATATGGACAGTTGTATGTAGCCTGTTCGCGCGTTGGCAAGCCATCGGTTTTCTATATTTACACCGAAAATGGAAAAACAACAAAAGTTGTTTACCACAGAGCATTACAATAAAAGCAAATTATCCCTGATTTTAATGAATTCGAATTGGTTTTTTTATTTTCTTTTTTGCACTACGAAGTGTGCAGGGGGTTCGCTAGTAATGAATAAAAATTAATTCTGAATTTGAATTGAATATATTAAGAATACAATATTTTTGGTTTTTCCATTTGCTGTAAAAAAGAACAAATTTTTTGGTGTTCCCACTCTGGAGCATGCAACGTACAGCTGGCCATGTGAAAAGCATGGATTGTCCTTTTGCTTTGTCGATGGTAATAGCGAAGGCAAGATGAATTAGAAACTGTAGTCACTTGAAGTTGAAAAGCAAATCGGTGGGAACCATTGGAATGCGTGGGTATAGCTGATAATAATAACTTATTTTGAATGGGGGTGGCACTGCCATTTTTCTAATCACGGTATAGTCATGACAGTTCAAAATGTGTAAAAAGTTTCAGAAAAATCGACGAAGTTCAAGTTGCTGAAAATGATAACTTTTATTTTTTTTTTGATAACACTGCCCACTTTTCTAATCACGAAATTATATAGTCATTAGAGTTCAATATGTATGCAAAGTTTTAGAAAAAACGGTCAAGTGCAAGTAGCTAAAAATTATAACTTATTTTTATGGGCGTAGTCTCGCCCCCTTTTTACCACCCATGAACACTCCCTGGAATATGTACAACAACTTGTCAAACATTGAGTCCGATCGGCCTTACAGTTTCGGAGACTATAGAGTTTCACTTTGATATATTTAGATAAGCATATCAAAACTTTTTTCTAGTACATGAACTACTATATAATAACACATTATATCCACATCTTGTATAAAGCTAAAAATATTTAAACGATTTGTAAAAGGTTGAAGGGTACCACAAAAATTTAAAATCAGATAAAAGACCAGCTCCTTTAAAAGCAAAATTGCAGGATAACGTTTGTCTAAAATTGCCTAAATGCCACTATAAATAAAAAGATAAACAAATAGAACTTAACTTTGTGGAGTTGCTATAACTAGAAACTAAATACCAACCAACGAATTTCTCGATTTTTTAAAGCGTGCAGACTTCAGTCTCTTACCGTATAGCATCCATGGAAATGCTTAAATTGTATGCAAGGAAAAGCACAACAGAGTATGTCTTCTGTACTGTTTATTATTTCAGCAGTGGAAAAAAGAAGTAGAATTCCAAAACATAAGTGGGATATCGTATATAGTTATTACTTAAAGAAGCGCTCTATAAAGCAGGTAAGTACTAAGTAAGTGATTCAAAAAGCATTTTTTGGTACTGAAGTTTTTTGGTGAAAAAAAATAAAGAAAAAACAATAGCACAAATTCTATCAGTATGAAAACAAAAATATCTGCTGTTGCAACACAAATGATCAGAAATCTGGATATGATCCATTAGAAATTACATATAGGAAGGGACACCTAAAGTTTTAAGTTTTGGTGTGAGTCTTTATTCACTTACGTACAAATTTTCCAACATAAAAGAGTTCTCAGTTTCCGCCTTAATTCGAGAAGTGAGTTTATAAAATTGGATCTTTAGTGGACAACATAAGCAGTGCATTTTCTCGACCAGTTCATTAAGCCAAAACCATACCATTGCTCAGAGTGTAGACGAATATCCATAAACTTAAACTTGCCAGCGTTCTCAGGCACTGAACCTTTGCGCAATTCTTTAAATAACATTTTACAGGCCAGTGCCCATGTTCTGTAACTCTCGCTACGAGAAACTTTTCACTTGAAACATGTAAATTGGTACAGAAATACAACAAATCGAAACAAACAGCTGTTTTTTCTCACTGTACTGTTTCTGTAACTATTCATGCGAGAAATACCTGTCACGTAAGAAAAATACTCGTAAGTCATAAAAAAGTGTTTCTGTAAAGTTTTCAGGCGAGAACTTCTCACTTTGAACTGTCAAAATAAGTCACAAACAAAAAGACCGCGAGATTGCAAAAACTTTGAGCCAAAAAATATAAAAAGTCAAAAATCAGTGACAAAAACATGGAAAATGTAAAGTTTAAATGTTTTTTTTATTATTAATGCATACATATGTATGTATTAATATTATAAATTTGTTATCGTTAAGAAAATTATGCGGGTTTCAAAGCAACAAAAAGGAAAATTAGATATCGAGTTTAAACTATCGAACCTTCTATAAAATATTTTGTAATTGAAATAATGTTTTTTTTTTTTGTGCTCTAAACTTTTATGTATGTAAAAGAAATAAATAAGGAAATGAAAAATTAATTACTTTAAATTTGAGGTTATAAATTTTCTTACTACGGGAAATAATTTATGGTAACTATCTTTGTTTAATTTACAAAAGTTTTTATATTTCTAAAAAAGATAGATTTTATTTTATATTGATTATATTTTTACAATCATCAAAGTCTAAACTAAAACTTAAACACTTTTATTTTCTAAATTTTATATGTATTATTATTTTCGCACTTCTAAAGTTTATTTTTTTTTTCTTCTTCTTATATTTAAGTATAATTTTTGATAGCTCTAACGTAACAACGTAATCATAAATGGTATTTTTCGCCATGAGTTACAGATACACTTTTTTCTCACACATCGAGAAACGGTGGGATATTTTGTTTCATGACTTTTCGATGCGAGAAGTTCTCACTAAAGTTACAGAACATGGGTACAGATCAGGTTATCGGAAGTGATCACTGAAATTACATCGTGTTAAAGTCTTAATGACAAAGTTAGTAATAAAAAAATTTTATGTTAAAAATCCAAATTTAAAATATTCTTAAATATTCTTAATAAATTACATATAAATTTTCAAAGATTTCCAATTGTACACTTTTATGCAAAAAGTATATATTTTGTATTTTTTCTAAAAAAACATATCAATTTTTTTAAAGGGCGATGCGTTTTGTTTAAAAAAAATTTTAGTACCATGAAATGAATAAAATATTACTTTTTGAGCTTTGTGTGAAATCAGCGGGTGAGTCGTTGCCATCAAAAAACAGCTAGAAACAAATCAACAACATTTTTTTGTGAACAAAATCATGAATATAAAAAATCAATGATGTTAATATTTGCCGGCTTTACACATAAATTATTGTTTTAAATCTATCGACCATTGACCTCAAGAAAAATTTAAAAATGTGATGTTCCCTATGTTCGGCAACAAAAAATATAAAAACTGTGGTTATTGCAATACTTTCTTAGCAAAAGTTTAATGCTCATTTGCAGGCTTTCGTTTTCTGATATTATTATGGCGCATTGGTAATGGAAGAAATTGAAGTGGTGGTACTGATGGTCAATACAAGTTAATACAAGTCGTACGACATGTTAACATGTCAAAAATTCGTGTAGAATGAACAAAGTAGAATAGTGGAAAACTAAATTGTAATCAGTAGAAGGAAACATGAGAGAAAAAACAGATGAAAATATGACAAACGGACCGTGTTTTTTAAATCGTGCTAAAAATAGAGCATTTAATTAGATCAGTGTTGTATTTAAATGCATTCATTTGAAAACACATTAGAGGTGTGCTAGTAATTCTACAACAATTACAACATGTATACAATTGATTGTGCAACACAGAGTAAAAGAAAATAGTTTGTTGTTGTATGTACAAACTTATTATATGATTTTAAATATTTATTTCCGCAAAGAATTCAATGAAGGCAATAAAATAATAGAACGAAATTAACAAAAAATATTGTCAGCTCGCCATATTTAACATACTATACAAACCAGTACTCATTGGATATGGACATCAGTACTCTTTGCTTTATGTGATCCCCTGTCAATCCGCTTCTTTTAGCAGACCTGAAAGCGGGAGAAACTAGTTCCCTCTTCCTATGTTCTGAGCGAATAATATCGCTTATTTTTATACCCGCCACCAAAAAAAAAAATCCATTTTTTCATTCCGTTTGTAACACATCGAAATATCCATTTTAGACCCCATAAAGTATATATATTCTGAGTCAGGGTTTCATTTTAAGACGATCTAGCTATATCCGTCCGCCCGTCTGTTGAAAGCATGATAGAGGTCGCACCGAAATAGCTAGGGGGCTCAAATTTTGCCAAAATCTTTCTCATAGACAAGGTATTGAAAATGGGCTGAATCGGAATATTAGGAAGAGAGTTATAGCGCGTAATGCAAGAGTAGGTCGAAAAAACCGTGTCCTTCAAACATCGAATAAATGCAATTGTATCCAAACGCATGAACGTGCAGCTATGAAACTCCAAATATATATTTCTCGAGTCAAAAGAATATCTCTCCCCAAAAATTTTTTAAATCTATGCATTAGAAAAGGAGTTATAGATAAAAATGTACGTAAATTTATACCGCACAGTGTATATTTTTAATTTAAAACGTAATAAAACGAACAAAATTAGATGTACAATTCTGAAATTTTGCACACTTTGCTTTTTGGTAAGGGGCTTTGTCGTAACTGAAAATCAATGTGACACGCCCACTTTTAAGCCCACCTCCCATAAAGCGTTTTACCTAAAATTCATATAATTTCTCTATGAATAAAGATTTTGGAAAAATAAAGGATTATATTGAAATATTTAAGTTGTACTCATTAGCAGATATAACTTCGACACGCCTACTATGACGCCCACTTTTCACATTATCTACCGTTATAAATAAAAAATTTATAAATTAAAATTTGCTACGAATATCCTTCTAGTCAATGTCATTACTATGCAAAAAAATTTAGGTGACACGCCAGCTTTAACGCCTACGTCCCATATAACGGTTTATCTTAAATTCATGTTATATCTGTATTGACAAATTTTTGGAGAAATAAAGGAACATATTGAAATATCTTAGTTGTATTTATTAGCCGAAATTTTATTGACACGCCTACTTTAACGCCCACTTTCATTGAAAGACTACATTGACAATAGCATTTTAGTAGCAAATCGAAGTTATAAAGGGTGGTTAAATTTTAAGGACCGATGTTGAGCTTAAATAAAACACAAATTATTTAGGAAATTATTATCATTTCTTTTTGTATGGTTCAATTATGTATGGAACAAAATATCGGCCAAATGGCCCCCACTCGGCGCCACATTTCTAACCGATGGTCAAAATTTTCAATGACAATGTTGATGCTCAATTGTTGGGCACGATGATGAGTCGAGGTTGACTGCTCTTTTGCCAGACTATCGTGAAAAACGGCAATGCTTCCGATTTAACGAATTAAGAAGGCATTCAGAGAGGTTCTAACATTTTATAAAGACCTGTTTTGCAGAAATTTAAATAGTTTTTACAACTCTCCCGATTGTGGACGAATTTGAACGATTATGTTGACCAAAAGAATCACGAAGTGCTCAAAATTCATTTTGATTTGAACTCCCATTTTAATAAGAAACCTGAATAACTTTAACGCTTTGCTCATTTGCGTATCCTTCCACTGTTCGAATTGAGTTAGTCTGAGATTGAGAAATGTCAAATGAAATGCAAAAAAAAACTTGTTGTTTATGTGTGGTTCACCTTCAACATGGGCCCTTAAATTTTAACCACCCTCTACAAAGAAAGTGATACATATTTTATTTTAGAGATTATTTCATAGCGATTAACAAAATAATAAATATTTTGCTTTAAATGTACACAAAATTTGTGGTGGGTATAAAAGATTCGGCACAGCCGAATATAGTGCTCTTACTTGTTAATATAGCATTTGAGGCAGCTGTTATAGAAGTAAGAAAGAATACGCTTTAATATGGTGACTGTTGAAACTTTTTCCAAAAAAGAGTCTTTTACAAGAAGCCCTAAAGTGGACAAAGGAGATGATTGATGCGTCATTTGTAAGACTAATTTAGATTAGGAATGGCTAAGCTAGACGTCATAAAAAAATTATGGTAAAAAACATATGATGCATGCGGTGATACCAGCCAGTAGTTGAAAAAAGTCTGAAATTTAGAGAGCTTCAAAAATATCGAAAAAGATACTAAAAACGATACTCGTAACTGTATGGATACATTGGTTTTTGAAATATCGGCGACATACATATATTGATATTGTTTTAAAATATTGTGTTGTGTTAGTTTGTTGTTTTATCTAAATCATTTTACTTTGATTCTACTTCAAACTAATAGTGTAAATGCAAAAAACACTTACAGTATACTTTTGCTTTCTTTTTCTTAAGTGCGGAGCGAATTTCATCACATTTTGCTTTTACAAAATCTAATTGTAATTTTACGACTTTTATTATAGTCTTAACTGGCCTTATATTAGACTTTAATATTTAACTATAAATACTAAGGTTAGAGTTGAAAGAATTAAAACAATTACTTTACAAAAAACTTATATGGAAATTCCCAGAAATTTTGTACAATTGCGCCAATATACACTACGAAAGGTTGTAAATTGGGCTGATATCTTAAACTTCGTATTTGAGTGCATTGCTTCCCGGCTTCGAATTGTCTCTTAAAAATGTTATCATAATTTCATAAATGTTTAAGTAAATGCAGTAATGTTAATTTATATACACATAAAAAATTAAATAATGTGACAAGACTTGAAGTTGCCCTCTAAGATAATAATGGGCCTTTGACACCGTTTTTATTTGAAGTTGCGAACGTATTTGGTTTCATCATTAATGCTCATAAAATTGTTAAAACATTATTAATAGTGTGGGATTTCATGTGGTCGGATTTGATTGACTATATTATGGAAATATTTCAATATAATTAATGAATGGTTTTGTATTTAATTTTTAATTTCTTTGTAAAACTTTCCTGATAAAAATATAACAATTTTATTTTATTATATTTATTACAAATCTTCAAAGTGAAAACAAAATGTCAAAACTAGTTAAACATAGTTGGTGCATAATATTCATAATGTTAGTTAAGAAGTAGTTAAAAAAAAAACTAAAACATAATCCCAATTTAATAAGATGAATAATTTGACAGAGATTGGTATTACAAAGATTTGTCAGCTGTGCTTTTAGCACCACAAAAATAACCTTAATAAGGTGGCGTTTACGTTAAAAAATACTTGCAATAACATTTGTTTCTTTTTGGGTTTTTGAAGTCTTAAATAAATTTCCAAACTAGTTTTACGCAGATAATGAATAAGATAAATAAATAAATATATAAAAAAAATATGTAAAAATGTTGTTGTGTTGAAGAAATGTTTAGTTTTAAAAAATTAAGTGTCTGATATTTAGTTGTTAATTTGTTTTTGTATTGATTAATATTGACAGTTCAGTATATAAACAAGTAAGAGCACTATATTCGGCTGTGCCGAATCTTTTATACCCACCACCAATTTTGTGTACATTTAAAGCACAATATTTATTATTTTGTTAGTCGCTATGAAATAATCTCTCAATAATAAAATATGTATCACTTTCTTTGTAGAGGGTGGTAAAATTTTAAGGACCCATGTTGAAGGTAAACTACACCTAGACTTTAAATTTGTTTTCTGCATTTCATTTGACATTTCTATATCCCAAACTTACTCAATTTGATCCGTGGAAAGATACGCAAATGAGCAACGCTTTAAAGTTATTCCGGTTTTTTATGAAAATAGGCGTTCGAATCAAAATGCATTTTGTGTACTTCGTAAATATTACGGTCAACATAATCGTTCAAATTCGTCCACAATCGGGAGAATTGTAACAAATATTTAAATTTCTGCAAAACAAAACTGTTAGAAAAAATTTTAGAAAATCTGTGAATGCCTTCTTAGTTCGTTGAATGGGAACTTTTGCTGTTTTTTGCGATAGTGTGGCAAAATAGCAGTCACCCTCGACTCATCATCATGCCCAACAATTGAGCATCAACATTGTCGTTGAAAATTTGGACCATCAGATCGAGCAGTGGCGCCAAGGATGGGGGGGGGGGTCATTTGGACGATATTTTGTTAAATACATAATTGAACCATACAAATATTATCATCATAAAAAGATATGATAATAATTTCCTAAATCACTTGTGTTTTATTTAAATTCAACATCAGACCTTAAAACTTAACCACCCTTTATAACTTCGATATGATAGTAAAATGCTTTCGTAAATGTAGTCTTTTAGTGGAAGTGGGCGTTAAAGTAGGCGTATCAATAAAGTTTCTGCTAATAAATATAACTAAGATATTTCAATATAGTCCTTAATTCTTCCAAAAACTTTGTCAATAGAGAAACAACATGAATTTAAGATAAACCGTTATATGGGAGGTAGGCGTTAAAGTGGGCGTGCCACCTAAGCTTTTTGCCACAACAATAACAATGATTACAAGGATATATGTAGCAAATTTCATCATCACACCTCTGATTTTGTCGGTTTTACGAGCTTTTAAATTTCATTAACGGTAGATTACGTGAAAAGTGGGCGTTATAGTAGGTGTGTCAAAGTTGTTTTTTCTATTGAGTACAACTCAGATATTTCAACATAGCCCTTTATTATTCCAAAATCTTTATTAAAAGGGAAATTATATGAATTTCAGATAAAATGTTATATGGGAGGTGGGCGTAAAAGTAGGCGTTGCACCTTAATTTTCTGGCACAGTAATAACATTGCATAGAAGGATGTACGTAGCATATTTGATCATCGAATCTCTATTTTTGGAAGTTTTATGAGCTTTTAAATTTCATTAACGGTAGATAACGTGAAAAGTGGGCGTTATAGTAGGCGTGCCAAAGTTATTTTTGCTAATGAGTACAACCTATATGTTTCAATATAGTCCTTTGTTATTCCAAAATCTTTATTAATAGAGAAATTATATGAATTTTAGGTAAAATGTTATATGGGAGGTGGGCGTAACAGTGGGCGTGGCACCTTGGTTTTTTGGCAGAGTAATCACATTGCCTGAAGAGATATACGTAGCTAATTTAATCATCATACTTATAATTTTGGCGGTTTTATGAGCTTTTAAATTTCATTAACGGTACATAACGTGAAAAGTGGGCGTTACAGTAGGCGTGTCAAAGTTGTTTTCGATAATGAGTACAACCTATATGTTTTAATATAGTCCTTTATTATTCCAAAATCTTTATTAATAGAGAAATCATATGAATTTTAGGTTTGACGTTATATGGGAGGTGGGCGTAAAAGTGGGCGTGGCAAATTGATTTTCCGTTACAGAAAAGCCTCTCACCAAAAAGCAAAGTGCGCAAAATTTCAGAATCGGACATCCGTTTTATTAGGTTTTAAATTTAAATATACTGAAAAATACACTGCGCGGAATAAATTCATATCCATAACTCCTTTCCTAATGCAAATTTTTGGGGAGAGATATTGTTTTGACTCGAGAAATATATATTCGAAGTTTCATGACTGTACGTTAATGCGTTTGGACACAATTCCATTTTATTCGATGTTCGTAGGACACGGTTTTTTCGACCTACTCTTGCATTACGAGCTATAACTCACTTCCTAATATTTCGATTTAGCCCATTTTACCAATACCAAACAAACCTTGTCTATAATAAAGATTCTGGCAAAATTTGAGCCCCCTAGCTTTTTCGGTGCGACCTCTATCGTGCTTTCAACAGACGGACAGACGGACGGACATAGCTAGATCGTCATCAAATCAAACCCTGATTCAGAATATATATACTTTATGGGGTCTAAAATGGATATTTCGATGTGTTACAAACGGAATGACAAAATGAATATACCCCCACCATTTTTTTGGTGGTGGGTATAAAAACAGATTTGCAAATCAAAGTCAAAATGTATTGATATAACACATCTTAAAGGCTTCTTGATTAAAGGGACTTATCAGTAAATTATGAACTCTATGCTAGAAAAGTTTATATAAAGAAGGCTTCTGTCTAAGAAGCAGACATTAATATTGCCTTCCACGACCTTTGATTATAAATTCTTCAAAGTTTTGAAAGCGAAAATAACAACTTTGCAATGATGAAATGCATTTCATTGCAATGAAAACTCATTCTGAAGTTTATTATTAATGATTTTAAAAGTAAGTAATGAGAGGAAAATATCATTTTAATATTCCCTATTCTTGTCAATGTTCTATGAAAAATTAAGCTTATTAAATGTGACATCTTGTTTTTGCTGGATTACTTTCAATTTCCTCGTAAAGTAATACCTTCCGAGGATCAATAACATACGGGTAAGATAAATATGTCAATTTAGTGTTTTATAATTTATTTATAATGAATTCTAAAAACGAAAACAATAAACTAACAGTCTTAAACTAGATAACAAATTATAAACTAGTGGCAATCGTCCTAGAAACGTCTGCCAGGTGGCAAATACGTCGATTGTGGAGGAATGTATGAGTTACTGGGTGCAGCTACATTACTACTGCTGCTAGATTGGCCAGCAAGAACGGCAGAAGATTTTGAGGCAAAGTCCAAAACAGATGCAGAACCACCATTCGAGCTGGAGCTGGAGCCAGGCAAAGAATCGTACTGAGATTGGATGGTGCGTTGAGCATTTTCGGCATCAGCTTGGGTGCGGTATTTGACAAAGTGAACTTCGGGTTTGTTGTTGTTATTGTTTAAAGAATTTAACTTGTTTGCCAATTCATTTATGTCAGCTTGTTTGTTGAGAACATAAATGGCAGTACGTTCTTCAGCGGCTGATTTTGCCAATTGGAGAGCCGCATTTTCGAGAGCACTATTTTCGGGTCCCTTGATGAAGACAACACGCAAGGTCTTTTTTAAGGCATTTGCGATCTTTTCAGTAGCCTCGCCATCATAAAAATCATTTTCAGGTGCACTAAAAGTAAAGAATTCCTTGTTGAATTCGTTGCTACCACTTGAGCTGGAAAAATCATCCTGACTAGCAGCACCGGAATAGTCATTGCTCTGTGGTGTATAATCATATTGAGCAGCAGCTAAAGCAACTAAACATAAAACCTAAACGAGTGAAAACAGTACAATATATTAAATAATTCAAAGATTTTTACTAATTAAAAAAAATTAATTTTTTTTTTATTCTGACATTAGTTCGTTCGTAAAAAACAAGCAACTTGAGCCAGAATAAAACTACTAAATTAATGTAAAAAATTCCTTTTTTATTTTTGATCGTTTTGTTTTCAATGAATTCAGTTATAACTTACCACAAAGGTACGCATTTTTTCGTGTGTTTTAGCAGATTAATCCGTATTGACTGAGTGTTAAATTGATTGTGATTCTTCAGTTCAGCACACGGCCATCTTTATAACTTTAAACGTATAAATGACATTGTAGTTTCATTAGGCATCACACAATTTGTTCGATTGTGTGATTTTCACACTGTAAATTTTATTTATTTAGTTTTTATTATTTTGATTTTATTGCATTTTGTTTTTGTTAAACATTTGTTTTAATGTGTTGTTGGTGTCAAACTAAGTCAAAGAAGCACTTGAAACTAAACGCTGTTGTTTTTTTTAATTTTTTATTTCTCCAAAATTTAAGAAAAAACAATCTAAACAAGATTTTGTAAAATTTTAAGGGAATTTCTGAAATTTGATATTTTTTATTCGCTTTAATACTATTGCCAAGGTTTTGAAAAGTTTTTAATAAAGAAAAGCAATAAAATTAAGGGATATATCTCTAAGATATTATTTTTAATATAATATATATAGTTTTCAAATATTTTTATATAGATAACTTAATATCATACCAGCTATAACATTTTTGTATAGATTTTCGTTAGTTAACTTTTGTTTAGAAATGCTTTAACACAGTCTTATTATATTTTATCGAATATTTAACCATGCAACTTGTATCAATTTATTTGCACTTTTTATGAATCAAGTTTTTTTTTGGTCAATATTTTTGTAGCAAAAACGAAAACCTACTTATGTTCCTTTTTTTAGATTTCTAAAAAGTACTTTCAAACTTTTGAAATGATTTTTATTAAGTTAAAAACTTATGTTTTTAATTACATACGAAAGAACTTGTGTCCCATTTTTTTTTTCAAAAGTAATGGGGGACATCAACGACCAGGACACAATGAAATTTTTAATGGTAAAAACGTTTGAAAAAAACATACTGTATGTGTTTAAATAATTACTTACCTATTAAAGTGGACCTATGCTCCTTATAGGAGCCACGAGAATTAATATTTATATATATTTAAGTGAGACACTAAACAGAAGGCCTGGGACTACAAGAACTATTAACTTCGGTCAAATCTGCAATAAATGTAGGTTATTAATTCTCTAAAGAGAGCTTTATATAAAATTAATAAAATTTCTTTTTGCAGATTTTTTTTTTACAAAATTAAAAACAATTTCTTTGAACTATAAAACCTTTTTTTAATTTTACTTTACAATTATTTGTTTTACAACTTAAAATCATTTTTAAAAATTATGTAAATTTTATTAGATTTTTCACTACTACCTTAATTGATATTGAACACAAAGTTTCTTCAATAAAAACTAGTAAAAAACAAAAACATTCATTACAATATAATGTGTTGAATATAATAAAAAGCAGTTCTTCACTACATACTATGGCATCTTAACCCATTATTTTAACACGTCGATATCATTGGAGACTCGCTTACAAATAAATACTGAAATTAGTATGTATTAGGGTCCGCCAAATAACTTTTTTTTTTTAAATGCTATCAAAAAAGTGTAGCTTTGGCTGTGTGGCACGTAGCGCCGTTCTGTTGAAACCAAATTTTGCCAATATCCTCTTATTCAATTTTTGTGAACAAAAATTCGTTTTACATGGCCCGATAATGATCGCCATTGACTGTAACGGCCATTTCTTGCGCATTTTCGAAGAAAAATGGCCCAATTATGCCTCTGGACCAAGATCCGCATCAAACAGTGACTCGTTTTGGGTGTATCGACTTTTCAATGTATGCATGCGGGTTTTCTGTGCCCCAAATGCGACAATTTTGCTTGTTTACATACCCGCCAACATCAAAATTAGCTTCATCTGACAAGATGATTTTTTTGGCAAAATCGGCCAAAGTAATGTCGCAATATTTCTCAGCGTTGTTCAAGCGTATACACAACCATATTCGTTCATCGGAAGGATAAAACTAATTATCTGTCAAATCAGACATGAGGTAAGTGTTACCATTCACGAAATATGCACTAGTTAAAAAAACCTCAGATGGCGCACCCTTTACTTACCATAATATTAATTTAGTAATTGAAATTCATATACATTTGCTTTTTTCTGTATTAAACTTACTGTATTTGCTAAGCCTTCGTCAAACACCTAGAGAGAATAAAAATTTGATTGGTTCAAAATCTTAAATTAAGTATATGTTTTATGTTTAAAAGTTTTTTTTTTTTAATTCAGGGGGTGGTGGCATTGTATAGTTACTCCAATGACTGCACATATTCTTAAAAAAAAGTCATTATTATATGAATTGTGCAGCCTAAAAATGCTTCATAAAATGAAAATATATCTATGGCATAGCACAAGATGCACGTGTTTTTTGTTTGCTTTTCATTTGAATAACAACAACTGTGAATTTATTATGGTTAATTCTTAACCTACCTCAATATTCTATGATATGTTGTGTTTAAAAGTTAAGCATTTGTCAATCTTTATTTAAATTATCACGGTTTTATAAAAATGTTTATTTGAATTCATATTTTTTTTATGACCTACTAATTTATGTAAAATTTATTCATATTTTTATTGCGTCTATTTTTCAAACATTGTTTGTTTAATTTTATAAATTTCTTCTTCTTTTCTTAAAGTGGCTAAAGAAAGATCCAAATACTTTTACTTGTGGCGCTAAGAAAAAAGCAATAAGAAGGTTTTAATTAAAGGTTTTAAAATAAATTAACTTATTATCTGATAGTAAATAACGTATGAAAGATGTACGTGGAACGTAATACATATTATTACCTTCTTTGAAATGAATACTTCTGCAAATACATACATATGAGTATTAAAAATTTTAGGCAGTTATGAAAAAATTATAAAACTCCAAAGGATCACCTTAATATATTAATACTGCCGCATTCATAAAAAAATATTTAAGGTTTATTAAAGGCTTATTTAACAAATTTCTGTGCAACATCTGTCAAATAAGTCATTAATAAACCTAAAATATTTTAATGAATATGGCTGATAGATTTCATTACATTACATTATATTAAACATTATAAAGAGTGTCTAAATTTAAAGAAACATTAAAAATCGCTACAGGGACATGATCCAAGGCTTTTTGTGGAGGAAAATTAATGATTTAGACCCCTTTATACTATTTTTGTGTTTTTGAGGTATTCATGGAAGGGTTTACGAAAATCAAAGCAAAATATAATTTTGGCGCTTTCTAGCGTGTTTTGAGTTAATGCCTAGCGTCTTTTGGTTTGCAGTCGACATCGTTGACATCGCTAATTATACGGAAGGATTAGACTAGTTAATATAATACTTAATATTCTTAATGCGACAGTAGAATTATATTTTAAGAACTGTTTTAATTAATTATTGTAAGCAAATGTTTTTTGATTTTTTTAAAATTAAATTTCAAAAATAAACTGAAATTTAAATTAATGTTGAAAAATGTTTTTTTGCTGTCATTACTAATAACTTTCATATGAGTTACGTAGGTGAATCTTAAATCGATCACCATTACAAAATGCTGGTCAACATCTTGCAAAGTGTACAGTACTACTGTATCAGCATTTTATTTTTCGGCTTTTAGAAATAGCTTTTAATATAATGAATTTGGAAAACATCGGTTTCTAAGAGTATCAACAGTAATATATCCGGTGTAAGATTGTTTTAATAAAGAGTTCGATATGACTAACTCAACACGACTCCCTCTGTTGTTTTCTACTTTTAACCATATGATAATTAAGCGGCACGTTTATTACTATGTATAGATGTAATATGCACCTGGAAATATTCTAAAAGAATTTTGGACAAATCAGTCTCTAATTGGCAAAGTTATATTCAAAATTTATTTGAAAAAACATATATTTTTCTTAAATAATAAGATTTGCAAGATTCTAAATAATTTTAGAGAAAAAGTTTAAATCGGTTTGTAACAAACTGATATATAATAACCTGTGTATATGATGGTGAATGTTATTATTATTATTATTAACAGTAAAAAAGTAGGATTTTTCTCTCATTATTGAAGCCAAAAAAACTTTATTCTGTATTGGTTTCACATTATAATCTACAACTTTATTTTGCTAAATAACTTTAATATTCATTTAAATTTTGCGTTTGCTGGCTCATCTTTTTGTGATCAGTATTGCTGCGCCATTTAGTTCATATAAATCTTTTTATGATTCATAGACTCTTAATATTTTCTTTAAAAGAAAAAATCTGTAATTAACATTATTTTGAAATGATGAAATATGAACCAAGGTCAATTTAAATGTTATCGCACTCAAAGTCAAGGGATCAAGAGCAATAACCATTTAGCCTTCAGTATTCTCAACGCTTATAAATAAAACTTTATATATCGTTTACTTCACGAACTGACCTGAATAAATTCACGGTTCTATAAAATCCAATTAGCAACATTAAAGGCTGAAAAGAGTTGATGAAATCTTAGCATTGAAAAGATATTTAGTACATACAAAGTTCATGGCATTGGATAAATTTTTGTAGGTGTAAATTTTTTAATAACAATAAATTTCATTTTGATACTTAATGAAGCCAATATTTTTATTGCCTTATAATAACTCTATATACATATATGCACATGTCTGCCATATGAGAGTGATATAAATGAATAATCAAACATGCATATATGTCAGGGTTTTAATAGGAAAATTTTAATTTTATAATTTTGATTAAAATTCATTTATTAGGACTATTTTATAAAAAGTATGATTAAGTAAAATGAATGTGAAAAATTATTTTCTATTTCATAACTGATAAGTACAATACAGAATTTAAAAATCAAGAAATCAAACTGTATTCCACGCTTTTTTTGGGACGTATTATCCCAATAGAAACAAAAGTGTTAACTGATGCTGCTAGTGCGCATCATGTTTATATTAATGCAGTAATACAGAGGCATATGGTTTTCCTAGCAGCTTTTTTCAGTATAACCCATTTTTATTTTCTTGTTTTCGTTTCTGGTTAGGATGCGTTGTTGAAATTATAACCATAAGATATGTCAGCATAATAGAATATCATACAGAGATTAAAAATATCAATTCAATCAATCAATAAAATGCACGATATTAATTCTAAATAAAACAAAAAGTTTTCAGAGTATTATTTTAATCTATTTATATATATAAAAGTGAAACTCTGTGTGCGTGTGTGTTAGCTATAGACTCCGAAACTGTAAAACCGATCGGACTCAAACTTTGGCAAGTTGTTGTACACATTCCAGGGAGTGTTTATTGCCACGCCCATGAAAATTAGTTATCATTTTTAGCTACTTGCACTTGACCGATTTTCCTGAAACTTTGCACACATTTTGAGATGTCATGACTATATAATTTCGTGATTAAAAAAGTGGGCAGAGCCACGCCCTTAAAAAAAAGTTATAATTTTGAGGTACTTGCACTAGACCGATTTTTCTGAAACTTTGCGCACATAACGAGCTGTTATGACTTTACAATTTCGTGATTAGAAAAGTGGGCAGTGCCACGCCCATAAACAAAGTTATCATTTTCAGCTACTTGAACTTCACCGATTTTTCTGAAACTTTGCACAAACATATTGAGATCTCATGATTATACAGTTTCGTGATTAGAAAAGTGGGCAGTGCCACGCCCATTAAAAGAGAGTTATAATTTTTAGCTTTTTGCACTTAATATTCAATTTAAATTCAGAATGCATTTTTAATCATTAAGGGGCGTAGCAACGCGCGCCGGGCTTTTCTAGTCTATATATATAAAAGAGTAACGTGACTGACTGACTAATTCATTATCGCACAGACCAAAAGCAAAAAGATAGAGACATAAAATTTGGACAATCGGTTTCTCTTTCAATGTATAGCTCCACTAAGAAGGGATTTTTGGAAATTCGTACTTTAAGGGGGTAAAAAAGGGTAAAATCGGTAATCTTATATCTGCTAAACTAAAAATGATACAAATTAAATTGAAAAAGTATTGTAATTTGCACAAAAAATAAGCTGACAGGTGTCGGGCCTTTTTTTGAATTTTCAACCCCTAAGGGAAAAAGACGGGAAAAAACTATAATTTGGTACTTTTTTGGTACCCTATGTAACTTCCAAACGCATAAAGCTAGGAAAAAAATGTAAACTGTATTAAGTAATCCGCGAAAAAATATTGATAAAAATTCGGCACTTTTTTCAAATTCACATGTATAAAGGGTAAAAATTTTCCCTTTTTTGGTACTTTTTTTAAAAGAAACTTTCCTTATATTATTCAATGGGACAAGATTTGACAATTATTATTTCCTAATAGAATATGAACAACTATTTAGGTGAAATATTTGGAAACTTTTTTTGGGGTAAAAAAAGGTACCAAAAAGGGGAAAATTCCAAAAAATGTATGTAATTCCTAATTAGACGGCCAATTTTCACAAAATTTTTAATTGGGATTTCACCAGACCTACAAAATTATGTAGTTTAATATAAATTGAAACACATTTCTAACAGGGTAGAAAGGAAAAAAATCGGTAAAAGAGTTTGGTACTTTTTAGAACATAATTACTTTTATGCAAAAAGAGTAGATTTACTGACTTTAAATCATGTCTATTAAAATATTTTGTTACATAGATATTTGAACATTTTTTGGAACTTGGACCAAAAATGTACTTTTTCGCTTTTCTATGGTAATTTTTGTATTTTCTACGTTTATAAAGGTAGAATTGTAAAGTAAAGGACTATTGATTCCAGGTAAGACTAAAAATGTTATGGGTGACCAAAAATGTACTTTTTTGAATTTTTGTGGTACGTTTTGTATTTTTAACGTTTTCGAAGCTATAATTTTTTAAATTAGTGGCTGCTGATACAAGGTGAGACTGAAAATGTTATGGTCGACCAAAAAGGTAATTTTTAGAGTTTTTATGGTACTTTTTGTATTTTCTACGTTTATGAAGGTAGGATTGTACAATCAAGGACTATTGATTCCTGGTGCGACTAAAAATGTTATGGGCGACCAAAAAGGTACTTTTTAGATTTTTTATGGTACTTTTTGTATTTTCTACGTTTATGAAGGTATAATTGTAAAATAAAGGACTTTTGATTCCAGGTGAGACTAAAAATGTTATGTGCGACCATAAAGGTACTTTTGTGAATTTTAATGGTACTTTTTGTATTTTCAACGTTTGCGAAGCTAGAATTTTGAAATTAGTGGCTACTGATACAAGGTGAGACTGAAAATGTTATGGGCGACCAATAAAGTACTTTTTGAATTTTTATGGTACTTTTTGTATTTTCTACGTTTATGAAGGTAGGATTGTACAATCAAGGACTATTGATTCCAGGTGAGACTAAAAATGTTATGTGCGACCAAAAAGGTACTTTTTTAAATTTTTATGGTACTTTTTGTATTTTCAACGTTTGCGAAGCTAAAATTTTGAAATAAGTGGCTATTGATACAAGGTTAGACTGAAAATGTTATGGTCGATCAAAAAGGTACTTTTTTAAATATTTGTGGTACTTTTGGTATTTTCTACGTGTATAAAGGTAGGATTGTGCAATCAAGGACTTTTGATACCAGGTGAGATTAAAAATATTATGGGCGACCAAAAAGGTACTTTTTTGAATTTTTTTGGTACTTTTTGTGTTTTCAACGTTTGCGAAGCTAAAATTTTGAAATAAGTGGCTATTGATACAAGGTTAGACTGAAAATGTTATGGTCGATCAAAAAGGTACTTTTTTAAATATTTGTGGTACTTTTGGTATTTTCTACGTGTATAAAGGTAGGATTGTACAATCAAGGACTTTTGATACCAGGTGAGATTAAAAATGTTATGTGCGACCAAAAAGGTACTTTTTTAAATTTTTTTGGTACGTTTTGTGTTTTCAACGTTTGCGAAGCTAGAATTTTGAAATCAGTCACTATTGATACAAGGTGAGTCTAAAAATGTTATGGGCTACCAAAAAGGTGCTTTTTTGAATTTTTATGGTACATTTTGTATTTTCTATGTTTATTTTGCAAGATTTCGTTTTCAAAACAATATACTTATTTACAAGGTGCTCTGAGAGGCTCTATATCCTCTACTTCTCCAAAATTCAAACTCCATATAAAACAAGTAAGAGCACTATATTCGGCTGTGCCGAATCTTTAATACCCACCACCAATTTTGTGTACATTTAAAGCACAATATTTATTATTTTGTTAATCATTATGGAATAATCTCTTTATAATAAAATTTGTATCACTTTCTTTGTAGAGGGTGGTTAAATTTTAAGGGCCCATGTTGAAGGTGAACTACAGCTAGTCTTTAAATTTGTTTTCTGCATTTCATTTGACATTTCTCAATCTCAAACTTACTCAATTTGATGAGTGGAAAAATACGCAAATGAGCAACGCTTTAAAGTTATTCAGGTTTTTAATGAAAATGGGCGTTCAAATCAAAATGCATTTTGTGCACTTCGTAATTCTTTTGGTCAACATAATCGTTCAAATTCATCCACAATCGGGAGAATTGTAAAAAATATTTAAATTTCTGCAAAACAGTTCTGTATGAAATGTGAAAATATCTGTGAATGCCTTCTTAGTTCGTTGAATGGGAACTGTTAATCTCCGCAGGAACTAAAACAACTTACTTCTTTCCTTTCTTGAATCTTAATAACGATTAATTTTATTTTCTTATATTATCTCCTTATATACTACAATTCTTATCACTAACCAATAATAATATATTTTTCTTACATACTAGAAACCTTATCACTAAACTCAACATACTTAGTAACCCTTTGTCCATCGTAAGCAAACAGTTCTTTTGGATTATCCGTACTCTGTTAATGACTGTTTACTTAGGCTAGACCAACGGGTACACTATAATTATTTGTTTGTTTAGGCTATTGTTTGCTTAGGCTATTGTTTGTTTACACTACGTTTCAACACATGTGTTGTTTGTTTATTCGTTATGACAATAATAAATAATTTAGTTTATACAATCTTAACATTCTGGCGGCCTTGAAAGATTGTAATTGGTTTATAAAATCTTAACATTCTGGCGGCCTTGAAAGATTGTAATCTTTCAACAAGTTATATCCTAGCTAATATTTACATATATAAAAAAAATCTAATTGTATTATTGATGACGGAATATCTTTTATGTTAAAAGAATTACACTAACCTAGGTAGAGCAACGGCTGCGGGCAAATAATTTGATGATATTACGCACAGCTTTCTTAATATGTAAACGACTGCAACAATAATCACACAGATTATTATGATTGTTGTAATGCTGATCCCATAATGTGTTAGATGATGAACGCCTAATCGAGTGTTCAGTCCGAATAAGTTGGTCGTTGTTGGAATGTCCGGTATTTTGTATATTTCCATTTCACCATCAATTTTAATGTGAGCAATGGATGGTATGGAGCTCGAGATGTTAATTATGGGAAAAACATAGCTTAACTCCGCATAAAATAACTCATGGGCCCAAAGATTCACTTCAGTTGACTCGAGGTGACACTGAGCGTGTAATTTTAAAATACCAGCACCTTGTATAATGACAGGATGACTTTTATCGTCACATATTACATCTGCTGATGTATCTTCCTTAACAGAAAATACCCATGAATTTGCGGTGTGCATTTGTTGCCAATAGTTCTGAAACCTTTTTATTTCTATTTTACAACTGTTTGGAATTTCCTTTGCTTTTAAGAAGAGTTCCACCTCGCAACCAGTTTCACCTCTAGTATTAAACATTGGATGAATCTGATAGCATAATATCAACCGATTCATCTTTTGGCAATGACCAAATTCGTTATCATTTAACTTGTAGTATGAATTTTTGCGTTCATCGATCAGGATATATCTATCAGCTGTATGAATTTCTATCGATAACCCGTCGTGTAGAATGGGATACGTATAAACTTCGTACGCTTCAAGAATCTCATTGTTGATTAATGGCAAGCGTATATTAAACAAGATGAAATCTTTCGTTGTTCTTGTTGATACTTGTGCCACCTTGGCTAATTCAATAGGATTTTCTGCAGGAAGACGCAACTTCCTGCTTATCGTTTTCTTTATGATTTCAATTTGTTGCTTAAATTTCTTCACAGGCAAAATTCGGTGAATAACATTGCCTTTCAGATTTAAAAATACCTCAATTATATCTTCTTGGATTTCCTCAAATATTTTTACCGACGTCAAAATGTTTGTTATAGCACTAATTCGAGCTGCTTCGTCTTTTGTCTCATGTATTTCGACCTCCAATGACTTTATTGACTCGCTCAGCTTTACAATATTTTTGAAAACAACCTTGTTTTCCTTCTTAATTACATCCATTGTTATATCCTGAACAGATGAAATCTTTTGAACGATATTCCGTAGGTCTAGATTATCTTCCGAGCTTTCTTTCAGTTTCTTCGACATTTCTTCGGCATGCTCTTCGTCCATTAAACCGAATAATGCATGATGAATACTACCCACAAACGGAAAAAGAGATCGGGCTGTACGACTTGGAACTGAAGACATTATTAATTCATGCCTGTTTAAGATTCGATCATACAGATTATGTAGATTTTGTCCTGCTGATGATGCAAATATTTGGGCTGTTTTTCTTAGGTTCTCAAGCGTATTCATGGCTTCATCTAGGGATATTTTGGCTGTCATATATTCAGATATGTTGACGTGTACTAATATATTCCAAGAGTTAGTTGACAACCCTACCGTGCCTACCTTCTCAAAAAATATGCCTGTATTATTACTAAATCTTTTTATATCATATTGCGCATTAACAGGATTAAGTATTGCTAACATTGATAACAACATTACTAACATATTTTTATTTTTTAATCTGTTAGTGGCTTTATTTTTCTTATTATTAATATCAGTACTTATCTTATCATTATTATCTACATTTAAACAATCTACATTTTCTTTTTTATTTTTTACCCTAGTAGCACCTGCTATATCATATTCTACATTATCAGTGGGAAAAGGACAAACATTGTGGATTGACCTTTTGGTCTCCCCATTGCTGGTTCTTACGTCCACCATTCTGCATAGCCCATCCGATCCTAATATGGTTCGGATGATCCTCCCCCGCCTCCAGCACATGGGAGGAATGTTGTCTTCCTTTAAAAGTACTAACGTTCCCGGTTTAATATTTTCTTTGGGTTTGTTCCATTTATACCTTTTTTGTAATTCGGATAAATATTCCAAAGACCAACGTCTCCAGAAGTCTTCCATGTTGGCTTGAACTGATTTCCAATGCTCTCGTATATTATGGTAGCATTGGTTATTTGATGAATCATTAAAACTGGTCAATGATTCACCAATTAGAAAATGTCCCGGAGTTAAAACATGCAAGTCATTAGGATCATTGGACAAAGGAGTCAATGGTCGTGAATTTAAGATTGCTTCTATTTGTGTCATAAGAGTGTATAATTCTTCGTATGTCATTATCCCTTCTGTTACTTTATGAAAGTGTTTTTTCACGGATTTGACGGTAGCTTCCCATAAACCTCCTACATGAGGTGATCTTGCTGGTATGGTAAGCCATTCAATTCCCATATTTTCACAGAAAGTATCTAAATTCTTATTGTGATTAGATTCAGTAAATAGCTGATAAATTCTATTAAGGCTGTTGGCAGCACCTACAAAATTTGTTGCATTGTCTGAATATATTTTTTGTGGGCAACCTCGTCTAGCAACAAATCTTTTTAAAGCACCTATAAACGCCGCTGAGGTTAAATCTGAAACTAATTCTAAATGTACTGCTTTTGTCGCAAAGCAAACAAATACACATACATATGTTTTGTCCGTCTTTTTTCCTCTTATCTTGTAATGAATCGTAATGGGACCTAGAAAATCAATTCCTGCATTTAAAAACGGACGAGTTCTTCTAACTCGATCCTCTGGTAAGTTTCCCATCAACTGATGTAACTGTCTTGAGCCTTTTCTAAAACACCTGTAACATTTGTTCACTATTTTCCTAACTAGTTGCCTTCCTCGTAATGGCCAAAAACGTTGTCTGGTTATCGTTAATAGTCCTTGCGGACCTACATGTAGATGTTCTGTATGTAGATGTTCTATTAATAATCTCACAATATTGTCCTTGTACGGTAAAACAACTGGATGTTTAGCTTCATATGCCAAGGCACTCTTTTCTAACCTACCTCCTACTCTTATTAACTCTTGATTATCTAGAAATGGACATAATGTTGTAAGTTTTGATGATTTTGGCAGGCTTTTTTTCATTTTTAAAGCTCTTATTTCGTCTTTAAAGTGTTCCCTTTGAATATCTTTTAAAATTACTTTTAATGCTTCTTTTTTGTAAAATAAAAATGGTTCAGATTTCTGTTTTCTACTTAAATGTATAAATTTTAGAACATATGCTATGATATTTTGAAGGCAATTAAATTTGTTCCTATGATTGATTTTGCTATATAAAGATTCTACCTCTTTTATTAGCAAAACATTTAGTCCTCTTTTTTGCTCTGGAATTATTGGTTCCAAAATAAATGAAGAGAAATACGGCTCGGTTTTCTGTAAAAATTTAGGACCTTTGAACCAGAATTCGTTTTGAATTAATTGCTCTGCCATTAGTCCTCTTGATACAAGATCAGCTGGATTTTCCTCTGACCTCACATGTTTCCAATATTCTATATCGGTATTAGCCTGTATGAAACTGACTCTATTAGATACAAACAATTGCAAACGTGCTGGATCTAATCTTAACCAGCTTAAAACTATTGTAGAATCAGTATAAAAATAAATATTTTTAAATTTTATTTTAAGACTCTCAACCACTACTTTCATTAATTCTGTTAATAATACACTGGCACATAATTCCAAACGTGGAAGTGTAACTATTTTTATTGGAGCAACTCTTGATTTTGATGCTGCCAAATATGAATGTATTTTCCCATTACTATCGATTGACCTTATATAAATTGCTGCACCGTAAGCCTTCATTGATGCATCACAAAAGCCATGTAGTTCTATTTGTATTGGTTTGACACCAATAAAATGTCTCGGTATTGTTATTTTATTCAAATATTTAAAACTATTTCTTATAGTTCTCCATTTGTTGCCGATTTCTTCCGGCACTCTTTCATCCCAATTAATTTTTAATTTCCATAATTCCTGCAATAATATTTTTGTACTCACCATGATAGGTCCAACCAATCCTAACGGGTCAAATAGCCTTGAAATTTCTGCCAATATTGATCTTTTTGAAACGGCTTCCTCTGTCACCCATTTACAGTTTATTCTTAGTTCGTCTGTGTTTGGATTCCATATTATACCTAAAGCTTTAATAGAATTTGAAATTTCTGATTTAATATTAAGATTTTCTACTATATATTTTTCATTTACTCCTTTTACAATTGACCTATCATTGGTGCACCACTTTCTTAAGGGCATACCAAATTCGAGCAATATGTTGTCTAAATTTTTTCTCAGTAGTGTAACCTTTTCTAAACAATCTCCTCCAGTCATTACATCATCCATATAAAAATCGTTTTTTATGATTACACATTCTTCAGGAAATTGATTTGATTTCCAATCTGCAATCTTTTGTAGGCATTTAACCGCCAAATACGGGGCAGATGCCGTACCATAAGTTAAAGTTTTGAGAGCATATGTTCTTACTTCCTCTGTTGGATTCCAGCGCCAGAATATTAACTGATATTTTTTATCGGTTTCTGATACCCAAATTTGCCTGTACATTTTTTCTATATCTGCCGAAAAAACATATCGATGTTTCCTAAATCTCAGTAAAATATTGAACAAGTTCTCCTGAATTTTAGGACCCGTATGCAAAATATCATTCAATGAGACATTGGTTGTAGTTTTGCATGATGCATCAAACACCACTCTCAATTTTTTAGTTGTGCTTTCAGGTCTTATTATACAATGATGTGGTAAATAATACGTGTTGCTTATAAAATTTGTACTGCTTAATAATTCCATATGCCCCATGTCTAAGTATTGTCTCATAAACTCACTATACTGTTGCTTTAATTCTGGACTTTTGCCCAATTTTCTTTCTAAAGCAAAAAATCTTCTTTTAGCTATAAAGCTAGAATTGCCCAACTTACTCATATGGTATTTAAAAGGTAATGCTACTTGAAACTTACCATCTGCCAATCTTTTGACATTTTGATTAAATAATTTTTCACACTGTTTTTCAGTGGCTGTCAAATTATTTATTTTTGGTACTTCTTCTAGTTCCCAAAATTTTTCTAATACACTTTCGCACGTTGTGTTTACTGTAACCTTTTTAGTTCCACTAGTATTATCCAATTTTGTCATACTATAAGCTACCCAACCTAATTTTGTATTTTGTAATTTGGTTTTTGTTGTTTTGTCTTGTAGCTTACCATTGCATATGAGATCAAATACAAATTGGTTTGATAGAAGTAAATCAATTCCTCTTGGTGTATTATATTCAGGATCTGCTAATTTTATATCGGCAGGAAAAGTTCCTGCTAACATTCTTGAATTTGGTACATCAGACACAATCTTATTCATTACTACTGCATTAAGGAAAGTTTTGTAGTTAGAAACTTTTGACCTTATGTTTATGCCAATTTGTTCTTGTACCGATGATTTTTTCATTTGTAAACCTTCAATCTTTTTATTTATCTTAGTAATATCAGGCAAATTTAATTTGTTCTTAAATTCTTTTGTTATGATATTTAACTGAGAACCATTATCTAACAATACGCGACAATCTACCCATTTATTATCCCCTGTTTTTACCTGGACAATTGCTGTAGATAAGAAAACATAATCATCATTATTATCTTCATTATCACTATTCACTAAAATTGTTTTCTGTTGGGACTTTTCTTCATGGATAAGAGTGTTATGATCATGTTTGCATATTCTGCACTTAAAATCACTAAAACATTTTTTTGTAAAATGACCTGGGGAAAGACATCTGTGACACAGTTTAAAATTCTTTACTTTCTCCAATCTATCTTTTATAGATAGATTTCTAAATTTAGCGCATTTAAATAAATTATGACCTATAGAGCATCCCAAAACACATTTCGTATTAATTACCTTTAAAAATTTTGAAGAACGTTCCTCTCTTCGATCTTCTGGTCTTTTGGAATTATAAAATTCTTTTTGATTAATTGGACGAAAATTATTTGTGTCATCCTCCCCTTTTGTAAATTGCTGACTTGCATCCAAAGAATATTGAACTTGTTGCAAGAACTCAATCAATTTCTCCACCTTTGGCAAATCTCGAGATGAGCCCAAGTATTGTTCAAATTGGATTCTCATTTGATCATCCAATTTTCGTTGCAATATAAAACATATTAAGGACTGATACATTTCCGTTGGGTCAATTTTTACCACATTCAGTGCTTGTAGACTTTCGTTGACTACATCCAAAAAATTTCTAACACTTTTAGAGTTACACCTCACTGAAGGAGCGTCAAGGATAGATTTAAAATAAATTGAAGTAGTCGCTCTATTATTGGAATAGTATTTATTCAATATTTCCCAAGCTATATCAAAATTTTCTTCTCTGGAGGGTAATTTAGCTATTTTCCTTATCGACTCTCCACCTAATTTTGATTTTAATATACACATCTTTTGTGTTTTCGAAATTGGTTGAGCTATAATTAGTTGCTCAAACAATTCTCTAAATGTATCCCATTCCGTAACCTTTCCATCAAATTGTGGTATGTCAATTGATGGCACTGTAAATGGAAGGGTTTTCAAGTTTTTTCCAATATCTGGAATCTCCTGGTATGAATCACGCAGTGAGTAAAAAACTTCAGTCAACTCATCATCAGGAAATTCTCCAATATATTCAAAGAACACCTTTTCTGCAAGGCTAAATTTTTCTTTTACAACATCAATTGTTATATTTCCACATTTGAAATTGTCTATTTTAACTTCTACCTCATCTAAGATGTACTGAAATTGCCGTTTCAGTCCAAACCTTTTCTTATTTTCATACTCCACTTTTCTAGCAAATTCTTTCATTTCATCTTCCCCCTGAGATCTAAAATTTTGCGTCTGCATTTTTGAACCAGAAGCGATTTGCTGCTGTGCTCCTTCCTGCATTATTTTGTTTTTAAATTGCTGATACAATCCTTCAAAACTTTCTGAAGTTTCTTGCACCTTCTTTACAAAATCTGTTTTAAAATAACTATTTCGTTCTAACGTTGCAGAAGGTGGTCGAAGCTCTTTGTCGTTTTTATTAAATTCTGCAATTGCAAATTTAAACGATTCTCTTAATTTGCTAACTTCATTTTTACGTTCCTGCTCATTAACATTGCTTTGAAACAAAGCGCTTAGAGAATTATAAAGGGTCGCAATTTTTTGCCCTAACTTCTCCTGACACTGGATAAGCTCAACCGGATTCATTATTCACAATCACCCACTAGCACTTGTTATATTTAAAACAAAATTATTATCTTATTTTATACTTACGGTTGACAATATTTGTTTGGTTTGAACAAAATTATTATTTTTTACCACTCGTCCTTCAAATCACGTCGGGGTCACCAAAATGTTAATCTCCGCAGGAACTAAAACAACTTACTTCTTTCCTTTCTTGAATCTTAATAACGATTAATTTTATTTTCTTATATTATCTCCTTATATACTACAATTCTTATCACTAACCAATAATAATATATTTTTCTTACATACTAGAAACCTTATCACTAAACTCAACATACTTAGTAACCCTTTGTCCATCGTAAGCAAACAGTTCTTTTGGATTATCCGTACTCTGTTAATGACTGTTTACTTAGGCTAGACCAACGGGTACACTATAATTATTTGTTTGTTTAGGCTATTGTTTGCTTAGGCTATTGTTTGTTTACACTACGTTTCAACACATGTGTTGTTTGTTTATTCGTTATGACAATAATAAATAATTTAGTTTATACAATCTTAACATTCTGGCGGCCTTGAAAGATTGTAATTGGTTTATAAAATCTTAACAGGAACCAATGCTGTTTTTTGCGATAGTGTGGCAAAAGAGCAGTCAACCTCGCCTCATCATCATGCCCAACAATTGAGCATCAACATTGTCATTGAAAATTTGGACCATCAGATAGAGGAGTGGCGCCAAGAATGGGGGGGCATTTGGCCAATATTTTGTTAAATATATAATTGAACCACACAAATATTATAATTACAAAAAGAAATAATAATAATATCCTAAATAATTTGTTTTTTATTTAAATTCAACATCAGCCCTTAAAATTTAACCACCCTTTATAACTTCGATATGCTACTAAAATGCTTTTGTAAATTTAGTCTTTCAATGAAAGTGGCGTGTCAATAAAGTTTCTGCTAATAAATACAACTTAGATATTTCAATATAGTTCTTTATTTTCCCAAAAACTTTGTCAATAGAGAAATTACATGAATTAAAGAAAAACCGTTGTATGGGCGGTAGGCGTTATAGTGGGCGTGTCACCTAAACTTTTTGGCACAACAATTACATTGATTAGAAGGATAGCAAATTTCCTCATCATACCTCTAATTTTGTCGGTTTTATGAGCTTTAGCATTTCATTAACGATAGATAACGTGAAAAGTGGGCACTATAGTAGGCGTGTCAAAGTTATTTTTACGAATAAGTACATTTTAGATGTTTCAATATAGCCTTTTATTATTCCAAAATCTTTATTAATAGAGAAATTATATGAATTTTAGGTAAAACGTTATATGGGAGGTGGGCGTAAAAGTTAGCGTGTCACCTTAATTTTTTTGCACAATAATGACACTGCCTAGGGGGATATACGTAGCAAATTTGATAATCATACCTCTAATTTTGGCGGTTTTATGAGCTTTTAAATTTCATTAACGGTAGATAACGTGAAAAGTGGGCGTTATAGTAGGCGTGTCAAAGTTATTTTTGCGAATGAGTACATTTTAGATGTTTCAATATAGCCTTTCTTTATTCCAAAATTTTTTTTAATAAAGAAATTATATGAATTTTAGGTAAAACGTTATATGGGAGGTGGGCGTAAAAGTGGGCGTGGCACCTACATTTTTTTGCACAATAATGACATTGGCTAGGGGATATACGTAGCAAATTTGATCATCATACCTCTAATTTTGGTGGTTTTATGAGTTTTAAATTTCATTAACGGTGGGTAACGTGAAAAGTGGGCGTTATAGTAGGCGTGTCAAAGTTATTTTTGCGAATGAGTACATTTTAGATGTTTCAATATATAGCCCTTTATTATTCCAAAATCTTTATTAATAGAGAAATTATATGAATTTCAGGTAAAACGTTATATGGGAGGTGGGCGTAAAAGTGGGCGTGGCACATTGATTTGCCGTTGCAAGAAAGCGTGTTACCAAAAAGCAAAGTGTGCAAAATTTCAGAGTCGTACATCCAATTTTGTTGCTTTTATGACGTTTTTGTTTTTAAATATACCGAAAAATACACTGTGCGGTATAAATTTTCGTACATTTTGATCGATAACTCCTTTCCTAATGCATAGATTAAGACAATTTTTGGAGGAAAATATTGTCTTTACCCAGGAAATATATATTCGAAGTTTCATTAGTCTACGTTAAGGCGTTTGGACACAATTCCATTTTATTCGATGTTCGAAGGACACGGTTTTTTCGACCTACTCTTGCTTTTCGAGCTATAACTCTCTTCCTTATATTCCGATTTTCAATAACAAACAAACCTTGTCTATAAGAAAGGTTCTGGGAAAATTTGAGCATCCTAGCTTTTTCGGTGCGACCTCTATCGTGCTTTCAACAGACGGACAGACGGACGGACATAGCTAGATCGTCATCAAATCAAACCCTGATTCAGAATATATATACTTTATGGGGTCTAAAATGGATATTTCGATGTGTTACAAACGGAATGACAAAATGAATATACCCCCACCATTTTTTTGGTGGCGGGTATAAAAAATGTAAACAATAAAGTACTTGTGCAACTGCAACCACCTTATATATTATGATTGAATTTTTCTGTGTAGTATATTTTAGTACAATTTAATAAAAACCACAGTTGCATCACGAAGTAGTACTAGATTTTAAGTAGATTTTCCCAAAATCTAGTGTCGAAGTAGTTTTCATTTTGTATGGGAAATCTGGTAGATTTCGCACAAAATCCCTTAAGTACTAGATTTTGTGTAGGTGTAAATGTAGTATTATATTATTAAACTTTATTTGTTGTAAGAAAAGAAGCATTAAATTAAAATTAAATTATTATATTTCTATATTAGGCTAAATTAAATTATTTGGCAAATGAAAACGTTACTTAAGACTTTATCATTACATAAATGGCCAGATAGATGGACATTATCAGATTCTCTTAAAATTAAATAAATTTTTAAATATTTTCATTTGTTGCACAATTGGAACAAGGAAATTTAGAGCCATTTATGATCGAAACATTTTGTAAGCAATCTACTATTATATTTAACCCACTTGTAACCCACAATCTCACTTATATCTACATCTATCTTTATATATATGTAAAAGTGAAACTCTGTGTGTGTGTGTGTTAGCTATAGACTCCGAAACTGTAAAACCAATCGGACTCAAACTTTGGAAAGTTGTTGTACACATTCCAGTGAATGTTTATGGGTGGTAAAAAGTGGGCGGGGTCACGCCCATACAAAATTAGTCACAGTTTTAGCTACTTGCACTTGACCAATTTTTCTGAAACTTTGCACACACATATCGAGCTTTCATGACTAAATAATTTCGTGATAAGAAAAGTGGGCGGGGCCACGCCCCTAAAAAAGTTTTAATTTTGAGATACTTGCACTGGACCGATTTTTCTGAAACTTTGTACACATATTGAGCTGTCATAACTTTATAATTTCGTGATTAGAAAAGTGGGCAGGGCCACGCCCATAAAAAAAATTATAATTTTAAGGTACTTGCACTGGACCGATTCTTCTGAAACTTTGCACATATATTGAGCTGTCATGACTATACAGTGTCATGATTAGAAAAGTGGGTAGTGCCACGCCCATTAAAAAAGGTTATAATTTTAAGCTTTTTGCACTTGATATTCAATTAAAATTCAGAATGAATTTTTATTTATTAAGGGGCGTAGCAACGCGCGCAGCGGTTTTCTAGTCTATCTATATATATAAAAGTGAAACTCTGTGTGTGTGTGTGTGTGTGTTAGCTATAGACTCCGAAACTGTAAAACCGATCGGGCTCAAACTTTGGCAAGTTGTTGTACACATACCAGGGAGTGTTTATGGGTTAAAAAAAGTGGGCGGAGCCACGCCCATAAAAATTAGTTATCAGTTTTAGCTACTTGCACTTGACCGATTTTTCTGAAACTTTGCACACATATCGAGCTGTGATGACTAAATAATTTTGTGATAAAAAAAGTGGGCGGGGCCACGCCCCTAAAAAAGTTTTAATTTTGAGGTACTTGCACTGGACCGATTTTTCTGAAACTTTGCACACATACTAAGCTGTCATGACTAAATAATTTCGAGATCAGAAAGGTGGGCAGGGCCACGCCCATAAAAGGAATTATAATTTTAAGGAACTTGCACTGGTCCGATTTTTCTGCAACTTTGCACACATTTTGAGCTGTCATGACTATATATTTCGTATTTAGAAAAGTGGGCAGGCAGTGCCGCCCCCATTCAAAATAAGTTATTTAAACTTAAAAGATTCCAGTTCGACTTGCCTTCGCTATTACCATCAACAAAGCGCAGGGTAATCTCTGCGTGTTGCAGGACTGAATTTGGAAAATCCATGCTTTTCATATGGCCAGCTGTACGTCGCATTCTCCAGAGTGGGAACACCAAAAAATTTTCGAATTGAAAAACCAAAAATATTGTATACCCACTATTATTTTTAATATTTTCAATAAAAATTTAGAATGCATTTTATTCATTATGGGGCGTAGCAACGCGCGCCGGGCTTGGCTAGTTATTTATAAAATATAGGGACTGCACAAGAATAATGTTTTTTACACAAAAAGGTTTAAAAAATGGATTTAACAAAATTGTAATTTCAGAATTAGCTTAGGAAATTCAATGCTACAAAGCGCCTTAATTAGGTATATTTACATAAAAATTAAATAGTGAAAACTGTTCAGCTGTTTATTCTCTTCTAACTTTACATTTACGCAATTATTATATTTAAAAAATTTTATTAAGGTTGTTGTGTTGGAGTTTCCAGTATTGCATATTGGTTTTTGTAAATATCATACTTAAAAAATATCATTAATTAGTGGCAGTTTTTCTTTAAGAAAAATCTGAATTCAAATGATAGCAAGTTTGTGCATATAATCATTATAGATACAATGCACCCTCTTACACTATTTGATTTACATATATTTATCACATACCTTTATGCTTTAGTTACAGTTTCTCTTTTTATACCCGCCACCAAAAAAATGGTGAGGGTATTATCATTTTGTCATTTCGTTTGTAACACATCGAAATATCCATTTTAGACCCCATAAAGTATATATATTCTGATTCGGGGTTTGATTTTATGACGATCTAGCTATGTCCGTCTGCCTGTCCATCTGCTGAAAGCACGATAGAGATCACCAGAATCTTTCTTCTAGACAAGGTTTGTTTGGTATTGAAAATGCGCTATATCCGAATATTAGGAAGAGAGTTATAGCTCGTAATGCAAGAGTAGGTCGAAAAAACCGTGTCCTTTAAACATTTAATAAAATGGAATTGTGTACAAATGCATTAATGTAGAGTCATGAAACTTCGAATATATATTTCCTGAGTATAAACAATATTTTTTCCCGAAAACTGCTTAAATCTATGCATTAGGAAAGGAGTTATAGATCAAAATGTACGACAATTTATACCGCACAGTGTATTTTTCGGTATATTTAAAAATAAAAACGTCATAAAAGCAACAAAATTGGATGTACGACTCTAAAATTTTGCAGGAATTGCTTTTTAGTCAAGCGCTCTGTTGTAACAGAAAATAAATGTGACACGCCCACTTTACGCCCACCTCCCATATAACGATTTACCTCAAATTCATATAATTTCTCTATGAAGAAAGATTTTGGAATAATAAAGGACTGTATTGAAATATCTAAGTTTTGTTCATTAGCAGAAGCAACTTCGACACGCCTACTATAACGCCCACTTTTCACGTTATTCACTGTTTACGAAATTTAAACGCTTATAAAACCGACAAAGTTAGAGGTATGATGATAAAATTTGCTATATATGATTTTCTAGTCAATATCATTGTAATGCCAGAAAATTTAGGTGACACGCTCACTTTTACGCCCACCTCCCATATAACGATTTATCTCAAATTCATGAATTTTCTCTATGGACAAAGTTTTTGGAAGAATAAAGGACTATATATAAAAATCTAAATTTTATTTATTAGCAGAAACTACATTGACACGCTCACTTAAACGCCCACTTTCATTGAAAGACTAAATTTACGAAAACATTTTACTAGCACATCAAAGTTATACAAAGACCTTGATACATATTTAAATATAAAGAGATTATTCCATAGCGATTACTGTTAATAACAAAATAATACATTTTGTGCTATAAATAGGACTTTTACCGGGAATTTGAGTTATTTAATCTTCCCGATTTCCCGGAATTATTTTTCGGGATTCCGGAAAATGAAAAACGTGGCTGCGATTCGAAAGCAGATTTTTATATTGTAACATTTCTTTTTCATAAAAAATTTTAAATTTAATTTTAATTTACAAATACTTTTACAAATAATTTAATGTACTTATTAAAGTAATGTGTTAAAAAATTTAATAAAATAAGCCCACGCTACCAATACTGCAAAATTTCTATTAGGAAAGAGTTAAAATTTTTTTTGGGAAGTGGTAAAAAAACTGAAAATATTGTATATTTATTTGTTAAATGCACTTTTAACTATTCGTCCATCCGTGTGGAGTCGTTTGCTTATTTTTACTCCCATCGGACGCGTCGTTTTCATACCTAAACCAGGGAAGGAAAATTACGCAAATCCTTAAGCTTATAGACCCATAAGCTTAACATCATTCTTATTCAAAACCGTGGAGCGTATAGTTGATGGAATGGTCAGAAGACGATTACCAGGCGATTCAATGAAATTCGGACAACACGCCTATATCAAGGGCAGATCTACTGAGACTGCTCTTTAGGAAATTGTTTATCATATAGAAAGATCCTTCGACCTCGGTGTGTATACCATGGGCGTATTCATAGACATAGAAGGAGCTTTCAATAACGTAATGACCTCGAGTCTTATCGGTTCCTTGGAAAACTTAGGGTTAAGCCATATCTTAATTGCATGGATTAGCAATATGTTAAGGAACAGATGGATAAATTGTGAGGCAAATGGAGTAAGAAGAAGGGACAAAGTATGTCGAGGAACCCCGCAGGAAGGTATTTTATCTCCATTATTTTGGGTAACTACCATACATAGTCTACTGAGGATTCTATCGAACGAGGGACTCAAGCCTATCTGTTACGCAGATGATGTTGCGATACTGATCAGGGGGACGAATCCAAATTCTATATGTATGAGAGCAATGGAGGCTTTGAATATATCCTATAGCTGGGCAAAGGAGCGAGGGCTCAATGTTAACCCTGAAAAGATTGAAATCTGTTTGTTTACGAGAAAGAGAAAGATACCGGTGTATAGCTATCCCATCTTTTGGAATAAGACATTTAAGATTGATAAGAAGGTCAAATACCTAGAAATAGTACTTGATTGGAGACTATCCTGAAAGGACCACATTGAATGTAAAGTGGAAAAAGCTCAAAGAATATGGGCCCTCTGCAGAAGAGTGATAGGCTCAAAATGGGGCTTAAGCCCAAGGATGACACATTGGCTATATACGAGTGTACTGCGGCCTACAATTACGTATGCTTCGTTAGTTTGGTGGACATCCTTAGAGAAGAAGGTGAATATAAAACCTCTTCAAAAGATTCAGAGACAGTGCTGAATTAGTATTTGCGGCGCCATGAGGACCACATCGACAATGGCCATTGAGAATATATTATCCATTTAGCCAATTAAGATACAGGTAAAATATGAAGCGGCCTTAGCTGCCACAAGATTAATGGCAATAGATGAGTGGCTTATAAGAGAACATAAGACCAGATACCAAAGAATAACGGATATCTTACCGATAGGAAATATTACGGAATTAACATGTGATAAAATCCCGATGAGATATGAGAATACTAACTTCATCACCATAATACCGGAAGAGGGAGAATGGGATGATATAATCAGGATGGGAAACACCCATGGAATCGATCTTTATACAGACGGTTCAAAGATTGGTGACCAAACCGGAATGGGCTTATACGACATAAGCCGAAATAGAAGCAAATATTTCCATCTACCAGATCACAACACTATTTTTCAGGCTGAGATAATGGCGATTACGGAAGGAACTAAATGGATAAAGGAAACGAATAGCGAAACCCCGATTCGTATCTTTACGGATAGCCAATCAGTGATTAAGACATTGAGAAAGGAGAAAGTTGAATCCCGGAACGTTTTGCAATGCAAGAGCGAGATAAACTCATATGCAAATTGTGAACATCTGAAGATAATATGGATACCAAGCCATCACGGGCTGATCGGAAACGAGAAAGCCGAAAAATTATCCAAAATGGGAGCTCTTCTGAGTACTATAAATTTGGAGAACGCCAAACCCCTTAAACGATTTATGGATGAACTTAAGCGTTGGGCGATGGAAAAACATGTCAGAAAATGGCAAAGCACTGATGTCGGTTGGGTGACAAGAACACTATGGGGTGACCCAAATCTTGGGAAACTAACCATTACAGGTCATACGGAGTTGAGAACTCATCTAGCTCGCATGAGATTATCTGAGGAGACAACATGTAGAGCATGCGAGGAAGAGGATGAGACTTTGGTACACTACCTCTGTCATTGTCCTGCGTTTGGGCATATTAGGCGCGAAAATTTTACAGTGGATACTATGCCGAACTTGGAATACCTGGGGAACTCGAAATGGAGATCCATAAGGCGTGACATTGAGGGGACTGGGTTCTTGGACTAGTCCGTTATTTTTGGGAAAATATGTTTATGGTTTTTGTTTGGGAATTCCGTTTTCCATATGGAGCGCATAACATGCCAACTGGGCATAAGTGCATACCTGTCATGGGTTTGGGCTTTTATACCCCTGCTTTTCAACCTAACCTAACTATTCGTCCAACATCGATAAAAAGTGAATGAGTGTTTTCTGTAACAGGGCAATATGTTAATAAAATTAGAAATAGGCTTTGAGCATATTAAAAGATTATTTTCTAAGTCCTTAAAAATTTGTAAATTATATTTTTTTAATTTTACATTGTATTTACATGTTTTTTATTTTTAATCTCATAGCTGAAATACCTGTATTTTCGTTTTTTGTTCTCATATTTGATCTCGTATCTAGAGAATAATATTTTTTTCAATAAAAATTTTAAATTCCAGTTTCTTTAATAATTTTTATAGTTTTTAAGTGTTTCTTTAACATTGTAAACAATTTTATGCTTTTTAATAAAAAGTTTTTTATTATTTAAAAACAAATTTACTTTTTATTTTTACTTCGCATTTCCGGTAAACATAAAATTACGGAAAAAAACCCTAGCTATAAAAGAACGGAAAATTGGTGGTGTGTATAAAAGATTCGGCACAGCCGAATATAGTGCTCTTACTTGTTTTTGTTCAAGTTGTAAAAAGGCGTTTTTATTTCTTTTGTCATAGAGTTTTATTAATTTTTGTTATTTTGATGTTTTTTTTTTTGTTTTGTTTGTTGTAATAAACTGCAAGCTGATGCAGTGTTGACTAATTAATAAAAATTAATGTTAATTTTTAATGATTTGTTAATTTGTTCGCTACAGATATATATCTACATACATACATACATACAATTTTTTCAGATTTGATTGATTTTGTGACTTGTGTGATATTGTATTTATTTTTCTTGTTATAATTTTTATCTTTTAATTTTAGTTTTCTATAATTTACATAAACAAATAATAAATAAAGTATAAAGTATAGTGGCAAGTAAAACGTACTTACAATACGCATTTCTGTAAGAAAAAAATAAAGTCTTAATTTAACTTTTTGCAAATCATTTAATTTGGCGTAGGCGGTATGAATGACTTTTATTTTGTTTATTTCTTTCATTTACAAATGTACATACATATGTATATCTTTAATGATGCAATGATTTTAACCGATTTATGGAATTACAGATTAAAGTGTTCATTTAAACAATTGTTTTATTAATCACATAGATAACATAAATATGTGCATATGTTTTGAATTTATAAATATATTTAAATTTTATCTTGTAAAACTATCATATTGCGTTAATAATTAATTTTGTTTGCAACATGTGTTTAAATATTTAAATAAAATGAAGCAAAAATTCGGCGATATTTGATTAGTCAGTTAGTCAATTTGTTGAGTTTAAAAATAGACACACTTTTAAATATGTCAAGGCCTATTGTATTAGTTTTAAAAATACACCTGTTTTTTGTGTGTCACTTGTGCATAATATATAAAATTTTACTTCTTTAGAAGACTAAAAATTACAGATTCGTTTAAATATAATTCTGAATTCTCTATAATTTTTCTCGCTAACATGTGGTTTAAAGGAAAAAAAATGGAAAACATTTAACATGATTCAAATCAATGTGATTTTAAGTTGTAAAAGAAGAGAATGTTATCCAGTTAGTTTTGTTAAATTTAAACATTAAACGGGTAATTTTCGGTTCATTTTAAATTCAATTAAAATAATTTACAATTAAAGTCAAATTCTTTCGGCTGACACACGAATCTGGCAAAACATTTTTTAGTTAAAAACGTTATTTTTACATATTAAACACTTAGTTAGAGGTATATTATTGATGATATTGAATGAAACTTATTATGTACATTGTTTGGCTATTTTCAATAAATTGTTGTTCAAATATTTTTTTTGGGACGATTTTAGACGAGAGATTTTATGTAAATTGTCCAGTATTGAAAATTGAATGCATAACATTCAAATACTCAAACAACTTAGTACTTGTTCAGCTATGTAATCGTTTTAAGGAAGACCAAGTTGAAAGAAGTTGAATACATTTTTTAGAAATTTATTTAAAAGACTAATTTCGATTACGCTAGTAGTGACTAGCAGTATCGGTGCTTATACTCTGGGAAATAAATATCTTTTTTTTCGAATTAATTATACTAAAACCCGAGTGGGTCTGCCTAGACTCATTTGTTACAAATGTGGAAATCAAATCACATGTACGACGAAGGATTAAGTCTAATGTATCTTTGTTAAGAAAATGTAAAATTAAACACCAAAAAATTAGTGGATGTATATTCATTTTGTCATTCCGTTTGTAACACATCGAAATATCCATTTTAGACCCCCATAAAGTATACATATTCTGAATCGGGAATTTATTTTATGACGATCTAGCAATGCCCGTCCGTCTGTCCGTCTGCTGAAAGCATGATAGAGATCGGACTAATAAAAGCTTGGGGGCTCATATTTTGCCAGAATATTTCTTATACACGAGGTATGTGTGGTATTGAAAATGGGCTAAATTGGAATAGAAGGAAGAGAGTTATAGCTCATAATACAAGAGTGGGTCAAAGAAACCGTGTCCTTCCAACATCGAATAAAATGGAATTGTGTCCAAACTCATTACCTTAGAGTCATGAAACTTCGAATACATATTTCCTGAGTTAATGTACGAAAATTTTTACTGTACAGTGTATTTTTCGGTATATTTAAAACTAGCTGACTTGGCGAACTTCGTACCGCCCTATAATCAAGAAATATCTGTTACCTTTTTATCTGAATTAAGTTAATTTCTTTATTAAGTATTGCTGTTGGTATATTATTAAATCAAATTTATTCCAAAAACAAAGTGTTTATTATTCGTATGCTTTATGATACACAATATTCTTAGTTTTATTTTCTGGAGCGTATATAAATTGGGTTGTTGGTATCCCGACACGGGAACAAGCGACATATAACTGGCCATGTGAAAAACATGAATTTTCAAGATTAATGCCTATTCTTTTGTAAAAGTATCAAAATGGTCTATCAAAAGTTTCCAACACTATATTAATTTGACTAACCTTGTTGAACAAACACTTCAGAAAAAAACACACAATAAAAATTATCCTGAAGAAACCAATGTGAAAAGTACACTAAGAAATGGTAAAAAAAATTATGTAGGTGTTTTGTTATTATAACTCCGACCGAAGACCAACTCCGACCGATATATTTGCAAAGAGCATGTAAACTACGTTTCTTTGTTTTAATGTCAACTATGCACAGAAGAGTATTTTGCCTGAACAGCTGGCCAAAATTATTAAACGTGCTTTTTGAATTCAAAGTTTTAGTTTTTGCATAGTTTTAGGTGTAGTATGATATAAGAAATCTAGTGGCAGATTTTGAAAAAATTACACTGCGCAACAAAAGTACACTGCGCAAAAAAAGATTTAGTCTCTCATAGAAATAAAAGTATGTGGACTATATGAATTTTGATGCCCTCAATTCAAATCTGTTTTCCGTTTTTATACCCGCCACCAAAAAAATGGTGGGGGTATATTCATTTTGTCATTCCGTTTGTAACACATCGAAATATCCATTTTAGACCCCATAAAGTATATATATTCTGAATCGGGGTTTGATTTGATGACGATCTAGCTATGTCCGTCCGTCTGTCCGTCTGTTCGTCTGTTGAAAGCACGATAGAGGTCGCACCCAAAAAGCTAAAGGGCTCAAACTTTGCCAGAATCTTTCTAATAGAAGAGGTATTGAAAATGGGCTAAATCGGAATATTAGAAAGAGAGTTATAGCTCGTAAAGCAAGAATAGGTCGAAAAAACCGTGTCCTTCAAACATCGAAAAAAAAAGGAATTGTGTCCAAACGCATAAACGTAGAGTCATGAAACTTCGAATATATATTTCTCGAGTCAAAAGAATATTTCTCCCCAAAAATTGCTTAAATCTATGCATTAGAAAAGGAGTTATAGGTCAAAATGTACGAAAATTTATACCGCTCAGTGTATATTTGAAATTTAAAACGTAATAAAACTGACAAAACTATATGTACGGTTCTGAAATTTTGCAAACATGGTTTTTTGGTCAAAGTCTTCGTTATAACGGAAAATAAATGTGCCACGCCCACTTTTTTTTTAAATTTTTATAAAAATATATTAGTCATATTCATTAGCATTTATTCATTGCAGATGGCGACATCTGATGTCTTTGCTAAACATCACGTAGAACACTAGATGACTCTAGTAACATTTTTTTGCACAAACTACAAAGGAATTTTATAGGGGTTTGTGAAAACGAAAATGACCGAAGTTTGTTGACAAAAATTAACTAGAGTAATGATTTGTGCCCAACTTTACATATAGTTGTACACACAGTCTTATGAGGTTTAAGATTTAAAAATATTTAAAAAAAAATGTGCATCAGTAGATTTAAAATAAGTATTTGAATATTTAAAATACATATTTTAACAAATTTTTTTTTATCTATCTATTTTTTTGTAAAGGTTGGTTAAATTTTAAGGGCCACAGGGTGACTCAAAATAGACATGCTCAGCATTTTGCTAAAACAGGAAATTTATTAGTAAGATTTTGATTTTTAAAGTTCTATAACATTTTACTTTTAGAAGATTTTCAAACGAAATAAGTTTTGTATAATTTTAAAATTTGTTAGCCATTAGTACATGAAAATAAATTGTTTATAATGTTTAGAAATAATTTTTTTTTATCTTTAGGTCTAAATTTTCCTAAATTCCTTTTTTTAATACACCATAACTTCTAGAAAACATAAGATAACAAAAAGAAATTAGCACCATTTAGTAGATAAAACTCTCCTCTATACCCCTATACCCCATTTTATACCCGTTACGATCCGACCGTGATCAGCAGACCAATTTTTGTGACACAAGGTCAAATATTTTTTGCAAAATTTTAGTAAAAGAGCTAAACAAATTTTTTTGTAATGTGTTTTTTTTAAGTATTTGAGTTTTTATATCCGCCACCAAAAAAATGGTATGTATATTCTTAATCGGAGTTTTATTTGACGACGATCTAGCTATGTCCGTCCGTATGTCCGTCTGTTAAAAGCACGATAGAGGTCCCATCGAAAAATCTAGTGGGCTCAAATTTTGCCAGAATATGTCTTATACACAAGGTTTGTTTGGAATAGAAAATTGGCTAAATCGGAGTATAAGGAAGAAAGAAAAATTGCCTAAATGCATGTATTAGGAAGGGAGTTAGAGATCAAAATGTACGAAAATTTATACCGCGCAGTGTATTTTCCAATATGTTAAAAATTTTAAACCTAATAAGAGTGACAAAATATCGGCCAAATGGCCCCGCGACCTCAACGGCACACCTCGATCCGATAGTCCAAATTTTAAATAACATTGCTGATGCTCAATTGTTTGGCACGATGATGAGTCGAAGTTGACTGTTCTTTTGCCACACTATCGCGATAAACAGCAATGCTTCTCATTTAACGAATTTAGAAGGCATTCATAGATGTTCTAACATTTTATACAGACCTGGGGCCGAATTACGGCATTCGATATCGATCGAAATTTTACTCGAACGATCGAGTATGCTTTAGGTATATAGATTCTAATAAGATTTATCAAATTTCGATCACGTTCGAGTGCCGTAATTCGGCCTCTGTTTTAAATTTAAAATTTAACCACCCTCTACAAAGAAAGCCATTAACAAAATAATAATTATTGTGCTTTAAATGTACACAAAATTGGTGGTGGGTATAAAAGATTCGGCACAGCCGAATATAGTGCTCTTACTTGTTCTCTAGTACGTAAGGATTTTCTTTTAAAGGCGAGGCATATTTCACCCCCTAAATCGTTGGGTTTCCTTATATATTTTGTCATAACTTAATAGGAGGAGGATTAGAAGATGCACCGGAAAATTCTGCTTAAACTAGCCACAAATTTCTTTTCTATCTATTACTTTTTCGAAGTAACTAAAAATTTAATGGCGAAAAAAAAAAATTTCCTGCAAACTTCGTCGACGTTTTTTGTTTTCAAAATTGCAATAAAAAAATTAAACAACAAAAAAATTTAAATTTTTAAGATTTTTTCAAAAGCCACATTCCTAAGGAATGAAAGTCGGTATAAATAATAAAACTCAATTAACAAATGTTGATTTTAAAGGTTTAAACTCATTCTTGACATACTGTATGTACAAGCATACGTATGATTTACGGTCCAATAAAAAAATTTTTTTAATTGTAAGGCTCTTATAAAACAGTATTTTTTTTATGAAAAAATGCTTTATTATATATATTTTATATTATATAATACTTTATATATGGACAAGTTAAGCTAATTAAAATTCCTTAATAATTATTATGTCGTATATATATCCTTATTAGATGCATTATCGCTGTCAGGAAGAAGAAGTGTAATGGTTTCTGATGAAAAAGCTTTTTTATTAATCCGTTCTTTTTGCGTGCTGCAGCTTATAAAAGTGTCACTGCCCATAAATAATCTTTTCAAGACATCTCGATTTGTATCGCTTCTGCTGAATTTCCTCGAATAATTCAAACGATATAATCGTAAGTGCTTATTTCTGGCCTCGGCAGCTTCTTCTGACAATTGGATGGTAGCCTGATACCAGGGTGCCCATGTATTTTTTACGTACCTGTATTTATTTTTTGTAAACTTATTTTTGTGATTAATGATTTTAATAATTATTCGTATTAAGTACGCATTTTTATTTTTTAACATATAATGTTTTGTAGAGCAGGTATATAAAAATATCTTTTATTGGGATGTGTGGGACATTCCCTTATAACTATTATGGTTAATAAAGAATTTTTGAAATTTATAATTATAGGCAGGTACTAACATTGTGAAGTGTTAAAAGTGATTTGAATAACAGTTAAAATCAATAATTCAAAATACATAAAAGTTAATGACGATATAAATGTATAAGAAAAAGTGCCTGATGAGCAAAAATGAAAGAAATGTGAATATTTAAAAAAATCGTCAAAAATAATGGCGCAAACTTGCGCAAACTTTTTTTTTCTAAAATTAGTGATTCCAAATTTTATTGTGGTATCAAACATAATTCGTAGAGATGCTAATCCCTTTTTCAAAAACATCTTCTTTTTCTTTTTTTGCAAGAAAAGTGTATAGTTTTTTTTTAGCTTTTAAACGAATTGTTTCATCATGAATATTCTACATATTTAAATTTTTTTTTTTTTTTTTAAATAACTTTTGATCAAACTTTTCAGCGAAAAAAAAATCATTGTTAAACCTTTATTCGTTTAGCCGCAAAATAAATATCATATAAACATCCAGAAACCGAAAAAAACATTTAAATCTCGTACAATTTTCTTCACTTTCTTTAAAATTTACAATATTATGTAAAATATTGTTGTCTCTCTTACTTAGTTCTTAATATTTCTTAAAATTCAGATTTGCCTTTTTGGCCAGCTTTTTAGGTCAAATACTCCTCTGTGCTACGTGAATATTACTGCCAGTGACACATTATTATTATTATTATTATTATTTTCTTACATAAGAACCTTCTCTTAATAATAACAAACACAACAAAAAAAGAATTAGTGAAATCGGTCGAGCCATTCACGCGTGATGGCGTGACCAAGGGAAAAAGGGATTCATTTTTATATATAAAGATTATATGTATGATATTGAAATTTTGAGAACATTGCTTTTTGTTGAAAGGCTTTATACTAATGCAAAATAAATGTGACAAGCTCACTTTAACGCCTACTATATATACTATAACGCTTTATCTCAAATTCATATAATTTCTCTATGAATCAAGATTTTGGAATAATGAAAGACTCTTTATTGATATATCTGAGTTCAGTTTATAGGCGGAAGCTAATTCGACACGCCTACTATAATGCCCACTTTTCACGAAATCTGCTGATAAAATTTCGTGCATGTATTGTTATGACGGAAAATTAAGATGACATGCCCAACATTTTACTAGCATATCGAAGTTATACAAAGAAAGTGATATATATTTTAGTATTAAGATATTATTCCATAACGATTACTGTTAATAACAAAATAATACATTTTGTGTCATAAAAATACACAAAATTGGTGGTGGATATCAAAAATATAGCGCTCATATTTGTTTTTCTCTTATTTAACTTCTTTAAACATTTTTTAAATTAAAATTAATTGTAATTATTTTTAGAATATTAAAAAAACTATTTCGATATTAGCCGAGTGAAATGCGTTTTCGAAACCAGCTACGAATTTATGATTAGCACTCTTTATCGGTATAGTTATATGCAATTAGAAATTACTATTTATCTTTTAATTCAATAAAATTACAAATACACACAAAGAAAAAACTTGGTTGTGGTATTCATAATAGAAGAAAAACATACTATTACAAAATTACTAATACTTTTTTCGATAATCAGTTATAGAGAATATAATACGTCATAACAATGGTTTTTCGTTGCGTGTGGGGAAGTATTAGTTTATTTATAATTTTGACTTTTTCTTTTATTATTAAATGATTTATTTCTTATACTTAAAACATTTTTTTTATGTATTTGCATATAAAGAATACATACACGCTCACATAATGTTTATATTATTTATATGACTTTAAAATTAATATTCCATAATGAATTTGTGTATTTTTAAGTAAGTTACAATCCAGGAAGATATTCTTAATATTTATGTAATGTAATAGTTCGAGCACTTTTTTGTAACATTGTTTAAGTTCTTTTAATAGACAACTATTTATACCTGTTATTTATTTAAATAATGGCTTAAATTTTTATTGTGATAAAAACATTAAAATATCTTATAGATTTGTGCAAACTTATTTATAAAAATTTTTTTTATAACAAATGGTTTATAAGAAAAATTGTGTGCTTAAATTTTGTTTTTTTAGCATTTTAATCAATTGTAAAATTGTATATTAGTCTATATTAATATCTAATGTCTATATTTTTTATATTGTTGAACAAAAATTTTCTTTAGCTAAAATATAATTAATCTTAATTATTTTTAATTAATTATTATTTTTACTAGGCGTAGAAATTTTAATTCATTTTATGAAATAGATGCGTATGTTTTTTTTTAATTTCAAATTAAGAATAACTGTTTTTTAGGAAAGTATTTATATTGAAATAAAATTTTTTTCGAACATTTTCTTAACTTTGAGCCAAATACGCAACCTGACAATAATGCTTAATTAAATTTTTTATTTCTAGTTATTATTTCTTTTAGACATTTGACAAGATAGTATTACTATTAGAATACGATTTATTTTTTCCCATACATTAGTGATTAATGTCTTTATATATATATATATATATATACATACAGATGTATATGAAACTAAAATGCATAAAAAAAACAAGGAAATACGAGTTTCAAAAACGTGTTTTTTTCCTAGCCTTTATAGTTTTCAAATAACTTAAAATCACTGCATTATAGCAGCAAATGAATAAATATAAGAGAAGAAAGTTAAAAAAAAAAAAATTATACGATTAAAAACTAATTAATTATAAATTTACACTCTCTTTGAGAAAGGGCCGTACAAAATTAAAAAATCACTGGACTTGTAGTACGTGTTTATTGGGTCATAATTGAATATGAGGTCTTATGTTTTTTTTTTGTTGATACAGATATTCAAATAAAATCTCTAATATGTGAAAAAAAACCATAAACTAACATTATATTAGGTATTTTTTTATTAATTTTTTTTTTACATTAAATATGTATTGTAAGCTATTTTTCAACCATTCATCGGACGATTGTTGCTACAAACTATAGAAAAACTATTGCCTAATTTAAGGGAATATAAATTAAAATATTTAAAACGGCACAACTTCACTAATACATATTAGATATACATTTATATTATAATTTATTGATATAAAGAGATTGATGTAATAATTTTATTTCGATACTCATTTTTAACTGTTGCATTTTTATTTGATTGCATTCGATTTCAAGTCCATAATTACAGAGATAAATATTTCAAAGTTTTCATAAAGAAAACCAAAATAAGGCATAAAAAAGTTGTTTTTTTCAAATAAATTTGCTCTTAATAAATATGCCGAAACATTATAATATAAATTCAATTTGTTCACTAAGTTACAAACTTCTTCTCTTCGAAGTTGTGACATTTAGGTACCGGTTGTGAGAAAATGAAATGGTGACAGCGTTTCGTAAGTACTCTTAAAAAAGAAAGAGATCAGTAAGTGCCGTAAAGAAATTTAATTTATAGCGGTATAAAAAATGTTTTATATAAATAGTGTGTGAAATAAAATTGTAACGACAGTTAGAGATTACACGTTACAACAAGAGGAATCTTATAATTAAATTGAAAATGCGTGTGTTTTTGGTAAATATTTGTAAACAAAAGTAAAATAACTTAAATTAATCTTTATTTTTATTATTATTTGTTTTATGTAGTTGGTTTGTTTCGTGGCGGTTGCATCAGCTCAATACAATTATGGCCCTCAAACACAAGTCACGAGTGATGGCTCATTAGGCGGCAGCAGTTCAGATTCTCTAACGGAAGCAATACAACCAGTAGTGGAGGAATATAGTAAATCGTTTTACTCATATAGTGCTCCGGAGCAGGAGTTCAGCGACTTAAATGTGGATGAACATATAGGCAATGCGTTAAAGAAAAATTTACGTGTCATCTTTATTAAAGGGCCTGAAAATACTGCACTCGAAAATGCAGCTCTTCAGTTGGCTAAAAGTGCTGCTGATGATCGAACTGCTATTTATGTTTTTAGTAAACAGTCCGATATCGGTGCTATGGCCAATCAATTGCAACAGCTTAAGGTCAACAATGTTGTCAAGCCTGCAGTGCACTTTGTCAAGTATCGTACTCAAGCCGATGCAGAAAATGCTCAGCGTACCATTCAAGCTCAATACGATAGCTTACCTGGTTCCACCAATAGTAATAGTGCTAGTTCTGCTTCAGTTTTGGACTTTGCCTCAAAATCTGCTGCGGCGCCAACAATTAATAGCGCTGCTACTTCTGCTCCAGTTGTTGCTCCAACTCCTGCACCCTCAAGAAGTTACATTCCACAAAGACACGCTTACTTACCACCCAACAAAAGATTCTAAATACAAAATGTTAATGGCTCTATTAGAGTCAGATGATGACTGTTAAGTAGTTTTAGGTTCATTTTACATGTTATTATTTTAAACTTAATTCATATTTTTATCATCAGTTGTGTTTTTTTTCTCATAGAAAATTCATATTATCAAAGTTTCTTTGTACTTATTTATTATTTCATTAAAAAAAATTATTGAAAAATGGAAAACTAAGTGTTGTTTTTGTAGATACGTACACATATTTGCATATGTCACACAAACAATTGACCCAATCTGATTTAAATTTGGCTCTCTTTTCGTATTTAAATTATTATTTTGAAAATTAAGTTTTTATAAAAAATATAAGTACATATTTGTTACTTTAACTTCCAAAAAACTACGTAGTTAAAATTTGCCTTAATATCTCTATTACTAACTAAATAGTGTTGTCATGCGAAAAAAAAAGGAAAAATAACAAAACGAACAGTTATTTAATAGAAAGGGCCCATAAGCTGACAAACTAAGTATTAAACCAATTATGTTTTCTTAAAGGATATTATTTGGTTAGGAATTAATATATATGAAATATACTTTGATACATGCGCTTTCTTCAAGAACGTAATAATAAAAGTGAATACAATGTGTAAAAACATTACTGCAGGATACTTGAAAAGTTTTAATTATTTCCTCTTTTTAAACAAGCTTAGGTTACGTTTAAATTATGTATTTACTCCAACATCTTATTATTATCATATATAACTTTTTTTAAGTTTTCTGAATTTGGCTTGTCCCACTGTAACACTTTGATAATTCAATATTAACAACTTAAAGTATGCAGTAAATATTTTAATAATTTTATTAAACGAAATTAAAGTTTAATTTTGAACACTTTGTGTCAGTGATGGAAAAGTTAATATTTATTATTTTATAACCATGATATTATTTGTTCGTACAATGATATTGTACAGTGACAAAGCAGTGACTCATATTCATTATTATAGCCACTCTTCATATTATTTTATTTTGTAATTATTGAAAAGTAGTGTAATTTTAGCAATTTTCAGATCAATCTAGCGATTATCTCAACAAAGCGACTTTTTAGAGGATATTTTCTGCCAAGGTCAATTCGTATATCAGGGTTGGAGATGTTGTTATGATATGTTTAATTTAATAAAATTTGATTTAAAAAGGATATATATTAGTAGAACACATTATAAAATGTACTAAAGCAATAAATGTACCAAAATTTGGTACATATATTATAAAAAAGTACACTCAAGTTTATTGTTTAATACCAAAAAAAATTTTAATGTTTACTGAAAAAACCCACCACATTCAATGCAAAGGTTTACGCATGAGTGAAAAAGTTTTTACTATAACAAAAATTATATTTATAGCCTATTAAACGATGTCAAAAGAAAGCCCAAGCGAAAGAAAATAAGTCGCTTACTTTCAAATAAAAAGGTTTACATTTTCCTTTAGTGTGTCTGTTTACAAAATTTTTTGTTTTTTTCAATAAACACATTTAAATTTTTTAAAAAAAAAATAATTTTTTTATTGAAAAATATCTACCGAAAATATATTAATAAACAAAGTGTTTTTAAGTTTAATTTAGTTATTGGCAAAATACATATTTTGCTAAAAGTCTTAAGAAAGGTAGAACCAAAACAAACAAAAAAATAGTAAAAACGTTTGAATGTATGTGTTTTGTTTGTTTAAAAATAATGTATAGAAAAAAAAACGGATATTATCAAAATATAGTGACAAAAAGCTATAATTTTAATATAAAAATATTTACAAAATTAAATTTATAATTAACCAGTAAGAGTTCTATATTCAGCGGTTCCGTATCTTATATACCCCTCACAACGTGTAGTCATGGAATAACAATTGTTTGTATCGTACATACATACATATAAAAAACATACATATATAAAAACATCCCATTGTAAAATAATAAATTGAGTTTACGTATGAATGTTTAAAAAAAATATATAAAAAAAAATAAATAAAGGTACAACACCCAAACTATAACATCCAATCAACCCTACGAAGTTCAATGAGAACAAATCTAGCATATTCACATACATACTCCCAACTGCGTGCAGAGGACAACATAATCTAAACTATATTACCGTGATCAATACTACGGCCTATCATCCCCTCAAGGTATATTCTCTCCCTATTAAAACGCGGGCACGAAAGAATACATGTTCAGCATTCTCCTCGACATTACCATCACAACTCAGACAGAACGGAAAAGTATCATGATCAAATCTGTATAGGTATGACCGGAAACAACCGTGTCCACTAAGCAACTACGTAACATAGCAGTTCAGATCCCCATGTGCTCGCTTGAGCCATGGGACCAAGTCAGGATTAATGGAAAACGTCCACCTTCCCTTCTCTGACAAGGACCATCTCCGCTGCCACTCAGCAATCGTTTCAATATCTGAGAAGCCTCTGATCTGAAGATCGATTGGCATCATTTCCGCAATTGCTAATGCTGCATCATCTGATACAGTCCGGAAAGCATAAATAACTCGCAAAGCTGCCAGTCTATATACTGGGCTTATAATTCCCCTGTAAATCTTCAATCCAAGAGCCCGATACCAGATAGGTGATGCATACATAATCACACTCTTAACTACTCCAGTCAGAAGTTTCCGACTTAAGTTGTTTGGGACTCTCGCATTTGGAATGATACGCGACAGAGAAGTATATGTTCTCGAAGAATTCCCAGCAACATATAGCAGATGGTCCTTAAAAGATAAACGACAATCTATCATAACCGCAAGATATTTAAGCGAAGGTTTCGTCTCAATACAACATGATCCAACATTAAATTTCACAGACTCCATTGACCTACGGCTGGATATCAAAATCGCCTCTTTCTTTTGGTCAGCGAACCCCGAATTAACAGATTCTAACCAGCAGCGCACAATTTCTATGCTTATATTAGCATGGTCGTAATATCAACTAACTCTCTAGCGACACATATCGGTGATATGTCATCGTCAAAACCAACAATCTAAGCCCCATTGGAAAGAGACACACGGAGTATGCCATCATACATTACATTCCACAACAACGGTCCGAGAACCGAACCCTGTGAGACCCCACCTGTGATATTATGCTGTCGCATGCCCTTGTCGGTTTCGTACAGCAGGATTCTGTTACGGAAGTAATCCTTCACTATAGGCAACAAGTACTCAGGAATGGCTAAACGCATGAGAGAATTCACTATAACCTCCCAGTTCGCCGAGTTAAATGCATTCCTAACGTCGAGCGATATTATTATTATACCCGCCACCAAAAAAATGGTGGGGGTATATTCATTTTGTCATTCCGTTTGTAACACATCGAAATATCCATTTTAGACCCCATAAAGTATATATATTCTGAATCGGGGTTTGATTCTATGACGATCTAGCTATGTCCGTCCGTCTGTTGAAAGCACGATAGAGGTCGCACCGAAAAAGCTAGGGGGCTCAAATTCTGCCAGAATCTTTCTTATAGACAAGGTTTGCTTGGCATTGAAAATGGGCTAAATCGGAATATTAGGAAGAGTGTTATAGCGCGTAATGCAAGAGTAGGTCGAAAAACCGTGTCCTTCGCACATCGAATAAAATTGAATTGTGTCCAAATACATTCACGTAGAGTCATGAAATTTCGAATGCATATTTCCTAAGTAAAAAAATATTTTTCCTCAAAAAATACCAAAATCTATGATTCAGGAAAGGAGTTATAGATCAAAACGTACGAAAATATATACTGTGCAGTGTAGTTTTCGGTATATTCAAAATTTAAAACGTTATAAAACTGGCAAAATTAGATGTATGCATCTGAAATTTTGATATCATTGCTTTTTGGTCAAAGGCTTTGTACTAACGGAAAATAAATGTTACACACCCACTTTTACGCCCACCTATCATATAGCACTTTATCACATATTTATATAAAAAAAGATTTTGGAAGAATAAAGGACTATATTGAAATATCTCTTTATTGTTACGCCTACTTTAACGTCCACTTTCATTGAAAGACTAAATTTACTAAAATATTTTACTAGCATATCAAAGTTATACAAAGAAAGTTATACATATTTTAATATAAAGAGATTATTTCATAGCAATTACTGTTAATAACAAAATAATAAATTCTTTGCTATAAAAAAACATCAAATTGGTGGTGGGTATAAAAGATTCGGCACAGCCGAACATAGTGCTCTTACTTGTTTTTAAAATGAAATAATTTATTAAAAGTTATATTTGGTAGCGCATCACATTGTAATTTTACATCCATGTTTGTTACAGCAATACAATGTATTTATACAAAAATTTTTATTTTAAAATTTTTACATAGATGTGTAATCATATGTCTACAAATCGTCAATGTAATGATAGGTATTAAATGTTGTCACTGTGTGCTTATTTAAATATCTTATTTTAAAACAACAACAACAAAAAAGACAAATAAATAAACTGTAGTATTACTCTCTATATATACATATGTGGAGTATATAGAAACTGGTTTTGAAATTCCAATTTTTCCCCCATCGTTTAATACTTTACGTGCATCACTATTATTACTGGAGCTAGTTGTGTCAACAAAGATGTTCGTAACACCAGTATCTACTATATTAATCGGATTCATTCAAAGTTATTTATTGTGCCTTAATGACACATGTTCATTTTTACCTGTGGTATTTACTAAAGACCCCTGCAAAACGTTGTCTTTCACGATAGCTCTTAATCTTCAAGAGTGATAATAAAGAAAAGTGATAATAGCTTACCATTATGTAGAACTGGTATATGAATTGTAGATTTAATTATAAAACATTTCATGCTCAATATCCTAGAATTAAGAATATATTTTTTTTTTACAATATTTTTAATTTTTTTGAATTGTTTGTTTATCAATAACCCAACAAAAACTAAGTATGTAATGACTTACTGTTTTTAAATAACATGTGTTTCAGTGACTACTACATATTGCCTGTCTTAATAAAAAGTTTTTAGTAATGTTTTTGTTTATGTAATATATAAGAGTTTATAAGTCAGACATTTGCTTAGATATACACATTATTCAATTTCTGTTGCTAAACTTGTGAGGTTTATGTTCGGCTGTGCCGAATTTTTGATACCCACCACCACTTTGTGTACTTTTATAGCAAAAAATTTATAGTTTTGTTATTAACAGTAATCGCTATGAAATAATCTCTTTATACTAAAACATGTTTTACTTTCTTTGTGTAACTTCGATTTGCTATTAAAATATTTTCGTATATGCGATGTTGAAAGGACATTGTTTTATTTACCTAGTTTTGCATTGCGATTCCGATTTAGTTAATTTTCAATACCATTTTCAAACCTTGTGTAACTTTTTCGGTTCTAGCCTCTACGTGCTTTCAACTGACGGGCAGACGGATGGACGTTGCTAGATCGTCCTAAAATGAAACCAGAAATAGATATTTTGATGTGTTATAAACCATTTTTTTTGGGTGGTGGGTATAAAAAATTTTAAATACTCATGAAAATGAGTTTGAAAATAGTACCAACACCGTTCATAAGTAAATTGATGTCTTATATATCATCACTAATAATTTCAAACTAACGTATCGCAGAAAAAACTTTTCAAGAATAACATTAAATTTAAACGCATTTAAAATTAAAAATAAACATTAAACAAAGCGATCAAGCTACGATATCTTTTAATAATAATTTGTTTTCAACGGTTTTTATTTTTGTTGAATATATTTTTATTATTAAAAAAAGTTTGGCATGTGAAGAAAAAATTAATCGAGAAACCATAACAATAAACGATAAAATGTAATATAATATTGAAATAAAAAATTTTAATTTAAAACCTAAGTAAAATCAAAACAAAAATAGAAAACAATAATTTGATTCTGACGAGAGCAAGCATTGTATTCAAAATATGATTACTTAATTTTACTTTAATTAAACATAATAATGATAACTTGCAAACATTATATGTTTTAACCACAATCAAACAATTCAATCATAGTGAGCTCGACGATTATGATTACCACAACTATGTTGTTTCTTTTTATCTTTTTGTAAGCTAGCATAGTAAGTACTTATTTGAGTCCTTGTTTTGTAAGCGATCGTGGTAAGTACTTGCCTCCCGAGAACCTCACAGAACTAAAATAATGGGTTGAGATGACAAATTGTAATTAGAGAAGAATTGTTTTTTTAAGCACGACTTATTACTTGTTTTGAAATGAAAGTTTTGGCTGGGAGCTAAAATCGTTTCTAAAATTAAGCACAAGTATGCTTTACTACTACATGCTTCGAAAACTGTATAAATTTTAGCCAATTTTATGGAAAACGTAAAATATAATAACGTTTTTTTTCAACTAGTGCTTTTTCGTGAATGGTAACACTTAGCTCATGTCTGATTTGACAGGCAATTAGTTTTATCCCTCCGCTTGAACAACGCTGGGAAATATTGCGACATTACTTTGGCCGATTATGCCAAAAAAATCATCTTTTTAGATGAAGCTTATTTTGATCTTGACGGGTATGTAAACAAGCAAAATTGTCGCATTTGGGCCACAGACACCCGCAAGCATACATTGAAAAGCCAATACAGCCAAAACGAGTCACTGTTTGGTGTGGATTTTGGTCCAGAGGCATAATTGGGCCATTTTTCTTCGAAAATGAGCAAGGAGTGGCCGTAGTCAATGGCGATCATTATCGGGCCATGTTCACATTGGCAACATTTGGTTTCAACAGAACGGCGCACAGAGGAGTATTTGGCCTGAAAAGCTGGCCAAAAAGGCAAAAATTTAAAGAAATCTTTAGAACTAAGTACGCAGCTCGACAGAAAACAATATTTTACATTATATTGTAAGTTTTGAAGACTTTTAATTGCGATTTGTAGCTCTGAGACCCTGCTAAAGTCAGGAAAGTGAAGAAAATTATATGACATTTAAATGTTTTTTCGGTTTCTGGATGTTTTTATGATATTTTTTTTGCGGCTAAACGAATAAAGGTTAAACAATGATTTTTTTTTCGCTCAAAGGTTTGATCAGAAATTATTTAAAAAAGAAAAAAAATTTTAAATATGTTGAATATTCATGTTGAAACAATTCGTTCAAAAGCTAAAAAAAATATTATTCACTTTTCTTGCAAAAAAAGAAAAAGAAGAGGTTTTTGAAAGTGGGATTAGCATCTCTACGAATTATGTTTGATACCACAATAAAATTTGGAATCACTAATTTGAAAAAAAAAAGTTTGCGCAAGTTTGCGCCATTATTTTGGACGATTTTTTTAAATTTTCACATTTGTTTCATTTTTGCTCATCAAGCACTTTTTCTTATACATTTATATCGTCATTAACTTTTATGTATTTTCAATTATTGATTTTAACTTTAATTCATGTCACTTTTAACACTGCACAATGTTAATACCTGCCTATAATTATAAATTTGAAAAATTCTTTATTATCCATAATAGATATAAGGAAATGTCCCACACATCCCCATTAAAGATACTTTACCTGCTCTACAAAACATTATATGTTAAAAAAATAAATATACGTACCTAATAAGAATAATTATTAAAAGCATTAATCACAAAAACAAGTTTGCAAAAACAAAAAACACGTATATAAAAAAAACCCGGGCACCCAGGTATCAGGCTACTATCCAATTGTCAGAAGAAGCTGCCGAAGCCAGAAATAAGCACTTACGATTATATCGTTGGAATTATTCGAGGACATTCAGCAAAAGCGATACAAATCGAGATGTCTTCTATAGGTTATTTCAGGGCAGTGATCCTTTTATAAGCTGCAGTACGCATAGAGAACGGATTAATAGAAAAGCTTTTTCATTAGAAATCATCAAACTTCTTCTTCCTGACACCGGTGATACAGTTAATAAGGATATACATACGACATTATAACTATTAAGGAATTTTTATTTGTTAAACTTTTCCGTATATTAAGTATAAAATAATATAAAATAAATATAAGAAAGCCTTTTTTCATTTTGGCGCCCTATGCTCCAGTGGGAGTTAAAGGAACATATATATATATATTTTTCATAAAAAAGGTACTGTTTTATAAGAGCCTTATAACTTTAATAAATCTTTTTTTTTAATTAGACCGTAAATCATATGTTTGTATGTACATACAGTCTGTCAAGAATGAGTTTAAACCTTTAAAATCAACATTTGTTAATTGAGTTTTACTATTTATACCGTCTTTTATTCCTTAAGGAGCTAATACACGGCATGTTTTTTACATCTGACTTGTCAAATTCTCCGCTGCTAATACAAACATGTCGTGTGTTACCTTTAAAACATTACTTCTGTAAAAAAACATGTGTTGCGACATCTGACAAAATTTTAATTAGAGTGCGCTCTATTTTCTTCTGTCAAAACATGTGACATCAGCCGTTGGCAGAAATCTCTGCTACTGCAAAGCAGTCAGCGTAAAAGTACAATTTTGACAGACATGTAGATTTACATATGTCTCACAAATTTTAAAGACAGATGTAAAACAGATGCCGTGTATCATAGCCTTTAGGAATGTGGCTTTTGGAAAAATCTTAAAAATTTAAACTTATTGGTTATTTAATTTTTTTTATTGCATTTTGAAAACAAAAAATTTGATGAATTTTGGAGGAACAATTTTTTTTCGCCATTAAATTTTTAATAACTCCGAAATAGTAATAGATAGAAAAGAAATGTGTTTGGTTCGTTTAAGCAGAATTTTTCGGTGCATGTTCTGATTCTCCTGATATTAAAATCGGAAAAAATATATAAGGAAACCCAACGATTTAGGGGGACGTTACATTCGCACGCAAATTTGCTTGTTAAACTTAACACAGCTGGCGTTCAGATTGGAATATTTTCATGAAATTTTTGGCAAAATGCAGTTATTTGGGAGTTCTTCAAAACTTGTTTTAAACTTAAAGGTTAACTGTTTTTGAAAAAAAGTTATGGCAGCTTAAAGTTCCGTTACGGACGTTACAAAAAATGGAAGTCGATTTTCAGGCTTATGTGTATTTGCAAATTTTTTAGCTAATTTTGCATAATAAACAAAAAAATTCCATATACAAAAAATTAATTGGAATAAGTAGTCCCGTTAAACAAAAATCTTAATTTTTGTCTGTTACGGACGTTACACTTTTTCTATTAAACCAAATTGTGTATATAAAAAACATTCACGTATTTAAAAATCTTTTTAACCTTGTAATTATTAATTTATTATAATAAATGAATGTTTTTCGATCTTTTAATTTATATAAACAGTTTGTTCTATTGAGCTTGAGATCAATTTTCTTAATTAAAAATAGTTTCAATTTTATTTTCCGATATTTCGCTACCACATTGGGTAGCTTCTTCAGGGAAAGTTTTTACAATTTTTAACAATTAACCATTAAAATATTAGAATTGTTAAAAAAAAATTTTTTTTAAAAAAGGCGGGAAATTTTTTTGTTTACATTTGAAATGTAAAAAATTTGTGTTTTATTTAAATTCAACATCGGTCCTTAAAATTTAACCACCCTTTATAGCTTCGATATGCTACTAAAATGCTTTTGTAAATGTAGTCTTTCAATGAAAGTGGGCTTTAAAGTAGGCGTGTCAATAAAGTTTCTGCTAATAAATACAACTTAGATATTTCAATATAGTCCTTTATTTTCCCAAAAACTTTGTCAATAGAGAAATTACATGAATTTAAAATAAACCGTTATATGGGAGGCAGGCGTTAAAGTGGGCGGGTAGTTGTTTTAGCGCAACAACTACATTGATTAGAAGGATATACGTAGCAAACTTGATCATCATACCTCTAATTTTGGCGTTTTTATGAGCTTTTAAATTTCATTAACGGTAGATAACGTGAAAAGTGGGCGTTATGGTAGGTGTGTCAAAGTTGTTCTTCCGAATGAGTACAATTAAGGTGATTCAATTATTATTCCAAAATCTTTACTAATAGAGAAATTATATGAATTTTAGGTAAAACGTTATATGGGAAGTGGGAGTGACACATTGATTTTCCGTTACAAAAAAGCGCCTCACCAAAAAAACAAAGTGTGCAAAATTTCAGAGTCGTATATCCAATTTTGTTGCTTTTATGACGTTTTTATTTTTAAATATACCGAAAAATACACTGTACGGTATAAATTTTCGTACATTTTGATCGATAACTCCTCTCTTAATGCATAGATTTAGATAATTTTTTGTTTTTACTCAGGAAATATATATTCGAAGTTTCATGAGTCTACGTTAATGCGTTTGGACACAATTCCATTTTATTCGATGTTCGAAGAACACGATTTTTTCGACCTACTCTCGCTTTACGAGCTATAACTCTCTTCCTAATATTCGGATATAGCGCATTTTCAATAACAAACTAACCTTGTCTATAAGAAAGATTCTGGAAAAATTTGAGCAGCCTAGCTTTTTCGGTGCGACCTCTATCGTGCTTTCAACAGACGGACAGACGGATGGACATAGCTAGATCGTCATCAAATCAAACCCTTATTCAGAATATATGTTCTTTATGGGGTCTAAAATAGATATTTCGATGTGTTACAAACGGAATGACAAAATGAATATACGCCCACCATTTTTTTGGTGGCGGGTATAAAAAGTGTAATAAAGGTATTTCTTTTTTTTTCATTAGATTAAAGTGCATAAAAAACTCTGTTTATAAAGATAGTTTAGAAAACAAAATTATTAAAATTCATTGTGTTAAACTTAAAAAACCCTATTTTCCGTTACGGACATTACACACAGTGTACCCATTTTTAGTTCCGATTGTTAATAAATATTAGATAACTTACAAATATTATTTTTATCTTAAATAAAAGAAAATTAAACAAATTAAAGCTTTGATAAGCGCTAAATACTGAAACGACTTTGCCCACTTTTTTGACCATGAAAAATACCCTTTTTTTTACAAAAATAAATGAAAGCAAGAGGTACGTTTAAGTTAGCCTCTACCAAGGACAAATAAACCACCGTAAAACCTTATTGCTTATATATTTTGAAGCTTGAATATGTAGCCTATTATTCCATTAACAAACATTTGGATTTTGGCCAACTTTAAATTTCTGCCTTTCGTTTAAAAATTTTCGGATTAGCCCATATGCCACACATTTAAAAGAAAATCCTTACATTCTGAGAAAAACGGAAAACAGATTTGAGTTAAGGGCATTAAATTCCATATAGTCCACATACTTTTATTTTTATGGTAGACAAAAATTTTTTTGTTGCGCAGTGTAATTTTTTCAAAATCTGCCACTAGATTTCTTATATCATACTACACCTAAAACTATCAAAAAACTAAAACTTTTTATTAAAAAAACACGTTAATTAATTTTGGCCAGCTTTTCAGGCCAAATACTCCTCTGTGCGGCGCTACGTGCCACACAGCCGAAGCTACACTTTTTTTATAGCTTTAAAAAAACAAAAAAATGCTTGAAATCAAGAAAATTCTCTTACAAAATACTGGGATGTAAGCGAGAAACTTAAACTGCCTTCGTTTTCGGCAACTAATTGTTTAAGTTTTCTCGTTTTGTTTTAGAAAGTTTAAAGATGTTTTCTTTATTTATAAGTATTATAATTTAAATGACAATAAGAATAATATTATCGATTTCAATATTATATGAATCATAATTTGTTGTCTAATGTAAAAATTATATTAATGATTGGATCTTAATTGATCTTAAGCAGTTCTTTTAAATCTGTATAAAAACATTGAATTAAATGAAAGATTTACCACGAAAGAGATTGACCTTTTTTACCTTCGTTTTTAATAGATTTCAAGTTTTTAGAAAAGTTGAAAAATTTAAGCCAAATATTTTGCTGTTACACAGAAATAAAGCTAATACCGCAGGTAGAAAATATGCACCAAAAAACAACTATTTTAGTATGTGCTATAATCTGGAAAACATGCTTTAATTTCGTTTTATTCCATGTATCAACGTAATATATGGTCATGTACTTTAATTTAATGGGTTATTTGCATTTTGTATGGGTGAAAACTGGCGTGATCGATTTTTCGACTTTTTTGAAAGCCCGGTTTTTAAATTTATAATTTGAAAAAAAAAATTTTTGTAAATGGAGAAAAACCCGGTTAACCGGTTTAAATTTATAAAATAAAATTTCTTAAAAAAAACTAAAGTAATAGTGAAAAAAATTATAAAAAAATTGTATCTAAATATGAACTTTTAACAGTTTATACGTTTGGCTGTCCATTTTCAAAATGCAATAACTGAGATGAAAACAGTTGACTATGTTGGTTTTTACTTATGTAGTTGAATTTAAGGACAGAAGGTTCTTATTGCAAATAAAAGGAATAAATAAACTGGAATTTTTATAAGGCTTTCTAAATTTTAATCTTCTCCTGTAAATTTTATTAAAATGTTAGATAGTCTTTTGAATTTAGTTTGTATAAAATGATTTCTTCTATTTGAAATACAACTTAAATGATAGGGAGAAAATCTTTTTTATTTTTATACTAGCATTTAACCCGCTACTTCGATAGCGCAGTTCTTATTTATTTATTTATTGAATACTCAAGTTCTATTTATAATTATTAAATATTTTTGGTTCAATTTATGAAAATTTGTATTTCTGATTCAATTTACTTAGAAAAATAAAAAGTAGAGTGAGGATATATTGGGCATATATGTTCGGTATCGTGAAATGATAACCAGTTTTTTCTTGCCTAGAATTGAAGAAATGAATGTGGAGGGCATGTGGTTTCAACAAGATGGCGCCACATGTCATACAGCCATAGAAACAAATTAATTGATGCATCAGTCATTTCCCGGTCGTGTTATTTCGCGTTTTGGAGACTAGAATTGGCCGCCTAGATCGTGTGATTTAACACCTTTAGATTTTTTTCTTTGGGGTTTTTTGAAGTCGATGGTTTACGCGAATAAGCCGACGACGACTCAAGCCTTAAAAGAGGAAATTGGACGCTGCATTAATAAAATACCGCAGCATTTATGGAAAAAGGTCATTGAAAGTTTCATTAAAAGATCGCGTATGTGCCAGCAAAGCTCGGCGGCCATCTGCACGATATATTGTTCCATATATAACCTCATTCTGTCTACTTTACGATATAATAAAGTTTCACGATTTTTTTTTTTAATATCTGTGTTTTATTTAAAATTTAAAAATTGCGTTCTAGTTGGGACACCCTTTATATCCTAACTAAAAGCAAAATCAATTTTACTGAGTTTCAAAAATAAAGATTCATAATTTGTAAAAATGACCCTAAAAATAATAAAAGCAATATTTTTTCCTTCACTAAAACTTCCACTTGGTTTGTTATTACCTACATTCAAAATTCTATGTCTACAAAATATAAAAAATGAGAAATAGTAATTTTGGTCGTCCATAATATTAGGAGTTAGACCTCGGATCAAAAAACACTAAATTTTAAAATCTATGTTTACAAACGTAAAAATACAAATAGTACAATAAAAATGCGAAAGGGCTTTTTTTGTGTCTCCAATATCATTTAAATTTTCAAATTAAATCAACAATCCTTTATTTCACAATTTTATCTTTATAAACGTAGAAAATACAAAAAGTCCCATTAAAATTCAGAGAAGTACCTTCTTGTTCGCCCATAACATTTTCTGCTTTACCTTGTCCTTGATTGTACAATCCTACCTTCTAAAACGTAGAATATACAAAAAGAACCATAAAAACTCAAAAAAGTACATTTTTGGCCGACCATAACGTTTTCAGTCTCACCTTGTATCAATAGTCACTAATTTCAAAATTCCACCTTCGCAAACTTTGAAAATACAAAAAGTAACCATAAAAATTCCAAAAAGTACCTTTTTTGTCGGCTATAACATTTTTAGTCTTCCTAGAACTAATAGTCCTTGATTGTACAATCCTATCTTCATAAACGTAGAAAATACAAAAAGTACCATTACAAATTGAAAAAAGTACCTTTTTGGTCGCCCATAACATTTTCGGTCTTACCTTGCATCAGTAGTCACTAATTTCAAAATTCTAGCTTCGCGAAAGTTGAAAATACAAAAAGTACCATAAAAATTCAAAAAAGTACCTTTTTGGTTGCCCATAACATTTTTAGTCTCAGCTTGTATCAAAAGTCTTTGATTGGACAATCCTACCTTCAAAAACGTAGAAAATACAAAAAGTACCATAAAAATTCCAAAAAGAACCTTTTTTTGTCGGCTATAACATTTTAAGTCCCTTATTGTACAATCCTATCTTTACAAACGTAGAAAATACAAAAAGTACCATTACAAATTCGAAAAAGTGCCTTTTTGGTCGCCCATAACAGTTTTAGTCTCACCTGGAATCAAAAGTCCTTGATGTAGAATCCTACCTTCATAAACGTAGAAATAACAAAAAATACCATAAAAATTCAAAAAAAGTACCTTTTTGGTCGCCCATAATATTTTTAAATGGGCTTTCAAATCAAAATGCATTTTGTGCACTTCTTAATTCTTTTGATCAACATTATCATTCAAATTCGTTCACAATCGGGAGAATCGGGAGTAAAAAATATTTAAATTTCTGCAAAACAGGTCAGTATAAAATGTTAGAAAATCTGTGAATGCCTTCTTAGTTCGTTGAATGGGAACCATTGCTGTTTTTTGCAATAGTGTGGCAAAAGAGCAGTCCGCCTCGACTCATCATCATGCCCAACAATTGAGCATCAACATTGTCATTGAAAATTTGGACAATCAGATAGTGGAGTGGCGCAAAGGATGGGGGGGACCATTTGGCCGATATTTTGTTGAATACATAATTGAACCGTACAAATATTATCATTACAAAAATAAATAATAATAACTTCCTAAATAATTTGTTTTTTTTTTTAAATTCAACATCGGCCCTTAAAATTTAATCACCCTTAATAACTTCGATATGGTACTAAAATGCTTTTGTAAATGTAGTCTTTCATTGAAAGTGGGCGTTAAGGTAGGCGCGTCAATAAAGTTTCTGCTAATAAATTTCAATATAGTCCTTTATTTTCCCAAAAACTTTGTCAATAGAGAAATTACATGAATTTAAGATAAACCGTTATATGGGAGGTATGCGTTAAAGTGGGTGTCACCTAAACTTTTTGGCACAACAACTACATTGATTAGAAGGATATATGTAGCAAATTTCATCATCATACCTCTAATTTTGTCGGTTTATGAGCTTTTAAATTTCATTAACGGTAGATAACGTGAAAATTGGGCGTCATAGTAGGCGTGTCAAAGTTGTTTTTGCGAATGAGTACAACTTAGGTGTTTCAATATAGCCCTTTATTATTCCAAAATCATTATTAGTACAGAAATTATATGAATTTTAGGTAAAACGTTATATGAGAGGTGGGCGTATAAGTTGGCGTGGCACCTTAATTTTCTGGCACAGTAATGACATTGCCTAGAAGGATATACGTAGCAAATTTGATCATCATACCTATAATTTTGGCGGTTTTATGAGCTTTTAAATTTCATTAACGGTAGATAACGTGAAAAGTGGGCGTTAAAGTAGGCGTGTCAAAGTTATTTTTGCGAATATGTACATTTTAGATGTTTCAATATAGCCTTTTATTATTCCAAAATCTTTATTAATCGAGAAATTATATGAATTTTAGGTAAAACGTTATATGGGAGGTGGGAGTAAAAGTGGGCGTGGTACATTGATTTTCCGTTAAAAAAAAGCCTCTCACCAAAAAGCAAAGTGTGCAAAATTTCAGAGTCGTACATCTAGTTTTGTTGCTTTTATGACGTTTTTGTTTTTAAATATACCGAAAAATACACTGTACGGTATAAATTTTCGTACATTTTGATCGATAACTCCTTTCCTTATGCATAGATTTAGATAGTTTTCGGGGAAAATATTACTTTTACTCAGAAAATATCTATTCCAAGTTTCATGAGTCTACGTTAGTGCGTTTGGACACAATTCCATTTTATTCGATGTTCGAAGGACACGGTTTTTTCGACCTACTCTTGCTTTTCGAGCTATAACTCTCTTCCTAATATTCCCATTTTCAATACCAAACAAACCTTGTCAATAAGAAAGATTCTGGCAAAATTTGAGCCCCCTACCTTTTTCAGTGCGACCTCTATCGTGCTTTTAACAACGGACATGGCTAGATCGTCATCAAATCAAACCCTGATTCAGAATATATATACTTTATGGGGTCTAAAATGGATATTTCCATGTGTTACAAACGGAGTGACAAAATGAATATGCCCCCACCATTTTTTGGTGGCGGGTATAAAAATTAATTCATTTATTTAAAATTAATTAACAATATGTATATGGGAAAAAGTCTTGAATTTTAAGGTTAAATGAATGTAATAAAAAATGTTTACACATAAAACAAGTAAGAGCGCTATATTCGGCCGTGCCGAATCTTATATACCCTTCACAACGTGTAGTCATGCAATAACAGTAGTTTGTGTCACCATTTATCCCATATGAAATACGTACATACATATAAAAACATACATATATAAAAACGTCCCATTGTAAAATTATAAATTCACGTATGTATGTTAAAAAAACAAAAAAAAAAAATATTTAAAAAAAAAAATTTAAAAAAAAAAAATTTAAAAAAAAATTTTATGTATATAATATATATAAAACAAAAAAAATAAAAAAAAATTTAAAAATAATAATAAAAATATAAATAATATATTTAATAAAAAATAAAAAAAATAAAAAAAAAATTAAAAAAAAATTTTTTTGGCTCAGCTGGGATTCGATGCTACGTTTTCTCTAACCAGTATACACGTTTGTATGTATGTATGTTGTTGTTGTAATGTTGTTTTTGTTAAAAAAAAATCGAGGTGGTCGTGGGTTTTTGCTCATATCTTAGTTGTTTATGTACCGATGTTTCTGATTTTCAATACCGATCTACTCTAATTTCAATAACAAAAAAAAAAAAAAATTAAAAAAAAAATTAAAAAAAAAAAATAATAATAAAAATATAAATAATATATTTAATAAAAAATAAAAAAAAAAATGAAAAAAAATTAAAAAAAATTAAAAAAAAAATTTTAAAAAAATTAAAAAAAAAATTTTTTTGGCTCAGCTGGGATTCGATGCCACGTTTTCTCTAACCAGTATACACGTTTGTATGTATGTATGTTGTTGTTGTAATGTTGTTTTTGTTAAAAAAAAATCGAGGTGGTCGTGGGTTTTTGCTCATATCTCAGTTGTTTATGTACCGATGTTTCTGATTTTCAATACCGATCTACTCCCGAATATTTCTGATATTTAAATACCTTACCTGGGTCCAACCTATGTCGGGGGGCTTCAAAAAGTTGATTTCAACATACACACGGACGACGGTCAGACGGACAGACTGACAGAGCTTAATCGACTCCCCTATTCATAAGCTTTCAGAAAATATATACTTTATGGGGTCGGAAATGAAAATTGTAGAAATTTCACACGGAATGACAAACCTATATATACCCTTTTTCACTGTGTGAAGGGTATAAAAATTGGTAATTTTCAAATTTATCATTTTGGGGCTGGTCCTGATGTTGTCTCGTTGTTATCTCTTGTTTGACTGGTAGATTCTTATAAAGACTGTAGTACACGGGTGGAATAAATTTTAGCAAATCAATCATATCTCGTTTTTTTTCTGACGTAATTGCACGACGAGTTGGGTGCAGGATAGTGTGTTGTAATTTTTGAAGAGATTCTAGTTTTCTTCCTTTCTTTGTTTTTCCTAAATAAACTTTATCAAATTGGACTTCTTTATCGAGTGTTTTCTTAAATTTAAAAGAAAAAGATAGGTTGCGTTTAAATCGAAGCCAATTGATATTGAGCCATGAAAAATTGTGACCATTAACTGTCTTTTTTCGGTAGCAATATTTGTTTCTAAAATATAAGTTGATAGAAATTCATTTCTTCCCATTTCTATCACTTCATATTGTGGACGTTTGACAATTTCAATCCAGTCATTGTAAGAGTAAATAAATTGTTGTTTCTTCCTTCGGTTTTCAATTACACCAAAATCAGCATCGTTTGGCAAAAAAGAGTGGCCAGACCCCATAAACTTTAGATCTATTACTTCGACTTTAAAGTCAGTTGACCCAACTAGTTTAAGTAAGGACAGGCTTAACTTAATATTTCTATTTTGTCCTCCACAAGCATCACTGTACATAGTTACGTACTTATACTCCGAGGCATGAGTAAGTAAATCCTTATTTAGGCACGCAGCGATTTCTTGTGATCCCCTTCCTCCTACGGTCTCATTCCACATGTACATATAAGCAGTTTTAGTGTTCATGGAATGAACTCCAAAATTATAAACGTACATGTTCCGTTTGTAATAAGCAACTGATGTTGTGCTATTCAGATGGAACTTACGTTTTCAGCGAATCTCGTGATTGCTGTGCTTTTTGTAAATGAAGTTTCTTTTCCAAGATTAAATTAGAGTCTCCGCCGTCACCGAACTTAATTTTTATCTCAAGCTCATCACAAATTTGGCAGGTATCCTTATTCGGAGGCTTAAAATGTAAGTTAAATTTCGTGCTGAATACTTTTTAAAAAAATTTTTGTTATTTTTTACAAAGTATGAAATTAAATATTTTTTTAAATAATAAAATAATCACGCTATACACTCAAGGAATACTTAACCGTTTTTTTTTTTTTTAACCAAGAATATTTTTCGGTTTTTAATGGGTCTTGTAAATTTTTTTATTTATTTAATGTTTTTGTTACATGTGATGTTTTATATATGTTTTGTTCAATTCCAATTTGGATCACACTGACTTGGTTCGTTTCAGCTTCGAAAAAAATCGAAAATATGAGCAGTTGACATGGATTTTTTACCGCTACCTTTTTGACTCAGCAGGTTACAGAACTAAATAGAGTTAAATTGTGCGCAGAATTTGGCACTAATTTTGACATTTTTTATATTTTATGAGTTGGTTCGGTACAGCTTTGAGCCCTCCATATATAGATAATTTCATCTTAAAAATTCTGCCTTACTTAAAATTCTGACATACAATAAAGAGACATAAAATAGTTTGTTCTATGGTTTAATTGCATTTGAAATTGATACACATTAAATCACGTTATTATAACATGCCGTTAGTTAAAATTAGGATTTTAAAAGGACAGATAATTGGTTTTTCTTTATTATAACTACACTTTTACCTAGCGGTAACTGAGAAGCTAAGTTTATGATTCAATTACCTTTAACTTTTAACCACAAACTAATACAGACTGGTAAACTTTGACGTTTCAAAAATGCCCAAATCATATGTTCATAACACGATTATTGAAAGAGAAAGAAAATATCGTGATATGAGGGCAAGTACATGTAAGTACAAGCGGGTATACATCACCTCAAACAAAAATAAAATAATGAAAACAAAGAAAATATTTTGTTAAAAAAATCGTAAAAATATTTTATTTTTGGTATTTATGAATGAAAATTGCATAAAAACTTTAATATAAAAATAAAAATAAGAAAGTTGTTAGTGTTCAAGTGGGTGTGATATAAAATAAATGTATAAATGTTATTTGTTTGTGTTTTGTGTGTGTTTTAATTTGATAAATGTGTATAAATTTTATTTGTTTGTGATGAAGCTGGCCATTAGATGCTGTTGGAATTTCCAAATTGATGCTGAGCTGAGGGAACTGGACTGGATCTTCCGGGAATCAACGGTAAGTACCCTCAAGTGCCTGAAAATGTAAAAAAACTAAAATTAATTCAGATTTTTAAAATTTTGTAATTTTCTTTAAGGGTGATGTTTTGCTTACCTTTTCTCAAAAATTGAAATTGATGCTGAGCTGCGGGAACTGGACCAACTGGACTGAATCCTCCGGGAATCAACGGTAAGTACCCTAAAGTGCCTGAAAATGTAAAAAAACTAAAATTAATTCAATTTTTTAAAATTTAGCAATTTTCTTTTAGGGTGGTGTTTTACTTATCTTTTCTCAAAGATTTAAATTCATTCTGAGCTGCGGGAACTGGACCAACTGGACTGAATCCTCCGGTAATATTTTGGCCTGAATTGGCATCATGTCACTATGGAAAAAAGACACTTGAGTAGTTCGAAAAATAATGCCATTTTTGTACCATTAGAGGCAACTGTCCAGAACTTAAGCCTGTGAAAAGGTACTAAGCTTTTGTAAAAAAGGAATTGAAGAACACAGGAAAGATGTCCCAAAACATGTCCGGTTTTAAGTGTAGATGGATCACCTCCTTCAAAAAGGTAATAGAAGCAACTGTTAAATCTTTAATGAAAGGACTTTCGAAAAAAGTCGATAATTTTGTAAATACGAAATAATAAATTAAGATTTCAATGTTAAATAAGTTTGTACAATATACCAATAAATTTTGCGTATTTTAAAGTTTCTATATTGCACAATTTGAGTTTTATTTAACTTAATGAAACTATAAATTTTTTACGGACGGACGAACATCACTCAATTAACAAATTATCAATTTTGTTTTATATTTCCTGGCCACAATGAGTTCCAATTGAATTTATTGACTAAGCAATTTGTTCAATTAGCACCCACAGAAAACAATAAACTTATATTTAGGACAATTTGCTTGCCTAAAATATAAATTTTGTTTTTTCCGGCCACAATATACATAACAAAATACACGAAAATGCACTGAACTTACCTGTTTGCATCGTCCGGAAACTTGTGAAGTTTCTCTCCTTCTGGGCAACCCGTTATGCATTTACGGCTCCTAAATAAAATAAAAATAAACAAAAAAGATAATTGTATATAAATATAAATTTTATAATATATTAAATACTTACATTTTAACTTTTAAATAATTTGTGTGCACCAAAAAACGTTCACCAAACAACCACTTACTTTTTTTCACAATACACTTTTTTAACGTTGTTGGGAAAATAGAAAAATCTATGTAAATGAAGAAAATTGCGCCAAAATTTATAATAATTTGTGCGCCAAATTTCTTCATTTAATTTTTCTATTTAAGCGCCAATTAATAAAAAAAATTAAAACTTTATTGAAAAATTTACTTAAATAAGTAAACACAGAAAATGCTTAACACCATCAGAAAAAAGGGATAACAATATAAATAATTTTACTATTGCTATCTATTTTATATAATCGTGTTAAGGAGTGATGCCATTTTGACAGTTCTGAGCGAAAAAAAGAGCCTACGGCAACTTTGGTTTCGTGTCTGTATAGTTTGTGCTTTTAACGTAAGGTATTTTTTAAGTTGCCACTGTTTCTGCTACATAAAACAAAATATGATAACAAATTCTGATCTATATTTTTTATTTATGCTTCGACATTTTAATTTTTTTAGTTTAGTTCATATACAAATCATATTAAGGATGGTTTAATTTTAAGGGCCGATGTTGATTTTGAATAAAACACAAACTATTTAGGAAATTATTGACATATCTTTTTATTATGATAATATTGGTATGGTTCAATTATGCATGGAACAAAATATCGGCCAAATGGCCGCCGAGACCTCAGCAGCACACCTCCATCCGATGATGTTCAATTGTTGGGCACGATGATAAGTCGAGGTTGACTGCTCTTTTGCCACACTATCGCGAAAAACAGCAATGTTTCCCATTCAACAAACTAAGATGACATTCACAAATGTTTTCACATTTCATACAGACCTATTTTGCTAAAATTTAAATATTTTTCACAATTCTCCCGAATCACAAAGTGCACGAAATACATTTTGATTTGAACGCCCATTTTCAAAATAAGACTGAATAACTTTTACGCGTTGATCGATTGCGTATCTTTCCATGGTTTAAATTGAGTTAGTCTGAAATTGAAAAATCAACATTTGGAAAAAACCGGGTGTTCCACCGGTTGTAAAACCGAGTTGATCACCCTACTGACAGCCAATGTTCTTTTTTAGATTATGTATAGGTACAGTCAGTGAAAGTTTTTGAGCATAGTAAAAAAAAACTATTGCCTAGATTTCTCCAGCATGACTGGTTTTTGTACGGATGTTAGAAAATCGAATTCGAGATACAAAAAATTAATTAAACGTACAGAATATTAGCAGATAGCATGGTTTTCTGATAAACAAAAAAATGTTTAATATTTATGCACGACCTTCAATCGTGTATCTCTGTGATTTATATATTAAAAAGGGTTTTTATTTAATAGATAATAGGGAAAATTCTAGATCAAATCATTATCACAATTTTGTTAAAAATTCAAATTGATGAGTTTTTGCTGTTTAAAATAAATTGTGATTTCCTACTAATAATGATGTGCATGATTTATTTTACTGTTAATTGGGTTCAAATATTAGCACCCTCATATTTAACTGAAATTGTAAAAAGTCTTTAATTCAATCCAAACGAAATTATACAACTGATTAACACAATTAAGTAATAGTTATAAAAAAAATATATATATTTTTATTTATAAATAAATCGCTTAATATCACCACCCATGAAACGGAAGCTTAACAAGCACCATGCAATCATGCACTGAACCGTGTTAATAAATGTTTATAAATAAATGTACGATAAAACTTGTTTATGATTTCTTTGTTAACGTTTTGGCATAAATACTATTTATTATTAATCTGGTTACATACCATACAGATGTTTGTATGTATGCATGTGTGTGTTTGTTTGCGTTTAGGTGACCCAAAGAAACATTTTTAATAATATGTAAGCGGTCTTTCTTTTATTAGCCATAGGTATTTAGAAAACAATAACAACACACTTTCAGCTGATAGATAGTCAGCGTAAGCATTGTTTTTATTTTAACAGGGATATGGGACCTGCAATAAAATGTATAAATTTATTGTTATTTTTTTTAGCTTTTTACAGTTTTAGTTTGTTTTGCAGATACATCATTAATATTTTTTTCAAGGTGACAGAAAATCAAAGAAAAAAATTTAAAAACGAAATTATGGACACACATACAAACATACATACACACACATATATTAGTAGACAGCAATAGGAGAGTTTCTGCTATCTCTTTTTTTAAAAACAAAACAATTTAATTCGTTTGGGAAGATATTGTTAGATAACATGTGAATGAAACTTTTTCTTAACAAGAGAAAGATAAAAGATGCATTTCGAATTCAAAAAAATTTCATCAAAATAATTATAACACAACAAAATTATTAATAGGAGACGAGTTTAACCTACATGTTTGCATATAAATTTGTTTGTTTGTATGAAATTATACATAAAATGTTTGAAAAAAAGTTTTGTAATTTCATTTAAAAAATTAAAAGTATCGTATAATTGGTCATTGTAGTCAATATTTGGATGCTGTGTTAGTATTAAAGAGACATTGAAAGTGGTGTAAGTTGAGCATGAAATTGAAACCGTATAAAAGTCTGGATATTAGTAGAAATGGCATCAGTTTAATTATACATTTCATCTAATCAACAAGGCCAGGAATAACAAAACAATCATTAAGATGTGTACATTGCTAACAACTGTTATGGTATGTGTGACCTTGTGTTTATTACGTTACATGGACAAACAAAAGGATCTAATTTGAATCTCTATTTTTTTAGTGTTTTGCTTTATTGGTGAGTGTAGCAGCTAAACCCGGCTACAACTATCAACAACCTAAACCAAATATAAAACAATCATTCCGTCCATCACCCCCTTTTAGTAACAATGGCATTTACTCTGTCCAGCAGGCACCTCCATTGACTTCATTTAATGTTCAATCTCAACCGCCGCCACTAAAGCAAAATTATATAGCTCCACCACCACTTTTACCTACTGAAGCACCAGCTGCACCTGCTCAATACTCTCAACAACAGTTTGCAACTCCCTTGCAATTGTATGCTCCTCCATCTCCCCAAGTTGTTGGTCCATCTTCGCAATACCTACCACCCGTACAACAACCGTCTATATATTCACCTACTGGTTCAGTATCATCTTCATCTCAGTTCAACTACCAACCTCAACAACAAACTATTGTCTCAAAAGATATTTACATTCACTCTGCCCCTGAAGAAATCGAAGAAATTGGAACAGATAGAGGTGTTGAAGCTGCTGGACCTATCCGTAAAAACTATCGCATTGTATTTATCAAGGCACCAAGCCAAAATATAAAGCTCAACTTGCAATCACTTAAGCGCGCTCAAGCTTCCAATGAAGAAAAGACTGTTATTTATGTGTTGTCGAAGAAACCCGATCTTGCCACAATCCAAAGTCAATTGTCTGCTGCCCAAACCGAGCAAAAGGCCAACAAACCCGAAGTATACTTCATTAAGTACAAGACTCAAGAAGAAGCCAACCGTGCTCAACAAGAAATCCAAGCACAATACGATGCCTTGGGTGGTTCGACCCATATTTCCGATGAAGGCATTGCACCCGTCACCTCTGTCATTGGTGGAGGTCCCATTAACATTGGCTCTGTTGCTCCAAATTTCGCTAGCGCCAGTGGATCATCTAGTAGTTCTTCTTTCAACGGTGGTTCTAACTTTATTCAATCTTCTGGCAATAATCAACAACAATTCGTACAACAATCTTTCCGAGGAAGCCAAGGATCTACATCAAACTTTGGTGTTGAGTCTCCCTCAAATAAGTACTTGCCTGCTAAAAAGAAGTGAATTTCATTTATTTATGTAGCTACTGCCATTAGTTCCTAACTTGCTTCCATAACTTACAACCATATTTTTCCAATTTCTTACATTTTCCTTTTTTCTAATTTTTTCCCAATGAAAGTCTATTAAAATCTTAATATTTTTGTAAATACACATACATATAACTAATTTATTTAAATTATAATAAAAATATGTTAAAAGTAGTAATATTGTCTAATTAATTTAATTAATCACTCCAAACTTGTACTTAGAACTCAGTATGAGAAACAAAAAGTAGCGCAAAGTAACATCAACATTTTGTCGGTGGTATGAGAAATGGCTTCAACAAAATCTTGAAATGGAATAAAAAATAAATAAATATTTTACGCAATATTTATAAATAACTAAAATCAGAGTTTGAGCTTAAGTTTGTAGAACAAATATTTATACATATGTTATTAAAGAAGATTCTGTTAATATAAAAATATATTTGTGGCAATGGTAGTAATATTTTCAAAAAATATGTAACAATCTAAGCCACTTCACAATGGTAAATCCTTCATAAATCGAGCCCTTATCTTTAAAATATCATAACCACAAAAACCAATACAAGCAGTTTTTTTAACTATTTCTAATTTGTTTAAAAGTGTTTTTTTTTATAAAAATAAAAATTTAACCCATTAACGATCTAACTCAGCTTATAGATAAGTTTTACGTTAATTCACCGTATAGTGTTTTTCTACTAACGTGATTTTTGTCGTTTATGTTGCTAACAGGTTAAAACAAAATATAACCACAAAAATAACGTTTTAGAAAAAATATTTAGAAATATTTTTTTAATTCTTTTTTTTTTTTACTGATTTTTGCTCTAATCAAGCGATGGTACATGAACGTGATTATTAAACATCCGAGGCATGAGATTACTTCGTTATTGGAATGTTCTAATTTTGTATTCAAAGTGTCTTAAAAATATAATTTAAATACTAGCAGAAACCGGACCGTTAAAAAAATTTTTGTATTGTATTCATTACATATGAGGGTATCGCTTAACCTTTTCCACCTTTACAGTTCTAATTAGAAAGATCAAATGTCATTGAACACAAAAGACATTAAGATAAATGGTTGGTCACTTTTTAAGTGACAATAAGAAATCATAATTTGGAAAATTTAGGGAATTTTGTTTATATTTGTATGGGAATCTAAATCTAAATACCACATCTCCGGAACCATTGGGCCGATTTCGTGCAAACTACACATAAACATCTGAAAACCATCCCCAATGTTTGCTGAAATTTTGGTTAAAATCTGTCGACCCTCCTCCGCAATTAGTGGTGACATCAAAGTGTACACTTCTTTGTACATACAGATTTATTCTAGCTTAAGTTAATTTTCTTAAATTAAACAACCTTTAAACATTGTTAAATTAAATTGTAAACATTTAGAATACTGAAAAATTATTCTGAAATTAGCCAAGAGAAATGCGTTTTAGAAACTCTTTATCATTATGGTTTACTCGTATTATATTTAAAACCACTACTTTTTTTGCAATTTTATTTAAATTATAAATAACCCCAGCAAAAACTAGGTAATGACTTGCTCTTACTAAACAACATACTTTTCAATGACTACTACATATCGTCTGTCTTACTAAGAAGTATTTTAGTATTGACTTGATTTATAATGTGTTACGTAAGTACTTGATTTCTTACTGCGAAATTTACTAGAAACCATTCAAATACATAACTTTTTATAATTCTCATTTAGTTTAACGCGCTTAGGGTATAAGTAATAATTATTTTGAAAACATCGGCAAAGCACTTCATTAACAAAGTGATGACTTATAGATTTTCACTGATTGTTAAATTTCAAATTAACGTATCTCAGAATAATCTAACCGAATTTTTGTCCTTAGAACAACCGAACGACTTCTGTAAGTCCATAATAATAATGGGTTATTTAGGTTATTAAAATCAAGTACTTATATATTGCTATAGGAGTAAGTACTTATTTAAGTCCCTATTTATTAGCGACAGTAATAAGTACTTATACGAGTCCCTATTTGTAAGCGAGGGTGGTAAGTACTTGCCTCCGATGACATCGCCGTGTTAAAATAATGGGTTTAGATGCCAAATTGTAAGTAGTGAACAACTGTTTTCTAGTACTTTCATGTCATTATAATGTAATGTGTTATTTTGCTGGGACGTAGGAAGAAAATCATTTATCTTTAAAATTCTGCATTCATATCAAAAGGCGTTTTCTCTCATATTCTAAATAATCCTTTTGTACTTTTTTTTATCCATACTTTAGCTGACAGTATTGAAATCATCAAGGCGATAGACACCAAACACAGAATTCCTGTATATAAAAAAAACCGTGCCATGTGTGTTTATCATACTTAATTATAAATTTTAAATAAATAAATAAAATTTTTTAATAAAATTTATTTTGAATCATTTATTCTGGCTAAAGTTAATTTACCAAAATTATTGTACTTAAAAATTATGAAATAATCATTAATAAACAAAAAAGGCGTATTATTGGCAGCAAGTAACACTGCTCTACAAAAAAATCACATTTTGTCTTTCCGTTAATTCTTCTGGTGTTTTATTTTTGAAAATCGGATGACTGGGTCTCGAGTTAGGATGAAATATGTGTCTGTATCTGACTAATTTAGGGGAAAAAATTTGCCACGCCCATAAAAAAAATCCCGATCTGATGGAAAAAAACCGACAACGGATTTGAGTTCAGCGCATCAAAATACATACAGTCCACATAGTTTTATTTAATGGAGGATTTTGCTGCTGAGCAGTGTAATTATAGAAATGATTTCTTGATAAAATTTTTCGGTATCTTTTGTAAATTTTTCATTTTATTCACGTAGATGTATATGGGTGTAAAAAAATTTACACCCATTTATATAAATATATATAAATTAATTAAACTAATACACAAATTTTACCGTTCTAATTAATTAAACATAGAAAAATCAGTTTTAAAGGCCTTTTATAAGCCTCCAATAATTTTCATATGCAACTATATATATTTCTCTTTCTAATTAATCTATTTGTTTAAATATATTGCTAATTATTCGGTGACTTACAAATTTTTTAACATCAGTTACGTTATTTTGTTGGTCATACAAAAAGGTAGGTAGCTGATTGACTTGCATTCCATTTATTAATTTTTTTTTTGTTTCAGAGAATAATTTCGCATCAACAAGTCGATCTGATTAGCGTTTTATATCGATGGCTTAATATCAAAAACGCGTATCTCGATTTTAAATAAAAACGAGTTTTTAATGTTTTCTGGTAGTCCACATACATACACATCATCCCTAAAAAATAAAGTGAGCTAAGGCTGAATATAACAGATTTATGGCCAAAAAAAAAAAAAAGGTCGAACTCAAAACATTTATTAAAATTTTATTAAGTTTTTTCTCTCTCCTGTAGAGTAGTAAAAAATCGAGTTACGCCTTTTTTTTATTAAACCATCGATATATAGATCTTTATTTGTAGAAACCATTGTACTACCTTCTTATAAATATAATCAAAGATTTTCAAAGACTTAGTAAAACTTATTTTATATGGAAATTTCATTTACAAACGTTTAACAAACTATTGATAATTTTTATGAATAAGGCTGGCAGTCTTTATTGTCTTTATTTTCATCAGACCTGGAATGATTTTGCTCATTAGCAAAATAAAAGCATAAATGAAACTATGATCCCAAACAATATGCTAAATATTGTTAAAAACATACTTTATTCACTACTGAAATGTATTTTATTCTCTATATATTATAGTTTTAGGCAACCATAGCATGATTAAGATGATATAATCTAATAGGAACATGCTATGATTGGAATATGTGTGTCCAATATCTATGTACTAATATGTTCTACGCATCTCATTTATCTAAATAAATAGAGAATCATTCAAGTATAGCATTGTTTTATCCAACATTTTGTAATTTTTTTGTAGTTTAAAAAGAATAATAATTCTACATCTATCTATCTATCTATCTATCTATCTATCTATCTATCTATCTATCTATCTATATATATAAAAATCAATGTGTGTTTGTATGTTTGTATGTTTGTATGTTTGTTTGTGCTTTATAGACGGCTAAACGGCTGGACCGATTTCCTTGAAATTTTCACAGAATCTTTCTGTATGTCTGGAAGGAACTATAGGCTATACTTTCGTTTGAAATTGTCAGTGGGCGGGTTGCCACGCCCTATTAAAGAATAAGTATTAAATATTATATATCACGAAAGTTAATGCAGGTAGAGTCTTCAAATTAAGTATGGTAAGCTTTGACATCCACACGAACATTTGGGTAAAAAATGGGCGGACTTGGAATAGTAGGCGTGGCCACATGAATTGAATACTAAAATTCGTATATTTGGAAAACGAAACCGATTAGAGTAGTAAAATTTCGCAAGAGCAACTTTGACATCCAAATAAACATTTCTGGAAAAAATGGGTACATTGGCAATAGTGGGCGTGGCACCTGCCATATGAATTAAATACTAAAATTTGTATATCTGGAAAACGATATCGATTAGAGTACTAAAATTTTGCAAGAGGAACTTTGACATCCAAATAAACATTTCTGGAAAAAATGGGCACATTAGCAATAGTGGGCGTGGCACCTGCCATATGAATTAAATACTAAAATTTGTATATCTGGAAAACGATATCGATTAGAGTACCAATATTCTACAAGAGCAACTTTGACACCCAAATGAACATTTTTGGAAAAAAAGGGTACATTAGATATAGTGGGCGTGGCACCTGCCATATGAATTAAATACTAAAATTTTTATATCTGGAAAACGATATCGATTAGAGTACTAAAATTTTGCAAAAGCAATTTTGACATCCAAATAAACATTTTTGGAAAAAATGGGTGCATTATCAGTAGTGGGCGTGGCACCCACCATATGAATTAAATACTAAAATTCGTATATCTGGAAAACGATATCGATTAGAGTACTAAAATTTTGCAAGGGCAACTTTGACATCCAAATAAACATTTTTGGAAAAAATGGGTATATTACCAATAGTGGGCGTGGCACCAACATATGAATTAAATACTAAAATTTGTATATCTGGAAAACGATATCGATTAGAGTACTAAAATTGTGCAAGGGCAACTTTGACATACAAACAAACATTTAGGCAAGAAATGGGTGCATTATCAGTAATGGGCGTGGCACCAACATATGATCTATATATATAAAAATCAATGTGTGTTTGTATGTTTGTATGTTTGTTTGTGCTTTATAGACGGTTAAACGGCTGGACCGATTTCCTTGAAATTTTCACAGAATCGTCCTGTATGTCTGGAAGGAACTATAGGCTATACCTTGATTTGAAATTGTAAGTGGGCGGGGTGCCACGCCCTATTAAAGAATAAGTATTAAATATTATATATCACGAAAGTTAATGCAGCTAGAGTCTTCAAATTAAGTACGGTAAACTTTGACATCCACACGAACATTTGGGTAAAAAATGGGCGGACTTGCAATAGTAGGCGTGGCCACATGAATTAAATACTAAAATTCGTATATTTGGAAAGCGATATCGATTAGAGTAGTAAAATTTTGCAAAAGCAACTTTGATATTCAAATAAACATTTATGGGAAAAATGGGTGAATTAACAATAGTGGGCGTGGCACCCACCATATGAATTAAATACTAAAATTCGTATATTTGGAAAATGATATCGATTAGAGTAGTAAAATTTTGCAAAAGCAACTTTGATATTCAAATAAACATTTATGGAAAAATGGGTGAATTAACAATAGTGGGCGTGGCACCTACCATATGAATTAAATACTAAAATTCGTATTTCTGGAAAACGATATCGATTAGAGTACTAAAATTTTGCAAAAGAAACTTTGATATTCAAATAAACATTTATGGAAAAAATGGTTGCATTAACAATAGTGGGCGTGGCACCTGCCATATGAATTAAATACTAAAATTTGGGGTGGCAAAGCACACCGGGTATTAGCTAGTATGTTTATAAAAATTAAATGATCCATGTATGTAATCGCATGATGTAAGAACGGATGATTTTTTCAAGAAACGGTTTGTATAAAAATAAAAAAATTGAAACAAAAAAAAAAAAAAATGGAAAATTTAAGCTTTGAATATATCCCAGCAAAAACTCTCAGTACAAAATAGTGAGTTGTATATACGAAAAAACCGTTATTTTAAGGACAAAAGTTCGACCTCTTAATTCTGCGATACGTCAATTTGGAATTTGAAAATCAGTAAAAACCTATGCCATCACTTTGGTAATAAAACAAAATCATTATTACTTATACCCTAAGCATTTTAAACTTAATGAGAATTATAAAACAATTATGTATTTGAATGATCTTTGACAAATTTTAAAAGGTCCGCCACTTCACGTTTTTTTTTTAACTAGTGTTTATTTCGTGAATGGTAGCACTTAGCTCATGCCTGATTTGACAGGTAATTAGTTTTATCCTTCCGTTGAACGAATATGGTTGTGTATACGCTTGAACAACGCTGGGAAATATTGCGGCATTTGAGTGTGGATTTTGGTCCATAGGCATAATTGGGCCATTTTTCTTCGAAAATGAGGAAGGAGTGGCCGTAGTCAATGGCGATCATTATCGAGCCATGTTGAACGAATTTTTGTTCACAAACATTGAATAGGAGGATATTGGCAACATTTGGTTTCAACAGGACGGCGCTACGTGCCACACAGCCGAAGCTACACTTTTTTTTGTAGCATTTTCGAAAAAAAAAGTTATTTGGCGGACCCTTTAAAATAAGAGATTGTATTGTATGTATATCTTAGCAATTATCTAAAAAATAAGTACTTACGTATCACATTATAAATCAAGTCATTACTAAAATACATACTTCTTAGTAAGACGAATGTAATAGTAATTGAAAAATTTTTTGTATAGTAAAAGCAAGTCATTACCTAGTTTTCGCTGAATAATCATTTTATAATTCTTGTTTAAAGCTGTTTGAACTAGAATTAAAAAAGATTAAATTTAAATTATTAAAAGAAAAATGTTAGTTGATTACTTTATTTTAACGAACTTAATACTAGTAAGTAATTTTACTATTAAACTATTGTGAATTATAATTGTTTTCCTAATTGTTTGACCTAAAATTTTGTTTTAACGAAGTTTTGACAAAAATGTTTCTGAGGCAGTCTGATGAATGCGAGTGTGTTTTTCAAGTCTTTGTCCTTAATAAAAATTTCCGGCTTTTTGTTGTCTTTTTTTCTACTGCTGAAATAAAAGAAGTACAAAAGACATATTTGACACTGCATTATTTTGTTTTACATATTGACTTAATACCAATTTTGCTTTTCTTACATAAATTTTCTGAGTTGATAATATGCTTTAAAAATGAAAAATAAATCATATTGTTTTATTTTTGGTTTCTCTGCTATAAAGGATTACAATGTAAATACATAATTTTATATAAAAACCCAAAAACCTAAAGTCTCTGATAGTAAAAATCATGGTTTTAGCCATTCTAATGTTTCTTTTAACTTTTGCTAGTTTATTTATGCATATTCAAATACATAATATGTTTTGCAATTTCAACAAAAATTTATAAAATATGTGTTTTTAAAAATGGCATTATTAATATGATAAGTCGCTGTCACACAAATTTTGAAGTTTTGTTAGTTGTGTATGAACATTAAATCGTATAAAAGTCTTGCCTAGATTTGGCAACAGCATCAGTTCAAATATATATTTCATTCAAGCAATTAGTTGAGGTATAACAATACAATATTAATAATGAATGTGGTTTTAGCAATTGTGGTAAGTTTGTTCTTATTTCTATTATTCAATATAAATAGATGAAGGATACATTTGTAAGTGATCTAATTTGAATATTTTCCACTTAGTGCTTTACTTTGGTAGCAAGTGCTGCAGCGAAGCCCGTTAACAATTATAAACAAACAACATTACAAGTCAAACAACCCTTTTCTTCAGGAACACCAATTAGTAACAGTGCCATGAACATTGTTCAACAGCAACTTTATGCTAATCCTCTACATTTGTTTAATCCTCCAGCTTCCAAAATAGTTGGCCCAAGTCTGGTAAATGTTATTCCTGCACAGCAGCCGGCTATTTATTCTGCTCCGGTCACTTCATCATCACAGTTTAACTACCAACCTCAACAACAAACCATTATCTCCAAGGATATTTATATTCACTCTGCTCCTGAAGAAACTGAAGAAATCGGTACTGACCAAAATGTTGAAGCTGGTCCTATTCGAAAGAACTACCGCATTGTGTTTATCAATGCCCCGAAGCAAAATCTTAAACTAAATTTGGAATCTATAAAACGCGCCCAAGCTCACAATGAAGAAAAGACAGTTATTTATGTATTGTCTAAGAAACCAGATCTTTCAAACATTCAAAGTCAATTGTCTGCCGTACAAACTGAACCAAAAGCTCATAAACCCGAAGTATATTTCATTAAATACAAAACACAAGAAGAAGCTAATCGTGCACAAATGGAAATCCAAGCTCAATACGATGCTTTAGGTGGTTCAACCAAAATTTCCGATGAAGGTTTTGCTCCCATCACCTCTGTTGTCAGTGGAGGTCCCGTAAATGTTGACTCAATTGCTGCTAATTTTGGTAGTGTTGCACCAAATACTGCTGATTTTTCTAGTGGTCCATCCAACAGTTCTCCTTTCGGCAGTAGCTCTAACTTTGTTCAATCCAGTAGCGAAAATCAGCAACAATTCGTTCAAAATTCTTTTAATGGTGGTCAAGGATCAAAGTTGGCCTATAGTGCTTAGGCTACAGCCAATAAGTTGTTGATTTTAGAAAGAAAAAATAGTTTTTTAAATTTATTTTGTTACAACTATATTAGTATAGACTTTTGTTCCTTTCTTTAATAGTTTTTTCCAATTAATGTTTATCAACATACGTTCTAATAATTTGTAAATATACAAACTATTAATTTATTAATATTATAATAAATCAATATTTTTCTAAAAAGATACTTGTGATATCGACTTGTTGTTATTAACCGCCTTGTGCAAGCATCTAATAAATAAGAACAACAAAATAACAGACTAAGAAAATCCATATTTAATTTAAAATTAATAAAATGTAAAGGCATTTTAAAAACATTTGCAGTGCAATAAAATTAAGTATTTAAAGCACTCTTTGATAACATAGACAAACTTACCTGCTCGATAGAAAACTCTTTAAACTCTTAATTTTCAGACAATGTAGTCCCAATAGAAAAAACTTTATTACCACAAAGCACTCCTTGAATGGCTTAATTTAGTGGAAAAGTAAACAGTATATGACATCGAATATTTAATTACTGATTTGAGAATTGAGAACTCGACAAAATATCAGAATATTCGACAAATATCTTTTTAAAAACCGAATTTACACTCACTGTTCGCTATTGCCACTGCATAAAATAACCGGTATTTGCCCTGCTACAGTCATAGTTTCAAATAAAAGAAAGCTTAAAGTGGTAATACCTTTTACTAGCACTAATTCTATAATAATTGGTTACAATGTATCAACAATTTCAAAAGAATAAGAAAAAATAATATGCTACACATTTGAAACAGTTTTCCTACGTAATATTTTATTATTAATAATTAAAAAAAAAAAATACCCTAAAAACCATTGTTCTCATATCATCATATCATTACCTAAATGAACCAAAAATAAAGCTTTATTCGGCCTTGACCAATATAATAATAACTTTCAGCATCATGTTATTAAGTATAGTGGCCACATCGTGCCTTAGCCTTGATTGCAGATACAATGTTGTACCCCAGTTTGCTTTATTATTTTCGCACCATATTTGATTAAAAAATAACTTGTGTTCTATTTGTCAAGCGCTTTCATTATCCGCCATTTTTTTAGGGCTCGTCTTGGATTTGAGTTTTTTTTTATACCCGCCACCAAAAAAATGGTGGGGGTATATTCATTTTGTCATTCCGTTTGTAACACATCGAAATATCCATTTTAGACCCCATAAAGTATATATATTCTAAATCGTGGTTTGATTTTATGACGATCTAGCTATGTCCGTCCGTCTGTCCGTCTGTTGAAAGCACGATAGAGGTCGCACCGAAAAAGCTAGGGGGCTCAAATTTTGCCAGAATCTTACTTATAGACAAGGTTTGTTTGGAATTGAAAATGGGCTAAATCGAAATATTAGGAAGAGAGTTATAGCTCGAAAGGCAAGAGGAGGTCGAAAAAACCGTGTCCTTCGAACATCGAATAAAATGGAATTGTGTCCAACCGCCTTAACGTAGACACATGGAACTTCAAATATATATTTCCTGGGTAAAGACAATATTTTCCCCCGAAAATTGTCTAAATCTATGCATTAGGAGAGGAGTTATCGATCAAAATGTACGAAAATTTATACCGCACAGTGTATTTTTCGGTATATTTAAAAAAAAAAAACGTGGTCAAAGCAACAAAATTGGATTTACGACTCTGAAATTTTGCACACTTTGCTTTTTGGTGAGAGGCTTTATTGTAAAGAAAAATCGATGTGCCACGCCCACTTTTACGCCCACCTCCCATATAACGTTTTAACTAAAATTCATATAATTTCTCTATTAATAAAGATTTTGGAATAATAAAGGCCTATCTTGAAACACCTCAGTTGTACTCATTCGAAAAAATAACTTTGACACGCCTACTATAACGCCCACTTTTCACGTTATCTACCGTTAATGAAATTTAAAAGCTCATAAAACCGCTAAAATTAGAGGTATGATGATAAATTTTGCTACGTCTATCCCCCTAGGCAATTTCATTACTATGCCAAAAAATTAAGGTGCCACGCCCACTTTTACGCCCACCTCCCACATAACGTTTTACCTAAAATTCATATAATTTCTCTATTAGTAAAGATTTTGGAATAATAAAGGCCTATCTTGAAACACCTCAGTTGTACTTATTCGAAAAAATAACTTTGACACGCCTACTATAACGCCCACTTTTCACGTTATCTACCGTTAATGAAATTTAAAAGCTCATAAAACCGCTAAAATTAGAGGTATGATGATAAATTTTGCTACGTCTATCCCCCTAGGCAATTTCATTACTATGCCAAAAAATTAAGGTGCCACGCCCACTTTTACGCCCACCTCCCATATAACGTTTTACCTAAAATTCATATAATATCTCTATTAATAAAGATTTTGGAATAATAAAGGACTATATTGAAACACCTAAGTTGTACTCATTAGCAAAAACAACTTTGACACGCCTACTATAACGCCCATTTTCACTTTTGAATTGTGTCCAGACTCATAAACGTAGTCATGAAACTTCGAATATATATTTATCGAGTCAAAAGAATATTTTTCCCTGAAAATCGCTTCAATTTATGAATTATTAAAAGAGTTATAGATAAAAATGTACGAAAATTTATACCTCACAGTGTATATTTCAAATTTAAAACGTAATAAAACTGACAAAACTATATGTACGATTCTGAAATTTTGCAAACATGGCATTTTGGCCAAAGTCTTCGTTATAACGGAAAATAGATGTGCCACGCACACTTTTATCTTAAATTTTTATAAAAATATATTAGTCATATATATTAGCATTTATTCATCTTACACTGCGTCATTTATTGTACTGTAGCTAAATATAAGATAAAGATGATAAGATAGATGACTCTACTAGCAACTACTAGATGGCACGCTATCAACTTATGCTTATGTTCTCCTGAAATTATGCTCTATTGAAAATGGGAATTTAGGAAAATTTAGACCTAAATATAAAAAAAAAATTATCTCTAAACATTATAAACAATTTATTTTCATGTACTAATGGCTAACAAATTTTAAAATTATACAAAACTTATTTCGTTTGAAAATCTTTTAAAAGCAAAATGTTATAGAAGTTTAAAAATCAAAATCTTACTAATAAATTTCCCGTTTTAGAAAAATGCAGAGAATGTATATTTTAAATCACCCTGTGGCCCTTAAAATTTAACCTTAAATTCACTTTCTTCCTATTAAATTCATGTAAATTCTCTATGAATAAAGATTTTGGAATACTAAATGACTATATTGAAATATCTAAGTTATGTTTATTAGCAGAAACTTTATTGACACGCCTACTTTAACGCCCACTTTCATTGAAAGACTACATTAACAAAAGCATTTTAGTAGAAGGACCGATGTTGAATTTAAATAAAAAACAAATTATTTAGGATATTATAATTATTTCTTTTTGTAATTATAATATTTGTATGGTTCAATTATGTATTTCACAAAATATCGACCAAATGCCCCCCCCAAACCTAGGCGGCACACCACGATCCGATAGTCCAAATTTTCAATGACACTATTGATGCTCGATTGTTGGGCACGATGATGAGTCGAGGTTGTTTGCTCTCTTGCCACGTTATCGTGAAAAACAGCAGAACTAAGATGGCATTCACAGATGTTTTCACATTTAATACAGACCTGCTTTGCAGACATTTAAATATTTTTTACAGTTCTCACGATTGTGGACGAATTCGAACGATTATGTTGACCAAAAGAGTCACGAAGTGCACAAAATGCATTTTGATTTGAACGCCCATTTTTATAAAAATCTTTAATATTTAAAAGCGTTGCTCGATTGCGTATCTTTCCACGGTTCAAATTGAGTTAGTCTGAGATTGAGAAATGTCAAATGAAATACAAGAAAAAAGTTGAAGTTTAGATGTGGTTCACCTTAAACATGGCCCCTTAAAATTTAACCACCCTCTACAAAGAAAGTGATACATATTTTATTATAAAGAGATTATTCTATAGCGATTAACAAAATAATAAATGTTTTGCTTTAAATGTACCCAAAATTGGTGGTGGGTATAAAAGATTCGGCACAGCCGAATATAGTGCTCTTACTTGTTATAGTTTACTGTATGCTACAGATCACTTAATAATATTGCGGAGGGGCAGAGCTGTAATTACTTTATTTTAGGCATTGTACATCATTTTATTTCAGACGCCATCTTGAACTTTAACTTTTGCATAGCTTATCGTTCGCTACTGGTCAAGTACATTCGTTTGACGCAAATATTGAGGGGGTTAAAGTTGGTAAATTTTAACTAGATTTGACCAATATATAAATTTATTGTATATTTTTCTATATTTTCATTTTGTCATTCCGTTTGTAACACATTGAAATATCCATTTTAGACCCCATAAAGTATATATATTCTGAATCAGGGTTTGATTTGATGACGATCTAGCTATGTCCGTCCGTCTGTGCGTCTGTTGAAAGCACGATAGAGGTCGCACCGAAAAAGCTAGGGAGCTAAAATTTTGCCAGAATCTTTCTTATAGACAAGGTTTGTTTGGTATTGAAAATGCGCTAAATCGGAATATTAAGAAGTATGTTATAGCTCGTAATGCAAGAGTAGGTCGAAAAAACCGTGTCCCTAGAACATCGAATAAAATGGAATTGTGTCCAAACGCATCAGTCAGTCATGAAAATTCGAATATATATTTCTCGAGTCAAAACAATATCTCTCCTTAAAAATTGCTTATATTTATGCATTAGGAAAGGAGTTATAGATAAAAATGTACGAAAATTTATACCGCGCAGTGTATGTTTCAGTGTATTTTAAATTTACAACCTAATAAAACGGACAATTAAATGTACGATTCTGAAATTCTGCACACTTTGCTTTTTGCTGAGACGCTTTGCTATAGCGGAAAATCAATGTGCCACGCCTACTTTAACGCCCACCTCCCATATAACGTTTTACCTAAAATTCATATAATTTCTCTATTAATAAAGATTTTGGAATAATAAAGGACTATATTGAAACATCTAAGTTAAGCTTATTAGCAAAAATTGCTTTGACACGCCTACTATAACGCCCACTTTTCACGGTATCTACCGTTAATGAAATTTAAAAGCTCTTAAAACCGCCAAAATTAGAGGTATGATGATAAAAATTGGTTCGTATATCCCCCTAGGCAATGTCATTACTGTGTCAGAAAATTAAGGTGCCACGCCCACTTTTACGGACACCTCCCATATAACGTTTTACCTAAAATTCATATAAATTCTCTATTAATGAAGATTTTGGAATAATAAAGGACTATATTGAAATGTCTAAGTTGTACTCATTAGCAAAAACAACTTTGAGTCGCCTACTATAACGCCCACTTTCTACGTTATCTACCGTTAATAAAATTTAAAAGCTCATAAAACCGAAAAAATTAGAGGTATGATGATAAAATTTGCTACATATATCCTTCTGATCAATGTTATTGTTGTGCCAAAAAGTTTAGGTGACACGCCCACTTTAACGCCTACCTCTCATATAACGGTTTATCTTAAATTCATGTAATTTCTCTATTGACAAATTTTTTGGGAAAATAAAGGACTATATTGAAATATCTAAGTATTTATTAGCAGAAACTTTTTTGACACGCCTTGTTTAACGCCCACTTTCACTAAAAGACTAAAGTTACGAAAACATTTAACTATCATATCGAAGTTATTAAGGGTGGTTAAATTTAAAGGGCCGATGTTGATTTTAAATAAAACACAAATTATTTAAAAAATTCTTATCATTTCTTTTTATAATGATAATATTTGTATGCTTCAATTATGTATGGAACAAAATATTGGCCAAATAATCCGTGGCGCCAGTCCTCTATCTGATGGTCAAAATTTTCAATGACAATGTTGATGCTCAATTGTTGGGCATGATGATGAGTCGAGGTAGACTGCTCGTTTGCCACACTATTGCAAAAAACAGCAATGGTTCCCATTCAACGAACTAAGAAGGCATTCACAGATGTTCTAATATTTTATACAGACATGTTTTGCAGAAATTTAAATATTTTTTTTACAATTCTCCCGATTGTGGACGAATTTGAACGATTATGTTCATCAAAAGAATTAGGAATAACTTTAAAGCGGATCAAATTGAGTAAATTCGAGATTGAGAAATGTCAAATGAAATGCAGAAAACAAATTTAAAGACTAGGTGTAGTTCACCTTCAACATGGGCCCTTAAAATTTAACCACCCTCTACAAAGAAAGTGATACATATTTTATTATAAAGAGATTAAATATTTTATAGCGATTAACAAAATAATAAATATTGTGCTTTAAATGTACACAAAATTGGTGGTAGGTATAAAAGATTCGGCACAGCCGAATATAGTGCTCTTACTTGTTATAAATAAAGCGGGATACATATTAATGTTTATTTATTATTTCATATGGCAGCCAAGATTTTTCACGAATATTGAGTATTTTAAAATGACACCCGGTAGGTTTTTAGATACATTTTATCAGAATTACACAAAAACAGTATTTCAGATATTAGAATTAAAATGTGATACAAATTATTTAATAAATATTTAACCGATTAAATACTCTCAGTAGTTAAAATAGCCATTTCAATTCTAGAAATGTTTTTGACAGCATTTAGCAAGTAGTAGGCCTCTTAGAAAATGCATTTGCAATGAGAATTGCCTACAAAGATAATGAAAATTTTCTAATTCCTTTACACCCAGATGAGTTACCTACATCTTACTTTTGCTTAAAATGAATGTATGACTTGTAAAATTTTTATTAAATAGCTGACCACTAGACCACAAAATTGTAGAATCCCTTAAAATACCCCTAAATGCAACACAAGTTTTCGCCTGTCAGTTTTTGTCTAAAGAATTTGTACCTCCAAAATTCGCACCTAAAAAAGATAATACACTCTTATTAATCTAGAGGGAAACCCACTAACCAGGCTACATTGATTTAGGATATTGAATGGGTGCCATTATTATACCCTTCACACTAAAGAGAAAAAGGTTATATATAAGTTTGTCATTCCGTTTGTAATTTCTACAATATTCATTTCCGACCCCATAAAGTATATATTTTCTGAAAGCTTATGAATAGAGAAGTCGATTTAGCACTGACCGTCTGTCCGTCTGTCCGCGTGTTGGTTGAAATCAACTTCAAGAAGCAATCATATGCTCCTCAGATCTGTGTATGGTATCAATCTTTTGGAAATATCCGGGAATGAATCGCTATTGAAATTCAGCAGCATCGCCCCATATAAGCAAATAAACACGACTGCCTTTGTTTTTCCCCATATTTTTACCACCAACCAAAATAAACATTTTTTAGCAATACAATAATTTATAGGTACCTTTGCTACTATTTGTAGATATAATATGCCACTAGAGATATTCGTGAAAATTTTTGGATAAAGCGGGCTCTAATCGGTAAAGTTATGGACAAACAAATTTTTTTAAATAAATATATACGTATATAAAAAATTTACAAACATAAATCAAATATTTTTTAGCTTCTAGACAACCGAGAGAGTCAATATTGGTATCCTCTGAAAGAGTTTGACCAGTAAAATACAGTATATTATTAAAAAATATAAAATCCAAGATGGAGTCCTAAACAAAATGGCTGATCAAATTAGTCCCATCAATAGGGGTATCAAATTAAAGGGTTTGACTAGCAGAATACAGTTAACTACGTAATTAAAAATCAAGGATGGCGTCGGAAATAATAAGGAAAAATGGCGTATAACATGAAATATAGGTTAAGCTACGATGTGGGATTATAATTTTGTACATAATGGGGAAGAGTATTATTACTTGTTATTTTGATAATATTGGTATGGTTCAATTATGTATGGAACAAAATATCGGCCAAATGGCCTCCGCGACCTCGGTGGCACACCACCATCCAAAGGTCCGAATTTTCAATGACAATGTTGATGTTCAATTGTTGGGCACGATGACGAGTCGAGGTTGACTGCTATTTTGCCACACTATCGCGAAAAACAGCAATGTTTTCCGTTTAACGAACTAATAAGGCATTCACAGATGTTTTCATATTTCATACAGACCTGTTTCGCTGATATTTAATTTTTATAATAAGTCTGAATAACTTTAACGCATTGCTCGATTGTGTATCTTTCCATGATTCTGTTTGAGTAAGTCTAAACTTGATTAATGTCAAATTAAATGCAGAAAAAGAACTTGTCGTTTAGATGTAGTTCACATTCAACATCGGCCTTTAAAATTTAGTCACCATTTTATGTTTGTGCGTGTTTCATATTAATGAGATCAATGGTGATACAAACAATTGTTATTGCATGACTAGTCGTTCTGAAAGGTATATAAGATTCGACTCGGGCAACTATAGCACTCTTTCTTGCTTTTTTTAAACTTCTTTCAAGACGCAAAGAATTTTTAGTTAATCTTGTTTGCGGTTTTGTTCATTTAATTTGTAGTTAAATAGTAGACACTCAGCGGAATATTTTCTATTTGATATCTCTGACAATTATACAGACGGATTTTTTTTAGAAAAACTCACAAAACGTAACGGTTGGCAACAGTCGCGTAAGTTTTATAATTTTTTTATTGTTATATATTTTTATTATGTACTAGCTAATACCCGGTGTGCTTCGCCACCCCCATCGTAATGCAATAAAAATTTTATAGTACAAAAATATATTTATTTTGCAAGTGCCACGCCTACTATTGCTAAATCAACCATTTCTTATTCAAATAATCATATAGACGTCAAAGTGTCTCTTGCACATTTTGGGTGCTCTAACTATTATCGCCTCCCAGATATACGAATTTTTGTATTTAATTCATATGACAGGTGCCACGCAAACTATTACTAAAGCAACCATTTCTTATAAAAAAAATAGTCATATAGATGTCAAAGCTTCTTGTGCAAAATTTGGGTACTCTAACTGTTATCGCTTCCCGAATATACGAATTTTAGTATTCAGTTGCTATAAAAGCTGCCACGCCCACTATTTCTAATGTACCCATTTTTTCCAGAAATGTTTATTTGGGTGTCAAAGTTGCTCTTGCAAAATTTTAGTACTCTAATCGATATCGTTTTTCAAATATACGAAATTTAGTATTTAACTCATGTGGCCACGCCTACTATTGAAAGTCCGTCCATTTTTGACCCAAATGTTCGTGTGGACGTCAAAGTTTACCGTACTTAATTTGAAGACTCTAGCTGCATTAACTTTCGTGATATATAATATTTAATACTTATTCTTTAATAGGGTGTGGCACCCCGCCCACTTACTTCAAACCAAAGTATAGCCTATAGTTCCTTCCAGACATACAGAAAGATTCTGTGAAAATTTCAAGGAAATCGGTCCAGCCGTTTAACTGTCTATAAAGCACAAGCAAACATACAAACACACATTGATTTTTATATATATACATATATAGATATATACATATATTAACAATACTTTAAAATTCAGATTTTACTGTAGGAGTTAGCAACATTAGGATAAATAATTAAAGCTATTATACAGACAATTAAAAAATATTTATTTATTTCCTCTAAATATCAATTAAGAATATAAGCTGGCCTGTAGAAGCTGACATACATGATCAAAATCTTTATTGTTTGAACAATTCACATTAACTTACAATTTTTAAATTTTTTTTTCAAAATTTTGTCGTTTTAACTTCTGTTGGAATACTTGTTTTGTAAATATTTTGTTTTTTTTTTGCTTTTTAAAATTTAATGGCAGAGGTACATAACTAAAAAGCCAGGGTATTCACTAGGTTCCTTCTCCGTGGAACGACCTATACCTCTGTAAATGATGTCGGAGACAATAAATATAATTGAGTGATATGGTTCTCCTCCAGTTAACTACAAACGTTGATTTAGGCAACGACCTATACCTCTGTATAGGAAGTCGGAGACACTCGAACAATAAATAAAAATTGAGTTTAATGGTTCTCCTTCAGTTACAAAACGTTGGTTCAGGTTCCGCAGGTCGACCTATACCATTGTATAGGAAGTCGGAGACATCTGAACAATAATTACTGCTGAGTTTTATGAAACTCCTCCAGTCACATGTTAATTGAGTTTATATGGTACTCCTCCAATTAAAATGATCTTGTAAATATAAACACAAAACAGCTGATTAAAAAAATCGTTCAAGTAAAAATTTTACTAGCCAAAAATTGCAAAAAGGTTTTTGTGTCTCAATATATTATTCTCTTTTGACTCTCTCCTCTTGTAAATTCTTTGAGTTAATGAACACTGTCTTGTAACAATTATTGTAAATTTGTAAAAGACTTAAGTAAATGAAAAAATTTATTATGACGTTAAACTAGTTTAAAAGTCGTCGAGTTTGGCGAGAAATCACCAGATCTGATAAACCTGGTGAAGGGTATAAAAAACATTAATTACATTTTCAAGTAGAACTAATTGGAATCAGATTATTTCAATCATTTTTAAAAAGTATATTTTATATTATATTCGTATGTAAATATGTGGCAAATTTCTTTTAAGTTTTTGTATGTTAAACAAATTTTATAATTTAGCGTTAGACATACAATATATTTGCATATTTCATAAATGAAGTAAACCAACTAATACGTCCTCCATGTTTTACATACATAGATAGTCAAATTTATAAAATAGTAGTTTTGTTAATTAAATTACCTTTTATTCGTAAAAGCAAAAATATTTGAATTTAAAATAGGCTTATTTGCCTATTTTTTTTAAATATTTTGTAACAAAAATATACATGTTTTTTTTATAAATATGAATTTATTCATTTTGATTTGTATTTATTGTAATTTTATGATTTTTTTGCATATTTTTGTCAAAACATTTTTAGTTGTATGAAAAACTTTTGCATAATAACAAAACTACATATATTATCAATAAGTAAATATTTACAATTTAAAAAATATATATGATTTTTGTCATTTGATATATTGCACCCACCTATCGTTATAAAATCGATTCATTCAATGTATAAAATAAAATAAAACTGTTTCTAAACTTTGTAGTAAGTAATACGTTACTTCGATAGCGCAGTTCTAACTGTTTATTAAGTACCCAAGTTCTTTTTATACCCACCACCAAAAAAATGGTGGGGGCAAATTCATTTTGTCATTCCATTTGTAACACATCTAAATTTTAGACCCTATAAAGTATATATTTTCTGAATCGGGGCTTAATTTTATGACGATCTAGCTATGCACGTCTGTCCGTCTGTTAAAGGCACGACAAAATATTTGCCAGAATATTTCTTGTACACAAGAAATTTCGAATGTATATTTCCTGAGTAAAACAAATATTTTTCCCAGAAAATTGCTTAAGTCTATGGGTTAGGAAAGGAGTTATAGATCAAAATGTACGAAAATTTATACCGCACAGTGTATTTTTCGGTATATTTAATATTCAAAACGTAATAAAACTGAAAAAATTAGCTGTATGATTCTGAAATTTTGATATCATTGCTTTTTGGTCAAAGGATTTGTACCAACGGAAAATAAATGTCACACGCCCACTTTAACGCCTACCTTTCATACAACGCCTTATCTTAAATTCATATAATTTCTCTATGGACAAAGTTATTTGAAAAATAAAGGACTCTATATAGGAATGTCTGAGTTGAGTTCATTGGCAGAAACTATATTGACACGCCTACTATAACTCCCGCTTTTCACGTAATCTACTGCTAATGAACTTAAAAGCTCATAAAACCGACAAAATTAGAGGTATAATGATGAAATTTCGTACGTATAGTTTTCTAATCAAAGTCATTGTTATGCCAGAAAATAAAGGTGATATGCCCACTTTAACGCCTAACTTCCATACACCGTTTATCCTTAATTCATATAATTTCTCTATGGACAAAATTTTTGGAAGAATAAAGGACTATATTGAAATATCCCAGTTTTATTTATTAGCAGAAACTATATTCACTCGCCTCTTTAACACCCACTTTCATTGAAAGACTAAATTTACGAAAACATTTTACTAGCATATCGTAGTTTTGCAAGGAAAGTGATAGATATTTTAGTGTAAAAAGATTATACCATGGCGATTACTGTTAATAACAAAACAATAAAAGTACATAAATTGGTTGTGGGTATAAAAAATCCGGCACAACCGAATACAGTGCTCTTAGTTGTTTAATAACTATGTAATGTTTTGCTAAATTTATAAACATTTTTTTCTCTTATTAATTTTATTAAGGACATATTGAGGACATATCTATCAGCCAAATTTCTAGATTGAGATTCGTGAATTCACAAAATACAAAAATTACATTAAAAATATGAAATTAACTGTTTATTCTTCTCTATAAATTACTTGGATTAACAGCACCTAAATTCAGAATTCTAGGTATATTAAAAAAATAAAAAATAAAAAAATACAAATAAGTGTAAAAAAATTTACAAAAGATAACTTTCTAATTGATCATAAATCTGACCTCGGATAAATAGATAATTATTAAAAAACATATGTTCACAAACGTAGAAAATACAAAAAGTACAATAGAAGTGCGAAAAGGCAACTTCTATGTCGCCATTTAATTTTTATTCTTAACTTCAATCAATAGTACCTAATTATAAGATTCTATCTTCATAAACGTAGAAAATACAAAATTAAAACAAAAATGCGAAAATGTACTTTTTGGCAACACTCATAACATTTTCAGACTCACCTGAGATTAATAGTAGCTAATTTCATAATTCTAGCTTTATAAACGTATATAATACAAAAAGTACCACAAAATTAAGTAAAAGTATATATTTCTTGGCTTCAGATCAACAGTTTCTAATTCAAATAGTTTCTAATTAAAATTAAAGGTTCATAAATGTAAAAAATACAAAAAGTACCTTTCTGGGTCTTCAGTATCAGTGTAAAAATTCCAAGTTTAAGATATTTAAATACCTATTCAACAAAAAATATTTTAATAGACGTGATTTAAAGTTAATAATTTTTTATCTTTCTTGGTCCCCTTAAAGTTAAAAAAAAATAATTGACCATAATCTATTAGGCGAAATTAATTATCAATCAATCTTCAATTAAATCATATGAGAAAAATATTTTTTTAGAAAAGTACTAAAAAGGGGGGAAAGAATCCAAGTTGGGTGGAGGTGTGCTCATTGCCGAACATAACAATTTCCGTTGTGAAGAAATCAATGTTATACTTAACGATAACATCGAATTTGTCGCTGTAAAAATTCGACTGAGAAATACAAATTTATATATTACATGCTCATACATTCCTCCAAACTCTTCTCTGGATATATACAATAATCACATCTTTGCCATTGAATTTGTTTTGCAACAATCTATTCCATCTAATTTATTTATTGTTTTGGGAGATTTTAATCTACCTAACATATCGTGGAATAAATCTTCAGAAATAAACTATCTAATTCCTACAGTTTCAAATGAATTTATTCACTCACTCACAAGCTATGGACTTTTTTTATTTATTTATTTTTTTTTTATTTATTTATTTTATTTTATTGTTTCCTTGCACAACAAGACTTAGTCCTATAATTATAGTACAGGAATTTAAATTTGTACAAAAAAAAATTTTCAAATTAACTATGAAAACAATATTAATGGAAAACTTCTTGATCTTGCATTTGTCAACCAACCGATGGATATATTTTTACATAAAACACTTCCCGTTACTTACCCTGAAGGTCGTTATCATCCTACATTAAAATTGGAAATATTTAATTTATTAAGCTTAACTGTTTTACTTCCTAACAAAATTAAACCCCATAAAGTTTTTTGCTTTTCTCGTGCAAACTATCAGAGGCTTAACTCTTTGCTATCAAACGTTAACTGGGATAGTATAATCTCTATCGAAAACTTGGATGATGTTGTTTCTCTCTTCTATTCAACACTACGCCGCTGCATTTCTGAAACTGTCCCAAAAATTACAATTAGAAACAACAATATTGGGACACCCTGGAATAATATGTATCTCCGAACTATTAAAACAGGAAAAACAAGTTATATAAGAAATATAAAAGGACCGGATCATCTGTAGAATATAGCAAATACTGTATTGCTCGTTCTTACTACAATTTGGCAAATAAATCTGCATGCGACAACTATATAATCCGTATGAAGTCGAAAATGAAATCAAATCTTAATCGTTTTATAAATTTGTGAACTCTAAACGGCGATCGTCCGTTAATCCTAAATACTATAAATATGGATCAAATGACGCTGATGATGACGTTTCTATTTCCAATTTGTTTGCTGATTTTTTTTCAACTACCTACTCTAAAAAAGTATATAATAACATAACATCTTACCCATTTAATATACCTCAATCATCTGGTGTACAATTCTCTTTTATTACTTACAAGCATTTAACCCGCTACTTCGTTAGCGCAGTTCTTACTATTTATTGAATAAAATACCAAAAGTATCATAAAAATCAAAAAAGTACTCTTTTGGTTGCCCATAACATTTTTAGTCTCACCTTGTATCAATTGTCACTAATTTCAAAATTCTAGCTTCGCAAACGTTGAAAATACAAAAAGTACCATAAAAATTCAAAAAAGTACCTTTTTCGTCGCCCATAACATTTTTTGTCTCACCTAGAATCAATAGTCCTTGATTGTATAATCCTATATTTATAAACGTTGCAAATACAAAAAGTACCATACAAATACAAAAAAGTACCTTTTTGGTCGCCGATAACATTTTTCGTCTCACCTTGTATCAATTGTCACTAATTTCAAAATTCTAGCTTCGCAAACGTTGAAAATACAAAAAGTACCATACAAATTCAAAAAAGTACCTTTTTCGTCGCCCATAACATTTTTTGTGTCACCTAGAATCAATAGTCCTTGATTGTATAATCCTATATTTATAAACGTTGAAAATACAAAAAATGTCATACAAATTCAAAAAAGTACCTTTTTGGTCGCCCATAACATTTTTAGTCTCACCTTGTATCAATTGTCACTAATTTTAAAATTCTAGCTTCGCAAACGTTGAATATATAAAAAATACCATAATAATTCAAAAAAGTACCTTTTTGTTCGCCCATAACATTTTTAGTCTCACCTGGAATCAATAGTCCTTGACTGTACAATCCTACCTTCATAAACGTAGAAAATACCAAAAGTACCACAATAATTCAAGAAAGTACCTTTTTGGTCGCCCATAACATTTTTAGTCTCACCTGGAATCAATAGTCCTTGATTGTACAATCCTGCCTTCATAAACGTAGAAAATACCAAAAGTACCACAAAAATTCAAAAAAGTAGCTTTTTGGTCGACCATAACATTATCGGTCTCACCTTGTATCAATAGCCACTTATTTTAAAATTCTAGCTTCGCAAACGTAGAATATATAAAAACTACCATAAAAATTCAAAAAAGTACCTTTTTGGTCACCCATAACATTTTTAGTCTTACCTGGAATCAATAGTCCTTTATTTTATAATTCTACCTTTATAAACGTAGCAAATACAAAAAGTACCATAGAAAAGCGAAAAAGTACATTTTTGGTCCAAGTTCCAAATTCCAAGTTTAAAATGTTCAAATATCTATGTAACAAAATATTTTAATAGACATGATTTAAAGTCAGTATATCTACTCTTTTTTGCATAAAAGTAATTATGTTCTAAAAAGTACAAAACTCTTCCCGATTTTTCCCTTTTCTGCCCTGTTTCAATTTGTGTTTCAATTTTTACTAAATTACGTAATTTTTTATCTCTAGTGAAATCCCAATTAAAAATTTTGTGAAAATTGGCCGTCTAATTAGGAATTACTTACATTTTCCGGAATTTTCCCCTTTTTGGTACCTTTTTTGTCCCCCGAAAAGTTTCCAAAAATTTCACCTAAATAGTTGTCCATATTCTATTAGGAAATAATAATACTTTTCAATTTAATTTGTATCATTTTTAGTTTAGCAGACATAAGATTACCGATTTTACCCGTTTTTACCCTTTTTTACCCCCTTAAAGTACGAATTTCCAAAAATCCCTTCTTAGTGGAGCTATACATCGAAAGAGGAACCGATTGTCCAAATTTCATGTCTCTAGCTCTTAGCGTTTGGGCTGTGCGATGATGAATCAGTCAGTCAGTCAGTCACGTTACTCTTTTATATATATAGATAAAACGACTCTTTCAAGTTTATTATCAATAAATAATTCGTTTAATGCTGGTCCAGATGAAATACCAAATTGCGTTCTAAAAAATTGTGCAGAAAATTTATGTTACCCGCTTACTGCTATCTTTAATAAATCCATTAAATTAGGATACGTACCATTGATTTGGAAATTATCGTATATAATTCCGTTGTTTAAAAATGGAAGCAAAATTGAAATATCAAATTATCGTGGCATTGCTAGTGATATTCCCAAACTTTTTGAAAAAATTTTAACTGATAATTTATACTATCAAATTTCTTCGATTTTGTCACCGTGCCAACATGGTTTTTGTAAACATCGCTCTACAACGACTAATATTTTGGAGCTAACTACTACAATAAATGATGGTTTTATAAATAATATGCAATCTGATGCTATCTACACAGATTTTAGTAAAGCTTTTGATAAGGTAAACCATGATCTCTTGCTTAACAAATTGTCATTAATGGGATTTACGGATATGACAATAAAATGGTTAAGATCATACTTGTCTTTAAGAACTCAACAAGTTAAGTATGGAAGTGCTACGTCTAATGCTATCAAAGTTCCTTCTGGTGTTCCGCAAGGTAGCCACCTTGGTCCTATTTTATTTACCTTATTCATAAACGATCTACCTTCAGTTATTCAGCACTCTAAAGTGTTGATGTATGCCCATGATGTCAAAATTTTTCGTTCTTCTAATAATCCCGAAGATCAAAATTGGTGTGAAATCAACTTAATGGAGCTGAATATAAAAAAATGTAAGCATATGTCCTTTTTCAGAATTAAGAAATTGGATTTATTTTATTGCATATATGAATGTAAACTTGATAAAGTTCTGAATTTTCTTGATCTTGGTATTTTGCTTGATCACCAATTAAATTTTCGTGACCATGTTTCTTTAATTGTTAACAAAGCAAATGGTGTACTTGGATTTATGAAGAGGTGGTGCAAGGAATTTCTAGATCCTTATATTACGAAACAATTATATTCATCGTTAGTTCGACCTATTCTTGAATATGGATCGATTATTTGGGATCCTTGCTATAATATTCATATTGATAGTATCGAGTCTGTACAAAAGAAGTTTTTAATATTTTGTCTTCGTGGCCTTGGATGGAATTCGTTTTTACTACCTTCATACGAAAGCAGACTCTGTCTTATAAAATTACCAACTTTAAAAAGTCGTCGGTCAATGCTGAGTTTTTCTTTTGTGCTGGGTCTAATTCAAGGCGATATCGACTCAGAATTCCTGCTAAGTAAAATATCTTTTAATGTTCCAACCAGACCAACTCGAAATTTCCGTTTTATTAACTTAAAATACTATAGAACCAACTATGCTAATAATGATCCTCTTCGTCGTATATGTGAAAACTTTAATAATTATTATCACCTTATTGGCCTTAATGAAAGTAAAGAAATTGTTAAAAGAAATATCATTTTATATTTAAATAGTTGAATTATTATAGAATATTATTTTATATATAACCTTAATTTTGTTTTGTTATTTTACAGACTTTAGTCTGTAAGGAATTTTATCTATAGACAATAAATTAAATAAATAAATAAATAAAAAATTACCATTAATATTTTTTTGCGGATTTACTGATACCATTTAAACAGGGTTTACACGTTTTTTCCAGTTAGGTGTTGAAAAATTTGAAAAAAAAAGATTAGACATTCTCAGCTTACTTTTTGAGTAGATTTCAATACCCTTTTACGTTAATCTATATCGTTTTTAGTTAAGCAGATATAAAGCTACCGATTTTACCTGTTTTTACCTCCTTAAAGTTTGAATTTCTAAATATCCCATCTGAGTGGATCCAAAAGTCACTGTCCTAATATCATGTCCCTAGGTTGAGGTGCTAGGATGAATCTGTCAGTCAAGTAATTATAATATTTATATGCACAAATTAAATATTAAGTGTGTTTTAAACAATAATTAAACTTAAGGCTCATATTCATCAAATAATAAATCGTATTTGCAATCTATTATAAGAAAATTTTATATGAAACGTTTGAAATAAAACACATATCGAACTCATTTTAAATTTTATAAATATGGAGGTTAGAGTTTGTTTGTTGTGTCGACAAGTCACTTTAATTAACTTTTTTGATTAAGAAAATGTCTTCCCAAAGTGACAAAAATTTTTTCAGCTGTTTGTATTACATCAGAAAAATGAGAATGTGGTGGAAGACCAATTTTGCCCCCGATATTTTTAATTATAAAATGAATTTAAAAAATGTCATCACGACTTTACTTGTTAATTTCATATAATTTTTAATATGTTTTAATCTGACGATTTTTTTTACAAAATTATAAATTTTTTTTATTAACATTGCTACCTTAAAGTATGTTATTGTTTAATGATAATTTATAAATATTATTTGCTTAAATTTGTATTTTTTATTATATTGTTTTTATCTAGTAAAATTGATAATTAATTTATGCTCCTAAGAGTATACAAATCCAAGTTGGAATGACTTAATAAAATAAGCTTTAGTTGATATTTTAGATAAACTCGACTAACTGCCTGTTTATCTAAATTCGAACGAAATTTTCATTCTTACAAATATATTGTAAACAACAACAAAAACTAAAAATTTGTTTTTGTTTTCAACATATTTGTACGAATGAAAATTTCGCTTGGGTTTTCTTTCGACATCGTTAAACAGGCTATAAATGTTATCTTTAATATAGTATGATATAAGCAGCGATGCGAAATTAGCGCGTTTCAACAACCCAAGTCACAAATTGTTTTTACAGCGCCTTTTTTATACCCTTCACACTGTGAAAAAGGGTATATATAGGTTTGTCATTCCGTGTGAAATTTCTACAATTTTCATTTCCGACCCCATAAAGTATATATTTTCTGAAAGCTTATGAATAGGGGAGTCGACTAAGCTCTGTCAGTCTGTCCGTCTGTCCGTCTGTCCGTGTGTATGTTGAAATCAACTTTTTGAAGCTCCCCGACATAGGTTGGACCCGGGTAAGGTATTAAAATATCAGAAATATTCGGGAGTAGATCGGTATTGAAAAAAACATCGGTACTTAAACAACTGAGATATGAGCAAAAACCCACGACCACAAACGTGTATACTGGTTAGAGAAAACGTGGCATCGAAACCCAGCTGAGCCAAAAAATTTTTTTTTTAATTTTTTTTTAAATTTTTTTTAAATTTTTTTTATTTTTTTTTTTATTTTTTATTTAATATATTATTTATATTTATATTTTTATTATTTTTTTTTTAAATTTTTTTTTAAATTTTTTTTGTTTTATATATATTATATACATAATAATTTTTTTTTTTAATTTTTTTTTAAATTTTTTTTTTTAATTTTTTTTTTTTATTTTTTTTTTGTTTTTTTAACATACATACGTGAATTTATAATTTTACAATGGGACGTTTTTATATATGTATGTACGTATTTCATATGGGATGAATGGTGACACAAACCACTGTTATTGCATGACTACACGATGTGAAGGGTATATAAGATTCGGCACGGCCGAATATAGCGCTCTTACTTGTTTTAAAACAAGCTAGATTGGCTGTGTGGCTTGTTTAGTGATAATTGGAGTATCAAATGAACATAATGCTCGTAACAAATTTCAAGATACCTAATTATTCGCTTATAAATTTTGTATGAAATAAGTAAGTGAAATCTAACCAATATTGAAAAAAAAAACTTATAAATGAATAATTTTGCGAATACATACATATGTAATTATTACAAAAGTTTACCTAAATATATTAATAATTGATTTCAATTCAATCTTAAATATTATACAGGATATCCAAATTAGAAGCATCAATGGTTTATGGATATCGCTACAGGGAAATGATCTCAATGTTTTGTGACACAAAATTTTTGATTTAGATGAATAGAATATGTGGTTTTAACAAGATGGTGCTACTTGCTGATGGTCAAGAGATACAATGGATATTTTGAAAGAAAAGTTCGAAATCGCTTTATTTCTCGTAGAGTAGGGTTGTTTTGATCACTAAGATCGTACGATTAGATACTTTTAGACTTATCGAGCAGATATCAACCATTACAACAGTTTATTATAAAGACGTGATTGATGAGCCAGTGGAGGGTAATTATGTTATTAACATATTTTAAAAAAATTTCGCAAATATATTAAAATCTCAATAAAAAAAATTCACATGAAATTTATTATGATTCTCATAGTTCACTGTAAGTGCGATTAGCCTGATTTGCCCTAATTAACTTCTCTAGCTAAAAAAAAATTATAGACAAAAAATTTAAGCTGTCATCTTGAAAACTACTGCTGAGAACAACTGACAAATCGGTTAGAAACTTAATGAGATATAAGCTCAAAAATACAAATATTTCGGTGTTTTTACCCAAAAATTTACAAACCAAATCTATTTTTTTGGAGAACAGCGATATAGTTATCAACAGAAACGTTTTGACTAGCCTTTAAAATCCAGGATGGCGGCCACTAAAAAACGTCGTAAAATACATTTATATATGGGTCAAATCTAGAAATGGCTGAGAAGTAGAGTACAGTAAACAATTAAAAAAATCAAAATTTTAGATGGCGTACAAAATAAAATGTCGGATATATGGGTCATATATAATAATTTCAGATTTGCCCTTTGTATTGGTATCAAATAAAAAAAAAAATAAACCAATAGAATACAGTAAATTATGAAAAAAATGTAAGTATAAGATGGCGCCCTAAGCAAAATGGCGAGTATTATTTTTCTGAACGCTATTAATATGGGTATCAAATGAAATGGACCAATCAAAGATTGTGTTGGAAAAAATAGAGCGAAATGGCGTATATACTAAATTGAAAATTTTGGATATGTTACGATGTGGTTACTATACCTATGTACATGATGAAATTGGTATTATCAGACGGTAAATTTTATTGGATACTAGCTTACCCGGTGCGCTTCGCTACACCCACTGGAAATTTGTATTGTTTTTTCGTATTTATAGGTAAATGTTTTATTATTTTCATTTTTAAAACTAAAATTTTTTAATAGTTTATTAATATTTTTTTTTTGGTTTTTTAAAATTTAACTGAAGTCTAATTAACGTTTTTAAAACTATCGAACATTACGTGGTTAATGAAAAATAGAAATATACTGCCTCATTCAAAAAAACTATTTTATAAATGAGAATTTTTTGTAGTTTGAATTTGTTATTTGTATTTATTCGAAGTTTTAATTTATAAATATTCTTATGATATATTATTTTTGGCTTAAATTAGTTTTTATATAAGTATGTACCTCCTAAAACAATTATATTAAATTGTAAATATTGAAGTATACTCAGAAAACCAATCCGACAATTCTTTTTATTTATTTGTTGTCTTTAGATTATATATCCTTACGGAATAATGTATTTAAAATAACAAAACACAATTAAGGTTATATATAAAGTAATATTCTATACAATTCAACGATTTAAATATAAAATAATATTTCTCTTCACTCATTCCTTCCTTTATTAAGGCCAATAAGGTGATAATAGTTATTAGAAGTATAGTTTTAGTAAGCCTAATAATTTGCATTACAACTTAACTTAAGCCAAAAACATATATTAATATATATTCCAAAAATTTACAAACGAAAAAGTCAATGTTGATATCATCTGAAAGGACTTGACTAGCACTATAAAAAATCAAAATTCATGTTGGCCACCACTACAAAATGGCGGACAGTAAATTTATATATGGGTCAAATCTGGTATTTTAAAATGTAACTTATTGAACCCCCTCAATATTGGTATCAAATGAAAGGGCTTGAACCATAGAATACAGCAAATTATTAAAAAATGTGAAATCCAAGATGGCGTCTAAAACAAAATGGCGGATTAAAATTTTTTAACCCCATCAATATGGGTATCAAATTAAAGGGCTTGACTAGTAAAATACAGATAACTACGTAAAAATTTGAAATCAAGGATGGCGTCGGAAAATATTAGATAAATGGCTGATAACATGATATAGGTTAGGCTACGATCTGGGATTATACCTACATATGTACATGATGATTAAGGGTACTATCAGATTCGGCACGGCCGAATATAGCACTTTTACTTGTTTCGTAAACCTTAGCTTTCAATTTTAAACGTAAACTTCACGTTTGTACGCCTGTCCTTCTTTAAGACAATTAAGACCTCTTATCATGTGATGTGGTAAAAAAATATAAAATAAAAATATAGCCTGTGTCCGTTCGGAAGATAGACCTAAAATACTGGTGAAAAAATTTTAAAAAATTTATTACCTAGTTTCGAAGAAAACTCATAACATACAAACACACATTTCATCTTTATTATATTAGTATAGATATATAATAAATAATGGTGTTTATATTTGTGCTTTTTTACTTTTTGATAGTTTTTATACCAGTATAGATTTCATCCATTAATTTTAAAGCATCTTAGCCAAATTTAAACATTTTTGCTAACACCATTCGTTAGGTATTAAAAATTTTTTACAGAAAGTATTTCATTTATGGGGGGGAAACACTACCCCTTCTCCGATCGCAACCATTTTTAGATGTAATAAGGAAATTGTCGTGAAAAATTTTTTGTACAAAGTTTTAACAAAATTATGTTTAAATGGATTTTTTCGTATGGGAAATTCCTTCTCAAATAAGGAAAGGGAATATCTTTTGCATATCTCAAAATATGTTATAAAATGTGTTCAACTTGTATGGGAGGTGTCACGCTTATCTTAAGTATGATACAAAATTTAGCCTATGTCCGTTCGGAGGATGGACCTACAGCATTGGTGAAATAATTTTAGAAATTAAATAAGTTAGCTTGGAAAAAAACTCATATTATATAGATTAGTTAAGATATACATTTTTTTTATTTAAAAAAAATGTTAATGTTTTTTTCGCATTTGTTAGAAATATTAAAATATTTTAAATTGAAATGATTTTAAAAAATTAACACAGTTTTAAAACTGAAAGTTTTTTTTTTTGCAAATTGCCTATAATTAAGTTTGAAGGCTTTCATAAGTATGAGTGTTGTATGCGGTTGTTTCACTTAATAAAAGCTGTCAAAAAGGTTTAAGTTTTACGACAAGTATATTAATAAATTTCTTTTACAAAATCGTTTAATTTTTAACACGTCATTTTAAACATACAACTTATAAACCTCACATCTCTATTGGCTATATAAAATCATAGAAAAAAAATATTTTATTTTGTTGAAATAAAGTAGCAAATGCCTAAATGATAAATATATGTATGTATGTCTGTATCATAAAAGACCAAGTGGAATATTATGTTTTTCAGTTGTCTGTTTTCAAGTTACACTTTTATGTTGTTTAGTTTTGTTATGTGCCATCTTAATGAAATGGTTTGTTTGTCTTTTTGTTAGTTTATTCAAAATTCCTCAATAGGTTTTTATTTAACATTATTTATTGTTTTTGTGTAAGAATTAAATTTTTTGATTTGATTTCTTAATTTTATTCACACCAAAGTGCTTATTTTTGTTTGGTGTTTTATAAAGTCACCTCTATTTGGATAATTTCAAGAGCTTGTATGTATATTTAATTATTTCCCTTTTATATCGACGCAGAGATTTCGTTTTCTCTAGCACAACTCTTTTATGACATTGACCCAAACGCAATATCATTGTTTTAACATTGATTGCAGTAAATGAATATAATTTTTTTTTCTTTTGTGCACTCTATCGTCAGCGATTGAGCTAATATAGGTGAAATGTCAAGTTAATGTTTAATGAACTTGTTGAGGTATTTCGGGAGTCAAAATAAAATTTCCAAATTAAACTGCTATTGTTTCACCAATATGTAGTTGCAGTGTGGTAAATTTGTTAAAAATTTGTTCATCAAAATTGGTACATAGCACCTACATAAATATTCATCTAAGTATGTAAATTTATATAGAAGTAGGCCGGATAAATATCTGTGTAATGAATGTATCATAGCGACTGAGTCGAAAAAATGAGATTAAACAATTTTCATAATTTTTAGTACACATTCATACACAGAACTAAAAGCGTAGGTAAACGGTGCAAGCTGGCATGTAGATTTGAAGAAAAGTAGGTTATTATACAAAACCTGTCGTATATTTAACACACTTATTTAGTAAAATAGTGAAAGTGAAAGTGAAGAAAAATATTCCATTCTTTAAAGATTTGATATAACGAAAATTAAGATAAAGTTTTAAAAATTACATATAATAATTTTGATTTAGACAAATGTTTCTTCATTTCAACTACTTTATTTTATACAAATCTGAAATCCCAATGAATTTTTGTACATTTTTAAAGTATATATGATGTATATTTATCCTTTGCCACTTCACTTAACTTATAGTTTTAAGATACACCTAAATGTACTTTAATTTCTGCTCATGAAAGTAGCCATTTAATATTGCTTCAATGATATCATCGATAAAAACTTCTGGAAGATCTAGTGACAAGCTTGCAAAAAGTCATCAGCTGCTTGTACTAAATTTTTTTCTATTGTTTTAACCAAGTTTACAATCATACGAATATCCTTCATTCAGCCTTGAGTTATTCTTAAGTTTGTACAAAACTAATCTTTCTTAAAACGAGGAATTAAATATTTGTTTGACATATTAGTTGTTGCGAAATTTGGTTTGATTTCTTATTAGAATGCCTATTTCTATCATCCATTTTTTTCGAGTTGCTTAAGATGATTAGGAGCCATTACTTTTAAAGCATTTATATATTTTTGCCTAAATCAAGTTTCAGTAGTGTACAGTAAATAATCATAAAAGGCTAGGAGAATGTAATTTTACGATTTTCATAAGGTCTTCGATTGCATTAGTTGTCATCAAGGACTTTCCGAATAAACTTATATATTCTACATCTTTTTATTTACCCAGTATTTGTTATTGAAATAATATCACTAAAAATATGGCTCATAAATTTTATATTTATTCTTTAAAAATGCACTGAATTCTTAAACTAACATATAAATAATAATAATAATAGTAATAATAATAATAATAATAAAAATAATAATAATAATAATAATAATAATAATAATAATAATAATAATAATAATAAAAATAATAGTTATAATAAAAAAACAAGAAAGATCACTATATTTGGCTGCACCGAAGTTTTTTTATCCACCACCAATTTTATGTACTTTTATAGCACAAAATATATTATTTTGTTATTAACAGTAATTGCTATGGAATAATCTTTAAAATATGTATAATTTTCTTTGTATAACTTCGATATGCTAGTAAAATGTTTTCGTAAATTTAGTCTTTAAATGAAAGTGAGCGTTAAAGTAAACGTATCAATATAGTTTCTACTAATAAATAAAACTTAGATATTATTATTCCAAAATCTTTAGTCATAGAGAAATTATATGAATTTAAGATAAACCGTTATTTGGGAGGCGGGCGTAGAAGTGGGCGTATAATATTTATTTTCCGTTAAAACAAAGCCTTTAACCAAAAAGCAATGTTTGCGATATTTCAGAATCGTACATCTAATTTTGTCAGTTTTATTAGGTTTTAAATTTTGAATATACCGAAAAATACACTGTGCGAAATAAATTTTCGTTTATTTTGATCTATAACTCCTTTCCTTATACATATATTAAGGCAATTTTCATGAAAAAATATTATTTTTACTCAGGAAATATATATTCGAAGTTTCATGACTCTACTTTAATGCGTTTGGACACAATTCCATTTTATTCGATGTTGGAAGGACACGGTTTTTTTTACCTACTCTTGTATTACGTATCTTGTATAACTTTCTTTCTAATATTCCGATTTAGCCCATTTTCAATACCAAACAAACCCTGTGTATAAGAAATATTCCGGCAATATTTAAGCCGCCCCCTAGCTTATTCGTTGCTACCTCTATCGTGCTTTCAACAGATTGTATATGTATATATATATATATATATATATATATATATATATATATCGTATATATATATATATATATATATATATATATATCGTATATATATATATATATATGTATATATTTTAGAGGGTCTAAAATGGATATTTCGATGTGTTACAAACGGAATGACAAAATGAATATGCCCCCACCATTTTTTTGGTGGCGAGTATAAAGAAAATTAAGGGCGAGAAATTTTATTCAGTTAGAGTAATACGGTTTTGCTAATTTTTAAAAAATTTTGTATATATTAATTCCCATTAAAATTTTTTATTCAATTTGAATTAAAAAAAAAAATATTTATTTTTAAGAATTTTCATAAAATTAACATGCCATTAATTAATATTCAAATATATTCACGTATACAAATACATATGTAGTATATAAATTTTTAGACAGTAAACTTGACAACATACTATCAAATTAACAGGGAAATTATTCAATTTAATATCCTCGAAGGCTTGTAATTTGAATAAATACTTTTGATGTTTCTACTAAAGACGTTTACGAAAATATACTACCTATTTGGCTATATATTTGTTTAGATTGAATAAATTTGTGGGTATATTTAAAACAAAAATTGCATTAAAATAACATATGAATTTAAAGTAAATTTTCAACTTAGCTTTTATGTCTATTTAACTAAACCGTGCTAATTCGACTATATTTTTGTTAAAAAACTACGAACTATTTTATTTAATATTACCTATGTAGCAGTTTTTTCTGTGTAATCTTGTATGCCATGGAACTTTTTAAAAATATCTTTAAATCGTCCAAAATGTAAGAATAGTAAAACTTAATAAAATTGACTAAAATAGATGTATGACACTGAAATTGTTCTATCTATAAAATTTAAAACCGTAAATAGACGAACGTTTAAAATAGATGAACGATGCTTAAAGTTTGTAAATGTGGTTTTTAAGTCATTACTATAATGCCCACCTTCCATAAAATGCTCTTTACTAAAATCGTATTTGTATATAGATATATATTTGGTAAGGGTAAAGACCTTTATATTTTAATATCTAAGCATCATTAAAACAAGTAAGAGAGCTATATACAACCGAGCCGAATCTGATAATCTGATAATACCCTTCACCGTCATGTACATATGGAGCAATTATGCTGATTTGCAACACCAATCTGCTGCTGAATATTTCTGATGTTTTGATATCTTACACGGATCTTGACAATATTGGGGGGCTGCAAAGAGTTGATTTCAACATGCTCACGGACAGAGGGACACACAGACGGACACGGACTGACGAAATACAATTAATGATAATCGACTCCCTGATTAGTAAGCTTTTAGAAAATATGTACCATATAAATATTGTAGAAATTTCACACGTAATGACAATGTCAGACAAACCTACATATAAACTTTTACACGCCAACCTGCCATTTAAGGCATTCTGTTCTATTTATAAAATATTGAACCTCACAAAATTGACATAAGTACCCATTAATGTTTCCACGTGACAGTGATACAAACAAAGGTAGTTATGCATGACCGCAACATTGTAGTGTTACTGTACTTGAAAAAGTTGAAACGATATTTGAAAATAAACAAACACCCTTTCTTAGTAAAAAGTGAATTAAAATAAATAATAAATTAATAGCTTATCGAACTAAAGCTAAAAAAATACAAAAACGTTATACCGTATTAATACAATGACGAAAAGTAATAAAATAAAGAAATATTCTGAGGCCAGTTAGGTCACGGGATGATCTATTCCATGCTTTATGTTTTTGCATTCTGTAAATCTTACTGGTTTGGTACCAATCAGCATATTACGAGGGGTTGATTTAATACCATGTGAGATAAGGTCATGATGGCTTTATCTCTCATTCAATAGGGAAATAAAGCCTTTTTTCATTTGAATGGGAGGTGGAGCCATCATGGTCTTAGCTCACTTTAGCAATATTAGAAAATGGTTGTATCTCTCATTTCAGTTTTGAAGAACTTTTGCATTTTACATTGATTAATAGTTTTCTTATTTTTATAATTAAGAGGTAATGATTTTCTCTTTTACGAAAGGTTTACATTAGGTGCAAACATTCAGTAAAAGGGAAATCAACAGTTTTCTTATATTTATATTTAAGAAGTAATAATAATAAAGCGAAATTTGCACACCTTTGTGTAAACAAGGCACTATAAATTTTAGCATTAACACAAACGGCAATAAGACAAAATTTGCTTTATTTCACTTTTAAATAAGAAATAAGACAAAAAAATCGATTTTTCTTTATTTCCAAGCAGAATTGGTAATAAAGCATATTTTGTTTTATTTCCCATTCATAATTTTTAATATTGTTTGGCTATCTGCATACGAATTCTTTCTTTAACAGTATGTTTCCTGTTCTATGTGCATTCATTGAAGGAAGAAAATCTAATAATAATAATAGAAGACACTAAAGTTAAGTATTGAAATCTGCGGCCGTGCTTACGGGGTTTCTCCTCGAGTAGGACGCGGCAGGTGGCTTCGCTGAATAAAGTTTTTCTGCGTGCGTCACAAGAATAAAAAAATTTCTTTGTTGGGTTTTGTTTTTGTTTTTTTTTTTGTATAAATTTTTGTTAAAAAATATTATTATTTGAATATTAATTCTTAGTCGTACTTTTTTTTGCTGAATTCCTTTTTTGCATATTTGCATACAGTTTGAAGAACTTTTTAAACATTTCTTTATGTGTATATTTGTGTATAAATTGTAGTGAGCTTTGAAATATTTTAAAAACAAATTGTTTAAATAGCAAAAGGAAAACATCATTTGTGAACTATTGTAATTGTGAGTATTAAACATAATTGTTATAAACTTTTAATAATAAAATTTATTTTTATGTCAAAATGTCTGATTATGTTTCCGAATCCGATTTTTCCGCAGACGACAGTACTGAAGATCCGGACGTTAATCCTACTGGAAGTAAACGAAAGAGCTCATTAAGTGAGGAATCAGGACCGGCCCTAAAAAAAGTCTGTGTGAATTTACAAAAAATAATTTTCAAAGAAGAATTTTACACAGAAGTAGAAAAAGTTAGTTTTAAAGTTTTTAAATTAAAGCATACTAGGTATGTATTTATATTTTTTATTGTTAGATTTCCGATAGCACAACTTGTGCTAAGTGCGTTGCATGTCATCGAGTGATAAGAGGAAGCGGTGAAGTGACTTCAAATTTCATCAAACATTTGCAGGTCAGGCATAGTGAACTTTTTAAAACATACAAAAGTTATAAAACAGGTAGCCCTTTTGGCGGTAACACGCAATCTGAGTTCGATGGTCAACTGTTACATGCAATGATTGATTGTTCATTGCCCCTTTCCATTCTGGAAAAGAAATCCTTTATAGATCTTTTTCAAAGTATAGGTACGAAGGTGATGTGTAGGCAAACAGCGGCTAAGAAATTGGAAACAAAATATACCATCATGATGAACAATGTAAAAGCAAACATGGTTTGTTCTAAATATTTTTGTACCACAGCAGATTTACCAAAAATATGATTTACTAAGGGATGCATTCATTTTTTTGAACACGCCCTTAACGTCTTCAGTTCCAGTTGAACGACTGTTTCCATTTGCCGGGATCGTCAACAGTACAAGGCGGCAATCACTGTCTGATTTTTCTTTTGAAAAATTAGTTGTAATCAAGGCCAATTGTAAATATATGTAAATTATAAAACTTTTTTTTTGTGAATTGAATGTATTCTGAATGTAGGTATTTGTTTTCTTTATTATTTTTCCACGTATTTTTCCCTTTTTTGTTGTTTAAGTAAGTACTTAAATTGTTATCGGTTGTTTTGTTATTGAAGTGAATAAACCCATATTTTGTATACAAAAACTACATATCTTATTTGGTTTTATTTGTTCAGAATTTTTTTAACGTTTTAAATGCAAATTTTTCAAAATATAAAAAAAAAATCGAATATAATCAAAAATAATCCTTGAAAGTAGTCAATTACTTGTTTGATTACTTTTGACTATTTTTGATTATTTTCTCGTAATCCTAACTAATCTTAATTATTTTTGGATTATTTGTAATCATAATTCATTAATAATCAGGAATTGTTAAAAAGAGAATTATGTAATCAATACCATTCTTTTTAAAATTTAATCTAATTGATTACTAATCGTAATACAAATTTAACAGCTCTGGTCTATACTTAAAAATAAGTTTTTGCTTTGTTCGTTCAGTTTTGTTTGTGAATGGATCTTTCGAGTTTCTATCATTTAATAAAAATATATTTTTTATTGACTTTTTTTTTAATTTACGAAACTTTTAAACCAGTTTTATGTTTGAATTTCGACCTTCTATCTTATGTATGAATGAGTTTGTTTATTTGTTTTTTTTTTTTTGTAATTTACAGATTTTGGAATCTATTGATTTTTACAGTCTTTTGATATGCATGAATGTACGTTAATAAACTCCCGCATAAAAGAGGAAGAAATCAATTAGTTGCTCTTTTTGTTTAAATGTATCATCATTATAGCCACGTTTAGTGTGTGTGTGTGTGCAATAGGTAAATATTAAAATGTTGCCTAAGAAATGGTTAAATTTTTTAAATTATGAATTTTGCATTTTAATTATGATGAATTAGACTTGTAAATTAATATTACTGGCGTAATTTGTGAGATACTGGTAGCAATGAAGAAAAAAAAAATCGAAAATTTCACCGAATGGACCACCTATAGCGCAGCCATGCCATCATCTAATTATATTTAAGTGCTTTGTAAAAAACTATATTGAATTACATTGTGAAATTATGCATTTCTATACTTGTTTTTATATACTTTAAGATAACAATTGCATGTGATGAAGGCCAGCACATTTCTTTTATTAGATTGTGAAATTTATTTAAGAATATTAATTTGAAAATCTGCGATATTTAAATACAATTGTAATTTTTATTTAAATAATATTAATGAACATTTCAAGTTCTTGTTCATTTAACAAAATGTTACCTTAAAATTATAAAGTTTAATGGTGTTTATCTTTTACTCATGATATAAAGAAAAGTTTTTAATTTTTATTTTATTGCTTGCATTCGTTCACTATAAATATATTTTATTATTTGGCTTGTCATAAAATTACTGTTTCGTCAATCGTAGGGCTTAGTTGTACTGAATATTTTTAGAAGCATATACATAACTTTTTTTTAATAAATTACAAAAAAAATAATAAATAAATTCATAGAATGACAAAATTTTAGCTTTATTGGTTTAGGAATTTCATGGCGTCAAATACTCGAAAACTATATCTGGCACATGGTCTGGCGACTGGCTTCGTTAACATCATCATGTGTGTTAATTTCACTATGCTAGTTGAAAAAACAGACAAGCCGGGCACCTGGCGTTTCAACATAATTCATAATTTCATAATCCAGTGGTGCCCGCGGTTTTTTAAGATTGGCTCTGGTTTTCGAGATATACCGTTATTTCGAAAATGGAGGAGGTTGTACAACATATGTTCGCGTAACTCAAAAACGCTTTAGCTTATTGAAATAACTTAAAAAACCAAAATTCCGCAATAAAATTTTCTTTAAGAAATCTAATATCCGCAGTCGTTTTAGAAACATAATTTAAAAAAAAATTGATTTTTTTATCAAAATTTCGAAATTTTTGTTTTTTAAAAATTCATAAAAAATTAAAAAATGCAGCTAGGCTTCTAATTTTTTGCAGACATATAAAAAGCGAAGCTGATAACAAAACTCATAGTCAAACCATAAATGTTTAAAATCTGTTAGCAACTTTTAATTTTATTCACAAAAGTCGACAAATTTTAATTAATTTAACAATGTCATAAAACGCAACCCCCCTAAGGGATGGTGATAGAGGGAAAGTATAATTTGAGAAAATGTTAAGAACGAAAAACATTGGAGGTCAGTCATACATTTTATCCCCCTAGGAGTGAGTCCTAGGCCTTAGAAACAAATGATGGGAATGAAAAATAAAGTTGAGCTGGTCATACATTTGGCCCGTCTAGGGGTATCTCAGGGCTGCAGGTGCAAAATTTAAGGCTAGAGTTCTACGCGTATAAATAACAAAGTTCCAAACAAAATACGCTGTTAGTGATTAAAGTCTGTCTACAACTTTTGATTTTTTCAGAAAAGATAAAATTTTTTAATTTTTTATAATAACAAAACTAAAAAATTTTTGGTGTTAAGTAGTTAAAGCTAAAGTTTTTATTTAGAAATTTATTCTTCTTCCTCCTGCAGATTCCAACAAATTTCCCTAAAAGCGAATCAAGTTGTTTGCCGCTATACCAGTGTTCGAGCCTGGCTGTTACTTGGTAAAATCTCTCGCCATGTTCATCAGACTCGGCTGGTGATTGTTCATTAAATTTTTCGGCATGGTAATGCAAAAAATGTTTTTTCAATGACATTTTAACGTTTAAGTTTTTAAATGCGGTTAGCATATTTTTGATTAAAATTCGCCAGTTTTCAGACTGATGATTTCCTAATACATTTTCTATTACTGATTTCACACAATTCCAGGCCAATAGCTCGATAACATTCAATGCAACCTCAAATTGATGGTCCTTCATAAGACGACGAATGTCCGGTCCATTAAGAATTCCTGTAAAATAAAAACATTATGATATAAAATATAAATCTAATTTTATAAAGTAGTTAGAGTTCATACCTTCTTTTACTTTCATGCCGCTTAATCGTGGAAAAATTCGGTGCAATTCTGTAAAAACCACACCATCTGGGCTCAATGCTTCCATAAAATTGTTAACAATACCCAGTTTGATGTGGAGTGGAGGAAGCAAAATCTTTTCAATCGGCACGAGTGGTAATTCAATAACATTGTTTCTATGCAATCTGCTTTCCTCACGTAAAGCCCAATCCCGTTTATTGTACTGGTCGCCATCGAAACTCGTATTCCATAAGCACATGGATCACATATTTTTAGTATATTTAGCCTAATTGCATGCCTCTTAAAAGAGCTACCACTTTTAAATCTGCGCATATTTTCCACTTGTGGTCTTCATATTTAATTAACTGTATTATTTTTTTCATTGATGCGTATGTTTTTTTAGTATTTGTGCTAAGTGCTATCGGAATAGGACTTTTTAAATTAGTGACATGTAGCAAAACTACTTTTAAGCTACTTTTGGAAGAATCAATGAATAAGCGCCAATCTCCAGGATTATATTCATTTTACATTGTTAAAACCAAGCCGCGGATGTCAGTAAAATACGCGATAGAATTATTCTCAATAGATTTAAAAAAAGTCGTAAATCGACTATGGCGATTGATTGCCCCGTATATTTGTACACCTGGTGCTAAAATATCAGCTCGTTTTAACTCTTTTGCCAAGAGAATGCTCTGTCTTTGAGATAATTTTAGACGCCGTACCATTATATCCAGACGATCTTGCGTGATTTCATTGCGACTGCATGGAACCGTGATGCATGACGGTCGATACATTGAAGTCGCTGATCCACCCGCTTTAACAGAATCAATTATTGAGGGAATATGTTCTGTTGGTATATGGCTATCCGGAACAGGAATTTCATCAGAATGTGACAGCGGAAATCGAGCATATGCTGTTTCAGTATAAGATATATAAGTCATTTTTCTTCTGTTCATACCAGCTGTATAATTTATGCACGCATAACACTCATCTTCAACATGAACTATGGGATCTCTCCAAATCATTGGAACATCAAATGGCATGGCGTCTTCATTTTTTCCCACTTATTTAAATGATAAATGCAGTGTTTATACACTATTGATGGTGTCCAACTCTTACCATATATAACACTAAAAGAAAAATGTGATTCATACAAGGTACTTGTTTCAGTAGTGATTTTACGGCGACTTGGCATATTTTTATATTTCCCACACACATAACAAAAGTAATTAAATTTTTTACACGCCTCCATCTTAGATATTTTAATATAACTGATTAGATACAAGATTGTCAAAGGCTTTAAACTTCACTGATTACTTTCGCAAGCACTTTCCATATGACAGTGAAGGGGTTGAGGAACTTTTATTTATACTGTAATTGTTTTAATCAAAGTACCTGTCGAGACCTTCATGACCATGTTTTGTAAAAAAAACCAGGACGAATAATATTTCTACCTGTTCCAGGTATAACAATAGAATATGTTATTTAAGTTTTTTACAAGACCGATTAGTGCGGTTTTAACTGCACAATAAAAGACCGATTTGTGTGGTTTTGTAAGCACAATAAAATATAAAGATGTAAGCATTTATGACTTTACTTCTTAATTCTAAGAATTTTTTTTTCGGTAACTCCACTTCTTAGGGGGGCTCCCATACAAATATTGCGTTTTATGAAATTCTTAAATCAACTAAAATTTGTCGACTTTTGTGAATAGAATCAAAAGTTGCTAACAGATTTTAAAGATTTATGACTTGTTTTGTTATCAGCTTCGTTTTTTATATGTAAGCAAAAAATTAGAAGCCTAGATGCATTTTTTATGAATTTTTAAAAAACAAAAATTTCGAAATTTTGATAAAAAAAATTAATTAAAAAAAAAATTATGTTTCTAAAACAACTGCGGATATTAGAAAGGAGTTTTACTTTTCTTAAAGGAAATTTTATTGCGGAATTTTTTAAGTTTTTTTAATAAGCTAAAGCGTTTTTGAGTTACGCGAACATATGTTGTGAAACCTCCTCCATTTTCGAAATAGCAGCATATCTCGAAAACCAGAGCCAATCTTAAAAAACCGCGGGCACCACTGGATTCAGCGTACCCGAATTTTTTTAAAACGCCAGGTGCCCCGCTTGTCACGAAAAAAAGTGTAAATTTCTTGCACAGTGTTTTTGCACCACTTTTTCGAACATAAATACACTTGTTTTTATACCCGCCACCAAAAAAATGGTGGGGGTATATTCATTTTGTCATTCCGTTTGTAACACATCGAAATATCTGAATATCTGAATCAGGGTTTGATTTGATTACGATCTAGCTATGTCCGTCCGTCTGTCCGTCTGTTGAAAGCACGATAGAGGTCGCACCGAAAAAGCTAGGGGGCTCAAATTTTGCCACAATCTTTCTTATAGACAAGGTTTGTTTATTATTGAAAATGGGCTAAATCGCAATATTAGGAAGAGAGTTATTGCTCGAAAAGCAAGAGTAAGTCGAAAAAACCGTGTCTCTCGAACATCGAATAAAATGGAATTGTGTCCAAACGCATTAACGTAGACTCATGAAACTTCGAATATATATTTCCTGAGTAAAAACAATATTTTTCCCTGAAAATTATCTAAATCTATGCATTAGGAGAGGAGTTATCGATCAAAATGTACGAAAATTTTTACCGCACAGTGTATTTTTCGGTATATTTAAAAACAAAAACGTCATAAAAGCAACAAAATTGGATGTACGACTCTGAAATTTTGCACACTTAATTTTTTAGTGAAACGCTTTTTTGTAACGGAAAATCAATGTGCCACGCCCACCTCCCATATAACGTTTTACCCAAAGTTCATATAATTTCTCTATTAATATAGATTTTGGAATAATAAATTGCTATATTGAAACATCTAGGTTGTGCTCATTAGAAAAAACAATTTTGACACGCCTACTATAACGCCCACTTATCACGTTATCTACCGTTATTGAAATTTAAAAGCTCATAAAACCGCCAAAATTAGAAGTATGTTGATCAAATTTGCTATGTGTATCCCCCTAGGCAATTTCATTACTGTGCCAGAAAATTAAGATGCCACGCCCACTTTCACGCCCACCTCCCATATAACGTTTTACCTAAAATTCATATAATTTCGCTATTAATAAAGATTTTGGAATAATAAAGGGCTATATTGAAACACCTAAGTTGTACTCATTCGCAAAAACAACTTTGACACGCCTACTATAACGCCCACTTTTCACGTTATCTACCGTTAATGAAATTTAAAAGCTCATAAAACTGCCAAGATTAAAGGTATTATTGTCAAATTTACTACGTATATCCTTCTAGGCAATGTCATTACTGTGCCAAAAAATTTAGGTGCCACACCCACTTTTACGCCCACCTCCCATATAACGTTTTATCTAAAATTCATATAATTTCTTTATTAACAAAGATTTTGGAATAATAAAGGGCTATATTAAAACACCTAAGTTGTACTCATTCGCAAAAACAACTTTGACACGCCTACGTTAACGCCCACTTTTCACGTTATCTACCGTTAATGAAATTTAAAAGCTCATAAAACCGCCAAAATTAGAGGTCTAATGGTCAAATTTGCTACGTATATCCCCCTAGGCATTACTGTGCCAAAAAATTTGGGTGCCACGCCCACATCCCATATAACGGTTTAACTGAAATTCATATAATTTCTCTATTAACAAAGATTTTGGAATAACAAACGACTAAATTGAAATACCTTAGTTGTACTCATTAGCAAAAACAGCTTTGACACGCCTACTATAACGCCCACTTTTCACGTTATCTACCGTTAATGAAATTTAAAAGCTAATAAAACCGACGAAATTAGAGGTATGATGATGAAATTTGCTACATATATCCTTCTAGGTGACACGCCCACTTTAACGCCTACCTCCCATATAACGGTTTATCTTAAATTCATGTAATTTCGCTATTGACAAAGTTTTTGGGAAAATAAAGGACTATATTGAAATGTCTAAGTTGTATTTATTAGCAGAAACTTTGTTGACACGCCTACTTTAACGCCCACTTTCATTGAAAGACTACATTAACAAAAGCATTTTAGTAGCATATCGAAGTTATAAAGGGTGGTTAAATTTTAAGGGCCGATGTTGAATTTAAATAAAACACAAATTATTTATGAAATTATTATTATTTCTTTTTGTAATGATAATATTTGTATGGTTCAATTATGTATTTAACAAAATATCGGCCAAATGGTCGATGGCGCCACTCCTCTATCTGGTGGTCCAAATTTTCAATGACAATGTTGATGGTGAATTGTTGGGCATGATGATAAGTCGATGTTGACTGCTCTTTTGCCACACTATCGCAAAAAACAGCATTGGTTCCCATTCAACGAACTAAGAAGGCATTCACAGATTTTCTAACATTTTACACAGACCTGTTTTGCAGAAATTTAAATATTTTTTACAATTCTCCAATATTTTTTACAATTGTGGACGAATTTGAACGATTATGTTGATCAAAAGAATTCCGAAGTGCACAAAATGCATTTTGACTTGAACGCCCATTTTTATAAAAAACCTGAATAACTTTAACGCGTTGCTCATTGGCGTATCTTTCCACTTTTAAGTTGGTCTGAGATTGAGAAATGTCAAATGAAATGCAAAAAAAACTTGTTGTTTGTGTGGCTCATCTTCAACATGGGCCCTTAAAATTTAACCACCCTCTACAAAGAAAGTGATACATATTTTATTATAAAGAGATTATCCATAATGATTAACAAAATAATAAATATTGTGCTTTAAATGTACACAAAATTGGTGGTGGGTATAAAAGATTCGGCACAGTCGAATATAGTGCTCTTACTTGTTACTATTATTTTTTATTTGATTGAGTACTGAAATTTCTTTATGTAGTAAGTATATATTTTTTTATTTACGGTAGTAAATAAAAATGTAAGTTTGTTCTTATACTAGACGATTGGAAGGCATTTTCGAAACTAGCTTCGGTTTTATCATCAGCACCCTTTGATCGGTATTTTAGCATTCGAATTGAATTGAAATTCAATGATAAATTGTTGGGAAAAAGGATACGATTAAAAAATGATTAATAGTTTAGTTTGATTGCAAATGTACCGCAATAAGCACATAATAATAGAAAGTTATTAAACAATTTAACTATAAGTTAACACGACATGAAGAGAACTTTACTAAACAAAAATACAAGTATTAGTATATGTCTTCCATACTCAAACACAATAAGATTGTAAAAAAATTGTGTCTGCACATTGAATATTTTTTGAAAATGTTTATGGCGGAGTACACATAGTCAACAATGTAAATTTGCGAACGAATTGATTTTGAAATAAATTGGTATGAGGGTAACTTGGTCCCTGGGTTTTTATAGCAAGATAATATATAATTTTTAACATAAGATAGAAAATTTGTAAAAAAAAAAACAAGTAAGAGTGCTACATTCGGCCGTGCCAAATCTGATAGTACCCTTAACCATCATGTACATATGTAGGTATAATCCCACATCGTAGCTTAACCTATATTTCACGTTATACTCCATTTTTCCGTATTATTTCCGATGCCATCTATGCTTTTGAATTTTTACGTAGTTAACTGTATTTTACTAGTCAAACCCTTTAATTTGATACCCATATTGATGGGATTAAAAAAATTTATTCGCCATTTTGATTTAGACGCCATCTTGGATTTTACATTTTTTAATAACTTACTGTATTCTACTGTTCAAGACCTTTCATCTGATATCAATATTGAGGGGGTTCAAGAAGTTACATTTTAAAATACCGGATTTGAGACATAAATAAATTTATTGTCTGCCATTTTGTAGTAGTATTTAAAAAAAAATTTTTTGTCTATAACTTTCACAAATATGTCTAGAGACATATTCTATCTACAAAAAGTAGCAAAGGTACCTATAAATTATTCAATGGCTGATAAATTTTAATTTTGGTGGTAAAAATATGGGAAAAAACAGAGGCAGTCGTGTTAATTTACTCATATCTCAGAAAGTTACAGGACGATTGTGCTGAATATCAATATTAATTCATTCCCGGATATTTCCAAAAAATTGATCTGAGGAATATATGGTTGCTTCTAAAGGTTGATTTCAACCAACACACGGACAGACGGTCAGGGCTTAATCGACTCCTCTATTCTTAAGCTTTCAGAAAATATAAACTTTGCACATGAAAATTAAATTATCATTTGCTTTACAAATGACAACAAACATAATACAATATAAAAATTATGTTAGGTGGAGAAATGATTAAACGTGTTCTCCTAGCGTACAATATCATACTAAATAATACTACTTACATTAAATATAGAAACCTTTATTTTAGGTCTTCATAGAAATTATATGAATTTAGTGAAAGCGTTTAACGAGAGGTGGGTGTAAAAGTAGGAATGTCATCAATCTTTTTAAAACTTACATAATATTAACACAAAAGCCATATATAAAAATGGCCGTCTGTGTTATGATTCATTAAGTTTTAAAATTAATAGAGAATGGGTAATATGGGAGGTGGGTGCTAAAGAAGGCCGTTATTTTAAAAATGTTGATCAAAGAGTTAGATTTACAAAACTTCAGCATCTTGTATCTAACTGCAACGGCTATCAATGTTTACTGTAGAAGTAATTTTGAGTTTTAATTTTGTCATAGTTTACTGTAAGTTGTTTTGCTTGATACCAATATTCAGAAGGTTGAAATGGGTATAATTTATTTTACAGTCAAGTCATTTCTTTAAATACAATCAATGCTCATCTATGTTTTCCAGAAGCTCAATAAAATCGTTTGTAAATTTTAGGAAAACACCAAATCAGTTATATTTTAGTGCCTTTGTTTCAGTTAGATTCGAACCAGTTTGTCTGTTTTTCCTCGGCAATAGTTTTCGAAAAAGCTTTATTTAGTTAGTTTTTTTTTAAATAATGTCTATATTTGTAAAACATTATTTTTGCCTATAACTTTGCCTAATACTGACCGATTTGTTCAAGATTTTTTATGAATAGCCCTACAGGCAAAACATATCTATAAATTGTGGCAAACGTATCAAGGTTATTCAATGGTTAAAAATGGAGATTTCTATAGCAAAATGTGGGAAAAAAACAAAGCAGTCGTGTTTATATGCTCATATCTCAGAAAGTTAACAGGTGATATTTGATGATTGTTTACAAAGGATTGATGCAACACACAAATCTGTGCTACATGTGGTGGGTTTCCTAAAGTTTATTTCAACCATCACACTGACAGACAGAGGGACATTGCTCAATCAACTCCCCTAAGTTTTCGGAAATAACCTATATTTATATACTTTACGGGGCCGCAAATATGATTGTTAAAATTACAAACGGAATGACAAAGCTTTATATACCCATATCACCACAGGTGAAGGGTGTATAAAAGACGTGGCAAGATTTTCGTCTTAATATCCGAATTTGTTTTTTTTTCACCGAGATAGAAAATAATTTATTTAAAAACATTGAACTGTATTTTAATTAAGAATCGGTTTAAATTTGTTCGAAAAAACACAAACATTTAAACATGTCACTCATTAAGTATGACATAAGTTTTTATATATTCTTTTATAGTTAATTTAACTTAAAACAATAATAAACAATGATTCTGTTTGTAAGTAATACAAAATAACAAATAAAAAATATTATATTACAAGAACTTTTACAAAATTACAAATAACGTAACAATTGGCAAAATATAATAAAAATAAGCACAATTAATAAATATATAAAATGAAAAAGTTAAACGTTATTTTAATTAAATTTCAACTTTTTTTGAGTAGATATTTGAGATATACATGAGTTTTTCTGAGACAATTTCGAGGAGGAATCTTTATGGTGGCATTTAATGGCAAATCAGTCATATTTTTAATAATAAAAATTATCACTTTCCCAAAAGATTTCAAAATTTCACAATTGGAGGCAAATATGCGCCTCGGTTATTTACTCCAGCACCAGAAGTTAAATCGGAACTTGAGGAAGATACAGATGAACTCGAGTGACCAGCGCCATTAGTAAAATCTAAGGAGGTCTTTTGTTGACCATCTAAAGAGCCGACTACTGAGGCTACGGGTGCAATGCCTTCATCAGAAATTTGTGAAGTGCCGCCAAGTTGATCATATTGTGCTTTAAAAGTAAAAAAGTATAATTATATAAATTACGTTTTTAGTTAAACAACTTCACTTTTTAAACAAAATGTCACACTACTTTTAAAACTCAGAACGGTTGTAAACAATACATTTCTAATTTAATGGTTTAAGTTTTTTTTTTGGTTTTTGCTTGTTTTTTTTTTTACTAATATACAAACTTAAAAAAAAACAATATTTGTTATAAAATAATGTTTTTTCTTATTTTTTTTTTGGTAAACTTATGTTACTAACCTTGGATAGTTCGTTGTGCATGTTGTGCTTCTTCTTGAGTCTTGTACTTAATGAAATAAACCTCCGGTTTGCTGGGTGGCTTAGGTTGAACTTCTTGAAAAGCGGCATGTAAGTCCAAGGGATCCTGTTTTTTGGTCAAAACATAGATAATGGTCTTCTCTTCAGTGGGAGCTTGCTGGATTTGAAGAGCAGCTTTGTTTACTTTTGGAGCGGGAGCCTTGATGAAAACAATTCGATAGTGTTTACGCGGCGGTGGTGGCGGTAAGGCGGGATTTTGATATTGATATTTTTGATTTTCACCATCTTCAGGTGCAACATGCACATAGATATCTTTGGTTACGGCATTTGGTGCTCCGTACTGTTGTTGAGGTTGATATGCATTGAATTGTTGTTGATGGCCCCCAAAGCTCATCATAAAAGGCGCCTGTTGTTGCTGCTGTAATCCACCGAATCCAAGACTTTGCTGTCTAGATGGTTGATTTTGTGATATTTTGGGTGATGTTGAAAATTGTTGCTTATTGTGACCACCCAACAATGCTTGTTGCAAATTGCCAGAGTTCGCTGCTTGCTGAAGGAATGCATGACTATTTTGAGTCTTTGTTGTGGACATTTTTGTATTTGTGGCAAAGTTAGGCAAGCCTACTGAGAAACTATTTTGTTGTTGATTATAATTATAACCCGGTGGTGCTGCTAAAACTGTAGCACAGAGGCATATAATCTTTGGAAGGTAAAGAAAATTATTAAGTTACATGTAAAATAAATATGTTAGAAATAACAAGTGTAAAGATGTGTTCAAATGTTGTCGACTGTTCAATATTGAATGTGTATCTTCTACATAAAGGATATTACGAACAACAAATATTAAATGATAGCCTAAGTAAGATGTTTCTGTTGGCAAATATAAAAAAAAAAATTAACAAGATAATTAGGCAGTTTATTGTTGTACATATTTGTGCACTGTAGACATATTTGTTTACACTGTAATCGCAGTTCGAAACCAATTAAAGTTTGATCTTAGTTTATAGTTTTTGATGAAACAAACAATTCGTTGATCTATCAAGCCCACCGGATTAGTAAATATGCCTTGTTGAACGCCAAAGCATCTTAATTTTCAATCCCATATCAATTCTGTATTAAAAATATATATTTTTTTGAAAAGCCAATTAAATTAGTAGGAATTTTTTTTTTTTTTTCACTTAAAAAGATTCTTATTCAATCAATATGTTATTCAAGTGTAGAAATTATTTCAAGAATAATTTAAGAGATTTTCAAAGATCTTTAAATAAATAAACGAACCCGGAGAATATTCTCCAAATATTATTTTAACTACAGAAATCTAAGATAGTTTTTTCTAAATTATATTTTTTATATAAATATAAATTATAGATTGGTTTATCCATTATTTTAAAGGATATATTATAAAATAAACAAACATATTGCACATTTGCATTGCAAATATAAGATACGTTGCACATGAATATTTTACTTTAACTTTTAAGTTTTCTTAAAGCAATTGATCTTAACAGACAACTAATCAACGAAGTGATACTTCATCATCGAATTAAGTATAGACTTATATTTTCTTTAAAGTTTAAGATAAAACTGTTAACTTTGATTAGGGATTATTATTAATATGTTGCCTTAAATTTAGTGTATTAAAAGAACATTTTTAGGAAAAATTGAGGAAATACCGTCTAAACGCTTCAAATATTGTAATACTGCATTTGGGATAATTTTTGGAAATTTTAAATATTTAACAATAAAAAAAAAAATTAAACACTCGTTGCATGTAGCAGATACAAAATTAATTGATCTTTAAACAAATTTTCATCAGTAAATTATGTAGAATATAAAATAATTGATGCTGCTTTTAACTCTTAAAAATAAAAAATTTTATACCACAACAGTAGTTGTAATGGCTGCAATGACCTAAACTACATGACACTGGGTAAGAGAAAATGCTATTTATTGCACTTAATACCATGTACTGGAATATGTTCACAATTTTCAGGCAATAATCTTATTTGTATTATTTTTCCAAATATTTTCTTGGTCGGTTTTATATATCTTTTTTATACATTAAATTTACGATTTATTAGTTTATTTAACATTACTCTCCTATTTTATTCGTTTGTAAGGACATTAAAAGTCCATTTATCACTTTCAGAATTTGAAATATTTTCTCTTAACTTTTTAAGTTTGTAATGTATTTGTTATTGGTATTGAAAAATACTTTATTTATATTTTTAATTAAAATTATATTGATTTAGATTTAAATAAAACAACTTTCATTTCCACTTACAACAAAACCTCGCATATTTTTAAATAAATTAAAAATTCCTCTAAAAAATTCGTTAAGTTTTAAACTTTAAGTTAGGTTTTGTTTATCAATTGACAGTCTAAAATCTACTAAATATTTATCAAAAATAGTACAAACTTTTATAAACTCAAACGAAGATGAAATGAGTTAAAAAGGTATCAGCTATTCAAATGACCACAAAAACACGAAAAATAAACACGAAACTTGAAAAAAAAAATATAAGAAGAAGAAAAGAAATACTGTTAAAAATTATTGTTTAAAAAATTAGAGTGCAGTATTAGGCTACGCCGAATCTTTAATACTCTCCATGAGCTACCAAATTTTCGAAATTTTCTTAAAACATAAGAAGCCTTTATGTTTTATTAAAATGTTTGCAATAATAAACTAAACTGCACGACTGCTTTCTACGATATTATACAAATAAAATTTGTCATGTTGCACTTATGTTTAATTAAATTTTCAATTTGAAAAATGTACGCTGCATAAAGAAAAATTCAATCATAATTTATAAAGGGATTACAGTTTCACGAGTACTTTATTGTTTACATTTTTTTATATGGAGCTTAAGTTTTGGGGAAGTAGAGTGTAGAGAGCCTCTCACACCACATTTTAAATAAATATACTGTTTCGAAAACGAATTTGCGAAAAATGTCAAAAAACAATAGTGCAAACAATAAAGATTTTAATTTAGATCTTATAGATTTCGCGCAGTGTGGTATCTTAATCCACGATCCACTACAATCTCGTTGAAGACAAGTAACACAGTTACAAAAATATAATGATCGTACTATCAATTGCATCAAGTAGTCAACGGCAAAAATTAAAAAAAATACTTAGATTTTCGAACGATTTGTTAGTTTCATATATGATTTGTTAATTAAATAAAGTAAAGTTTTTGCCTAGGTATTATTATGGAAAATAATTTTTTCCATTACCATAAGTAATAATGATTTGAAAAGAAATAAACAGTTTTCGAAACTAGCAATGTATAATACATTTTCGAAACCCTCTAAGTACGGGTTTAATCGTCAACAGTCTATAATTAGTAATAGAGTTTTGTAACTGTTACGTTGTATTTGTGTTTTTTCCTACAACGGGTTAGAATAGATATATTAAAAATAAGATATAAATAAATAATACTACCAGGGTTCTTTGTCATACAAACCCAAGAATGACAGGAACAAGATTACGCATTCCGACTATACAAAATGTTTTCGTTCTGCGTATGTACGTCACGTCCGCCGCGCATTTAACAAAACCAATACATAAACAGCGAGATTTATATAAATTAAAGGAGAATAAAAGCTTTATAGTTTATTTAGAAGTATATAATTGGATATATAAAGACTTATACGAGTATGGTTTTTTACCGCTTTTAGTTAACTTTGCCAAAAAAGAACTTATCACATTTTTGTGTTTTTTTTTTCATAATTTGTTTATTTGTTACTAGCATTTAACCGGCTACTTCGATAGCGCAGTTCTTACTATTTAATGAATACTTAAGTTCTATTTCCAATTATTAAATAGTTTTGGTTCAATTCATGAAAATTTGTATCTCTGATTCAATTTACTGAGAAAAATAAAAAGTAGAGTAAGGATACATCGGGCATATATTTCCTAACTAAAAGCAAGATCACTGCTACTGAGTTTCAAAAATTAAGATTCATAATTTGCAAAAATTACCCTAACAATAATAAAAGTAACATTTTTTCCTTCACTTAAAATTCCACTTGGTTTGTTATTACCTACATTCAGAATTCTATGTATACAAAATATAAAAAAAAAAAAATAAAAAAAGTAATTTTGTCGTCCATAAGATTAGGAGTTAGACCTTAAATCAAAAAACACTAATTTTAAGAATCTATGTTTACAAACGTAAATATACAAATAGTTCAATAAAAATGCGAAAAGGCTTTTTTCGTGTATCCAATATCATTTTTATTCTCAATTTGAATCAATAATCCTTTATTTCACAATTTTAGCTTTATAAACGTAGAAAATACAAAAAGTACCATAAAAATTCAAAAAAGTACCTTTTTGGTCGCTCATAACATTTTTAGTCTCACCTGGAATCAATAGTCCTCGATTGTACAATCCTACCTTCATAAACGTAAAAAAGGCAAAAAGTACCATAAAAATATAAAAAAGTACCATTTTGGTCGCCCATAACATTTTTAGTCTCACCTTGAATCAATAGTCACTAATTTCAAAATTCTAGCTTCGAAAACGTAGAAAATAAAAAAAAGTACCAATTCAAAAAGTACCTTTTTGGTCGCCTATAACATTTTTAGTCTCACCTGGAATCAATAGTCCTTGATTGTACAATCCTACCTTCATAAACGTAGAAAATGCAAAAAGTACCCCAAAAATTCAAAAAAGTACTTCTTTGGTCGCCTATAATATTTTTAGTCTTATCTTGTATCAGTAGTCCTTTTTTTTACAATTCTACCTTTATAAACGTAGAAAATACAAAAAGTACTATAGAAATGCGAAAAAGTACACTTTTGGTCCAAGTTCCAAATTCCAAGTTTAAAATGTTCAAATATCTATGTAACAAAATATTTTAATAGACTTGGTTTAAAGTCAGCAAATCTACTCTTTTTTGCATAAAAGTAATTATGTTCTAAAAAGTACCAAACTCTTTTACCGATTTTCCCCTTTCTACCCTGTTAGAAATTTGTTACATAATTTTGTATGTCTGGTGAAATCCCAATTAAAAATTTTGTGAAAATTGGCCGTCTAATTAGGAATGACATACTTTTTCCGGAATTTTGCCCTTTTTGGTACCTTTTTTGTCCAAAAAAAAGATTTCAAAAATTTAACCTAAATAATTGTCCATATTCTATTAGGCAATAATAATTATCAAATTTTGTCTTATTGAATAATATTAGAAAAGTTTCTTTTAAAAAAAGTACCACAAAAGGGACAATTTTTACCCCTTATACATACGAATTTGAAAAAAGTGCCGAATTCCTATTAATATTTTTTCCAAATTACTAAAAATCCCTTCTTAGTGGAGCTATACATCGAAAGAGGAACCGATTGTCCAAATTTCATGTCTCTAGCTCTTTGCGTTTGGGCTGTGCGATGATGAATCAGTCAGTCACGTTACTCTTTTAAATATATATATATAGATTTAATGTTTTTTTATTATTATTTATAATTATTTTGTATATATTAATTTTTTATTACAAACCATTCCTAGCTGTGAAGAACTGCTTCTGGTAGATGCTTCTGGTGTTTCTGGCGTTCACTATTTTCCGCAGTACGAACTAAAAGTAGTCTACCGGTTTGGTGACAATGAACTAAGACTAAGACTAAGCCGAAATAATTGATCGCTGATTTAAAACATTAAATGAAAATAATATGATTCTTGTTGTTTGTTCAGTGTTGAATCTAAAAAAAAAAAATATATTAACGTGAAGTTATTAAATTTCTAAACACTATGATAACTTTTGGACCACACTGTATATGCAGAACAACATCAAATTGTGGTTGCAGCGTCTGTGTTTGTTAAAAATTGTTGTTACAAGAAAAATTCCGTTGTGCTGTGAATAATAATTTCAAAAGTTACACACGAATTGACAAACTAATATACCCTTTGTCCACACGCTGGTGTTGGAGTTCATATTAAGATGCATATATAAAATTAATAATTATTTACCGGCATACAGCGAAACATTAATAATTTGAGAGTTTTAATGGCACACGTATGTGCAACGGATAATTTTTATTTTTTGGTAATAACAACCTTGATTGTTGGCTAAAAAGGCACCTTAAGAAATTTCATATTGATGCACGTAAAGTTTTTGTAAAAATGCTAATTCCGATACAACAAAAACTTTTTTTACATTGATATGGGTTACACATAGCATAAGTAATGTAATTAATTTAAATATTTTTATTTTAAATTGCAGCTGCTAAAAGTAGGGAAGCCGAACGGGAAAAGATTGTAGGATTTCGAATTTTAAATAAATAAAAAATGTGCCACAAGAGTATTACCAAATTAATAATATTTATTGTTTAAGAAATTGCAAAATGCTTTCGAAATATTAAAGCTGTTGTATGAAACGTTTTTACATACTATTAAATATGTAAGTGAAAAAACCCGCTAAATTAGCATTTTGCCATATTTTAGGTTTATAAAATTAAATTGTTTACACACAAAAATTGCATTATTTTCTAGATCTGTTATTTACATTTGACATAACACTATTAATGTATTTCATAAAATAAAATTAATATTATTTAATAGTTGCTGTAATTAAAACCGATTTCAAATACAAATTGATAATAAAAGCTTTTTGTAAATGTTTGCTTTATAAGAAATGTTTTTATTAATTTTTATTATAGCGAAGTATCAAAATTTCTATATTGAATATTATTTTCCAAACATTACAAAACGTGTAGTATATTGTTTACATACATATTGAAATTACGAGGGCTGCCTTTTATATTTTGGGATTAGGCAACCCTAGTGTTGCAATCTGGCAACCAACGTTCCTTTAGTAAGGTTTGTCATTTTTGAAAATATTCTTGCAAAAAACGGTTTGACGAAGGAACGCTGTTTGTGTTGTTTTCAGAAACTTAAAAAATTGATGTTGGCCAAGAAATGGAATTAAGTTGTGAATATTTTCAAGCAGTTAGTTTATACAACTTTTGACCTGGATTAAACAACAAGTGCATCAATTAACTAAAATCGATTTGTATCATGATATTGAGGCACGTTTAAATATCAGTGGGACAAACATACATTCAATATTGCATAAACATTTGGCTGTTAAAAAAATTAGTTCGCGTTAGATCACAGATAAGTGGTTTTCGATAACCTATATTTAAAAAAATGTTAACAAAGATCTTTATGATTCCTTTTTAAAAAAACCAGAATTGGAGACTTCGATTTTTTCAAGATTTTTTCTTTATATTCGAAGGTATTGTAATTTTTTTTTTTTTTTGTAATCACTTTTAGTTTGGTTAGTTAGTTAGTTAGTTACAACAAATTTTGCAAGGACTTTCAAAAAATATGTGCCTATTATGATGACGGTTTGTAAAATATAATTGATCGCAGTTAAATACAGCAACTAAAGTAAAATAAAAGAATTTGTAGGTAGCTTTAATAAAATTATTGGAAATTTAAATATATAGCGGTTTTCACTCTTGATACTTATTATGATTAGATAGTAATATTTGCAACACTAAACCATCAAAATTTATGAAGTCATCCTTCTCCATGCTGTGACCCCCCGACCACACGAGCAATGTGTTTGGCAATTATTGCCACAGCAACTGTCAAATTCTACTGCCAACACAAGATATTAACGTGTGGACTGCATGAATATGTATTAGAATACATATTTAGCCAAAAATGTTATAATACATTGCTGAGCAATAATCTTCTAACACAAGCTGTCAAATTCAATTGCAAACAAATAAAATGTAACAACAACACGAATGTATCTCTGTATGTATACGTCGCAGAAAAAAAAAAATTAATTTAAAAAATATTAAAAATAACAATGTTATTATAAAAAAGATTAAGTTTATAAATAAAATATAATGGCAAAAGAATCGTTTTAATCTAGTGCTTTTAGTGAAATTTATTTTTGTACATTTTTTTGTAAAATTTTTATTTATTTATTTATTTATTTAAATTTCGGCAACCAAGCCTCTAGGCCATAATTGGCTACAAACTTCTACTAAAAAAAAAAAAAAATCTCTCAATCAATCAATCAATCTCTAGGAAAATTTTTAATTTTATGTTTCAAGATATTTACGTATTCGCCACCTAGAGATATAAGCTTGAACATTGGCAATTTGATGCCGTTATTCTGCTAATATTAAGACATAATCAATCGCTCGTGTGGTCGGGGGGTCATAAACGTATGAGTTTACAAGAGCAATAACAGTAATGTCAATTTTTTATAATAAAGCTCATAGATAAAGGATCAGTAAAGGATCAGCCTTATTTTAAAAGAAACTGAGAATTTGTTTAAAAAAGATTTCTTTTATTTTTTAGTTCTAGTCAAATACTAAATATATATAGATGTGACAGCGCATAGAGAAAGGAACCTAAGGGTAAATTTCAGCGAAACAGGTATGTGAAAATAGCTGTGAATGCCATCTTAGTTCGTTGAATAGGAAACATTGCTGTTTTTTGCGATAATGTGGCAAAACAGCAGTCAATCTCGACTCATCATCGTACCCAACAATTGAACATCAACATCGTCATTGAAAATTTGGACCATCTAATGTAGGTGTACCGCCGAAGTCGCGGCGTCCATTTGGCCGATATTTTATTCCGTACATAATTCAACAATACAAATATTATCATAATAAAACGAAACAATAAATAATTTGTGTTTTATTCAAAATCACCTTCGGCCCTTAAAATTTAACCACCCTTTGCAAAGTAATAGATAGATAAAAATATAATTTGGTTAAAAAATTTATTTTAAATATTCAAATACATATTCCAAATCTACTGACGCACATTTATTTAAATATTTTTAAATCTTAAACCTCTTAAGACTGTGTGTACAACTATATGTAAAGTTGGGCACAAATCATTACCTTAGTTAATTTTTGTCAACAAACTTCGGTCATTTTCGTTTTCACAAACCCATATAAAATTCCTTTGTGGTTTGTGCAAAAAATTAAAGAGGATGCTACCAAAAATGTTAGTAGAGTCATCTAGTGTTCTACGTGATATTTAGCAGAGACATCGTCCTCATTGTTTGCAAAAATGTAGTGGCGCCATCTAGGTTTCTATAGATGGTGCCATATGCAATGTATAAATGCTAATGAATATGAATAAAATATTTTTATAAAAATTAAAAATAAGTGGGCGTGGCACATTTATTTTCCGTTATAACAAAGACTTTGACCAAAAAGCAACGCTTGCAAATTTTCAGAATCGTACATGTAGTTTTGTCAGTTTTATTACGTTTTGTGTTTCAAATATACACTGTGAGGTTTTTTGTACATTTGGATCTATTACTCTATTCCTAATGCATAGATTTAAGCGATTTTAAGGAAAAAAATGTTGTTTTTACTCGACAAATTTTTCGACCTACTCTTGCATTACGCGCTATAACTCTCTTCCTAATATTCTGATTTAGCCCATTTTCAATACCTCAACAAACCTTGTCTATAAGAGATTCTGGCAAAATTTGACCCCTTTAGCTTTTTCGGTGCGACCTCTAACGTGCTTTCAACAGACGGACAGACGGATGGACATAGCTGGATCGTCATCAAACCCCGATTCAGAATATATATACTTTATGGGGTCTAAAATGGATATTTCGATGTGTTACAAGCGGAATGACAAAATGAATATACCCCGACCATTTTTTTGGTGGCGGGTATAAAAATAATCATTTCTGATGTAGAAATTCTTAATGTTTCATTGTAAGACTTAATTTAAGGAAATAAATAAATAGCAAATCGAAGTTACACAAAGAAAGTAATACATATGTACTTTAGTATATGTAGAAATTTTTTCATAGCGATTACTGTTTATAACAAGATAAAAAAGTTTGTGATATGAAAGTACAGGAAATTGATGGTGGGTATCAAAAATTCGGCACAGCCGAATATAGTGCTCTCACTTGTTTATATTTATATAGAATTATGTATAAATAAGCATTAAATAAAAATAAAATATTTCTTTTTGTTTTATCTTTTTTAATAAACAACATGATCTGTGCTTTCGATTAATGATTTGATGGATTTTGATTGGTTTTTTAAAATTGCGGATTAAACTATTTTTATTTTTAACAGTGTAAAAAGTAAAACAAAACTGAGATGGGGGCATTTATAATTCAGCAAAGAAGTGTTAATGCCCATCATAATATATTTGTTTTTAATCAATATCAAGTAAAAGTTTTGTAATATTGAGCAGTAATGTTTATTTAGACGTTTTTGTTCAACTTTGTTTTTCTAAACAATGTTAATAATCAATTACGCAACGGTAACATTCATTTAAAAAACAATAATTATAAATCATAAACTAATTTTCGTTACTTCAAAACAAAAAGAAAAATATAATAATTAAACAACAACAAAAATATACTGACCTACCTCTATCTGTTGATTATTTATTACTGCCTTTGAAAAAGAAAATATTCACTGAAACCAACAAACAAAGACAGTATAAAAACACACAATGCTTTCACTACACGCTTAGGGGTGTAAATCTCAAACTGTGAACCATTAAAACCTTAAGATGAACAACATTAATTATCCATACTTATAACATACGGGCACAAAATATTTAAGCAGAATGAATACTTAACCGATGTTTACAAAAAGAGGAGGGCACAACATACACCTTTTTCGTATGGCACAATAACATGTTACACTACATGGTGTCTTCTTTGTAACTAACTGTCGCAGTGGTCAACAAATTTACATAATCGAACAATTAGTTTTGGAACATTAACATGGTAAAGATAAAAGAAGAAGACTTTAAGAAAAAAATGTTTGTGGAGCAAGTTATATAACGCAAAAATCACTCACCGTCTTCCATATTGTGTTCACATTAAGAGATATGGCTTAAAAATTACTGCAGACTTCCGGCGATATGACAAGTGTATATTATACATTCAGTATATGCTTTTACAGTTCCGAACATTCGTGCTTAAGTTTCATTATATCGTTTTTGTTACAGTATTATCTGTCATTTAATGATGTTTTTTTTTTGCTTTAGTTTTTTATTACCTAGTGAAGTAAAATATTTCAATTGGTCATTATGTGCTCATGCGAATCATTTAATAATTCATTTATAACATGTTATCATTAACATATATGTATGAGGTTTCGTGTTATATAGGTAATTTTGAAATCGTTATTGTCGTGAAGAATTTTTTATTTTCTATGCTTTTGTTTATGATATTTATAAATAAATGATATTTTGCTAAACATCTTATTTTCTTCGTGTTACATATATGCGGATATCTCTAGCTGTCAGTAGAGATCGTAATGAGACCAGTTTTGAGAAAAATGTGAACAGATATCTTTTTAATATCTTTAAACGGTCGCAGTGAAATTTTCTATGTTCGAATCTATTTAACACCAAAGCAATGGTTTTTCGCATGCATAGAAATCCGAAACCAACAATAAAAAACATCGGTATTGATAATGTAAATTATTACAAATCTCTGGAATTAATTTAGACTTTCCGTTTTGACATGCAGACTAAAATTTTTTTTCTAAAGTATTAACAACATTGAAAAGACTGTATGTGGTAGGAAATTATCTTTTATATGGGATAAAAAAGAGAGTGTCTTTGGAATAGTTTCATAACAAATAGGGAACAAATTATAAATATTTTTGTAATATAAAAATTTATATTTGAAACAGTTGTAGGTAAAAACTAAATTAATTATTTTACTTACTACGTGTCCACCATTGCTTTGGTTATTGTACCCACCATTAAAACAATGGTGGGGGTATATTCATTTTGTCATTCCGTTTGTAACATATCGAAATATCCATTTAAGACCCCATTTTATGATGATTTCATTTTATGACGATCTAGCTATGACCGTCCGTCTGTTGAAAGCACGAAGTTAAGGGGATCAAATTTTGGCATATGTATTACAAAGTATATAAAGCTCATAACTTTGGTAAATCGTATACTTAAAGTTGGAAAAAAATAGAAAAATATTTTCATTGGTTTCTGAAAAATTATAATCTGGAAATCTGTCAAAAATGTTTGTTTGTGGTGATCGTAATAATAATTCATAATTGTAGTTAAGAATGTAATAGTTACGAGTTATATTTTTAAATATAATTAAAGCATCATAAAATCACTGAATTATAGTCTGATACAGTCAAATCCCGATAATTCGTACCCCGATAAATCGTAATTCCCGATAATTCGTAACAAACTGTCGGTCCCTTGAAAAAATCTCGTTAATTTGTAAAATTTCCATACATCTTGATCCCCTCGCTAATTCGTAATTTTTTTTTTTTTTTAATAAAATCTTTACCTCCTATAAATGAATGAAAATTTTGATAATCGGGGAACTTCGAAAGGGACGGACAATGAAGCCTTGCAAAAGGTGGAGAGGTTAGTCTCTGAAGATACTCCGATTAGACGTGGCCAATGGAGAGATCGGATTGAGATGGACATTGAAGCCTCGCAAGAGGTGGAGAGGTTAATCTCTGAAGATACTCCAATGGGTAGAGAGGTAACGGTGAAGGACATTGATGTATCCGCCCCAGCAGGAGTGGAGGCATCTGTCCAGATCACGGAAACCTCGGACCGCGACGCGAACTCTGAGTCTATGCCTTTGGATGGGACCGAGAGGCAGAGACTAAAGAGGAAACGTCGGAGGGGCAGGAAGGCTATTGAAAGGATATCAAATCGGATCGATAGCCTTATGAATGAGGAGACGACACCTGAAGTAGAGGGAACAGGGAAAAAGTTTAAGGGTGATAAATCCAGGAACTTTGACCCGAACCAACTACGGAAGGTGGAAACTCTGAGTGTATATCAACTGAATCTGCATCATAGCAGAGCGGCTTCGGCGGTGATGATGCGATGTTTTGTGGAGGATGGGTTGGATATAGCCTTGCTACAGGAACCATGGATTGTTAGGGATAACATCATGGGCCTGTCTCGTCAGACCGCCAGTCTGTTTCACTCACAGACGGGGGGGAGGTTGAGGACGTGTATCCTGGTGCGTCACGGTGTGTGTGCTGTGCCGATGACGCATCTCTGTTCGCCGGATCTTACGGTGGTAATGATAGGCGCGGGTTCGGGATCGTTTCTGGTGGCGTCGGCTTACCTACCCTATGACACACCGGACTCCCATCCTTCGGAGGAGGTTAGGAATCTGGTGGAGTTCTGTAGGTTGAGGGGTATGCCTCTTGTAATGGGCTGTGATGCTAACTCACACAGTACTGTATGGGGCAGTACGGATGATAACCACAGGGGACGGCAGTTGCTGGAGTTTGTGGAGTGTCATGACCTGCTGGTCCTGAACAGGGGTGTCGAGCCCACCTTCGTGGATGCACGTAGGGCGGAGGTAATCGACATCACTTTATGCTCTGTCGGGATGCTGGATAGAGTTGGCAATTGGAGAGTGGTGGACAGATTGACCATGTCTGATCACAGGGCTATCCAGTTTGAGATTCTATATGGTAGGAGGCGGAGGAAGGCGCATAGGCGTATTAGGGTACCGAGGGATACGGATCGCACTAAGTACGAGGAGTGCCTCTCGGGACTTTCGGGGAGTGTTCCACACCGGGCACTCCGGAACACGGAGGATGTTGAGCGGACGGTGGAGTGGGTAAACTCTACTGTCGGACTTGCCTTCGAGAATGCGTGTCCTCTCACGGTAGTGGATGAAAAGGATTCTACTCCATGGTGGAGTAGTGAATTGGAATCCATGAAGAGGGACACGAGGAGGGCCTTTAATCGTTACATGAGGGAGCGGAATCCTAGCTTATGGGACGAGTATAAGGCGAGGAAGAAGGAGCTGAAGAGAACTATACGTCTTCGGAAACGAAGTACGTGGAGGGAATTCTGCTCCGGCGTGATGGATACATCTGAAGTGGGGAGACTGCAGAAGATGGTGTCTAGAGACCCTGTCTCCAGAATGGGGCTTATTCGCAGGAGCGATGGCGGCATGACGGAGACGATGGGGGGGGACATTACAGTCGCTGATGGAGGTACATTTTCCTGGAAGTTTCATTTCGAATGACTCATGGGTTCCCGTTAACAGGGGAGCCAGTGAGGTAAGGCGGAGAGATGCTGAAAGGATAGTAACTCTTAATGGGGTTGGAAGTGCGATTTTGTCTTTTGCCCCATTTAAGGCGGCTGGGATGGATGGGATATTTCCTGCATTACTACAGTGGGGTATGAACACTCTACTTGTGGTGATTAGGGAAATATTTGTTGCCTGTCTTTCGACAGGGTATATTCCGGTGGCATGGAGGGAGACCAGGGTGGTTTTTCTTCCCAAACCGGGGAAGAGGGACTATACGGAGGCTAAGTCGTTCAGGCCGATCAGTCTTACATCCTTTCTATTGAAGGCAATGGAAAGGGTGTTGGTTGACTTCCTGGAGGAGACTACGCTGATGGATAGGCCATTGAGTGGGAGTCAGCACGCTTACAGGGCTGGGAGGTCTACTGAGACTGCCCTGCACGAATTGGTGAGGGTTGCTGAGAGGGAGGTTTTCAATGGTGATCTTGCTTTGTCCGTATTTATGGACATAGAGGGCGCTTTTGATAGGATCTCTTTTGATAAACTGGGAAATGCTCTCGATGAGCGAGGGGTCGATTCTGTTGTGGTGAAGTGTATCGGCGCCATGCTCAGATGTAGGGCGGTGAATCTCAGGAGCGGAAGCACCAGGATTCGGGGAAGGGTGGTCAGGGGATGCCCGCAAGGAGGGGTCTTATCACCTCTGCTGTGGAACATAACTGTGGACAGCCTTCTCAGGAGACTGGAGGTAATTGGCATACATACGGTAGGGTATGCGGATGATGTGGCAATTATGGTTGGTGGTAAGTTCATGGAGACCATTTTAGGTTGCATGAGACAGGCACTCAGAGTAATCGAAGAATGGTGTTGTGAACAGGGACTAACCATAAATGCTGGCAAGTCGGATGCTATGCTCTTCACGCGGAGAAGGAAGGGCATAGAGATTGAATCCTTAATGCTTTTTGGAACCGAGATCAACGTGTCCAAGAAGGTGAAATATCTGGGGGTAACGCTGGATATGAAACTAACCTGGAATGATCATGTTGAGGCAAGGGTACAGAAGGCAAAGAGGATTCTGCATCAGTGTAAACCGGTTTGCGGTCGGAAGTGGGGAATCTCACCTAAGGCTGCACACTGGATTTACACAGTGGTAGTGAGACCGACGATCACTTACGCATCTGTTGTCTGGTGGCCGAAGGCCTCCCAGGCGACGATTAGGCGGAAGTTGGACGGGGTTCAAAGGGTTGCTTGCATTGGTATATGTGGCGCGATACGTACCACACCAACGCAAGCGATGGAGGCAATGCTGGGATTGCTGCCGTTGGACTTATTTGTAAGGGAGACGGCGGCAAGATCGGCGATTCGGATGCGAAGCGATGGCATGTGGTATCGCTTTGGATCGGTTTTGGGGCATAGGAGAATCCTGGACCTCGTGGATGAAGAGGTTAGGGAGGCTCAGATGCCGATGGAGCGCATGAGTCGAGTGAAGGTGGTCGAAAGGCTGCATCACACGCTTATAGCGGATGGATTCATGCACGATGAGTGCATGGAGAATGACATCAGTATCTTTACTGATGGGTCCTTTATGGACGGAAGGGCAGGTGCTGGTGTGTACTCATCTGAGTTGAACTTATCCTGCATCCTGAATCTGGGGGAGTACGTGTCAGTCTATCAGGCAGAAATGCTTGGTTTGCTGCACGCGTTGGACCACCTGTTGGAATGTCGAATGTATGGGAAGAGAATTCTTATTGCACTTGACAACCAGTCGGTTATAAAACGTATGCAGCGGATGGATGTGAACTCCTCTTTGGTGCTTGAGTGTGTTCTAAAGCTCAATAGGTGTGCCTCTACAAATGAGGTAACGCTGATGTGGGTTAAGGGACACGTGGGCATAGCTGGGAATGAGGCTGCTGACGAACTTGCGAAGAAGGGGTCTGAGGCTGCATTCTGCGGACCGGAACCCAGAACTGCTCTGGGTAATGGGTTAGTGCGGGCGAGGATCTTTCAATGGGTGAACTCTATAAACTTGCGAAGGTGGATGGAGGGAACCACGTGTAGACAGGCCCGTATGGTGCTCAGGGAGCCACTTGGCAGGGGTGCAGTGAAGATACTCGGTTTTAATCGGAGTATGATGAGCTGGATCACTGCGTTGATTACAGGACATGGTAACTTCAAATATCATCTGAAGAGGATGCAAATCGTGGATGATGATATTTGTAGAGTGTGCCTGGAGGATGCCGAGACGGCAGCGCATGTAGTATGCGAGTGTCCGGCGTTGGCGAGCGGAAGATTAAGGATCACAGGCAAGCACACTTTAAGTGTGAGTGCGATGGGGGACCTTAGTCTGAGGGAGATGCTGGCGATTACAAAGGACTGTGCGATGAGGATTGTCGACAATCACCAGTCGGCAGTGTGAAATCGTTTTCCTAGTCCAGAGCAAACGCCGGTTGTGGCGCGGGACTCAGTGATTGAAGGTATACTGATCGGTAGACACGAAATCACTGAGGAGCGAAGGGGGTCGAAAAGGGACCCGTGATAGTAGTGGTCTGCTTCGATATTCCCCCTACATGTGTATATGTATACCTCCTATAAATCATAATTGTTTGCTAACTACCACTTATAATTCGTAATAAAAACAACAGAAACATGGAAAGAGTGCTAAAAGCTGACAATATAGAAAGTGATGACGACGACAACGATGCCAACAACGAAGTTCCATTGATGACGAATAAATATGCGAAATTGGGAATAAATTAATTAAGATTTTATGTCTCCAATCATAATGTGAACGAAGAAATTTTAAATTCCTTAATAAAAATAGAAAATACGTCTGCAACAAATGCAAATCACTCATTTTTCTTTTAATTAATTTCAGATAATGTAAATATGTACATTATGTATTTCAAGTTTAGAAAATGAATTTGTCAGTTTTATTTTTTTATTGTTTTTTGTTTGCTATTAAAATTACACATATGTATATTACGCCAAGTAAATGAATTTACTATTTTGTTTTATGTATTTATGTTATTAATTTATTTTGTATTTTATTTTTAACAATAGTTTTTTATGTTTCTTTTTATCGTTTTAGTAAATAAATTGGAAACCCCCATTAATCCGTAATTACTTTATTTAAACCCCGTTAAATCGAAACCCCGCTAAATCGAAAACCCCTATAATTCGTAAGGAATGACCGGTCCCTTGCGATTACGTTTCATCGGGATTTGACTGTATTATAATTGAAATATTTGTTCCATAGAAAAATTTAATACTAAGTATTGCGGTAGTTTTGGACGTACCAATTTTGTTCTTTATCCGATGAGTTAAAAAAATACAAAATATTAAATTGTAGCCGAATAACTGAGTTGTACGAATTTGTATAACGTAATATATAAAACAATTTTTTCTTTTTTAAAGCTTGAGATCATTTTCAGTTTTTTTACAGCAAATTTTTTTATAAAAAAAATAAAAGTGATCTCAAGCTAAAAAAAAGAAGAAATTATTAACATGTAAAACTTTTTATAGGATTTTATTGAAAATTTAACTCTATTACTTGTGATGTGAAAATAATAATTTCATAATTAAGACTAACGAACACATCGTATAGTTTTCATTAAGCTTTAATTAAATTATAATTATTCCAGCAACAGTTTGATGAAAAAAAAATAAGCGTAAATTAAAAATCAATAGTTTGATAATCAATAACAAAAGAAAAAAAAAAACCAAGTAAGAGCACTATATTCGGCTGTGCCGAATCTTTTATACCCACCACCAATTTTGTGTACATTAAAAGCACAATATTTATTATATTGTTAATCGCTATAGAATAATCTCATACATAATAAAATATGTATCACTTTCTTTGTCGAGGGTGGTTGAATTTTAAGGGCCCATGTTGAAGGTGAACCACACCTAAACTTCAACTTTTTTCTTGCATTTCATTTGACATTTCTCAATCTCAGACTAACTCAATTTGAACAGTAGAAAGATACGCAAATGGGCGTTCAAGTAAAATGGATTTTGTGCACTTCGTATTTCTTTTGATCAACATAATCGTTCAAATTCGTCCACAATCGGGAGAATTGTAAAAAATATTTAAATTTCTGCAAAACAGGTCTGTATAAAATGTGAGTGAATGACTTCTTAGTTTGTTGAATGGGAACCTTTACTGTTTTTCGCGATAGTCTGGAAAAACAGCAGTCAACCTCGACTCATCATCGTGCCCAACAATTGACAATGAACATTTTCATTGAAAATTTGGACCATCAGATAGAGGAGTGGCGCCGAGGTTGGGGTAGGACCATTTGGCCGATATTTTGTTCCATACATAATTGAACCATACAGATATTATCATACTAAAAAGAAATGATAATAATTTCTTAAATAATTTGTGTTTTATTTAAAATCAACATAGTCCCTAAAAATTTAACCACCCTTAATAACTTTGATGTGATAGTAAAATGTTTTCGTAAATTTAGTCTTTTAGTGAAAGTGGGCGTTAAAGTAGGCTTGTCAATAAAGTTTCTGCTAATAAATACAACTTAGATATTTCAATATAGTCCTTTATTTTCCCAAAAACTTTGTCAAAAGATATATTACATTAATTTAAGATAAACCGTTATATGGGAGGTAGCAAATTTCATCATCATACCTCTAATATTATCGGTTTTATGAGCATTTAAATTTTATTAACGGTAGATAAAGTGATAAGTGGGCGTTACAGTAGGCGTGTCAAAGTTGTTTTTACTAATGAGTACAACTTAGATATTTCAATATAGTCCTTTATTATTCCAAAATCTTTATTAATAGGAAAATTATATGCATTTTAGGTTAAAGGTTATATGGGAGGTGGGCGTGGCATATTGATTTTCCGTTACAGCAAAGCCTCTCACCAAAAAGCAAAGTGTACAAAATTTCAAAATCTATACAAAGAAACCTTGTATTTAAGAAAGATTCTGGCAAAATTTGAGCTCCCTAGCTTTTTTGGTGCGACCTCTATCGTGCTTTCAACAGACGGACGGACATAGCTAAATCGTCATCAAATCAAACCCTAATTCAGAATATATATGTAAGATTTTATTTTTTTTTTGTAATTAAACAAATGCGATTTTTAAAGAAATAATTTAGGTAAATTCATTTTATTTGTGTTTTGATTAGAATTAGCGGTACAATTAAGTTTTGGTTAGTTAAATTGTAGTTATAAGTAATTTATTCTTAGTTCCATCAGATATAAAAAGTATTCAAATGTAAAATAGTTTAAATTAATTAAGTAGATATTTTTGCAATAACGGTAACTTCATATTCTTTTGTTTTGTTTTATTTCGATAGTATTTATGGTTCAACCTTTCTTAGTTAATATTTCCACTTTTAATTATATAATATTTTCTAAACTTTTAATATAATCTTTTATTTTCTATTAATTAGCCTTCTTTTTCACAACTTGGTTATTGACAACTTCATTTTTAAATTATTTATTCTTTTATTACAACCTTTAGATCTTCACAACGTTAATATTTTTTCACGACTGACTTTCTTTCTATACAAAATTCTTCTACTAGCTACTTTGGTTTCTATACGTTATTATTGTTTATTTCTTTTCTACTCCTCACATATTCGGCAGCCTCTACACGGTATCACTTCTACATATATACTTTATGGGGTCTAAAATGGATATTTCGATGTGTTACAAACGGAATGACAAAACGAATATACCCCCACCATTTTTTTGGTGGCGGGTATAAAAACAGTGGGATGTTAACAAAATTATTGAAAAGTAAGGAAATTTTTATTATCTCTTTCATCAGTTGCACAATTGCATGTCTTCTTTCGTTACATATTGCCACATGTTAATAGATTAAAAACCACGGTTGTCGTTATATCGCATTTCTTTGTATTTGTAACTGCTTATTGCATTCATAGTCTTCTTTTATTTTATATTTCGATCATTATGCCACCAAAATTTATAAAAAAACATATATACATTATAATTATTTATTTCTATTCATTAGCTTCACTAACAAAAACAACAATCTATCAAAAAAATCTAGGATTGCCTACAATTAACTCTTTCTTAAATATTAAAAATTGTTGATGTATCTGTACACCTGCACTGTTTTAAAATGTATATTTTTTATACCCACCGCCAAAGTAATAATGTGGGGGTATATTCATTTTGTCATTCCATTCGTAACTCATTGAAATATTCAATTTAGACCACATAAGCTATATATTTTCTGAGTTTTGGTTTTAAATTATGACGACCTAAAATGGTCAAAATTTGCCAGCATATTTCTTATACATCAGAAGCGTTTGGTATTGTAAATAAGCTAAGGCGATATATGTGTTAGGAGGGGAGTTATGCAACGTAAAAGGAGGTCAACGTAGGTCATGGTGGTCATCGAGAATTCGACAAAGCCGAATATAGTACTCTTACACGTAATGAAAAACCACGATTAACAATAATAATGATCATATTATATTCTCTATAAAAATATTTGGTTGTCGAATACAAGTAATAGTTTTATTTTAATTTTATTTTATCATAACGGAGGCATTATTGGCCTATATTTCTTTAATAATGTGGACGGCACAACTATTACGGACAATGGAGACACCTATCGCACCATGTCAATGCCGACATACAACTTCGTCCGATCGATTAAATTTTTAACCATTTTTGTTTTATATCATTTTATAATTTAAACTTTCGAATTACCCTTTATGATATCTTCTTAAAAATTAAATTATATTCAAAAGCACTTAAAATTATAAATAACACGGCTCTGAAAATTTGTAAATATATTGACTGCAGAAGCAAAGAATTTTTTTTAAACTAATCTGGGTGCGCTGAATTCGAATAATAGTAGTGTTTAAGTACGTCAGGGAGATCGTGTGTTACTGATTCAAGCTTTTTTTTTTTGCTTTGTGTGTAGTAAGTAGTTGGTTGAAAAAAAAGGATATGCAATATCAGAATTTTTGAAATATTCATATATATTTATTTTGGTTTTGTTTTCAGATACTTGGACAAACCGAAGACTCCGAAAAGGTTTCGCAATAGTTGCAGAACTTTTTTAACAAGTGGTCAATGGCAAGAAGATCTATTTCGATTTTTTAATATAAGTATTTTGGACAGAGACAAGTAACAACCAAACCGATGGCCATTTCTGTTGAAAAAGGTTGAAGCTGAATTTTATGTGAAAAATCGGGAAAATATTACTTGCGCGAAGGTCCATTCGGTTTCCAAATCAGTTTAATGTAAAACGAACAAAAAAGTTTTGTTCATTTCGAAAACCTTGCGTGATAGAGAAAAATTAATATCAGATTCGAAATAAGCGCACCAAATTACCTAAGCTGCAGTCCATTACCTATTATAATTACCCAATAGTGTAATCATTAAATAAATGATATGATAAAAATTCAACCACAACCACATTTTTCTGTGCGTGTACTTGTTTATTATGAAGACACAACAATTTCTTATTATTACAAAATAAATTGTGTATATATAATGCTAGTATCTCAACTCGGGCGAACGACGAATTTTGCCTCGCGGACATTCATCGTCTAAAATAGGACACAGTTGTGAATATGAGACTGCGTCGCACATACACGCAAAAAAAAACATGGTTGTGGCAATCAGAATCTAAGAGCAAGATACTATGATTGAATTGTATGATTGTGATTAAAACATATAATGTTCGTTAGTTATCATTATTATGTTTAATAAAAGTATCATGCAATAATCATATTATGACTACAGTTGAAACCGGCAACCTTTGCTTTTTTCTGTGACTTATTATTGTGTTTTGCTGTAATATACACATATCGATTGTATTTACCTTTTTAATTGCAATTAGTGTATCAATATTTTTCTTTTACATTTTCTTTTTAATTTAAAGTTTCTCCAAAAATTCAAAATTTTTTTGATATATCAAACTTTTAGAAATTTATTCAGCAGAAGAAGAAAAGTTGAAATCAAATTGTTATTAAAAAAATCGTAGCTTGATTGATCTGTAATCATTTTATGGTCTTACTTATTATTTAATGATTATTTGTAATTTTTAATGCTTTATAATATAATGTTGTTTTTATCACTTTTTTTAGTTTATAGTGCTTCTTAAAAGTGCTCCTAGAGATCAATGAAACTTGGCAGAAATATATGTTATAGTCATAGTCCTTAAAGCTTAAAACAAATCGGATCAAGGGGACAATTTTTTTTTTTCTAAAACGAAGTAACCCCACCTCTGCATACTTTAATTTTTTTTTAGGTTTTCCTATACTACTTTTGTTTAGCTAATGCATCTTTTATCGTCAGCATAAATTTATGAGTAAAAAAAGGTATCGCCCCTACAGCCCTAGCATTACATTCCTGTATAATAACTCTAACCCTGTATAACCTTTTTCCATTTTAGTCTCGAAGCTTCCAAAGGGTTCTGATAACAATTTTGTGCAATAACCACAATTTATAGTTTTTTTATAATTTTTTTCTTTTTGGGCCTTTTCGTAAATGCATCACTGCGCTGCACAATATGATTACTTTGCGTTGCCGCTGCTTCTTTTTGCTTATTTTATTGTTTGCATTTACGAACCAGCGAACAAATAATTTTAAATTTAATTTGTGAATTTAATGATACAACATCTGATAAATATTTCACCTTTGAGACTAAAAATGTTTAAAAAGTTAAATAATCAAAAATAAATAACAAAAAATCACATTCTTTATACTTACTCATTCGTTGCATCAGCCATTTTTATGGTTAGAATTTTTTGTTTATTTGCGCCTAATATGCAGTAGTGTTTGTTGCATTCTTGAACAGTTGACAATTGCAGTGTTGCCATTGTTTGCATTTTTGAATGAAATGCGCATAATATGCAGTGAAGTGATGCATTTACAAACAGGCCCGTGGTTAAAACCCATTATAGGGGTCGTTCCTTTTCTACGTAGGTAGATAAGGGTTATACACAAGAGTAATAATTCAAATAAAAAATCATTAAAAAAAATATTTTCAAAAGCCTGGAACTGTTTTTTTTTTAGTATAATAGTAGAAATTTCATATATTATTGTGATGTATAATATTTTTATGATCGTAAGTGCCCTTACTTTCAAAAATAATTCACTTAACGATGAAAAATTTTAATGTCTGTTAAACTGCGTACTTAAATTTTTACATTTCTTAAATTTCACTTTTGACCAACTATCCGGCTAGATTGGCAAAATACCCCTATGAGCGTCGGTAAAAAGTGTTTGTATTTACTTAAGTAATTCTTTAATCTTTATATATTTAAAATAAATATGAAAAAGTTAACCTCAAAAATGGTTTTATTTGTATTTTTATAAATGTCTGAGTTTTGTAATTGAACTATTTTTCAAATGGTCACACTATTAGTACATATATTTAAAAATTTTTACTGTGACTGTGTGTGTTGAGTTTCACACAAATATAAATTCTATGATTATTTTTGTTTCTTCTTTGCACAAACACTAAACAACTTTATCAACTGTAACAGATATTACTTTTCATCGTTGCAACGTTGCATGACATATAATCATTATATTAAGGGAGAATATAAATATGTTATGATAGCTACAGATGGTTTTATGGTTATGTAAAATATTGTTATGATAATTTTAATCTATTTTGTGGTTGTATGGAATCATATTATAAGTAGAAGGAACTTAGTTATAAAAATATGATTATAAATATAATGATCATATACAGCCATAATATGATATATAATATATTTATATCCAAATATATTCACTGCTTGTGGCATTGAGTATGACAGTATTATTTTTTAGTTATTCAATTCTTATACAAATCTGGACTAACTGTGTTATGCCGCACATTATTTACACATGTTTTTGCGTGCGATTTAAACCAATAAAAATAGCATAATACTTTAAATACTCATAAATATATCTATAGATAATTTAAACGTTTCGTTTTTATAGTAGTTTGTCTACTTATAAAAAAAAATATTTTTTTTGTATTTTTTTTTTAATTAATTTAAACATATTGATGCATGACCATTTTACACCAGTAGCACCACTTATGAACTAGTTTTAATTTTTAATTTTAAGGAAATCATTAAAATATATATTTAACTAATTGGTAACAAATAAATTTGGTTGGAATTCTTTTATTTGTCTTTTATTAGTTATTAATTAATTTTTTAAACTTAATAATTAAGTTAAAAGGTGTAATTTTAAACCAAAATATTCAATATTTTAGTAGTAAACACTTAAATGATAAAATATGTTGAGGACGCATTTTTAAATTCAAGAGTGATAAGTATGTATGTTTGTAATTCAATGACCTAGATTTATTTTGTGGATTAAATATATATAGAGGTCATTTTTTATTAAGTATTTAGTATTAACACTTTTAGTTTGTTATATTCATACAGTTAATTTATGTATAATGATTGTAGTTTGAAAGGTGAATGACATTGTGCATTTTTGATTCTCATTTAAAATTTTTAAACAAATTTTAGAGCAGAGTTAAATAACAAATTGCTGGCATCGGTAAATAATTGTAAAAATATTAAAAAAATTTAATGTTTTCAAATTTATTAATCCGATTTAATTTTAATATAGAGAAAACGTTTTAAGATCTTTTGGAACAGAAGACGAGTTACACGATATGAAAAATAATTTAGAGACTAACCTCATATTCATAAGCAATCACATATATTGAAAGCAAATAATTTGATAAATTAAAAATTTATTATGAATCTACTACAGCGCAGTATTATAGGTTTATGTCTATATTAAATATTTGTTATATTAAGTCAAAGAATAGAAAATATCATTTTATACCATCTACAAGAATTTTAAAAATAATTATTAATTAAAGTAACAGACACATTTATTTATTCATTTCTTTTCACTGTTGTAAAAACTAATTTGATTTCATGGTGGCGTTAAGTAGTTATAGCCTTAGCGTTAAAAATCATGTGCCTTACTTGGCTAATGGTTTTTTCTCTTCTATATCTTTCTTTTTTTTAATTCTTTTGGTTATTGTCTGTACATTGCATATGAGTCAAACTTTTTAAATGACAAATGGTTGATGTTTGTCTCACATAGAAAAAGGCAAACTTATTGGTTTTCAGTTGAAAGGAGTTTAATAGGTTTGTTCGACGTACGTTACCGCGGGAACCCGCGGGCTCCCAATTTTACCGAAAAGCGTTTCTTGTGTTGAAAATTGGGTAAATTGGGTAAATGAGAACGTTCATGAGAGAGTAATTTGTGTTTCTCTTTTTACCAGACTTTACCGGTACTTTTTTGCGTGTAAAATGGGAAAACTGTCAGATCACTAAATCAGCTGTTTTTAATTTGTAAAAATATTAAAGGTTGAAAAGATTTTCTTATTTCTGTAAACAATGGAATATACTTTGTCTGAGAATATAAATAGAGTTTTTGTAATTTGAATAATATAATAAAGAATATAGAGTGCTGATGATGAAATCGTAGCTAATTTCGAAAATGCATTCCACTCGGCTAATATCGGAAATAATTTTAGAAAGAATATTCCCAAAAATTGTTACAATTTAATTTAATTTGAATTATAAAATTAAATAAAAGAATAAATGGACTTAAGCCAAAATAAAAATGATTCACATTAAAATTTAATATATAGTAAAAAGTTAGAATAAAATATAAATATAAAACTTGATATAATTTCTTATATCAAACCTAATAATGATTAAACTATTTTAACGGTATCATACAGAAACTTCTGTTTTTTTATAATAGAAAATTAAATTGATTTCGTATTACCATATATGCACCAATGAAAGCGAGTTGAAAAAACAACGATGTATGTTAATATGTTAATATGTTTTTCTTGTAATTTTTAGTGCAGCCGTAGTATATATATACTCTATTGTTTGATTGCGGACATAACAGAGTTATTTTAAATCTTTTTCAATAAAACTTAGTGCTAAGTCCCCTCTTACAATAGAGAAACTGAAAAGCAGACAGTCGAAATTCGGTAGCAACGGGTGGAATTGCATAGTAAACCATTATTTCTCTTTAATTTTTTTATATATTTTTTCATATTTCATATTATTTTTTCATCCCATCATCTCTTTAGTAGTTTGTTATACGATCTAAACACCATACGACAGCAAAAAAAATTATAAATATAAATTTCTTAATTGTAAAAATTTTAGAAAGTTTAAAAAGAGAATGACAAAAAAATATGCCTCTCATTTCTAGTTTGTAAAAAGCATTTAACGGCATCAGTCGAGATAGCGGTTCATCCGAACAAAATAATTCGGCGACGGCGGTAAGCCGGCTGGGGGCATATCAACCTGGACCTCTAAACAACAGCTGTAAAATTTTGACGTTTTTTTCGGGCTTGAAATGTGGTTTTTTGCGTTCCAGCAAATTTTGGTAAATTTATCGTTTTCTGAGAGAATTTTTTGTTTACTCTCATTTTACCAGACTTTACCCGGATTTACGTCGAACAAACCTAATAATGTAAAGTATAAATACTATCAGCTAATAGAGTATTGAAGTGGATTTATAAACATAGCAAATAAGTATTTGAAAGTTGGTCACAGTATTACTCGTATATATAGTACAAGAATTGATTATTTTAAGTAAAAGCTTTTTTTAATGCATATTTAAATCAAAAATATTTTTTGGTGTAAATAATTTACTAGATTATTCGGGATATGCTCCCAACTACATTTTTCAATGTAATTTATTTGGTTGTTGGGTTTAAGTTTATATGCATTTCACTGGTGCTTATGCCAGATCATCAGTAAACCTTTTACCCAAATTCTTGAAAAAGTTTAAAATGTTATAAGTTATATTTTCAAATTCTCATTAACAAAATGAAAATTCAAAAATAAAATAAAAACCATAAAAAACTTTTTCAAAAACCCAACCAACAATTTTTCAATATTAAATTATTTTATTTTTCTAATCCCTTTTTTTGGTTTATATTGTTTATACTAAATATTTTACAAATTTTTAATTCAATTGCTTCGAATACGCGATATTTCAATGAATTATAGCGACAATAAAAGGTGTAATAATATCTCTTCCCAACAGTTGTCAAGAGAGCAAATTAGTGACTCTTCTCTTCGCATTTTCTAATTCAACTCTTTCAGATATTGGTTTCAAGATAAATTGCTGCACAGAAAAATCAATATTGGTTGTGAGTACTAGAATTGTTGGCAATCTTATAGTTGAGTAGTTGTGATAATGGAATTTTATGGTTATATCTACAGAAATTAAAGATCCTTCAATATAATTGCTTAACAAACAAAAAAAAAAACCCAATTGAGAGAACTAAACTACTCAAATGGCAATGATTTGAATGTCTGCACAGAGAAAACAGTGTCGGTTGTGAGTACCGCAATTGTTGTTGTTGTTGCCAATCGCATACTTTAGTTATGATAATAGAATTTTACGGTTATATCTACAGAATTTCGTTTCGGAATATAAATACAGTCAGCACTAATAAATTATGATTCTTACAATAAAAATTTGATAATCACAAATATAAAGTTCGATTGCAGGAATTGAACCATTCGATTGGCAATGAATGTGATTTCCTGTTTTCTGGGTGTGTGTTTTGGGTGTATATACTCATGCGGTCAATAAAGTGAAAAACACAATTATAAAAAACTCATACCCTTTGATTTTATATTACCAGAACTTATTTTTATTTATTTTCAAAGCAACATTCAACCCAGCACAGTTTCAAAGCAAATTCATTTTAGTTTCATCGCTTCAGAGTATAATAGCCATTTGCAAATATTGTTCATGAACAAATATTTTAAATAGTAAAATTTTATTCTTCGCAATTACTTTAAACTTTATCAAGAAAGAATTTCACTATTTTTAAGCTTTTTCTTATAAAAAATATAACCAAAGAAATACACAATACAAGCGTGATTAGCGATAAAACTAAAAATAAAATATAATTTGTCATCGCTGGCATTTAAACTCAATTGAGTTGTTCTCTCGCCTTTCATCCTACTTTTTGCGTGTATGCGTCAGAGTATTCTACGCTTTGTGTTCTATAACTTGAAACGTTCAACTACATTAATTATACTTTGAGAGAGGCGCACAACGCGAAAAAGCGTAGAATGCGTAGTGCGGCCTTTTAGCTTAAGAGGAGTCTTGTTTCGAAAGCATTGCTCTGTATCTATATGGATTTCTTTTCACAGCATCAGCCCTATCTATTGTGTTTCGAAGCTTAAGGACATTAAGAACACTTATTTAGATCGTTTAACCGAATCTGATATAAATTAATGGGGCTTATTATATGTATGTATGTACATATGTTCCCGAAACTTTTGAACAAGGGTCTGCCTTTGCTGTTTTCAAACCATCTTTTATTAAAATTGATATTGGATTATCATTGTATTATAATTAAGTTCGACCTTTACGTTTGCAAGATGCGTAATTATTTTATAAAATACCTTTTTTAATGGCCACAAAAATATTCTGTATTTTAAATTAATTTCGTATGTTAATATAAAAGAGTTTTGTCAAACAAAGGCACTTAAAGCTTGTAAAAAATTACATTATAATATAAAAACTAAAAATGTGAAATTGTAACAGTTATATCAGAGAATCTATCTTAATGGCCATATGTGAAAATCAAATCATAACGAATCATAACGTATATGTGTATACTTTGTGTCAAATAACGTAAGTATATAAATTTAGAGCAATAAGTTTCACGCAAACTCAAATCTGTTTACAAAAAAGTGGGATTGTCAGTCTGCAATCAGTTTTAGCTGCTACATAAATTCTGTTTAAACGTATATATCATAAAAGAATAATTATGTTCAAATATTGGAATATTAATGAAATCTATTATAAATATAATTATAATTGTATAAATATTTTTAGTATTTGTGTTTTCAAACAAAGTAGAATGTTAAACAAAAGAAGACAATAAAATGAAGAAATGGTAAAACATTGCAAAAGCATCAATTACAATAGAAGACATACAAAAAACGTAAAAAATATTTTTGTTGTATGGGTCTACTATACACATATTCAAACATATTCTAATTGATTTAATGTCCTTTATCATCTTTGATCTAATTCGACTGTATTTAATTCCAATTTCAGTTTTGTTCTATTTTCTTATATTTTGATCGTAAAGCAAGACACACATTTTTTGAAGTACATTGTATTTTATAATGAGAGAGTAAGATACACACATTATTTTTATATCTTTAATATTTATGTAGACATATAATTTATTTATTTTTTTATAAAAATTTCTTTTAAGGTCATTTTAAGTGTTAATTTTAAATAATGAACTTAGTTAATGTTTCAATATTGTTTTGCAAGTAATAAAATTTCTAACGCATTGCCAAATATTTTCTACTTTATTTATATTTCATTTGCTTTTTTGTGTGTGTTAACAATATTTGAAAAACTACTTATTTAATTTTAAATTTTTTTTTTTATTAAATCTGGTAATACACAAAAAGCTTTCAGACATTTCGTTACAACCGTTATAAGTGTGGGCTTAAAAAAAGCTTTTTTTTTATTGAACCCAATACTTTAACCACACCGGAAATTAAAGTTGAAAAACAAATTTCTGTGTTGGCTAACCATTTTTGAGCGTTTTTACATAAACTGTGTGTTTTTCATAATATATGTCTTATAATATAATCTTAGCTGTAAAGATATACACATCTGCGGCAACTTATAGTTAGCGTGTCGATAAAAGCAAAGATTTATTAAATCTTGTATAATATTTTATAAATATATACAATAAACTGCTGCTTAGGGTTTAGATTCACTAACATACGTTATCGTACTTATATTTATGCTTTGCGCTTGCATAAATTAATTTATAAGTTATAAAATATGTTGTCGTCTTTCTTAGTAACAAATAAAACAGGCAACGTTATTTTCTTAAAAGGTATATTACAAAGTGCAATTTCGATGGCTTAGAAATGATAATTTTTTTGAACAATCTTACCACATTATTTTGTTACATAAATATATTTATTTTTAATACAATCTATATAATTTTAAAACATACGACTTTTTTGATGAACTGAACTATTAAATGTAATAGTAAAACGCTGTCATTAGTACTCACATATTTTAGTAAAAACATTTACATAATATACGGCCTACGTAGAAGTTACTTATTATACGCAATAAATACACTTGGTAACATTTAAGTTTAGTGGAATCAGCTCAACTTTATCTAGTTCTGATGTGTATTTAATACCAGATTTTATAATCTAAAAAAAGGTTAAATATTTGGGTTTCTGTTAGAGGAAAACTTTGCAGAACAGTTTATAATATTTTGTGTGTATTTTTCTGGACAAAATCTATACCCTGCCAGCAGATGGAAGTATACATTTGACTAGTAGTGACTTAAAAGTCTCTACTACTCGACTCTACTGGTGATAGTGAAAAAAAATTGCAAGGAAAAATCATTAATTTTGATCTTATTTTTAATAAACTTGCTTTTGAATAATTTGAAATTTTACAAAAACAAACTACACCACACTATGATATATAAAGCAGCTAATAAATTGCATTAAACTTGTTAAATTGATCGAAAATTGCACAAAAATTGTTTTTCCAAAAAAATCATCTTTTCGAATAAAGCTCATTTTCATCTTGCTTGGTACGTTAATAAGAAAAATTGCCTTGTTCAGGGCTCACAAAACCCACATGTGGTATTACGGAAGCCAATGAACCCGTCACGAGTGACTGTTTGGAGCGGAGGCATCACTGGCGCATATTTCTTTGAAAATGAGGACAGCGCAACCATTACTTTCAATGCTGACACCGTTTGCATCATGAAAACCGATTTCTTTATGCCATCCTTTATAGTAGGGATGTGAACAATGTTTGGTTTCAAAAGGATGATAACTTGCACACATCTCACGCCACAAATGATTTAATGCGCCATTTGCCCTCCAAGAAGCTGCGATTTAACACCCTTGGACTATTTTCTGTGGAGTGCCGTTAAAGAAAAGCATTGATCATTTGAAGGCCAATATTCATGATGCCATTGCCGAGATACATCCCCATATACCATAGCTTTTAAGTAATAATTCCTAATCCTAATAATTAGTAATAAGATTATTTTTTTAAAGTTGAACAAATTATTATATTACGATTATTTTCAGATTCGCACGACTACTAATTGATTACGATTATAGATTATCCAAAAATAATCAAGATTAATAAAAATTACGAGAAAGTAATTACAAATAATAACAAGTAAGAGCACTATATTCGGCTGTGCCGAATCTTTTATACCCACCACCAATTTTGTGTACACTTAAAGCACAATATTTATTATTTTGTTAATCGCTATGGAATAATCTCTTTATAATAAAATATGTATCACTTTCTTTGTAGAGGGTGGTTAAATTTTAGGGGCCTATGTTGGAGGTGAACTACACCTAGTCTTTAAATTTGTTTTCTGCATTTCACTTGACATTTCTCAATCTCAAACTTACTCAATTTGATCCGTGGAAAGATACGCAAATGAGCAACACTTTAAAGTTATTCAAATTCATCCACAATCGGGAGAATTGTAACAAATATTTAAATTTCTGCAAAACAGGTCTGTATAAAATGTTAGAAAATCTGTGAATGCCTTCTTAGTGCGTTGAAAGGGAACCACTGCTGGTTTTTTGCGATAGTATGGCAAAAGAGCAGTCAACCTCGACTCATCATCATGCCCAACAATTGAGCATCAACATTGTCATTGAAAATTTGGACCATCAGATAGAGGAGTGGTGCCAAGGATGGGGAGGGGGGGCCATTTGGCCGATATTTTGTTAAATACATAATTGAACCATACAAATATTATAATTACAAAAAGAAATAATAATAATTTCCTTAATAATTTCTGTTTTATTTAAATTCAACATCGGTCCTTAAAATTTAACCACCCTTTATAACTTCGATATGCTACTAAAATGCTTTTGTAAATGTAGTCTTTTAGTAAAAGTGGGCGTTAAAGTAGGAGTGTCAATAAAGTTTTTGCCAATATATACAACTTAGATATTTCAATATAGTCCTTTATTTTCCCAAAAACTTTGTCAATAGAGAAATTACATGAATTTAAGATAAACCGTTATATGGGAGGTAGGCGGTAAAGTGGGCATGGCACCTAAATTTTTCGGCACAAAAATATCATTGGTTAGAAGGATATACGTAGCAAATTTTATCATCATACCTCTACTTTTGGCGGTTTTATGAGCTTTTAAATTTCATTAACGGTAGATAACGTGAAAAGTGGGCGTTATGGTAGGCGTGTCAAAAATATTTTTGCGAATGAGTGCAGCTTAGATGTTTCAACATAGTCCTTTAATATTCCAAAATCTTTATTAATAGAGAAATTATAAGTATTTTGGGTAAAACGTTATATGGAAGGTGGGCGTAAAAGTGGGCGTGGCACCTTAATTTTCTGGCACAGTCATGACATTGCCTAGGGGGATACACGTAGCAAATTTGATTATCATACCTCTAATTTTGGCGGTTTTATGAGCTTTTAAATTTTATTAACGGTAGATAACGTGAAAAGTGGGCGTTATAGTGGGCGTGTCAAAGTTGTTTTTGCGAATGAGTACAACTTAGGTGTTTCGATATAGCCTTTTATTATTTCAAAATCTTTATTATTAGAGAAATTATATGAATTTTAGGTAAAACGTTATATGGAAGGTGGGCGTAAAAGTGGGCGTGGCACCTTAATTTTCTAGCACAGTCATGATATTGCCTAGGGGGATACATGTAGCAAATTTGATTATCATACCTCTAATTTTGGCGGTTTTATGAGCTTTTAAATTTTATTAACGGTAGATAACGTGAAAAGTGGGCGTTATAGTGGGCGTGTCAAAGTTGTTTTTGCGAATGAGTACAACTTAGGTGTTTCGATATAGCCTTTTATTATTTCAAAATCTTTATTATTAGAGAAATTATATGAATTTTAGGTAAATCGTTATATGGAAGGTGGGCGTAAAAGTGGGCGTTGCACCTTAATTTTCTGGCACAGTCATGATATTGCCTAGGGGGATACACGTAGCAAATTTGATTATCATACCTCTAATTTTCGCGGTTTTATGAGCTTTTAAATTTTATTAACGGTAGATAACGTGAAAAGTGGGCGTTATAGTAGGCGTGTCAAAGTTGTTTTTGCGAATGAGTACAACTTAGGTGTTTCAATATAGCCTTTTATTATTCCAAAATCTTTATTATTAGATAAATTATATGAATTTTAGGTAAAACGTTATATGGAAGGTGGGCGTAAAAGTGGGCGTGGCACCTTAATTTTCCTGCACAGTCATGATATTGCCTAGGGGGATATACGTAGCAAATTTGATTATCATACCTCTAATTTTGGCGGTTTTATGAGCTTTTAAATTTTATTAACGGTAGATAACGTGAAAAGTGGGCGTTATAGTGGGCGCGTCAAAGTTGTTTTTTCGAATGAGTACAACTTAGTTGTTTGAATATAGCCTTTTATTATTCCAAAATCTTTATTAATAGAGAAATTATATGTATTTTGGGTAAAACGTTATATGGGAGGTGGGTGTAAAAGTGGGCGTGGCACCTTAATTTTCTGGCACAGTAATGATATTGCCTAGGGGGATATACGTAAATGTATGAAAATTTATACCGCACAGTGTATTTTTCGGTATATTTAAAAACAAAAACGTCATAAAAGCAACAAAATTGGATGTACGACTCTGAAATTTTGCACACTTTGCTTTTTGGCTAGAGGCTTTTTTGTAACGGAAAATCAATGAGCCACGCTTACTTTAACGCCCACCTCCCATATAACGTTTTCCTAAAATTTATATAATATCTCTATTAATAAAGATTTTGGAATAACAAAATGCTATATTGAAACACCTAAGTTGTACTCATTCGCAAAAATAACTTTAACGCGCCTACTATAACGCCCACTTTTTACCATATATACCGTTAATGAAATTTAAAAGCTCATAAAACCGCCAACATTAGAGGAATGATGATCAAATTTACTACGTGTATCCCACTGGGCAATGTCATTATTGTGCCAGAAAATTAAGTTGCCACGCCCACTTTAACGCCCACCTCTCATATAACGTTTTACCTAAAATTCATATAATTTCTCTAATAATAAAGATTTTGGAATAATAAAAGGCTATATTGAAACACCTAAGTTGTACTCATTCGCAAAAACAACTTTGACACGCCTACTATAACGCCCACTTTTCACGTTATCTACCGTTAATAAAATTTAAAAGCTCATAAAACTGCGAAAATTAGAGGTATGATAATCAAATTTGCTACGTGTATCCCCCTAGGCAATATCATGACTGTGCCAGAAAATTAAGGTGCCACGCCCACTTTTACGCCCACTTTTACGCCCACCTTCCATATAACGATTTACCTAAAATTCATATAATTTCTCTAATAATAAAGATTTTGAAATAATAAAAGGCTATATCGAAACACCTAAGTTGTACTCATTCGCAAAAACAACTTTGACACGCCCACTATAACGCCCACTTTTCACGTTATCTACCGTTAATAAAATTTAAAAGCTCATAAAACCGCCAAAATTAGAGGTATGATAATCAAATTTGCTACGTATATCCCCCTAGGCAATATCATGACTGTGCCAGAAAATTAAGGTGCCACGCCCACTTTTACGCCCACCTTCCATATAACGTTTTACCTAAAATTCATATAATTTATCTAATAATAAAGATTTTGGAGAACTATTTAATAATTTCCCCAATTTAGAAAATTTCGTTAATATGCAACAAAATCTATCTCCTAAACGCAAAAAAGCGCATTTAAGATCTGATTCATCACAAAACACGCGCAAAATAACTCCTGATTCTAACAACGCATCTGCTTCTGTAGTCGAAATTAGTTCACAACCCCGTAATAACTTTGTATCTGGATCCACATCAGTGTCTGTAGCTGATACACCTAACTCCTTGGAGCCTTTACCTGCCTCATCTGGAATTCCACCAATAGCCAATAACTCATCTATTGCTCCTGAACGAAATCTTAATTATGCTCAAATTTTGACTTCTTCGTCTACTATTTCTAACAATATTCAAGTTGCACCTAAGCCTTTAAAAGCTATACCCCCTAATAAAAATATTTTTTTATCACGCTTGGCTGCGGAAACTACTGCTGAGGATGTTGAATATTACATTCGATCAAAACTTCAGTCAAATTGTGAAATCTCTGTGTATAAATATACGTACTCCCAACCGAGAACAATAACATCGTTTAAAATTGCTGTACCTGAAGGTCTCTTTGAACATCTTGTTGATCCTAGCTTTTGGCCTGTAAGTACATTTGTGCGTGAATATGTTTACAAAGAAAGCCGCAGGACTGCTGCACGTCTCCCTAAACGTATCTCAACGACTCCAAAAAACTAAATTGTTCTACTGATATTTCAATAATATATCAAAACGTTCGTGGCTTAAATACAAAATTATCTGCCCTGTTTAATAATAGCTTCGCTTTTACCTACAGCATTATTGTGTTTACTGAAACATGGCTTATGGAAAATGTTTTAAGTACTGAAATACTCTGTAGTGATTATCAAATTTATAGACGTGATCGTGGTTGTGGTATCAGAGGTGGTGGAGTTCTAATTGCAGTTTCCAGTCAACTTTCTTCTGAGGCGTTTTTAGATGATTCGTCATTGAACATTGAATTTATTGGTGTTGTTATTAAGCTGAAACGTAAGAAAATTTTCATAACTTCTTCTTATATCCCTCCAAATTAATCTGAGATGGTTTACCGTGAACATGCTGGAGCTATTAAAAAATCGTAAAAGCTGCTAATGAAAACGATTCTGTTTTTGTTCTTGGAGATTTTAATATGCCATATTTATCATGGAATTTCTCATTTGATGATGGCTATTTCATTCCGACAACGTCAAGGATAAATACATATTATATTGAGTTCGTGAATTGGCTAATGGATCTTAATCTTTATCAGCTAAATGGTATTTTCAACGTTAATTTTAAACTATTAGATCTAATTTTTGTAAACGATTGCACTGATATAACTATTAACCGTTCGGATCCAATTTCTCAGCCGGAGGATTGTTACCATCCCACGATTGAAATCCAAACTTCTGTTTTATCAAGCTCTTCTACGTTAAAATCTGTTAATTTGAATGAAAAAAGTTTTTGCTTTAAAAAAACTAACTACCAAATGTTTATTGAACTTTTAAACAACACAGACTGGCCGAATTTTTTTGATTATACAAATTTTTTAAATAATAGTATCGATATCGACAACGTAATTAAAAAGTTTTATGATAAAATCTATTTATATATAAATCTAACTACTCCGAAAACTTTTGTTTTAAAAGAATCTGGCCCACCGTGGAACTCTAAGTATCTCTCTACCGTTAAAAATAAAAAGAACAAGCTTTATAGAATATACAAAAAGTCTGGATCTTCTATCGATTATGCCAAATATTCAGTGGTTCGTGCACAATATAATTCAATGAATCAGTCTTGCTACTTGAGCTATTTAAATAAAATGCGCCAAAATTTTAAAACTGATCCAAAGAGCTTCTACAAGTTTGTTAATTACAAAAGGAGGACAGTTGCATTTCCAACTGTTATGAAGTACCTTGATTCTGAATCCGATGATGACTTAATAATAAGTAATCTGTTTGCTGACTTTTTTTCTACCACTTATTCTGACGCTAAATTCGACGATTTAAAATCTTATCCACTAATGGAATTATCAAATCCAGCTATATCAATTCCATTTCTTGATGAATCAACGGTTTTCAGCAGTTTAAAAAATCTAAAATTTTCCTATAAATATGGCCCTGATGAAATTCCTAGTAGCCTTCTTATTAAATGTGCTGAGGCTTTCGTTTCTCCTCTTACAATACTTTTCAATATGTCGATAAAATCCGGTTATTTTCCTACTATGTGGAAGGACTCTTTTATAATTCCATTATTCAAGTCTGGCTGCAGAAATAACATCGCTAATTATAGAGGTATTGCTAACCTTAGTACAATACCTAAACTTTTTGAGAAAATTATAACTGACCATCTTTGCCATCATGTAACATCTATATTGTCTCCGTTACAACATGGTTTTCGTAAGGGTTGTTCGACTGTTACAAATCTGTTGCAGTTTACTACGCTTGTAAATCGTGGTTTTATTGAACGAAAGCAAACTGATGTTATTTACACCGACTTCAGCAAAGCCTTTGATAAAGTTAATCATAAACTTCTAATAAAAAAACTTGATGTAATGGGATTTACACAGAACTCCCTTAAGTGGATTTATTCGTATTTGACAAATAGAAAACAAAATGTTCGTTTTAAAAACATTATCTCTAAACCAATAGCCGTTGTTTCTGGTGTTCCTCAGGGAAGTCATCTTGGTCCATTGCTGTTTTCCTTGTTCATTAATGATTTACCAAATGCTATTAAATTCTCAAACGTTATTATGTATGCTGACGACGTAAAAATATTCCTAAGTTATAATAATTACGCCGATCATACCCTCTTACAAATGGATATAGATGCTTTTAATGTATGGTGTAAATTTAACTTAATGGAGCTGAACCCTGAAAAATGCAAATATATGTGTTTCTTTCGTAGATGTTATATTAAAGTTAATTATGTTTTAAATGGTTTTACGTTAAAAAGACTGGAATCCGTCTCCGATCTTGGAATCCTATTAGATGCTAAACTAAATTTTATTCAGCATATTTCTTTAACTGTTAATAAAGCACGTGCTGTCCTTGGATTCCTAAAACGTTGGGCGAAAGAGTTTACAGATCCATATGTAACAATACAATTGTATATTTCTCTTGTCAGGCCTATTCTTGAGTATGGTTCAATAATTTGGGATCCAACTTACAACGTTTATATTAATAGCATTGAATCTGTGCAAGAACAGTTCCTGCTATTTTGTCTTTGTGGCTTACAGTGGAATTCGTTAAGCCTGCCGCCTTATACTAGTAGACTTGCACTAGTGAAGCTGCCAACTTTAAAAAGTCGTAGAACAATGTTAAACGTTACGTTTGTTCTAAATTTAAATAAAGGATGTATATGCTCTGATTTCCTATTAGCGAATATCTTTTTTAATGTACCATGTCGTTCTACACGTAGTTTTTGTCCGCTATCAGTCAAAGTTTTCAGAACGAATTATGCCAACTTCGATCCGTTTTTGAGGATTTGTACCGAGTTCAATAAACTTTATCAACATATTGATTTTTCTTTAAATGTTAATATTGTAAAATGTAAAATTATTTTGTTTTTAAATAACTAATATTAAACATTTTGTATGTACTGCTTTTTAGTCTGTAAGGATCTAGAATCCATAGACTTAAATAAATAAATAAACCTTGAAATAAATAAACCTTGGAATAATAAGAGGCTATATTGAAACACCTTAGTTGTGCTCATTCGCAAAAACAACTTTGACACGCCTTCTATAACGCCCACTTTTCACGTTATCTACCGTTAATAAAATTTAAAAGCTCATAAAACCGCCAAAACTAGAGGTATGATGACCAAATTTGCTACGTATATCCCCCTAGGCAAGATAATTACTGTGCCAGAAAATTAAGGTGCCACGCCCACTTTTACGCCCACCTCCCATATAACGTTTTACCCAAAATACATATAATTTCTCTATTAATAAAGATTTTGGAATAATAAAGGACTATATTGAAACATCTAAGTTGTACTCATTCGCAAAAACAACTTTGACACGCCTACTATATCGCGCACTTTTCACGTTATCTACCATTAATGAAATTTAAAAGCTCATAAAACCAACAAAATTAGAGGTATGATGATCAAATTTGCTACATAAAGCCCCCTAGGCAATGTCATTACTTTGCCAAAAAATTAAGGTACCACGATAACTTTTACGCCCACCTCCCATATAACGTTTTACCCAAAATACATATAATTTCTCTATTAATAAAGATTTTGGAATATTAAAGGACTATGTTGAAACATCTAAGTTGCACTCATTCGCAAAAACATTTTTGACACGCCTACCATAACGCCCACTTTTCATGTTATCTACCGTTAATGAAATTTAAAAGCTCATAAAACCAACAAAATTAGAGGTTTGATGATGAAATTTGCTACATATATCCTTCTAATTTATGTAATTGTTGTGCCAAAAAGTGATACGCCTACTCTAACGCCTACCTCCCATATAACAGTTTATCTCAAATTCGTGTAATTTCTCTATTGACAAAGTTTTTGGGAAAATAAAGGACTATATTAAAATATCTAAGTTGTATTTATTAGCAGAAACTTTATTGACACGCCTACTTTAACGCCCACTTTTTATTGAAAGACTACATTTACAAAAGCATTCTAGTTGCATATCGAAGTTATAAAGGGTGGTTAAATTTTAAGGGCCGATGTTGAAATTAAATAAAACACATATTATTTAAGAAACTATTATCATTTCTTTTTATAATGATAATATTTGTATGGTTCAATTATGTGTTTAACATAATATCGGCCAAATAGTCCTACCCCAACTTGGCGTCACTCCTCTATGTGATGGTCCAAATTTTCAATGACAATGTTTATGCTCAATTGTTGGGCATGATGATGAGTCGAGGTTAACTGCTCTTTTGCCATACTATCGCAAAAAACAGTAATGGTTCCCATTCAACGAACTAAGGAGGCATTCACAGGTGTTCTCACATTTTATACAGACCTGTTTTGCAGAAATTTAAATATTTTTTACAATTCTACCGATTGTGGGCGAATTTGAACAATTATGTTGACCAAAAGAATCTCGAAGTGCACAAAATGCATTTTGATTTGAACGCCCATTTTGATAAAAAACCTGAATAACTTTAAAGCGTTGCTCATTTCTGTATCTTTCCACGGATCAAATTGAGTAAGTTATAGATTGAGAAATGTTAAATGAAATACAGAAAACAAATTTAAAAACTAGGTGTAGTTCACCTTCAACATGGGCCCTTAAAATTTAACCACCCTCTACAAAGAAAGTGATACATATTTTATTATAAAGAGATTATTCCATAATGATTAACAAAATAATAAATATTGTGCTTTAAATGTACACAAAATTGGTGGTGGGTATAAAAGATTCGGCACAGCCGAATATAGTGCTCTTACTTGTTTCTAGTCCAATTGGCCCAAAATCTAATATAATCTTGATATATCATTAACTGAATTTTCAAAAGGACGTAGTTTATAGTTTAGGAACTGTTAAAAATTAAAAAATCTCTTCTAGCCTACATTTTTTAGTTTTAAAGTACAGACATGAGTTATTTAATTTTTTTAACTGGTTTTTTTTGTCTTCTACCGCATATTTATTAGAAAAATATATATAACGATATATATATAAAGATCACATCAACACTAAAACAATAAAACTGTTAAAAAAATTTGTTCTATAATATATTCTACTTTAATATACTAATTTCTTTAAAAAAATCTAACGATGTTAATATGCAAGAAGTGCGTGGTATCCCTAATGTATCAAGTAAAATCGCTTGTTTTTTATCAGTATCATAAATTAAGGCAGAAATAATTTTGTTATTATGTCGCAGGGTTAAGCATCACTAACAGCCATTGATTAATTTTTAAAGAATTGTAGTTTAGTGATGCCTTTAACCCAAGACGTTAAGTAAATAGGTATAGGTTTGGGTATATATTTTTACGTCATTAACATATGGATTTCTTGTATCCAAAATGCTTTAGGTGTGTTTGCTATCGAAATTTCTAACAAAAAATCGAAACAAAAGTATGCACAGAAAAAAATTTATATATTTCGGATTCAATACAGAACAGTGTGAACAAAAATATTTGCTTGAATCAGAACCTTTTACTAAATTTGTAAATTCAACAAAGAAAGATTTAACAAGCAAGAGCACTATATTCGGCTGTGCCGAATCTTTTATACCCACCACCAATTCTGTGTACATTTAAAGCACAATATTTATTATATTGTTAATCACTATGGAATAATCTCTTTATAATAAAATATGTATCACCTTCTTTGTAGAGGGTGGTTAAATTTTAAGGACCCATGTTGAAGGTGAACTACACCTAGACTTTAAATTTGTTTTCTGCATTTCATTTGACATTTCTCAATCTATAACTTACTCAATTTGATCCGTGGAAAGATACAGAAATGAGCAACGCTTTAAAGTTATTCAGGTTTTTTATCAAAATGGGCGTTCAAATCAAAATGCATTTTGTGCACTTCAAAATTCTTTTCATCAACATAATCGTTCAAATTCGCCCACAATCGGTAAAAAATATTTAAATTTCTGCAAAACAGGTCTGTATAAAATGTTAGAAAATCTGTGAATGCACGCAAAGAAAAACCATGGTTACGACATGATCACGACGGTCAAATTATAGTTTCTATAACAATATTTAGTTGTCAAAAACAAGTAATAGTTATTTTTGTTTCATTTCATCATATATTTTGTCACGATAATCAAGCATTTGTTTGAATTGTATAATTTAATGATTACTTTTCGTAAAAATTTCAAAATGGTTATCATTTAAAAATAGTATGATTTAAAAAAAGTATGAAGACAAAAATAAAATTATATTCAAAAGCATTATAAATTAAACATAATCATTAAATAATAGGTGAGACAACAGTATGATTACAAATTAATCAAGCTATGATTTTTTATTAACAATAATTTGATTTCAGCTGTTCTTCTTCTTGCTGAATAAATTTTTATTATTTTATAAAGTTTCAGATGTCAAAAAAATGAACACAAATTTTGAAGAATTAAAGAAAATTAAAAAAAAATGAGAAAATGTAAAAAAATGTTGGTATAAAAATTGCAATTAAATTGGTAAGTACAATCAATATGTGTATGTTACAGCAAAAGACAATAATTTGCCGTAAAAAGAAAAGATTGTCGATTCCAATTGTAGTCATATACATGATTATTGAATGATACTTTAATTAAACATAATAATGATAACTGGTAATCATACAATTCAATCATACTATGTTGCTCTTCGATTATGGTTACCACAACCATATTTTTTCTTTGCGTGTGCCTTGTTAGTTCGTTGAATGGGAACTACTGCTGTTTTTTGCGATAGTGTGGCAAAAGAGCAGTAAACCTCGACTCATCATCATGCCCAACAATTGAGCATCAACATTGTCATTGAAAATTTGGACCATCAGATAGATGAGTGGCGCCAAGGATGGGGGGGCCATTTGGCCGATATTTTGTTAAATACATAATTGAACGATACAAATATTATCATTATAAAAAGAAACGATAATAATTTCTTCAATAATTTGTGTTTTATTTAAAACCAACATCGGCCCTTAAAATTTAATCACCCTTAATAACTTCGATATGATAGTAAAATGTTTTCGTAAATTTAGTAGTTAAGTAAAAGTGGGCGTTACAGTAGGAGTGTTAGTAAAGTTTCTGCTAATAAATACAACTTAGATATTTCAATATAGTCCTTTTTCCCAAAAACTTTGTCAATAGAGAAATCACATGAATTTAAGATAAACCGTTATATGGGAGGTAGGCGTTCAAGTGGGCGTGTCACCTTAGCTTTTTGGCACAACAATTACATTGATTAGGAGGATATATGTAAAAATTTCATCATCATACCTCTAATTTTGTCGCTTTTATGAGCTTTTAAATTTCATTAACGGTAGATAACGTGAAAAGTGGGCGTTATAGCGGGCGTGTCAAAGTTGTTTTTGCTATTGAGAACAACTCAGATATTTCAAAATAGCCCTTTATTATTTCAAAATCTTTAATTATAGAGAAATTATATGAATTTTAGGTAAAACGTTAAATGGGAGGTGGGCGTAAAAGTGGGCGTGGCACCTTAATTGTCTGGCACAGTAATGACATTGCTTAAAAGGACATACGTAGTAAATTTTATCATCATACTTCTAATTTTGGCGGTTTTATGAGCTTTTAAATTTCATTAACGGTAGGTGACGTGAAAAGTGGGCGTTATGGTAGGCGTGTCAAAGTTGTTTTTGCTAATGAGTACAACCTAGATGTTTCAATATAGTTCTTTATTATTTCAAATTCTATATTAATAGAGAAATTATATGAATTTTGGGTAAATCGTTATATGGGAGGTGGGCGTAAAAGTGGGCGTGGCACATTGATTTTCCGTGTCAAATAAGCGTCTCACCAAAAAGCAAAGTGTGCAAAATTTCAGAGTCGTACATCCAATTTTGTTGCTTTTATGACGTTTTTGTTTTTAAATATACCGAAAAATACACTGTGCGGTATAATTTTTCGTACATTTTGATCGATTACTCTTCACCTAATGCATATATTTAAATAATTTTTGGGGAAAAATATTGCTTTTACTCAGGAAATATATATTCGAAGTTTCATGAGTCTGCGTTAATGCGTTTGGACACAATTCCATTTTATTCGATGTTCGAAGGACTCTTGCTTTTCGAGCTATAACTCTCTTCCTGATATTCCGATTTAGCCCATTTTCAATACCACAAACCTTGTCGATAAGAAAGATTCTGGCAAAATTTGAGCCCCCTAGCTTTTTCGGTGCGACCTATATCGTGCTTTCAACAGACGGACAGACGGACGGACATAGCTAGATCGTCATAAAATCAAACCCTGATTCAGAATATATATACTTTATGGGGTCTAAAATGGATATTTCGATGTGTTACAAACGGAATGACAAAATGAATATACCCCCACCATTTTTTTTGGTGGCGGGTATAAAAAAATAATTTTATTTTTTTATGTAATTTCATGTTGTTTGTTTTATCCCATTATTTAATATAAAAAAATATCCAGAAAAAAAAATTTTTATAAAAATTTTTATTATTTTAGGCAAAATTTTAAAATATTTAAAAATGATTATTTTGCTATATCGTCTGTCTCAACATTTCCTCTATGTGAATTTTACCTTTTAAAACCTTAATTTTAGTGATCAACAACATATTGTTTAAACTTTAAAGGGAACAAATATCTTAGACAAACATGTCTGAATAGAATGATGTTCGTTTTTAAGTACTAAATAGTTTATTTGCTACGTTTTACAAATTAATTAAAAAAGAAATGTCAAAACGAAATTTTGCAAAATTAGTTTAATAAAGATATTATAGCCTGCACCTTTGGTGGAAAATGTATATATAGCTCTGTCATTTCGTTTGTAATTTGTACAATATTTATCTCCGACCACATAAGGTATATATATCCTGAAAGCTTATGAATTGATGAGTCGATTTAAATATATAAATTTAATAGCCGACATACACTGTGTAGACCTGGATGTGGTATCAATCTTTGGGAATGAATCCCTATTGAAATAAGCAAATGTCACTGTTTCTCTTCTGTTTTTTCCAAATTTCAAGGGTAATTTATAAACACTTTTATTGCCATTTATACATATGAGCCTTGAAGCCATAGGTTTTATAAACATTTTTTGCAGATATCGGTCACAAATTGGAAAAATCATAGACACTAATAATTTGGAAAAATATATTTGTTAATATATCAAATAACAAAAGCTACTATTTAATTTTTGGACACGCTCCCAGTAAAATCTTTTTGAAGTTATATAATGGGTTGTCATTATTTTATACATTACATAGTAATGAGGGGTCGTTACCAACATCATTATTTTAAAATACAGAGTATTGGCCTATGTGGCTTCATAAATACTTTTTATATATTTTTTTAAACCGTAAACTAGTTTTTAGCTTAAACTTAACTTTATAAATATTAGAATATGAACAATATTATAATTGACTTGAACAGAAAACAGAAAACGAAACAAAATGGCGAATAAATTTCTTTATTAACCCCATCATTACTTCATAAAAATTAAAAATCAAAGATGACGTCGAAAATAACAATAAAGAAAAATCGCGCAAAACATTAAATCTGAAATCTCTAATACGTTACGATGTGGTCATTATACTTATGTATGTTAATGTTCAAATTTTATTCAGGCTTAAGTAATTTTTTTTAATTTTCTTTTATTTTTATATTACAAAAAAAGTTAGACAATCAAAATTAATATTACAATAAACACAAGAGCATGGTGAAAAGGATTATTCATTGTTGTTGAACCAATATTCTGTTGACTACTGGTCAAAAAATAAACAGTTACCGAATTCAATTAACTAAAAAATTATATTGGCAACAATATACTTTTTCAGATTATTCTTTCATTATCACAATTTAATTTCTTTAAAAAAATAAATTCAAACCTGAATAAAATTAAGTTATTATGTATTGTAAATTATAGAAATTTTTTAATTCTAAATTAATTAACTAAAAGACCGACTCACCCTTTTTAAATATCTAAAGTTTTATTATTTAAAAGACTTATATACATATATGTATATCTTTTTTTTTTGCAATTTTGTTGTTTAGTCATACAAAGGGTTGCCATCCGTCCTCTTTTCCCCGGACACCGTCCTCTTTTTTAGGGCATCCGGGACAGTCCTACTTCTTTTTTAGCAAACGTCCGGGGTTGTCCGGCTTTTTGCACCTTCTCTGAAGTTTTTTTCTTACATTTAAACTTTAAATCACAGGTCACAAAATGTATAAAAAAAAAAATTTAAGTGCTCGTACAATTAGTTTTGAAAAAGTACAATTTTAAAATTTCTCTTTGTACAAAATTAGTTTTATTATCTTTATTTGTCGCTATTTATCAAAGTGGCCTATTTTAACTTGCCTTTTATTTTAAAAAAGTTCGGTAAAGGGGTCTGCTTGTCAGCTGTGTGTTTTTTATAAAGATTGTTTTTCAGATATAGAAGAAAGTCTTGAACAAAAAATATAGTAAGGGTATATAATTTTGATATTTATTGCCTAGAGTTTTACGAATATTTCAAGAGATGCGATGGTAATATATTTGCTTAAATAATAAAATATATGTAAAATTTTTAAAAGTGTACATTCCCGATAATAAATGGGCTCCACGAAAAGCCCCCCAATGAAATAACGCCCAAACGAGAAATGAAATATTCTCCAAATTTTTTTCATACATTTTTGGGGGTTATTTCATATGAAATAACTCCCAATTTTTTTGGGCCGTCTTTCATTTTTTTTGGAAATTATTTCATTTCTCATTTGGGGTTTTCAAATTATGAAATAATCTCCAATGAAATAACACCCCACAAATTTTTAAAATTCGGGGCTTGTTTCATAGCGTTTATAATTTGGGTGTTATTTCATTTTGTATTCGGGGGTTATTTCATTTTTAAAGCTTTTGGTTTTGGAGGTGTTTGTAAATAAATTATATAAAAATAGGCCTTTTACAAGAAAACTTTTAGCCTGTGAATATATTTATTACAATATCTTTTCAAGTACATAAATGATAACGTTCGGGATTTGGATGGTGCGACCTTCGTGACAGACTACGAAATTAGTCTACGGACGGCAATAATTATTGTTTTCCCTAAATCAAAAGTAATCGGTTGTTAGTTTCACTTTTGCCAAGCAGTGAGGAGGTCCATAATAATAAAGTGTAACCAACTGGCAGCATTTGTACATACAACGTATATTTCTCCATCTTGATTTCATGAGCAACCATTTTGTTTTAACTTATCATTTCTTACGTATAATGTATTAAGTTTATTATTTATGTATGTACATGAAAATAATTTTTGGTAATTGGGTTTCAAAAATAAATATATTGAAAATATTATGCAAGTCTTTGTCCATACTTCCTTACATCTCCATTACAGAAAATTACTGCCTTCTTTACAATATCGTAACTATAATAACGTCTCCCATGAGTTGGATTTTCAAGCCATTCATAAAGTTTTAGGATAGCTCGTTGGTGGCTGATCTGAAATTGCTTCCATCGTATAAGGGAAATTTACTGCACTGGACTTAGTCCATCTACAAAACCAAAAGTAGTCACTATTAAACGAGCTTTGTATGTTATTTCACCAAAAAAAATTGATTATGAATGCTGGCACACTTTCGAAGTTGCATATATTCTTATTATGAAGAAGATGCCTGCGGCCTCCACAAGATTTATATCAATAAATTTGCGATTTTGCTGTTGGTCCATATTGACTTCATGAAATCCTTAATGAATCTGGCTCTTTTATAAATTTTGGGCATAATTTCATTTTTGTTGCTGATGGGGTTTATTTCATTGGGGATTATTTCATTTTCATCATTGGGATTTATTTCATATGAAATAACTCCCAAATATTGGGGGTTTTTTGTTTTCGCTTTGGGGTTTATTTCATTTATTTTTCGATGTTATTTCATTCACTGTTTTTGGGTGTTATTTCCAATTTTTTGGGGTTTACTTCATTGGGGATTGTTTCCTGGGCGTTACTTCATTGGGGGGCTTTTCGTGGAGCCAATAAATGCAATGAATTTTTGTTGCTTTTTTTTGTTTTTTTTTGTTTTTATTTTCAACCATTAAATTAGAATGATATGTTAACTTTGTATTTTTGTAAATAAAGTTTTTTCGTAAAAACAAATTTTGTTTTTGTATTTTAAATGTTTTTTAAATGTGTCCTTTTTTTTGGGCAAATGTCCTATATTTTTTATGCTGTCGTCCCCTTTTTTTTTAAATAGAAATGGCAACCCTAGTCATACATGTACTAAACTGTATGAAAAATTTTGTAATTTGCAGGCATGTGTGCCTGTGGATAATAATGCTTGGAAGCTCTCCTCAAGAAAGACAAAAATATTATCCCATTTAACAGCTGCCATGAATTTCCTTTTATTTTTCCAGTAATACTTTAAATAAAAGTTATATATATTTTTTTGTCCGCATTATATTCGCTGTATAAGAGTAATTTAATAATAACTTAATTCAGTGGTGCGATTCACTAACTCTTAACGATCCGACAATCGTTAAATTTGTCGACACTTGTTATTGTTTGCACTATCGATTTTGCGATGCATTAAATACTTTTTAACGATACTCGACAACTGTTAAATTGAAGTGGCATCCTTGTCATAAAAAGTGTCTAAATAAATTCACCATCAATATTCCTCACTCAGTTAGTGGCGCCATAGCCGCGACTTAAAGTCGGGTACAAAATTAAACTTTTTGTCGATAAAATAAACAGCAGATAACAATAACAACTGTCGTTAAAATATGTTACTGAATACCGAAATCGATATAATTGTTGTTAACTTTTTTTAACGATACGATTATCGTTAAAATAAGTTAGTGAATCGCACTACTGGTCTCTCAGCGAATTAATAGAAAACATGGAATAAATTTATACTATGACTTGTACTAGTATGGTCAGTTATGCCAAATAATCTTCCCTAGGGGGTTAATGTACACAAGAACAGGATGACAATACAAATAAACGTTATCAAATATTTTGTTGAAAGTTTTTCACAATATTCTATGATTTTTAAATAATTTTTCGACATTTTTACAGAATTGGCATTATCAGCCAAAACGACTCATATTTATCACTAACGTAACTTTGGTGTTAAAAAATTTTAGTCATAAACAGTTTTAACATAAATTTTCTAATTATAAAATAAGGTTCTGTTCTGTTTTTATAAATGATATCTATTAACTAAACAAAAATTGTTTTTGGTGGAATGTAATTTAGGCTTAACAATATAATTTGATTTCTATATGAAAAACGTCAAAAATGTCTTAATTATTTAAACTGTTTTTATTAAATCATATTTGCGTGTTTGAAATTTAATAATAAATCAAACAAAGAAACGAAGTAAAGAAGAAGTGTCAATTTTGCCTTGAGTGTTTTCTTTTGATTTGGTCACGCAATTATGACACTTCTTCACCAAAGGGCTACTGAATTTTTTTAATTTTCAATAAACTTAACAAGCTGTGCATATCTGCGTGTATGAGCATCGATTTAATGATAGAAGTATTTTTGAAGCCTTCAGTGATATTATCTCTAATCAACTGATATTGAAAACTTATTGCAAAATTTTGAATTTTAATAATATATTTATTATGCTGTTTCCAAAATCATGCCGTGACTGGTACTGCAAAAAGGTAAAAATTTTTTAATTTTAGGGAAGAGATTAAAATTTAATAGATTTAAAACTTGTGTGATGATGGAAATAATTTCTTTAAATATTTTTTGTTGAATATTGTGTTGGATATGTGTTTTTTTAATTGAGGTCTGAAATTATTTTAGAAAAAGTAAAATTAGTTTTTGTCTTCATAATAAGTACTTATGTAAATTATATTGTGTGATCGGGAGAAGGGTGAAATATTGGTCTTTCTAAAAGACCTCGGATCTACAGAATGGAATATAAATGTACATATATATTTAGGTCACAATTTTTTTTACATGTCGACATGTCTAATTTATATATTATTAAACAACATTTTAGGTTTCCTTCAGAGTAATAAACTGTACAATTGATTTGAATTTTTTTTATTAGAGTTTTGTTATGTTTACAAATGTATTATGAATATGAGGTTAAAATAATTTTTGTTACACACTATAAATTACATTTCATTAATGATGGCTATTGTTTTGACGATAAACGTTTAAAACTGGGATAAAATTGATTTTTGATACAATGAATATTTGGCGATCAGGAAACTAAACTTGAATTTTTTTGCCTTTTGCATTTCTTGTGACGATATGGTAATGTTTCCAGTTTTGTTTCCGGCTACAAACATATTGTTGTTTAAAATAAAATGATTTTATTGAGAAATAAGTGAGGAAAGATTAAAAAAAATTGTGAAAAAATGAAATTGATGCCGTCAATGTATTTGTATTTATTACTTATTGAAGGTAATAATTATATTTACATGCGTACATATCTAAGACTATAAAAATTATATATAAAACCAAATGTGTGACCTGCAATAAGAGAACTTTGCATTGGTTTTTAACACCATCGATTAAATGGGTGTATGGGCATAGGATCCATGTTGCGTCAGATTGTGATAGATGTTTATTTGATTATGTCTGTTTGGATATGTACCCTTCTGTATTTAATTTTTGCTACCATATTAGATACGAACTCTCGGCCTTTAAGAAAACATATCAACAATTAGAAATGCCATGTATTGTAGTCCAAACATTTGATTTTATTAGTGTAATTACATTTTAGAAATCCTATTTCAGTATTATTTTTTGTTCACAGATATTAAGTATTTTGAACTGATATGTGTTATGATACGAGATGTGTGTGTAATAGAGATGTATTTGGGATTAAAAAAGCGGTTTTAACTTCCCTATAAGGGTTATTGAATGGTAAGATAAATGCATTTTAATATTTTTATTATAATAGTTGCAATTAGATTTGCCTGGATATTTTAGTTGACGATAATAGTAGTCATATTTACAATTATAGATGACAATAAACACACACACATGCATTATTTTTTGTATCAACAACCAAAAGTAGTATAGTCTTAACAAAAAAGCTATACAAAAAAACTCTATTGAAAATAAATTATCTGAATTATTTTAATATTAATTCAAAAACTGTTAATATAAATTCCAGAACAGCACTGCTAACAACATATCTTCTTACTTGTCGGTTACAATATGTGTAACGTAAACATCAAGTTCTTTATTTTGACTTTTAAAAATTATTGCCAACTGCTGAGAAATATGTTTAAATCAAAACTTAGGAAAATAAAACAAACATTTCATATAAAAGAATGAAATATAAGTATAATATTTTCTCTGTTCTGAATTATCTTTGGTTAATTATTGCAAAGTTTGTTTATCATCTCTTAATTTTTGATTTGTTACTTTTTCTTCGTGTGATGGTAATGATGATGATGAGATGATCATAATGGAGATTTTGGAGTAAAAACATTATCTTGTGTTGCGGTATATAAATAGTTGTTAACATGCTACAGAAGCCAGTACAATATCAAAAGCTTAACAAGCAAAACCTCAATAACAAACAAATCTTAATTCAACCACTTTATTTTAAGTTTAGAAATGCGTGGATTCATTGTAAAGATTATACATTTTTAAATAAAAAAATTTTATAACTTAATATTTTTTTCTCTGATATTGCAAGGTTTTGTGTTTATGTGCTGTGTCCTTGGCTGCTCCTCAGGGCTATACCTACAATCAAGGCGGTGTGCAACAATCAACTGCAGTGCAAAAATCTCTTTCTGGTGGGATAAGTGGCAGTTTAACCGGTGTTGCTACTTCTTCTACAGATAGTTCGTTTGTCCAAGGTGGGCAAACTGTACAACAATCCAGCTTTGGTGGATATCAGAAACAACAGCAACAACAGCAGCAGCAACAACAACAAGCCATTATTTCAAAACGTTTCTTTATTCATTCGGCCCCTGAAGATGTCGATGAAGACTACAAAGAAAAACTGATAACTGTTGGTGTACCCAAAAAGAACTACAATATTGTTTTCATTAAATCACCATCCAAATCAATCAAGAAGACTGCCATCAAAATAAGCCCTGCTCCCGTTGAGGAGAAAACTGTTATTTATGTGCTCACAAAGAAAACGGATATTTCCGATATTCAAGCCGAAGTTCTTGACAGTCCCACAACGACCGGCAAACCTGAAGTATTTTTCATTAAATACAAGACCAACGAAGAAGCTAATCATGCCCAAGAACAAATACAAGCCCAATACGATGCTCTGGGTGGCACTAGCCAAGTTTCCGATGAAGGCGTTGCTGCCGTCACTTCAGTAATTGGTTCACTAGGTGGTGTTAGTGCTGCTTCTAGCACAAGCGTTAGTTCAGGTACTCAAGTAGTTAGCTCAACCAATTTCGGTGCCGTTCAAACCGGCTCTAGCACTTTAAACACCATTCAAAGTGGTGCAACGAACAACAATGCCTATTTGCCACCAAAATTCTACTAAATATGTTATATAGTCATCTGAATTGTGGTACTCTTTTTAGTTTTTTAATTTGTTAACTGAAAAATTGTTATTGTTGTTAAATATTATTTTTTTTTTGATTCTAGTTAGCTATCTACTGTAAAGTCTAATAATAAAAAAAACGTACACGAATTTAAGTTTTTTTAAACACTTTTTGGCAAAACAATACAACTGGATTAACGACTTATTGATCTTGACCTATTTATCGTTATTATGATGATCGTTTTAATCATCTCTTTTGCAGATTTTTCAATGTTATGAGAGTTTTTTGTATTTTTTAATGTACTTTTTTGCCTTATATAACTTTTTTCATTAATTTATTTATTCATCAATCATGCTTTTTAATAATTTATTTGGAGTTTTTTTATTTTTGTGTGTGTTTTAATAATTAAATTTAACGTTACTGGTGCCTTATATTATTTTCTTGTTTGTTTGTTTGTTTTTAATAGTTTTTCTAATTTAAAACTGTAATTAATAAGATGGATGAGAGAGTTTGATGCAGCATACCATAATATTTAGTGTGAAATAATATTTACAAAATTATTTTTATTGTCAAACCAATATAACATGCACCTTTATAACATCACCTAGGGGATTGGGGTAATAGTAGAACTTGGGGGGTTTTTAATATTGTGAATTACACAAGGCAGCAAAATTTTAACAATTTTAAAGGCTTCAAAAACCACTAAGCAATTTTGATGTATTGTGGTTCAAGTAGTACAAATATCGTCCAAATTTTGAATTTTATGAAGAGGTTTTTTTTTAAGTTTTAATTAAAATTCAAGATTTTTTCCGACGCTTCTCCACATAATCAATGATAATTATTATTAAAATAAACTTTGAAAAATTTAGATTTACATAAACTTTAATCCGTTTACATATTGCGTTTTAATCGTAGTTTCGGCGTTAAAATAAACAAGTAAGAGCACTATATTCGGCTGTGCTGAATCTTTTATACCCACCACCAATTTGATGTACTTTTATACCACACAACTTATTATTTTGTTATTAACAGTAATCGCTATGGAATAATATTTTTTTATACTAAAATATGTATCAGTTTCTTTATATAACATCGATATGCTAGTAAAATGTTTTCATAAATTTAGTCTTTTAATGAAAGTGGACGTTAAAGTAGACATGTCAATAAAGTTTCTGCTACTAAACACAATTTATATATTTCAAAATAAACCTTTATTCTTCCAAAATCTTTTTCATAGAGAAATTATATGAATTTGAGATAAAGCGTTATATGGTAGGAGGGCGTAAAAGTGGGCGTGTAACATTTATTTTCCGTTAGTATAAGCCTCTGACCAAAAACAAACGTTTGAAAAATTTGAGAATCTTACACCTAATTTTGTCAGAAATATATTTTTTTAACTTAGGAAATATACTTTCGAAATTTCATCGCTCTACGTCAATGCGATTAGAAACAAATGCATTTTATTCGATGTTGGAAGGACATTGTTTTTTAACCTACTGTTGCATTACGATCTATAACTCTCCTCCTAAAATTTCGATGTAGCCCGAACAAACCTTGCTTATAAGAAATATTATGGCAAATGGTCCCCTAACTTTTTCGGTTCTAGCTCTATCGGACAGATGGACAGACATACATAGCTAGGTCATCATAACATGAAACCAGGACTCATGGGGTCTTAAATGGATATTTCGATGTGTTACAAACGCAAGACAAAATGAATATAACCCCATGTATATAAACTCATCTATCTCAAAATATAAAAGTGAAACTCTGTGTGTGTGTGTGTGTAGCTATAGACTCCAAACTGTAAAACCGATCGGACCCAAACTTTGGAAAGTTGTTGTACACATTCCAGGGAGTGTTTGTGGGTGGCAAAAATGGGGCGGGCCACGCTCATAAAAAATAAGTTATCATTTTTAACTACTTTCACTTGACCGAATTTTCTGAAACTTTGCACACATATATTGAGCTCTCATGATTATACAATTTCGTGATTAGAAAAGTGGGCAGTGCCACGTTCATAAGAAATAAGTTATAATTTTTTGCTACTTGCACTAGATCGATTTTTCTGAAACTTTGCACACATATTGAGCTGTTATAACTATACAGTTTCATAATTAGAAAAGTGGGCAGTGCCACGACCATTAAAAAAATTTATAATCTTTAGCGTTTTACACTTGATATTCAATTAAAATTCTGAATGTATTTTTATTCATTAAGGGGCGTAGAAACGCGCGCCGGGCTTTTCTAGTGTATATAAAAAAAAATTTCTTAAATTTTTTTTAAATGATTATTATTAAAAAAAACGACTATCTCTTTATTTATCGTACGTTTTTTTTGGTGTAAAAATATTTAAAATAAATGTATTTAATATGAACAAGTTTGTATTTTACGTATTAATTTAAACCTTTTCTTCAACTAACAAAATTAACTAATTTATTTATGTTTCATTTTTTAGGTGGCTCTTTAAGTTTAAATATTAATTATGAAAAAGCTTGAAGGAAACACCTAAAAGTATACACCTACTTTATACAATTGTTAACTGTGTGTTATATGCTCTAGGATAATTAAAATATGTCAAGGCTCACATTATGAATTTTAGTTATTACTATCTTGTGCCCGCGACTTCGTCTTCGTAGTTATCGGGATAAAAGGTAGACTTAGTATTAACCTAGGTTGTTATTTATATTTATTACAAATTTAATTTAAATACACTCAGCCATTTTGCGTGATTGAGTTCAAGATTCGCTTAGAAAATATAAATAATACCACATTCATTTACATAGTTCCGTTCAGCCGTTTTTTCGTATTAGTAGGATAATAGTAGTAGGATAGTAGTAGTAGTCAAAACTTACAACAACAAAAATATTTACAACACAAACAACCCTTTTAGGCTATGTAATGATGAGTATGCCAACGACTTCGCCTGGTTATCCTGATAAAAAGTTGCCTATGTGTTAATTTAGATTGTTATCTATCTATGAGCCCAATTTTATTTTGTTCCGTTTAGCCGTTTTTGAGTGACCAAGAACAAATATTCAAACATACAAACATTCACATTTATTATACTATTTGTAGGATTAAGTATTTTAAATATTTTTTACAAGAATTTAGTAAAATAACCAACTGTGTTTTTTTTAATAGATATAAAAACAAAAGAAAGTGCAGTTTTCATACACTATGTCTATGAATTGATTACTCTAAAATTTGCAAATGTGTGAAAACTAAAAAAAATATTTTTCCAGAAATATTATAACAACAAAAATTAAAACAAGTAAGAGTGCTATATTCGGCCGTGCCGAATCTTATATGTCCTTCACAACGTGTAGTCATGCAATAACAATTGTTTGTCTCATATGATATACGTACAGACATACATATAAAAAACATACATATACGAAAACATCGCATAGTAAAATTATAAATTGAATTTACGAATGTATGATTATAAAAAAAATAAAAACAAATAAAAAAAAAACAATAAAAATATAAAAAAAATATATAAAATAAAAAATAAAAAATTTATAAATTTTTTTTTTTTGGCTCAGCTGGGATTCTATGCCACGTTCACTTTAACCAGTATACTACGTTTGTATGTATGTATAGATGTGTTGTATATTGTTGTTGTGAAAAGAAAGAGGAGATCGTGGTTTTTTTCTCATATCTCAGTTGTTTATGCACCGTTGTTTCTGATTTTCAATACCGATCTACCCCCGAATATATCTGATATTGTAATACCTCACCCGGGTTCAAGCAATGTAGGAGGACTTAAAAAAATTGATTTCAACATACACACGGACAGACTGACAGACTTAATCGACTCCCCTATTCATAAGCTTTCAGGAAATATATACTTTATGCGGTCGGAAATGAAAATTGTAGAAATTTCACACGGAATGACAAACCTATATATACCTTTTTCACTGTGTGAAGGGTATAAAAAACACTTTACAGATAATCCTTTTGAAGAAAATAAGTTAATATATATGTAACTTCTAAACTACTTATCTGAATTTCATGATTTTTAACTCAATTTACATAAAAACTTTAAAATATGCCTTAACACTGCATGCATGAGTTTTTTTATACTCGCCACCAAAAAAATGGTGGGGGTATATTCATTTTGTCATTCCGTTTGTAACACATCGAAATATCCATTTTAGACCCCATGAAGTATATATTATGAATTTGGATTTTCATTTTTTGACGATCTAGCTATGTCCGTCCGTCTGACTGTCTGTTGAAAGCACGATAGAGATCGCACTGAAAAAACTAGGCAGCTCAAATTTTGCCAGAATATTTCTTATAGACAAGGTTTGTTTGGTATTGAAAATGGGCTAAATCGGAATACTAGGAAGCGAGTTATAGCGCGTAATGCAAGGAAGGTCGAAAAAACAGCGTCCTTCGAACATTGAATAAAATGCAATTGTGCCCAAACGCATTAACGTAAAGTCATGAAACTTCGAATATATATTTCTCGAGTAAAAACAATATTTTTTCCTGAAAATCGCTTAAATCTATGCATTAGGGAAAGAGCTATAGATCAAAATGTACGAAAATTTATACCGCATAGTGTATATTTTAAATTAAAAACGTAGTAAAAATGACAAAACTATATGTACGATTCTGAAATTTTGCAAATATTGCTTTTTGGTTAAAGTCTTTGTTATAACGAACAAGTAAGAGCACTATATTCGGCTGTGCCGAATCTTTTATACCTACCACCAATTCTGTGTACATTTAAAGCACAATAATTATTATTTTGTTAATGGCTTGGAATAATCTCTTTATAATAAAATATACATCTCTTTCTTTGTAGAGGGTGGTTAAATTTTAAATTTAAAACAGAGGCCGAATTACGGCACTCGAACGTGATCGAAATTTGAAAACTCTTATTAGAATCTATATACCTAAAGCATACTCGATCGTTCGAGTAAAATTTCGATCGATATCGAATGCCGTAATTCGGCCCCAGGTCTGTATAAAATGTTAGAACATCTATGAATGCCTTCTAAATTCGTTAAATGAGAAGCATTGCTGTTTATCGCGATAGTGTGGCAAAAAAACAGTCAACTTCGACTCATCATCGTGCCAAACAATTGAGCATCAGCAATGTTATTTAAAATTTGGACTATCGGATCGAGGTGTGCCGTTGAGGTCGCGGGGCCATTTGGCCGATATTTTGTTCCATACATAATTGAACCATACAAATATTATCATTAAAAAAGAAATGATAATAATTTCCTAAATAATTTGTGTTTTATTCAAAATCAACATCGGCCCTTAAAATTTAACCACCCTTTATAACTTGGATATGCTGGTAAAATGTTTTCGTAAATTAAGTGTTTCAGTGAAAATGGGCGTTAAAGTAAGCGTGTCAATAAAATTTCTGCTAATAAATACAACTTAGATATTTCAATATAGTCCGTAATTCTTCCAAAATATTTATTCATTGAGAAATTATATGAATTTGAAATAAAGCATTATATAGGATGTGGGCGTAAGAGTGGGCGTGTCACCTAAATTTTCTGGCATAACAATAACATTGACTAGAAGGATTTCCGTAGCAAATTTTATCATCATACCTCTAATTTTGTCGGTTTTATAAATTTAAATTTCATTAACAGTAAATAACGTGGAAAGTGAGCGTTATAGTAGGTGTGTCGAAGTTATTTATGCTAATAAATACAACTTAGATATTTCAATAAAGTCCTTTATTATTCGATTTATAGAGAAATTATAAGAATTTGAGAGAAAACGTTGTATGGGAGGTTGGCGTGTCACATTTATTTTCCGTCAGAAGAAAGCCTTTGACCAAAAAGCAATTCCTGCAAAATTTCAGAATCGTAGATCTAAATTTGTCACTCTTATTAGGTTTAAAATTTTTAACATATTGGAAAATACAGTGCGCGGTATAAATTTTCGTACATTTTGATCTCTAACTCTCTTCCTAATACATGCATTTAGGCAATTTTTCTTTCTTCCTTATACTCCGATTTAGCCAATTTTCTATTCCAAACAAACCTTGTGTATAAGACATATTCTGGCAAAATTTGAGCCCACTAGCTTTTTCGATGGGACCTCTATCGCGCTTTTAACAGACGGACAGACGGACGGACATAGCTAGATCGTCGTCAAATAAAACCCCGATTAAGAATATACATACCATTTTTTTGGTGGCGGATATAAAAACTCAAATACTTCAAAAAAACACATTACAAAAAAATTTGTTTAGCTCTTTTACTAAAATTTTGCAAAAAATATTTGACCTTGTGTCACAAAAATTGGTCTGCTGATCACGGTCGGATCGCAACGGGTATAAAATGGGGTATAGAGGTATAGAGGAGAGTTTTATCTACTAAATGGTGCTAATTTCTTTTTGTTATCTTATGTTCTCTAGAAGTTATGGTGTATTAAAAAAAGGAATTTAGGAAAATTTAGACCTAAAGATAAAAAAAAAATTATTTCTAAACATTATAAACAATTTATTTTCATGTATTAATGGCTAACAAATTTTAAAATTATACAAAACTTATTTCGTTTGAAAATCTTCTAAAAGTAAAATGTTATAGAACTTTAAAAATCAAAATCTTACTAATAAATTTCCTGTTTTAGCAAAATGCTGAGCATGTCTATTTTGAATCACCCTGTGGCCCTTAAAATTTAACCACCCTTTACAAAAGAATAGATAGATAAAAAGAAAATTTGTTAAAATATGTATTTTAAATATTCAAATACTTCTTTTAAATCTACTGATGCACATTTTTTTTTAATATTTTTAAATCTTAAACCTCATAAGACTGTGTGTACAACTATATGTAAAGTTGGGCACAAATCATTACTCTAGTTAATTTTTGTCAACAAACTTCGGTCATTTTCGTTTTCACGAACCCCTATAAAATTCCTTTGTAGTTTGTGCAGAAAAATGTTACTAGAGTCATCTAGTGTTCTACGTGATGTTTAGCAAAGACATCATCCTCAGTGTTTGCAAAATGTAGTGGCGCCTTCAACAGATGTCGCCATCTGCAATGAATAAATGCTAATGAATATGACTAATATATTTTTATAAAAATTTAAAAAAAAAGTGGGCGTGGCACATTTATTTTCCGTTATAACGAAGACTTTGACCAAAAAACCATGTTTGCAAAATTTCAGAACCGTACATATAGTTTTGTCAGTTTTATTACGTTTTAAACTTTAAATATACACTGAGCGGTATAAATTTTCGTACATTTTGACCTATAACTCCTTTTCTAATGCATAGATTTAAGCAATTTTTGGGGAGAAATATTCTTTTGACTCGAGAAATATATATTCGAAGTTTCATGACTCTACGTTTATGCGTTTGGACACAATTCCTTTTTTTTCGATGTTTGAAGGACACGGTTTTTTCGACCTATTCTTGCTTTACGAGCTATAACTCTCTTTCTAATATTCCGATTTAGCCCATTTTCAATACCAAACAAACCTTGTCTATTAGAAAGATTCTGGCAAAATTTGAGCCCTTTAGCTTTTTCGGTGCGACCTCTATCATGCTTTCAACAGACGGACGGACGGACAGACGGACGGACATAGCTAGATCGTCATCAAATCAAACCCCGATTCAGAATATATATACTTTATGGGGTCTAAAATGGATATTTCGATGTGTTACAAACGGAATGACAAAATGAATATACCCCCACCATTTTTTTGGTGGCGGGTATAAAAATAAATGTGCCACGCACACTTTTTTCTTGAAATTTTTATAAAAATATATTAGTCATTAGCATTATTTCATTGCAGACGGCATCATCTATTAAAACCTAGATGGCGCAACTAAATTTCTACAAACAATGAGGATCATGTTATTGCTAAATATCACGTAGAACACTAGCTGACTCTACTAACATTTTTGCTAACATCCTCTTTTATTTTTTACACAAACCGCAAAGGAATTTTTAGGGGCTTGTGGAAACGCAAATGGCCGAGGTTGTTTACAAAAAATAACTAGAGAAATGATTTGTGCCCAACTTTACATATGCTTTTTGTTTTGAATTTTTGGTTGTTTTATTCAGACTGGAACGCAAAATAAATAAAATTTTTTTTTTTATTTTCTTTGTTATTGCTCATTTTATCGTTCAGAAAAGTAGAGAAATGAATGTTACTCATTTCAGCACGCCACTGTAGGTGTACCCACAGTCTTAAGAGGTTTAAGATTTAAAAAATATTAAAAAAAGGTGCATTAGTAGATTTAAAAGTATTTGAATATTTAAAATACATTTTTTAACCAAATTATATTTTTAACTATCTATTCTTTTGTAAAGGGTGGTTAAATTTTAAGGGACGATAGTGGTTTTGAATAAAACACAAATTATTTAGGAAATTATTGTCATCTAATATAAAAGAGTAACGTGACTGACTGACTGACTGATTCATCATCGCACAGCCTAAACGCAAAGAGCTAGAGACATGAAATTTGGACAATCGGTTGCTCTTTCTATGTATAGCTCCACTAAAAAGGGATTTTAGGAAATTCGTACTTTAAGGGGGTAAAATCGGTAATCTTATATCTGCTAAACTAAACATGATGCAAATTTAATTGAAAAAGTATTGTTATTTGCACAAAAAATAAGCTGACAGCTGTCTGGCCTTTTTTTAAATTTTCAACCCCTAAGGGGGAAAATGGGTAAAAACTATAATTTGGTACTTTTTTGGTACCCTATATAACTTCCATACACATAAAGGAAAAAAATTTAAACTGTTTTGAGTAATCGGCGAAAAAATATTAACAGGAACTCGGCACTTTTTTCAAATTCGCATGTATAAGGGGTAAAAATTGTCCCTTTTTTGGTATTTTTTTTAAAGAAACTTTTCTAATATTATTCAATGGGACAAAATTTTATCATTGTTATTGCCTAATAGAATATGGACAATTATTTAGGTGAAATTTTTGGAAACTTTTTTTGGGGTAAAAAAAGTACAAAAAATTTCAAAATTCCGGAAAATGTATGTAATTCCTAATTAGACGGCCAATTTTCACAAAATTTTTAATTGGGATTTCACCAGACATACAAAATTATGTAGCTTAATATAAATTGAAATACATTTCTAACAGGGTAGAAAGGGGAAAAATCGGTAAAAGAGTTTGGTACTTTTTAGAACATAATTACTTTTATGCAAAAAGAGTAGATTTACTGACTTTAAATCATGTCTATTAAAATATTTTGTTACATAGGTATTTAAACATTTTTAACTTGAAATTTGGAACCTGGACCAAAAATGTACTTTTTTGCATTTCTATGGTACTTTTTGTATATTCTGCATTTATAAAGGTAGAATTGTAAAATAAAGGATTATTGATTCCAGGTATGACTAAAAATGTTATGGTCGACCAAAAAGGTACTTTATTGCATTTTCTACGTTTATGAAGGTAGGATTGTACAATCAGGGACTATTGATTCCAGGTGAGACTAAAAATTTTACGGGCGTCCAAAAAGGTACTTTTTTGAATTTTTATGGTACTTTTTGCATTTTCTACGTTTATGAAGGTAGGATTGTACAATCAAGGACTACTGATTCCAGGTGAGACTAAAAATGGTATGTGCGACCAAAAAGGTAGTTTTTTGTATTTTTATGTACTTTTTATATTTTCTACGTTTATAAAGCTAAAATTTTGAAATAAAGGATTATTGATTCAAATTGAGAATTATAATAATATTGGATACACAAAAAAGCCTTTTCGCATTTATATTGTACTCTGTATTTTTACGTTTGTAAACATAGATTCTTAAAGTTAGTATTTTTTGATCCCAGGTAACTCCTAATCTTATGGACGACCAAAATTACTTTTTCTCTTTTTTTATATATTTTGTATACATAGAATTCTGAATGAAGGTAATAATAAACCAAGTGGAATTTTAGGTGAAGGAAAAAATGTTACTTTTATTATTGTTAGGGTAATTTTTGCAAATTATGAATCTTAATTTTTGAAACTCAGTAGCAGTGATTTTGCTTTTAGTTAGGAAATATATGTCCGATGTATCCTCACTCTACTTTTTATTTTTCTCAGTAAATTGAATCAGAGATACAAATTTTCATGAATTGAAACAAAACTATTTAATAATTAGAAATAGAACTTGAGTATTCAATAAATAGTAAGAACTGCGCCATCGAAGTAGCGCACAGAGGAGTACTTGGCCTGAAAAGCTGGCCAAAAAGGCAAAACTGAATTTTAAGAAATCTTAAAAACTAAGTACGTAGCTCGACAGACAACAATATTTTACATTATATTGTAAATTTTTAAGACTTTTAGTTGTGATTTGTAGCTCTGAGACCCTGCTAAAGTCAAGAATGTGAAGAAAATTATATGAGATTTAAATATTTTTTTCGGTTTCTGGATGTTTTTATGATATTTTTTACGGCTAAACGAATAAAGGTTTAACAATGATTTTTTTTCGCTGAAAGGTTTGATCAAAAGTTATTTAAAAAAGAAAAAAAATTACACACGTTGAATATTCATGTTATTTATTATTATTAATTATTAATTATACACTTTTTTTGCAAAAAAAAGGAAAAGAAGAGGGTTTTAAAAGTAAGGTTAGCATCTCTACGAATTATGTTTGATACCGCAATAAAATTTGGAATCTCTAATTTTAGAAACAGAAAAAAAAACTGTGCGCATTTTTGACGATTTTTTTAAATTTTTATATTTCTTCTATTTTTGCTCATCAGGCACTTTTTCTTATACATTTATATCGTCATTAACTTTTATGTATTTTCAATTATTGATTTTAACTTTAATTCATGTCACTTTTAACACTTTACAATGTTAATACTTGTCTATAATTATAAATTTGAAAAATTCTTTATTATCGATAATAATTATGAGGGAATGTCCCACGCATCCCCATAAGAGATACTTGTATATACCTGCTATACAAAACATTATATGTTAAAAAAATAAATATACGTACCTAATAAGAATAATTATTAAAAGCATTAATCACAAAAATAAGTTTCCAAAAAATAAATACAGATAAATAAAAAATACATGGGCACCAGGCTACCATGGGTATGATGCTACCATCCAATTGTAAGAAGAAGCTGCCGAGGCCAGAAATAAGCACTTACGATAATATCGTACGAATTATTCAAGGAAATTCAGCAGAAGCGATACAAATCGAGATGTCTTGAATAGTTTATTTCTGAGCAGTGATCCTTTTATAAGCTGCAGTAAGCAAAGATAACGGATTAATAAAAATTCTTTTTCATCAGAAACCATCACATTGACACCGATGATGCAGCTAATAAGGATATACATACGACATAATAATTATTAAGGAATTTTTATTAGTTTAACTTTTCCGTATATTAAGTATTAAATAATATAAAATAAATTTAATAAAGCCTTTTTTAATAAAAAAAAGGTACTGTTTTATAAGAGCCTTATAATTTTAATAAATTTTTTTTTTTAATTAGACCGTAAATCATATGTTTGCATGTACATACAGTCTGTTAAGAATGAGTTTAAACCTTTAAAAACGACATTTGCTAATTGAGTTTTACTATTTATACCGACTTTTATTCCTTAGGAATGTGGCTTTTGGAAAAATCTAAAGAATTTAAACTTTGGTTCTTAAATTTTTTTTATGGTATTTTGAAAACAAAAAATTTGACGAATTTTGCAGGAAAAATTTTTTTTTCGCCATTACATTTTTAATAAATCCGAAATAGTAATAGATAGAAAAGAAATGTGTTTAGTTAGTTTAAGCAGAATTTTCCGGTGCATCTTCTGATCCTCCTGCTATTAAAATCAAGGAATCCGTTTTCAAGTTATGACAAAATATATTAGGCAACCCAACGATTTAGAGAGTGAAATATGCCACGCCTTTAATAGAAAATCCTTACATACTAGAGAAAAACGGAAAACAGATTTGAATTAAGGGCATCAAAATCAATAAAGTACACATACTTTTATTTCTAGCAGAGACAGTTTAATTTTTTAAAAATCTGCCACTAGATTTCTAATATCATACTAAATACACCTAAAACTATCAAAAAACTAGAACTTTGAATTCAAAAAACACGTTTAATAATTTCAGGCCAAATGCTCCTCTGTGCGATAGTCCAAATTTTCAATGACACTGTTGATGCTCAATTGTTGGGCACGATGATGAGTCGAGGTTGCTTGCTCTTTTGCCACGTTATCGTGAAAAACAGCAATGTTTCCCATTCAACGAACTAGGATGGCATTGACAGATGTTTTCACATTTCATACAGACCTGCTTTGCAGACATTTAAATATTTTTTATAATTCTCACGATTGTGGAAGAATTCGAACTATTATGTTGACCAAAAGAATCACGAAGTGCACAAAATGCATTTTGATTTGAACGCCCATTTTTATAAAAATCTTTAATATTTAAAAGCGTTGCTCGATTGAGTGTCTTTTCACGGTTCAAATTGAGTTAGTCTGAGATTGAGAAATGTCAAATGAAATGAGAGAAAAAAGTTTAAGTTTATGTGTGGTTCACTTTCAACATGGGCCCTTAAAATTTAACCACCCTCTACAAAGAAAGTAATACATATTTTGTTATAAAGAGATTATTCCATAGCGATTAACAATATAATAAATATTGTGCTTTAAATGTACACAAATTGGTGTTGGGTATAAAAGATTCGGCACAGCCGAATATAGTGCTTTTACTTGTTTATTTACAACCATTTAAATAGAGTTCAATGATTGGAATTTCAGCACAACTATCAAACTGGTATAATTTGAAGCCAACATATCGTCGCATGTTGATGTTATTGATGTTAGGACAACATGAAACGATTATAAAAGCCGGGTTTTATGAGGTATCTTTAGCTAACTTTATATTGGTAATTACTATATGTTTTTTAATATTTTTTTTTTATTTTCTTTACTTATATGTATTAATTCTTGGTTGTTTCTTTTTCACTTATGAGTACTAATATACTTGTGTATTAGCAATTCCGTGTGAATTTTTTTTATTTTAATTTTTCTCATAACTTTTTTTCAGATTTTACAAGCTGCCGTACCTTCTTGTATCACCATTTTAAAGTCTATTGAGTAATAATCTCTGGTTTTTAAAGAAACTGCTTCTGGAAATACTGGCGATTTATGTTAGACTATTAAAAGAATATTAAATGAGGTGCCTATTTAGTTACTGTTAAAACATTAATGAGCTCTAAAAACCTTTTCTCTTGGTCTATAAATTTCTTTTTATATTATTAAACTAAAGATATTGTTTAAGCTTTAATAAATTTTTGTGCATATCCTTTGTGAAATATTATGATTAAGGTGTAAGTATTTGTGAAGGAATTGTGAACACAAAACTTATTTTCAATTATGTAAGTCGTTAATAATAGAAACCGTTAAAATTTTTTAAAGAGATAAAGATTTTTCGTACCAGTTTTATTAAAACAATTAGAGCACGATTATCTTACCATTAATAGAAGACAAGTAGTTTAACCCAAAACACAAAAAGTATAATATATAACACAGTTTTTTCCATTAAGTCTTGTACACGCAAAGAAAAACCATGGTTACGATATGATCACGACGGTCATATTATTTTTTCTAAAACAATATTTGGTTGTCGAAAACAAGTAATAGTTATTTTGATTTCATTTCATCATATATTTTGTCACGATAATCAAGCATTTGTTTGAATTGTATCATTTAATGATAACTTTTTGTAAAAATTTCAAAATGGTTATCATTTAAAAATAGTATGATTTAAAAAAATTAATTTGACAAAAATAACATTATATTCAAAATCATTAAACATTAAAAATAATCATTAAATAATAAGTGAGACAACACAATAATCAAGCTATGATTTTTTTTTAATAATAATTTGATTTCAATTGTTCTTCTTCTTGCTGAATAAATTTTTATTATTTTAAAAGTTTGAGATGTCAAAAAAAGGAACAAAAATTTTGAAAAATTAAAGAAAATTTAAAAATAAACGAGAAAATGTAAATAAATATTGGTAAAAAATTGCAATTAAATTGGTAAGTACAATCAGCATGTGTATGTTACAGCAAAAGACAATAATTTGCCGTAAAAAAGCAAAGATTGTCGATTTCAATTGAAGTCATATATATGATTATTGAATAATATTTTAATTAAACATAATAATGATAACTGGTAACCATTATTATTTTAAACATAATCATACAATTCAATCATAGTATGTTGCTCTTCGATTATGGTTACCACAACCATATTTTTTCTTTGCGTGTAGTTTCTTATAATACATATATTAAAATATATAAAAACATTTAGTTAAGGAGTAAGTTAAGTTATTTAAAGCACGAGGCACAAACTTCAATTTTGTGCACGCCACACAGCCTTTTTTGACACTTTGCACAAATTACATTTGTCATTCTTCGTTTTGCATATGGACAAACTGCACATATCTTCCTTTTTCCTGTTTCATTTTTTGAAATTATATTTTGGGAATCTGTGGAGTTATTTATTTGAAGATGATTTTGAATATCATTTCTAACAGTGGAGGTTAGTGTTGGAATTTCAAGTCTTTCATTTAGTTGATTTTTTACGAGTCCCGAAAAAAGGTTTTTCATAAAACTTGCGCGATTAACAGGGTTTTTGCCTTCTTGAAACATATTGTGGCAATAAATTATATGGGAATTAATAAATGCCATATTTAAAATTCCAAAAAATTGGCATAACGGCCACCTGTTCGTTTTTCTTGAACAGCTCATGACACTGCACATCTGGTCGAATGTATCAACTCCTCCTTTGGTACTATTATAAAAATCCAACATGGTCGGTTTATTTGTTTTAGGATTGATAATACACACAGAAAAAACATTGGTTGTAAAACGGTAAAAACAATAAAAAAATATTAAAAAGAACTAATATATAATTGTAGCTATTAAAATATTTTAAAAGAAACAGATTTTGTATATCTATAAACGTTAAATCATAATTGTATTGGAAATTGATTACTCATAACACTATAATCAATTCTCCTAACTAAATTGATCAACAACTAAAATTTATATTCCGATAGAGTTGTCCCAACCAAATTTAATTACGTGTATTAGGGTTCAATATTAAATATTAATCTGAATAAAAGAAAATTCATTTATGTCAATTAATTTTAAAAGAAAAATAATTTTTCGGTTGTTGTAACCAATTAATGATTACTTTTATTATTATTTGATTACGATAAAAGACTAAAAATTATAATTTTTTTTATTTACACAACTGAAAAGAGGTTGTATGTAATATTTATTGGTTATAAGTATTAAATAAAAAGAACATTTTATTAGTAAAATTGAGTTTCTTGTCATTTGTAAAAAAAAAAATTATATAAGACAATACAAAAATGTAATAATTTATTTAAATTTGAAAAAACTATGAATTTATATCAAAATACAATTTATAAAAATATGTATGTATATACATACATAAATACTAAAAATTTACTTTTATGATAAAAAAAACTTGAAATAAAGTAATTAAGGTAAGAAATCTTTTATAATTTTCTACGAGAATTAAAAAATATTTTCATCTTCATGTATGTATATTTACATGACATTTCTCTTTGATAGATTGTTACTCTTATTATTTTTTGCCAACTAGGCCGGCAACGTTTTTCAAAAAGGTGCCCTGAAAGCGTTATAAGAAGACAGCAATTATAGAAGAAACTTTGTTCTTAAAGAAAAGCTTTTTCAACAAAGTACCCAAGCAGTGATTGTGTAAGATAAATCCGTCGGTTTATATAAAATTAAGCTTAACTTTAAATGTTTGTATTGTATTGTATTTCAAAGATACACACGATATTACTGGTAACTTCTAAGATTGTTAGTTTTAATAACATGTACATATATATATTGAATTTAAATATACATACTAACATATCTGTGCAAATTCTTACGAATAAAGATGTACTTATAATATAAAATTTTAAAAATTAGATAAGAATAAGTTTATTATATGTATATATATATTGCATAAGTTTATATAATAATATATGTATGTATAAAAATATAATATATATGTGTATATAAATAAAAATAATATTACATACATTTTTGCTTTCGATTGTATCAAACGTTTATGTTGGACACAAATATGGTATAGTTTAAAGATATCTATAATATTCACTAACAATATCTGCTACAACAACCGTTAGGTTACTAAAATCTAGTGCTGCTACTAAAAGTACGATAATAAGAAACGAAAATTTCAGTTGCTATAAACGAATTTAGAGATAGTACGTAGAACCGAAGGAATTCGATTGGCAACAAATTCGGTTGCCGCAACGAATCTGTTTTCTGAGTGTACCCTGCTCGTTACATGATGACAAAAGGTACACGATTTTGTTTGGCTTTGGTTTATAAGATAACAGAGTTAAATTATTATCATAGCAAAACATGGCTGTGCCACACTTACGACCCCTTTTTTGTTTTAGATCAAGTGGGATTTCTCTTTTGTTTGATCGAAGAATACCGACAATTGTTAAATTGAACGTGCTCATTCCTAACGATTTTGCTAGTGGAGTGAACCAGTTGTCCATGGTAACATTTCGGTTTGACCCATGTACAGCTTTAGTCAGCTCTTTGACATAATACTCTCCAAGAGGCATTGCAGAAGTATTTGATCCTCGACTTTTATGTACGGTATTAAGTCCATAATGATGTGTTTTACCTTTAGCTGATGACCATTTATGACCGTTTTTTCCTCGAAGTATAATTTTATCGCACGTAATTACGCTTAATTTCGCTCTCAAAATATTTAACGGAATCTCATCTTCATCCACTTCAGTTGCATCGTCTGCAGAGCTGGAATTTTCAATAGCTTCATCCTGCGCGACTATTGTGTCACAACTTATTTCACTAATATCGCTTTCGATTTCATCGTTGTCACTCCAGGAGAGGAATTGCTCAATTTGTGTATCTGCTAGTGATCGTTGATAAGCCATCTGAGATATACGGTAAAAATATTCGTACAAGAAAAAATAACGGAAAAACCTAAGAGTTACACAAACGTCATCCTTCGTCATTTTGACTACGGCAAAAAACTAGAAGCAGAAAATAGTATACTTACAATGTGCGCAGTTCATTACACGTCTTCGACCACCAAAATCTCAAAAGCGACTAACGCTATACGAAAAATGAGACCAAAACAAATTGAAGAAACCATTTTTAATTCAAAAATAAGAAAGCACGTCATCATTCTGACGAAGAATGACGTTGCAGGGTTAATCTAAATCTGTGTTTCTATATTATACTTGAAAAAAAATTTTTGGATTAAATATGTGTATCGCCCAATAATGCTCATTTATTAAAAAATGTTACAGGCATGATTGAGTCAGTTTAGTAGAATTTTGCAATCAAATAAATCAAATATTCTCTTAAAAACATTTACTTCTGCTTAACCGATTATTTTAAAGCTTTGCATAAACCTTATTTAGTATTTGAAATTTGGTCTGATCTTTTACCTTTTATTTTTATTTAAATATACTACCAAGTACCCTGTAGCGATTCTGTTATCAGGTGTAAAAATTATGGGAACGGGCGCTACTTATTAATTCCGGCTGTGCTCGTCGTTGGGGTGTGTCATGTTCCCAATTATATTAATTAAGTTATAAATTACGTTACCGAAAATTTAACTTTAGGTAACTATTTAGAAGAAATGACCCACAACATACTAAATAAATAAATTAATAGAAATAAAAAACGAATGAAATAAAAAATTTGTTGATAATTGAAGTGTAGCTGCAGATAGAAATTGCTTCACTATTTCTTAATTCACCCGCCATGCCGACAAAGATGATACAGTTTATTGTCAGCCCAATATGTAATAAAATAAAAAAAAAACTTACATACTCAATATATTCACCCCCATATCTATCCCTTCAATACATTATAAAATTAGTCAACAATTTATTAAAAATATTGTGTACAAACTGGCATATTACCCGCTACTTCGAAAGCGTAGTTCTTACTATTTACTGAATACTCAAGTTCTTTTTTTAATTACTGATTAAATTTTTGCTGGTTAAAATTATGAAAATTTGTTTCTCTGATTCATTTTAGTTAGAAAAAAAATACAGTGAGGATATATCGGGGATATATTCTTAATTCACAATATGCAAAAATGACTATTAAAACAAGTAAGAGCACTATATTCGGCTGTACTGAATCTTTTGTACCCACCACCAATTTGATGTACTTTTATAGCACAAAATTTATTATTTGGTTATTAAAAGTAATCGCTTTGAAATAATATCTTTATACACAGTAAAAAATTTAGTTTGAAATTAAAACCATTTTGGTTTTTATATAGAACAATCAGATATGGTTTTAAATTAAAACCATTTCGGATTAAAAAAATAAAAAAATGAGAGAGAGAAAATTCGGGAGATGAAATATTCTTGTCATTGAATTAAAACCAAAAATGGAGTAAAATCAAAACCATTTTTGGTTTTAAAAGTAAACTTTTCCGGATTAAAACTAAAACCAAAATAGTTTAAAATTGAATCCAAGAGGTTTCAAATTGATCTCATTTTAGTATTAAATTTTAGTCAAAAATTAGATTCAAATTTATACCAAAATTGGATTAAATTTAAATCCAAAACTGGATTAAAATTATCCGTATTATAGTTCCAAACCTAAGCCCAAATAAAAAAAACAGTTTTTCAAGTTTTATCAAAATATTTAGTAAATTTTTATTTAATTAATAGATTGGGAACTAATAAAAGCATTTTATTTTTAATAACATGAAATTCGTAATGTCTTATGTTCTGCAAATCAGTAAAGCAAACTATTTCAAAAGCATTTCTTGGTGAAATTTCGTAACAATGTGCGACCAAGTCGAAGTGTTTGCTTACAAAAGTTTCTAAACGTCACATGATTCATTCATGGGCAACTCATCATTATTTAAAAAAAATTTTTTTTTTCTTAATCGGACTTTCACCTTTAATTTTACGTTTAATGCAGGATGTTGAATGCCTTCTTAGTGAACTAAATGTACAGAATACTTTTTGACATTTCTTATTGGATACGCATCTTAATTTTAAGCCATGGGACTCTGCTAAAAAATGTTCATTTCTTAAATGAAAAATCACAAAATTTACTATTTCGAATTCCCTATCGCATAAAGAGCAAAAATTTGACATTCTGCACTCAAATTTAATCAAGGCGTTCCTTGAATTTGTTTTCAAACTTCGAATGGACTTCTATAAGTCTTGACGTTAGCTTCTTTTGAATATCAATTCCGTAGAGAAATTTTGCAAAGAACTGCATAAAGTTTACTATAGCTGCGTCGAATTCAATGTTAAAAACATAAAAACTCTTAAAGTATAAGTCGAATACCTGGCAGAAATTGTAATTATCGGGAACATTAATTTTTTTACCATCGATGTTTATAAAATACTGAATTAAGGAGCTTTTGCTTTGTCCAACTGCTAAAATTACTGGCTGGTGCGACTCAACCTTATACTCTGCTACAGGCGTATTGAGCTGTAAGGATAAATGTGAATATTGTGAGTGGAAGTATAAAAATATAGTTTTAAAAAATAATTACATTTTGAAAAGAAATGAAGCTGTCAACTGATTGTTGCAATTTTACTTTCTTTCGAGCTCGTCCAAGACCGGTGGATGGCAGCAGTTTTAGCAGGTTTAAAAATGGTGATACTTCAGTAGACCAGTTACAAAATCTGTCCCAAGAAGAACCTCCAATTGCCTCACTCGATATCTCGGTCACAAAGCTTTCATACTTGCTCCAGTTGTCCAAAAAACTCTTGGATGCCACTTCTCCGTAACGAAGAGCGAAGTCAAATGCAATCTATAAGAACTGCAATCTTAAGAATTTGTTTAAAAAAACATAATTGAACATATTACCAGCGACGAATCGTACAAAAATATAGGAAAGCGTTCTAAAAAGTTAGGTTCTGTTGCGCAAAACTGTATCCTGGCCTTAACTGTTTCACGCAGCTTTTCCTTTACAACCTGCAAATTATCTGCAACAACGCAATTTTTAAAAAAATGTCAGATCATCCTGTGAAAGTTCTTCTTCCTTGCCTTCCTCTCTAACTGATGACAATTTCAGTTTTTTGTTGCTTACGTCAGAGAATTTTGTGAGCTTGTGCTTTAAGTTTTTCAATTTTGCAGCCAAATAACCTGTGTTATATTCCGGGTTGTAAAAAAGATCCTAAAATCGTATTGTTAACATAAGGCACAAAAAAATTAACAAATCAAAAGTGCATACTCACAATTCCTTCAAATTTGCTATTTGCTACCTTGTAGGACGGAAAAAGCTGTATAATTGATTTTGCCAAAGCAATTTTTTCCTCACGCTTTGGAAGGTTTCCACAATTTTTTCGCAAAAAATTTACGGATTCGCGCACCAAAGAGCGACGAGAGTTGTCGGTTAAAGTCTTGTTGCTTTCGTACTCCTTCAAAATATTTGAAATGTCTCCGCTTTTTAAATAGGTTTCAAGTTCCTTGTAAAGAAGGACATTTTTAATGCAAGCATAGCAAATAATGAAATACCTACCTTCTGATTTATAAGGTGACTCGACGATTCTTTCACATTTGTTGAAGTGTCATTATTGTTAGTTCGAATTTCTATAAAAAAGCAATTGCAGTGCATGAACTGCAATATGACTCCCAACAATTGGTCCACACAAATCTCGGCTCCGTCCCGATCATGCAAAGAAATTTCGCAATCTGTATTGATTTTTAGTTTTTCAAGAACTACAAAGAAAAATACTAATGGCTTTTTGGCAAACATTTTGCATTTAATCACTTTTGATAGGTAAACGTACGTACCTGCAAATAGAATTATTTCAGGCGCAATCCCTTCACTTTTAATATCTTCACAAATTTGTAGAAATTGCACTTTTGCGTCGTATTTTACCTTGAGAAACATTGTGAAAATTTTCCATGTGCTCTCTATGATTTTACAGTTTAATAGCACTTTTAAACTTTTTGGTTTTGTTTTAAAACCAAAATGACTAAATTTGCCGTCTTGCCAGACACAACTGAGAGAGTGTGAGCGCACTTTAAAACTTTCTGGTTTTAATTTTAAAACCAAAAGGGATTAATATGTGAAAGAGCGAGGTTTAATTTTTTTTTTGGTTTTAAATTTAAACTAAAAATTATTAATTCAAGCTAAAAAGGTTTTGTTTTTAAACCATTTAAGATTTGATCGACATGCATGAGTATTTCATGGTTTTAAAATAAAACTTCACGGTTTTAAGTTAAATTTATTTGTCATTAAATTAAAACCTTTTAGTTTTAAATTAGAATTTAATACTGAAATGGTTTAAAGCTAAAACCAAATGGTTTTATAATAAGAATTAAAGTTTTAAACTAATACCAATGGGTTTTAAAAGTAAACCATCATTTTTTACTGTGTACTAAAATATGTATCACTTACTTTGTATAACTTCGATATGCTAATAAAATGTTTTCGTAAATTTAGAATTTCAATGAAAGTGGACGTTAAAGTAGGCGTGTCAATAAAGTTTCTGCTAATCGTACATTTAATTTTGTCAGTTTTATCGAGCGTCTTTCGTGTTTTCAACAGACTGACAGATCGTCATAAAATGAAACCATGATTCAGAATATATTTATGTATATACTTTATGGGGTCTAAAATGGATATTTCGATGTGTTACAAACGGAATGACAAAATTAATATACCTCCACCATTTTTTTGGTGGCGGGTATAAAAACCGCATTATAATTTTGGCGTGGCCCTCTGGATCCCTCAATGCGTATGTACCGGTATCTGAGCTCAATCTTTTGCATACATTTGTCGATATATTGTCTTTGCTTTTCTATGTCACCAAGGGCCCAGTATAAGTTCAACAAATGTTTTCGTTCTTCATCACTAAATTTTTTGTAAGTTTCGAGCTTACAAGTCTCAGCAAATGGAGTTCTCATTTGTCTTGCAGGTTTAACTTTTTCCATCAGCGTATGTGATTCATACTCCATTCTACTATTTCTTTTCCTTCTAGTGATGTTTCTCTTCCATTTTTCTGGCTGTTTTGCTCTTTTTTCCCCCTTTTCAATGGACTGTTTGGAAGTATAGAATAACTTACCATTTTTTTTTAGTTGAAGTGCCAGGTTGTGAATCACCGAGTGATGGTGCCGTGTAGCAAATCGATCAACACTTTGCTGCACAACTGTACTAGCGGTGTCACGCCGACAATTCTCCAAAAGCGGGCGGAACACAGTAGTAGAATTGGCTGATAGATTAAATGTTTAATCGTAGCTATCCTCGCTATCACTTTCTTGCTGCGGTGATTGTGGGCAGTATGTTACATCAGCTATGGAGTCGTCAAAGTCTTCCGAAAAAGAGGATGATCGTGCTAAGCTCAAAGATGAAGTTGAAGATGAGGATTTGCTGCTGTTGCAGTTTGACATTTTAAAATAAGCTAAAACAAAAACTTTAATTATTGTGATCGTGCGTTTTATTCATACAAAGCTAAAATTTTTATCAGCAAAAGCATCATATTTATTTATTTATTGTTACTATAAATAATGCTATGTTTATTTCTTATGGGCGTGGCCCTGCCCACTTTTATAATCACGAAATTATATAGTTATGAGAGCTCAATATGTATGTGTAAAGTTTCAAAATATCGGTGAAGTTCAAGTAGCTGAAAATTATTATTTTTTTTATGGGCGTGGTACTGCTCACTTTTCTTATCACGAAATTTTAAAGTCATGACAGCTCAATATGTGTAAAAATTTTCAGAAAAATCGGTCCGGTGCTAGTACCTCAAAATTATAACTTTTTTTATTGGCGTTGCCCTGCCCACTTTTATAATCACGAAATTATATAGTCATGACAGCTCAATAGTGTGCAAAGTTTCAGAAAAATTATAACTAATTTTTTATGGGCGTGGCCCGCCCACTTTTTACCACCCATAAACACCCCCCGGAATATGTACAACAACTTGTCAAAGTTTGAGTCCGATCGGTCTTACAGTTTCGGAGTCTATAGCTGACACACACACACACACAGAGTTTCACTTTTATATAACACGAAATACTTAGCACGAAATACTTCAGTTGACGATATTTTTATCAACAAGAACGTCATATTTTCTAATATAGCAAGTTTGAATTAAATCGTACTTTTCAACAACATAGTCATAACTGAAATTAGTGCTGTGTACTTGAAATAATCTAGATTACAAAATATGCCTCTGTTTGAGAAAGCCAAACGATCTTAACACGACGGCAGCAGCATAGCTGCCAGATTTGACGATTTATCGTCATTTTGACGATTTTACGTGCTAAAATTACACGTTGACGATTTGACGATTTATGTTATGTTTTTGACGATTTTCAAGAATTCATACTTGCAACATTTTTCATTACTTTTATATCAACCTTAAACTAAATAAAAATAATTTGTAATGGTTTTTTATGTTTTTAATAATAGAACAGAGTGAAATAGATAAATCTATCATTATTTAATGTGTTTGTGTGAATAATTTTTCCACTTTGTTCCTTTTTTAACATAGTATATGACACATTTCATCAACTGATACCTAAAACACGAACAAATATAAATTTGGAAACGCGCTTAAAACAATTTTAATTTTTTAAGTAAATTTATTTAAAAACAAGTGACAAATTAATATGCTTAAATACTTTTCAAAACAATGGTAAGTTCTTTTTAATTATACATTAAAACATTTGATTTTTAAGGTTTTAATTATATTTAAATGTTTATATTATATTTTCAATAGAAAACGAAGATGATGAAAATTGTAGCAGCTCTTCCTCTGTAAGTAGAAATTTCAACTATTTTTTATACAAAACTTTGTAGTAGCAAAAATTAAATTTTAATGGTGTTTTTCAGTAACCAACAAGAAGAAGAAAATTAAGGAAGGCTGGTTTGCGGATCCAAAAATAAGTTTATGGGCTGAAAAGCGAAACGATGTAGTTTATTTTGGCATTGTGCTCGTCTTACGCTTGTGTGAAGCTACTTTAGTCGGTAGAAACTTTAGCTAGGAATGATTATAATTATTTGTCAAAAAGTCCAAAAAGATGCAGCCAATTTATTATTTATTATTTTTTGTATTTATATATAAATATTAATATTTATTTTTCGAAATTAATTCTAAATTGTATTATAATTATTGTCATGTTCTAAACTTAAAGGGGTCTAATAAAACCATTTATCTCTTTAGATTTAAAAAGTTTGTTATGTTTTGCATTAAATATGTAAAAAATGTTTTGTTTTAAAAAATGCGGTTCTTTATTTTGACGTTTTTATGACGATTTGCGTAAGCCATTTGACGATTTTGACGATTTTTTTCCCCAAATTAGACGATTTTACTCCAATTTTATCTGGCAGCTATGGGCAGCAGTGGCACAACTGAGATATGTCGCTCTTACGTATAAAAAAGTTGAATAAGATGAAATGAAATAACGGCTTGTTCTCTTCTCAAGCGGCGTATATAAGAGATATTCATATGAATTTTTTACACAACATGAAGTATGATATAGCGAACAATTCTGCATCATTAAATCAAAAATCACGTTTTTTGATTTATGCCGGTCATGCAGCAAAAGAGCGATATATACGAGGAATTTAATTTTAATATTTTTGAGGAGAGATTTTAAAATATTTATAAAATGACTAAGAATGCCCAAAAAGGCTGAAATAAATAAAAAATGTCTTAAGAAAGTCTAAAGGATAAATAAATTTTTCTCCGGCTAAACAAGTTAAAAAACGCTAAAAGGAAATAGCTTTACTGGCTACGTTGGATACACGTGTGTTTTTTGAATTCAAATTTAATCCAGAATTTACAAAAAGCAATTTAGATCATACTATTATAAAATTTAATAATACCGTTTACTTCATCCTTTCAATTAAAAATAAATAAAAGTATTTGACAATTTTTTCAAAAATTATAATTTTTTTATTTGTCTGTGTCATTTTAAATTTTCATGTGGATTTGCGCAGAATAGGATTTGATTTTAGACCTATGGTTTCTTCTGAAAAGCTTCTTAGAGTTTTTCGTAGATTTTATTCTTGCTATATGACTTTTCAGTTTTTGTTTTTCATCAATACAATTCGACACTCCCTAATGTACGCAGTGTGTATGTTGAAACTAAATAATTAAAGTCATTTTATTTTAAATCAAACAAAGCAAAACATATTATTAAATGTATATACATACATACATGTACTTATGTAAAATATAAGTAATTTCTGGTAGTATTTAATAGAAATAACATATTTACTTGATAACTAAGATAATTTTTTTTTTTTTGATTTTTGGAGCAACCTAATCAATACCAAAGGTTATACTTTAATTAATAATTAATATACATATGAATAACAATACTTCGCCAAGTAAAGAAAAAAATTGAATAACCCTTCATGGTCTTATTATTTCTCATACTACATCAACCATTACATATTATTATTATCAATACTTTGAAAGAAACAAACGAAAAAAAATTAAAATTATTTAATTAAGAAAGGTATTAACTGTTAGACGGCATTGACAGTTCTTGATCATTGTTATTATACTGGCTTTAAAGGAAGTAATTAAAAAATGTGTTAAGCTATTAAGATTATAATAAATTTATTTAATATTGCTGTCATTAATAGCCTCATTTAATTTTTATATCTAGTCAAAATGATTGATTTATTTACCACACAAAGGAAATGCTTGAGATTAATGGGTCACCAATTTGTACGTGATGATTCGGCGATAATGAAAATTGTTCATGTCTGTGTCCTAATTTTTTGCGCATCAGCCCAATGGCCCCTAATAAATAACATAGTATACTATAAGAACAATGTGTATTTGGCAACATCGAGTTTAAGTATTTGTTTTACTAATTTTCTGAGTGTAGTAAAAATAGCAACATTCATCTGCTATAAATGGCGTTTTGTAGCGCTGATGACACAGTTGGAAACTATGTATCAAGAATGTAAGTATTTATAAATGTATATATTTTTTAAATATTATATTTTTTATATTATGAATAAATTAGAAGAGAATATGTTTAATATAGAAATGTATTGATACAAAAAACTTACAGTTAAATTTTTTTTTAAATTAATTGACTAATTAATTTATTCTAAAATTTGAATTATATTTTTAATTAATTTAAATAATTTTTTAACTGAAATTAAGTTTTTTTTTTAAAAAACTTGCTAGATTTTTTTCAGTCGAAAAAAGTATATTGAAAAATATAATTTAAAAAAAATAATTTTTTTTTGTCACGATTTCATTTTGAAGAAAAGATTTTTTTAAATAAATTATTTAATATTGTTCTGATTGCTATTTTTCGCAATATATTTTCAATTAAAAATATTAATTTTCAATTACTTAATAGTATCATTTTGATGATTGGCGCAAAATCAAATAAAATTTAATTTAATTGTGTTAATTTCGTAATTAAAATTCATATTTTTTTTTTCTGTGTATGTTTTATAAATCAATAAAATATTGCTTTTCTACTAAACAAGCAAAAGATTCAGTTGCAAAAAAATTTTTAGAAGACGCTTATCGCAGAGCAGTGATGATAGTGAAAATGTACTTAATAGCTGTTTTCAATTCAAGTATGTATTTTTCGATGTCTCCTCTTTTAAGGATAGTTAAGTCGAAAATCGTTAATTCACAAGCTGTATTGGAACTACCAATGGCAATGAGGTAAGCAAGTTATAATTTTTAAACGTAATATTACATGATAAAAGTAATTATGAAAATAATTACACATACATAAGTTTTTATGACCGCCACAAAAAAATGGTGCTGGTATATTCATTTTGACTCTATATTGAAATATCTAATGTGAATGTATTAGAAAAAACCACTTCGACACGCCTACTTTAACGCCCACTTTTCACTTTTCTCATAAAACCGACAAAATTGGAGGTATGATGATGATTATTTCGTACATATGGCTTTTTAGTCAATGTCATTACCTACCTCTTATATAACGCTTTATCTCAAATTCATATAATTTCTCTATGAAAAAGATTTTGGAAGAATAAAGGACTATATTGCAATATCCAAGTTCTATTTATTAGCAGAAAATATAATGACACGCCAACTTTAACGTCCACTTTCATCGAAAGACTTAATTTACTAAAATATTTTACTAACGTATCGATGTTATACAAATAAAGTGATACATATTTTAGTATAAAGAGATTATTTCATAGCCATTACTGATAATAACAAAATAATAAATTCTGTGGCAACTCCGTCGTGATCACACGTCAAAATACTTGCAGATTACAAAAATATATAAATAATTAATTTTGTTTTTAAATCGTTACATACATAAACAAAACTGTAATTGAAGTGAAGAGAATTTTATACTCTCTTTGTGGTAATTAAAGAATAATGGTGGGAAAAACTCGTAAAAGTTTAAACAATAAAAATAGAATAGTTTGCTTGCAATGTAAAACAGAAGTATTGGAAAGTGAAGATAAATTCCAGTGTGATGCTTGCAATAAAACCTTACATTCTGTATGCACGAAGATGGATAAAAAGCAAATTGATAAATTGTTAAACGATGATTCTCTCGAATATAAATGTCATTTTTGTTTACCAGTTGACAACAATTTTGTAGTGAGTGAACTTGCACAAATTAAAACGCAACTAAATCAGCTGAGTGATATTAGGGTGACAATTCAGTTTATGTCCTCCCAATATGATACAATTTTAAAGGGAGTTACAAAAAATAAAACGCAAATCGATTCATTACAAAAAGAAAATAAAATGCTTCGTAATGAGGTTAATGAATTAAAATCATCCGTTAAATTTTTAAACGATGTTAGAGTACAAAAAAATTGCATTGTGAATGGAGTAGAAGTAAAAGATGAAACCACTAAACCTTTAGAGGTCGTTATGGATTTAGCAAAGCAAACTGGAGCTAGTATCTGTGAGAATGAAATTGAAGAATGTTATTTTTTAAACAACAACAATAATAAAACGAAAAATAATAAAACAAAGAGCAAGGGAAATACAAAAAAGTCTCTTGTTATAAAATTTGTAACTAGGAAAAGTAAAACGGCTTTTATGGATAAAAAAGCAAAATTGAAGGAAATTGAAAATTTAAGCACAGTATTTATTAACGATTTTCTTAACAAAGAATCTTTGGACATTTTTAATCACGCCAAAACTTTAAAAAACGTTGGTTATAAGTTTGTGTACTCTAGTGGTGGTAATATATTTGCTAAAAAAGATGAAAAAACTAAACAAATTAAGATCAAATCAATGGATGAAGTTGATAAATTGTTAATTGGTGCTTCTGGTGGACGTGTTAGGAAAACCCGTGCTAATACTGTTTTGATAGAAGAAACTAGTGATGAAGAAATTAATGCTGAAGATAATGGTGAGGATGATGAGGCTCCTTGAGTTCGTAAAATTATATTTATATTTATAAATTTTGTTTTATTATTTTCTTTTTAATTCCTTTAATGAATTCTAAATATTTTAAAAATGTTAAACTATTTAATTCGTACATTAATAAAAAATGCTCAAAAAACTTAAATTTATTATCTGTAAACATTAGAAGTGTTTCTTCAATTGGTAAATTTAATAAATTTAAATATGAAATTAGTCAACTTGCAAGACTTCCTGATATAATCGCAATTCAGGAGACCTGGTTCAGTAATAAATTAGAGAATCTGTATTCAATACCCGGATATGAGGTTGTCCACTGTTGTAGAAAGGATGGATATGGCGGAACTTCGGTTTTTATTCAGTCATCTTTAAAATTCAATGTTAAGGCAAATTGCAGTGAAGGTTTTTTGGATGCTGTGTCGATAGAGTTACCAGATCTAAAAATTATGAATAAACCTTTAGTAATTATATCCATTTATAGATCGCAAAAATGTATTTTTGCAGATTTTTTAAGGAAACTTGAAGATTTACTAATTTTGTCTAATGGTGCTCCTTACCTTTTTGTGGGAGACTTTAATGTGGATTTGTTATCTAACGACTGTAGTAGTATTTCATTGCTTAATCTTTTTTCGGAGTTTGATATGTTTTCTTGTCATAACACGGTAACACGGCCTCAAAGTAAAACGTCTATTGACCTTGTTTTTACTAATATAAATCGTGATGTTTTTGTACACTCTATTGAAAATGGACTAAGTGACCATAATTTAATATATTGTGGGTTTGGAACTGAATTAGTGAGGCAGAACGTTTTAACTGAAAAGAGCTTCAAAGTTGATTATGAACAACTTGGACATTATTTAGATGATAATCTACAGAATGAAAATTTGAATAGCAGTTCATCAAACATTTGTGAGAATTTAATAAATACTTTATCAGAAGCTGCATTACTTCATACAACAACGTTAAATAGGCAAATGTGTGCACGTAAGAAACTTACTCCTTGGATGACAGATTACCTTCTTTCATTAATTTGTTTTAAGAAAACTTTACTTCGAGCTCGAAGGAAGAATACCGAAAATAAGTTAGTATCTCAGCGGCTTAAAAGAATAAGTAAAGTCATTAAAATATGTAACAACCAATTAATGAATGAGTATTACATAAATAAACTAAAGAGCTTTTGTGGTGATACTAAGAAAACGTGGCAGTTTTTAAACAAGGAGCTAGGCCGTAATAGTCGTGGTATAAAAAGTATTGTAACTGAAGATGGAACTGTCTTAAGTCAGGAAAAAGATAAAGCTTTAGAATTTAACGATTTCTTCTTTAGTGCAGTACAAAATATGCAATCTATCAGTGCAAGTAATTATAATGCCGACATTAACATATTTCGAACATTAATACCCCAGGGAACAACTTTTATTTAAAAAAAAGTCGATAATGCTAAAGTTGGAAGTATAGTTGACAATCTAAAGTGCAATTCGTCTCCTGGATATGATAGCGTTACTCCGAAAATTTTACTAACAAGGAAACATAAAATTGTTAATATATTAACTGACGTGTTTAATAAAATGATTGAAGAAGGAAAATATCCAGATATTCTTAAAATACATAAGATAATTCCCATACCTAAAGTTGTTGGATCAAATAAAATACAAAATTTTCGACCAATATCTCTTTTATCGATTGTGGACAAGGTCTTTGAGAAACTTATCTTTGAACAGATCTCAAACTATCTAGATATAAATAACATTTTATTCGAAAGGCAATTCGGATTCAAAAAAGGTTCTGGAACCGAGGAAGCTGTTGTTACTGTGGTTGATTACATTTGTGGAGAGCTTGATGGTGGCTGCAGTGGTGTAGCAGGAGTGTTCTTTGATTATTCTAAAGCCTTTGATCTGGTTAACCATGATATTTTAATAAAAAAACTTACTATTATAGGAGTTTCGAATAAAACTCTGGACATTTTCCGAAGTTATTTATCAAACAGGAAGCAGTTCGTTCAAGTTGGTGAGTCTAAAAGTACAATGCTACCAGTAACCTGTGGAGTTCCGCAAGGAAGTGTCCTTGGTCCCTTACTGTTCAAGATTTTTATTAATGATCTGAAAAATATTGGCTTTAACGGCAAGTTATTTATGTATGCTGATGATGTATGCTTGTTTTATCCTTATAAATACTCACAAGTTCTAAAAACACAGATTGAATATGATGCGGCTATTCTAATGGAATTTTCGCAATGCAACAAACTTGTTATTAATCCCTCCAAGACTAAATTTGTAAGGTTTAAACCATACAATCTAAAAAATGATGAGAAGATGTTTGTACATGTTGATGGAATCGCTATTAATGAATCTGAGATGGTAACATACTTAGGAGTTGTCTTAAATCAAAATTTGTTATGGGATGAGCATATACTTTCATTGAAAGCTAAAGTTTCACCAGGCATTGGAATACTATATAAGTTTAGACATAAGCTTAACTGCGATACAAAGTTACTTATTTACCAGTCTCTTGTACATTCACATTTTACTTATCTTCCTGCTGTATATGGTTGTAGAATAAATAATTCCTTGAAGTCACTTCAATCTGCCCAAAATAAAGCGTTAAAACTTGTATTTAATCTGCCTATGAGATATTCAACGTTAAATTTGTTTAAAAGATATGCAAAAAATATTTTGCCAATACGAGGCTTGTATAAACAAAAAGTGTTGATGTACGTGTTTAAGACTCTAAGTGACAATGAACATCGATTTGTACAATTTTCTAATAATTTGGCTCGAACGCAAAGAAATACCAGACAAGCTCAAAATTTAAGTTTTGCTAGATGTCGCCTTGATTTGACCAAACAAAGAATTTCATTTTCTGGGCCTATTGAATATAATAAATTGCCTGTAAATTATCGAAACATTAATGTTATTTCTACGTTTAAAAATCAGATAAAAGACTACTTACTTAAAAATATAGAAACACTTCTAATGTAATTATAAAATCTAACGTATCTGAATCTTTTTTTTTTTACTCTATTTACATATCTTTAAAATAATTTTGTATATTTGTTTATATTTTTTTTTTCTGTAATATGTAAAGTTGCCTTTTGCCCCTATAAAGCCTTTAAGGCGCTGGGGCACCAAATTGTAAATTTGTAAAAATATATATGAATAAATGAAAATACTTAAAAAAAAAAAAAAAAAAAAGTACATCAAATTGGTGGTAAGTATCAAAAATTCGGCACAGCCGAATATAGTGCTCTTACATGTTATGAATACGGCTGTTATATATTTAATTAAGGTTTGAAAAAAGAAAACATTTTACAGAACAAATTTTTTTAAAATTACAAATAATATTTTTATTAAACTAATTAAGTTAAATCAAATACATATTTATGTGTGAATGCCAATATCGATAATTATATTCGAATTTGAATTGTCTCAATTAACACATACATATGTATGTATGTCTGAACATAAAATTAGTTCCCAGCAAAGAGAGACATGCAAAATAAATAGTGGATGCATGAGTTTAACCCATGATAAAGTAGTTAATTTAGGTGAATCATGTATGCTTTTACGTTAACGTGGCATTGGAGAATGAATCTATATATATAAAAGTGAAACTCTGTGTGTGTGTGTGTGTGTTAGCTATAGACTCCGAAACTGTAAAACCGATCGGGCTCAAACTTTGGTAAGTTGTTGTACACATACCAGGGAGTGTTTATGGGTGAAAAAAAGTGGGCGGGGCCACGCCCATAAAAAATTAGTTATCAGTTTTAGCTACTTGCACTTGACCGATTTTTCTGAAACTTTGCACACATATCAAGCTGTCATGACTAAAAAATTTCGTGATAAGAAAGGTGGGCGGGGCCACGCCCCTAAAAAAGTTTAAATTTTGAGGTACTTGCACTGGACCGATTTTTTTGAAACTTTGCACACATACTAAGCTGTCATAACCATATAGTTTCGGGATTAGAAAAGTGGGCAGGGCCACGCCAATAAAAAAAGGTTATAATTTTGAGGTACTTGCACCAGACCGATTTTTTTTAAACTTTTCACACATATCGAGCTGTCATGACTAAATAATTTCGTGGTTAGGAAAGTGGGCAGTGCCACGCCCATAAAAAATATGTATCATTTTGAGGTACTTGCACTGGACAGATTATTCTGAAACTTTGCACACATATTGAGCTGTTATGACTTTACAATTTCGTGATTAGAAAAGTGGGCAGGGCCACGCCCATAAAAAAAATTATAATTTTGAGGTACTTGCACTGGTCCGATTCTTCTGAAACTTTGCACACATATTGAGCTGTTATGACTTTACAATTTCGTGATTAGAAAAGTGGGCGATGCCACGCCCATAAAAAAATTATAATATTTAGGTTTTTGCACTTGATATTTAATTAAAATTCAGAATGCATTTCGATTCATTAAGGGGCGTAGCAAAGCGCGCCGGGTTTGGCTAGTACATTAATAAAATTCAATTCATTTTAATGAGTGCATCATAGATCGCATGCATAGTAAATAAAAAGAAACCCATGTTTCATAAATTAATAATGTTTTCATGAATTGTTTAAGATATTTTGATGCATTTGCATTGGAGCACATCAGTAATGGCTAACTATTTTGCATTTGGAGAATGCATTTTTCATGCCTCCTTTTACAATGAACATTTTTCTAATTGATTTAATGAAAAGTATTTTAAACAGATTTTATTTATGTGTTATTTACTTAAATATTCTTTATTTTATATATAAACCTGTTTTTAGATTCGATTTTAATTTTGAAACATTTCCCGGTTATGCATTCGCCTATATCTATATTGTTGCTGTAACTATCGTTGTCGGTTTATATGCTATTCCTGTTGACGGTATATTTATAGCGATTGCTACATATTTGGTATCTCATTTTAAAATACTCCAAAAAACTATTCAAGAAAATACTTTTGTAAAACCTGAGCACGATTTGCGAAATGATCTAGAGTCTTACGTAGAATATCACAATTTGATATTGAGGTTAAGTAAGGAACTACGTGACATCTTTCGTCCCATAGTTTTTGCACAATTTCTAATGTTATCGTTGCAATTGTGTTTAATTCTTTATCAAATGGTAAAGGTATGTACACCAAGTAAAAAAGAGAAATTTTATTTTAATGTATTTATATATGTTTTGATGTATATGTGTATATAATGTCATGTAATTTTACCTTTCAGCACCTTGATGGAATTATATTAGTGATTGCAAACTGCGCTTTTTTAACAGCAATTTTACTGCAGTTATTTCTATATAGTTATGGTGGGGAAATATTGAAATTTGAGGTAAGTTTAGTTTTAAAACATAAAAAAAATTAAAAAAGGTATAGCAATGTATAAACTCAAATCAAATTTTAATTCATAAGATATGTGAGCATTACTATTTTTAATGTTGTTTTGTTCACACATGCAAATACATATCAATAAAAGATCACTTTATCACCATTAAATTAAAAATAATCCTAACAAAATTATTTTCATTAAAATCATCTTTACTAATGGCCTATAATGAATTAATTTTATGCGTGTTTATAAGAATTATTTATAGTTAGCTAATGATTAAATGGATTTTATATATACTGTTACGTTTATACCTTTTATAAACGTTGGTTTATTTCCTTTAAATAAATCTACTATTCTTTTGTATTGCAAATAATAACACTTGAAATTTATGATAAAAGTGAGAGCACTTTTTTTATTTCAACACTCTGGAATTTACCTATGCAACACCTTATTTATTTCCCTTATTGTTATACATCTTTATTATCAAACACTCTTAAACAGTGTTCCAGTAGCTGACATGAAAAAAGTGCTAAATCGACAAAATTAAAGTACTAAAATGTTCTACGTCCCAAAAAAATGTGCTGTCTGGGAGGCATCTTTTTTGCTGTAAGAATCATCTAGTCTAACCCTATTGCCGATTAGAGTCAACCATTATCTTTGTTTTCTCGGAATCCTCTATCTGAATTTTTGCACATGTATTAGCATCTCTAACATTTCAATGTTTCCTTAGAGAAAACATAAAATTTTATTTTTGTTATATTTTAGTTTTCAAAGTCAAAGGTAATATTTACTAAATTACATAATTTTATATGTTTGATGAAATCCCCCTAAAGATATCAAAAAATTTCATCTGAATAATTGTCTATGTATATTCTATTAGGCGTAAAATTATATCAATTAATGTGCTGTGGAATACTACAAGACTTTTTTTCAACTTCAAATAAGAGGTCAGACCTGCTGACGGTCCGAGTAGTTTACAATACCTTTTCATGCTAATCTGTAACATTTTTAGCTAAGCAGGGTTTTACTAGCTTTCACCCTCTTTTATCCCTTTAAAATTCGAATTTCCGAAAATCCCTTCTTATAGTAGATTTACACCTGCTCGAAGTCTAGTAGATTTGAATTAAAATCATTATCAAAATCTACACTGTTTACACTTTTGTTTTGTGACATTTTTCATGATTTCGTTTTGTAAGCAGTATAATTATTTACAAGGTGGTGGGAGGCTCTCTATACTATCCCAGCAAAATCTCTTTAAAATTGCGTAATAGGTTGTCAGTACTTCATATATTACATAGTAATGAGGGGTCGTTACCAACATCATTATTTTAAAGTACAGAGTAATGGCCTATTAATTATGACCTTCGTAAATACTTTTTATATATTTTTTAAACAGTGAACTTTAAATTAACTTCATAAATATTATAATATGCCTAATATTATAATTTTTATATTTTTTTGTATTGCAACAGTATAAAAATATCCAGCTGTAATTCAGCTTTATTGGTAACTACTTATTTTATTACTTTTTGTAAGTTCATTTGTAAGCGAGGGTCATGATTTCTGGGACAACTCAAACAAAAATAAGTAGTTATTCGGTCGAAAGGTAACTAGTTTATGTGTATCTCCAATATTACTTGCTAACTTACTAGGTAAGTAAAGATTTTGCTGGGATACTTCTCCAAAACTCAAACCCCATATAAAAAATTTAAACAATAAAGTACTTGTGCGATTGCAAGCACTATATAAATTATGATTGAATTTTTCTAGTACTAGATTTTCAGTAATTTCTGCCAAAAAATAGTGGCAAAGTAGTTTTCGTTTTGTGTGGGAAATCTAGTAGAAATTAATCAGTGATCAATCAGTCAGTCAGTAACGTTAAACAACAAATAAAATTATTTAAATATTTTTAAAAATAAGTTATTAAAAATTGAAAATAATTAACAACGATTCTTCTTATCACTTAAAGTTTTCACTAAATTATATGAAGATATTTTTCCTTACAGTAAAAAAATGCTTTTTTGTAATTTTTTAAAAGAATTGGAATAAGTAAAAAATATTTGTAAAAAAGTACTTAACTAGCACTTAACAATTATTAATAAAATTTTAATGCTTATATAAAACAAGTAAGAGCACTATATATATATATGTTGGAGGTCGAGGACGTATGGCCATGCGAGTATATTGGCCACGCTGCCTTCGAGCGTGAATCAACCCTCTGACTACATTACGCCCTACATGGATTTTGATGGGGCGTTCAGGGTTCTTACTCCCTCCAGGAGAGAGTGGAATGGGGGTCGCCTTTTGGAGAGTTTTGACACCAGGATCTATACTGACGGTTCGAGGATGGAATGTGGTGTTGGATCTGGTGTCTTCTCTGATGGACCGGAGATTGAACTCTCCTTCCGTCTTCCGGATGATTGCAGCGTTTTTCAGGCGGAAGTACTCGCTATCAGGGAAGCATGTAGGATACTGAATGACGGGAATATCCACGGGAGCATTGGTATATTTGTCGATAGTCAGGCGGCACTCTTGTCACTCAGGTCATACATTATTACGTCTAAATTAGTTGGCCAATGTAGAAAGGAACTGTCAAGGCTTGGTCAGCGGGCTGACGTTACTCTAGTTTGGATTCCTGCGCATAAGGGCCACTATGGTAACGAGCGTGCTGATGAGCTAGCCAGGGGAGGATCTGCTCTGGATATCTCTAATGCAATTGCAGTTGCAATCCCGTTGGGGACTATTAAGAGCAGAATCTCCAGACACTTTCTCCGGAAGGCTGATAACAGGTGGCGTGGGCTGAGCACGTGTAAGGTGGCACGGCTTACGTGGCCCTCTTTTGATGCACGACGTACATTGCAACTTACCAGTCGGAGTCGGAGGGACATATCGAGGTTGCTGGCGGTATTGACGGGTCACTGGATGTTAGGCAAACATGCAAGTCGGCTCGGACTCCCATCGAACGACCATTGTCGCAGTTGTCTGGATAGAGAGAAGGAGGAATCGGTTTTCCACATTCTCTGCGAATGTCCTGCACTGGCGGCTAAGAGACACAGATTTCTGGGCGAACATATACTAGATGGCCTCTCTGCGATATCTGAAGTTGGACTGAATTATCTACTGAGATATCTCAAGGCCACGGGGTGGATCTAGTACCCTTACTCTTGGATTTTATTCTGAGATACACTAGAAGCTGACGAGTGATGTGGTCCTGTCAAAACGGAGTCATACAGACTCTACTTGACTGTTGGCGTGCAGCGAACTACCACGATAACCAACCAACCAATATTCGGTTGTGCCGAATCTTTTATACCCACCACCAATTTTCCGTACTTTTATAGCTAGGGATTTTTTCCGAAATTTTTTGTTTCCCGGGAATGCGAGATTTATTTTTTAAATTCCCGGGATTCTGCAGCAAAACAAATAAGAAGTAAATTTGTTTTTAATCAATAAAAAACTTCAAAACTATAAAAAGTAATAAAGAAACTTGAATTTAAAATATTAATTGAGTAAAAATATTTCTTATTGAAAAAATATTATTCTGTAGATACGAGATCAAATATGAGTACAAAAAACAAAAATACAGGTACTTCAGCTATGAGATCAAAAATAGAGCCATTAGAATTCAATTTCAAAAACATGTAAATACAATGTATAATTAAAAAAAAAATATAACGTACAAATTTTTAACGACTTAGAAAATAATCTTTATCTTATGACGATCTAGCTATGTCCGTCCGACTGTTGAAAGCACGATAGAGGTCGCACCACACAAGGTTTGTTTGGTGTTGAAAATGTGCTAAATCAGAATATTAGGAAGAGAGTTATAGCTCGTAATACAAAAGTAGGTGGAAAAAACCTACTCCTTCCAACATCTAATAAAATGAAATTTTGTCCAAACGCATTTACGTACAGTCATGAAACTTCGAATATATATTTCTCGAGTAAAAACAATATTTTTCCCTGAAATTCGCTTACATTTATGCATAAGGAAATTTGCTACAGATATGCTTCTAGTCAATTTCATTGTTATGCCGGAAAATTTAAGTGACACGCCCACTTTTACGCCCACTTCCCTTATAACGTTTTATCTTAAATTCATATAATTTATCTATGGACAAAGTTTTCTGGACGAATAAAAGGCTATATTGAAATATCTCAGTTTTATTTATTAGCAGAAACTACATTGACACGCCCACTTTAACGCCCACTTTCAGTTAAAGAATAAATTTACGAAAACATTTTACTAGCATATAGAAGTTATACAAAGAAAGTGATATTTTAGTTTTATAAAGAGATTATTCCATAGCGATTACTGTTAATAACAAAATAATATAATAATAACAAACATTTATTTTTATCAAACTATTTGTAATGAAGTTTTTCAAAGGTATAACAACTAAAAAACAATTTTTCAAATATATTAAATTATTATATAAACGAAATTGCATGGCTTACTTAGAAATATTAATGTTGATTATGAAAAGTGTTTTTAGTTTAAAGTATATTTTTAACAAAAGAAAGAGTTAAAATTTTATGAGGGAAGTGGTCAAAAAACTCAAAATGTTGTATATATGTTAAATGCACTTGTAACTATTCGGCAAACATCGGTAGAAAGTGTAACAGTAACAGTGCAATTTGTTAATAAAATCAGAAATAGACTTTCTGACCAGTCAATAAATGCTTTGAGCATATTAAAAGATTATTTTCTAAGTCGTTAAAAATTTTTACGTTATATTTTTTTTAATTATTCATTGTATTTACATGTTTTTGATTTTGATCTCATAGCTGAAGTACCTGTATTTTTGTTTTTTGTGCTCATATTTGATCTCGTATCTAGAGAACATTTTTTTTTTTCAATAAAAAATATTTTTACTCAATTTATATTTAAAATTCAAGTTTCTTTATTAATTTTTATTGGTTTGAAGTTTTTTATTAATTAAAAACAAATTTACTTTTTATTTGTTTTGCTGCTCGATCTCGGGAAATTAAAAAATAAATCTCGCATTTCTGGGAAACAAAAAATTGCGGAAAAAAGCCCTAGCTATAAAAGTACGAAAAATTGGTGGTGGGTATAAAAGATTCGGCACAGCCGAATATAGTTCTCTTACTTGTTTTTTCAATAACTTAGAGCACAATTCACAATTCCACATTCTTTTTGCACATTTTCTCTTTCCGAGCAGAAACTTAAACCCCTTTCGGTTCCAACATTTATCATTTATAATCTTTTCGTTCTTTCTTTTTTTCAATAACTTAGAGCACAATGGTGGGAATTGCAGTGCAACTATCACATTGGTATAATTTAAACCCGGCGTATTGTCGTATGTTGATGTTAATGATGTTACGTTCCCAAAGTGAAGTAGTAATAAAAGCTGGGACTTATGTTGCATCTTTAGCTAATTTTGTGGCGGTAATTATTATTATACATATTTTGTTGTTTATTTTTATTCTGTTATATTCTTTTATTTCTGTTTATTTATTGTTAAACATTTAATACTATGAATGTCAAAAGTGAGTTAACATCCATTAACAACATTTTTTAAATCTTTTGGTGTAGTTTTGACAATGCATACATTTGTTTCGAAGCATTCATGTACAAATAGACCTCAGTTATGACAAATCCTTTAGGTAAAATATAATGTCTGATAATTATTTCATGTTTCATCATTATTTGTATAATAGAAATAAAATTAAAAAACAGTTTACGAATTTTTAAAATTTTAAGAGGAAACTTCACATTCAGAAAATATTGTTGATACGTTTATAGTTATACCACCCCAAAAAAATTGGTGAAGTAGATTTATTTTGCCAATTCGTTTGTAACACATAGAAAAATCCATTTTAGACCCCCTAAAGTATATATTTTCTGAGTCCTGGTAGGACGATCTTGCTATGTCCGTCCGTCTGTCTGCATGTCCACCTGCTGAAAGCACGATAGAGCTCAAACCGAAAAAGTTAGGAGCTCAAATTTTGCCAGAATATTTCTTATACACAAGGTTTGTTTGATATTGAATAAAGGTCAAATGGGAATATTAGGATAAAGTTATAGCTCGTAATGCAAGAGTAGGTCAAAAAAACATGTCCTTCCAACATCGGATAAAATACAAATGTGTCTTGACGCATTGACATAAAATTTCTCTGAAAATTGCTCAAATCGGCTTCACGAAAAGCCACCCAATGAAATAACGCCCAAACGGGAAATGAAATATTCCCCAAATTTTTTTCATACATTTTTGGGTGTTATTTCATATGAAATAACTCCCAATTTTTTTGGCCCGTTTTTATTTTTTTTATAACCGCCACCAAAAAAATGTGATTCCACATCGAAATATCCATTTTAGACCCCATTAAGTATATATATTCTAAATCGGGGTTTCATTTTATGACGATCTAGCTATGTCCGTCTGTCTGTCTGCCTGTTGAAAGCACGATAGGGGTCGCATTAAAAAAGCTAGGCGGCTCAAATTTTGGCAGAACTTTTTTTTTTGCACACAAAGTTTCTTTGGTATTGGAAATGGGCTAAATCGAATTATTAGGAAGAGAGTTATGGCGCGTAATGCAAGAGTACATTGAATAAAATGCAATTGTGTCCAAACGCATTAACGTAAAGTCATGAAACTTCAAATATATATTTCTCGAGTAAAAGCAATATTTTTCCCTCAAAATCGCCATAATATATATTCATTAGGAAAAGAGTATATTTTAAATTAAAAACGTAATAAAACTGACAGAACTATATGTACGACTGTGAAATTTTGCAAATATTGCTTTTTGGTCAAAGTCTTTGTTATAACGGAAAATAAATGTGCCACGCCCACTTTTTTCTTTAAATTTATAAAAAAAAATATATTAGTCATATTCATTAGCATTATTTCATTGCAGACGGCAACATCTATTAAAATCTAGACGGCGCTACTAAATTTATGCACACAATGAGGATGATGTCGTTGCTAAATATCACGTAGAACACTAGATGACTCTACTAACAAATTTGCTTGAAACCTCTTTCATAGATAGGGGTTTGTGACCGAGGTTGTTGACAAGAATTAAATAGAGTAACGATTTGTGCCCAACTTTACATGTAGTTGTACCCACAGTCTTAAGAGGTTAAAGATTGAAAAATATTTAAAACAAATCTGCATCAGTAGATTTAAAATATGTATTTGAATATTTAAATTAAATTTTTTAACCAAATTATATTTTTATTACCCTATATATTCTATTGTAAAGGGTGGTTAAATTTAAGGGCCGATGGTGGTTTTGAATATCACACAAATTATTTAGGAAATTATTATCATTTCTTTATATTATGATAATATTTGTATGGTTCAATTATGTATGGAACAAAATATCAAATGGCCGAAGCGACCTCGGCGGCACACCTCTATCCGATGGTCCAAATTTTCAATAACGATGTTGATGTTCAATTGTTAAGTACGATGATGAGTCGAGGTTGACTGCTGTTTTGCCACATTATCGCGAAAAACAGCAATGTTTCCCATTCAACGAACTAAGATGGCATACACAGATGTTTTCACATTTCATACAGACCTGTTTTGCTGAAATTTAAATAGATTTTACAATTTGATTTGAACGCTTATAATAAGCCTGAATAGCTTTAACGCGTTGGTCGATTGTGTATCTTTCCATGGTTAAAATTGAGCTAGATTGAAATTGAGAAATGCCAAATGAAATGCAGAGAACAAATTTCACGTCTAGGTGAAATTCACATTTAACATCGGCCCTTAAAATTAAACCATCCTTTATATAAGATACCAACATTTTATTATACCCGCCAAAAAAAAAAATGGTGGGGTTTATTCATTTTGTCATTCCGTTTGTTACACATCGAAATATCAATTTTAGACCCCATTAGGTATGTATACTCTGAATAGGGGTTTTATTTTATGATGATCTAGGTATTTCTTTCGTCTGTTGGAAGCACGATACAGGTCGGACCGAAAAAGCTAGGTGTGTAAAATTTTGGCAGAATATTTCTTATAGACAGGTTTGTTTGGTATTGAAAATGGGCTTAATCGGAATATTTGAAAGAGAGTTACAGCTCGTAATGCAAGTGTAGGTAAAAAAAACAGTATCCTTCAAACATCGAATAAAATGGAATTGTGTCCAAATGCATTGATGTAGAGTCATGAAATTTTGAATGTATATTTCCTGAATAAAAAAAATAATTCCCATCCAAAATTGGCAGAATCCATGAATCAGGAAAAAGTTATAGCTCAAAACGTACGAAAATTTATACCGCGCTGTGTATTTTTCGCTATATTCAAAATTTATATGTAATAAAATTGGAAAAATTAGATGTATGATTCTGAAATTTTGCAACCATTGCTTTGTAATCGAAGGATTTGTACTAATAGAAATTAAATTCTACACGCCCACTTTTACCACCACCTACCATATAACGTTTTATCTCAAATTCATATAATTTCTCTATGAATAAAGATTTTGGAAGAATAAAGGACTATATTGAAATAAATAGGCTGTGTTTATTAGCAGAAACTTTATTGACATTTCTACTTTAACGTCCACTTTCATTGAAAGACTAAATTTACGAAAACATTTTACTAACATATCGATGTTATACAAATAAAGTGGTACATATTTTAGCATAAAGAGGTTATTCCAAACCGATTACTGTTAATAACAAAATAGTAAATTCTGTGCTATAAAAGTACATCAAATTGGTGGTGGGTATAAAAGATTCGGCACAGCCGAATATAGTGCAATTACTTGTTTTTTTTTTTGGAAATTATTTCATTCCTCTTTTGGGGGCTTCAAATTATGAAATAATCACCCAATAAATTTTTAAAATTCGGGGCTTGTTTCATAAATTGTATAAATTGGGTGTTATTTCATTTTTTAATCGGATCGGGGGTTATTTCATTTTTAAAGCTGTTGGTTTTTGGGGGTTATTTCATTTTATTTGGGGTTTATTTCATTGTCTAAGTTTGATCGTTTTCCTTTTTTATTGAGAATTCAAGCAACTGTTTTTTTAAATAACAGTGTCAACATACGAGTACAATCTGCCTTGCCTGTTGAGTTGTTGTAATAGGCTCCACGAAAAGCCTCCCAATGAAATAACGCATAGGAAACAACCCCCAATAAAGTAAACCCCAAAAAATTGGTAATAACACCCAAAAACAGTGAATGAAATAACATCGAAAAATAAATGAAATAAACCCCAAAGCGAAAAAGAAATAACCGCCAATATTTGGGAGTTATTTCATATGAAATAACTCCCAATGATGAAAATGAAATAACCCCCAATGAAATAAGCCCCATCAATAACAAAAATGAATTTATACCCAAAATTCATAAAAGAATCAGTTTTACTAAGGACTTCATGAAGTCAAAATGGACCGACAGCAAAATCGCAAAATTATTGATAGAAATCGTGTGGAGGCCCACAGGCGTCTTCTTCATAATAAGGATATATGCAACTTCGAAAGTGAGCCAGCATTCATGATGGAAGCAATTTCAGATCAGCCTCCAACGAGCTATCCTACAACTTTGGAATGGGTTGAAAATCCAACTCATGGGAGACGTTATTATAGTTACAATATTGTAAAGAAGGCAGTAATTTTCTGTAATGGAGATGTGAGGAAGTATAGACAAAGACTTGTTTAATATTTCCATTATATTTATTTTTGAAACCCAACTACCAAAAAATTATTTTCATGTACATACATAAAAAATAAACTTAATACATTATACGTAAGGAATGGTAAAAAAAAACAAAATGGTTGCTTATGAATTCAAGATGGAGAAAATATACGTTGTATGTATAAATGCTGCCAGTTGGTTACACTTTGTTATTATGTACCTCCTCACAGCTTGGCAGAAGTGGAACAATATTTATTGCCGTCCGTAGACTAATTTCGTAGTCTGTCACAAAGGTCGCACCATCCAAATCCAGAACGTTATAATTTATGTATTTACAAAGCTATTGTAATATATTCACAGGCTAAAAGTTTTCTTGTAAAAGGCCTATTTTTATATAATTTATTTACAAGCAAATACACCCCCACAAACCAACAGCTTTAAAAATGAAATAACCCCCGAATACAAAATGAAATAACACCCTAATTATACACGCTATGAAACAAGCCCCGACTTTTAAAAATTTGTTCGGTGTTATTTCATTGGAGATTATTTCATAATTTGAAAACCCAAAATGAGAAATGAAACAATTTCCAAAAAAAAATGAAAAGCGGCCCAAAAAAATTGGGAGTTATTTCATATGAAATATCACCCAAAAATGTATAAAAAAAATTTGGAGAATATTTCATTTCTCGTTTAGGCGTTATTTCATTGGGGGGCTTTTCGTGGAGCCTTAATAATATTACGAAAAGAGTTATCGATCAAAATGTACGAAAATTTTTTCCGCACAGTGTCTTTTTCGGTGTATTAAAATTTATAAACGTAAATAACTTACAAAATTTGATATATGATTTTGTAAAAATTGCTCTCTGATCAAAAGACATGCACAAACGGAAAATTAAGGTGACGCAAACACTTTTATGAAATTTTAAAGCTCATAAAACCGACAGATTTAGATGTCTGATGATGAAATTTAGCATATATAGCTTCCTGGTAAATTTTATTATGCCAATATAAGCATAATTCCAAAAAATGTGTGTGACACACTCACTTGAACACCCACCTCCCATATAACGCTTTATCTTAAATTCATTTTTATATGGAATAAAAAGAAGAAGAAAGTGTGTACAGTTAAGTACACAAAATTGGTGGTGAGTATTAAAAATTCGGTCAAATATTTTGCTCTTACTTGTTTTATATTAAAAGGATGTATTCATATTTGGAAAATATTTGACGAAATAAACGTAATCAATAAACAGTATTTTGTCTTCATAAGTATGTTTATTTAATTAAATTTTTTCTCAAACTAAATATAAAGTTCTATACTTTGTTATACGTTTTCATTATATTACGTGTACGAAAATTATGTTGTATAAAACAAATATTTACGAAGTAATGTTTGCGCATATTTTGGAAAACTTTTCCAAATTCGACGGAGATATATAATATTTAGGATTGTTAAGGCTACAACTTTTCTCGTAATACTAACTGAAAAAATTAAATGTATTTAAACAAGCAAGCTAAAAATTCTACTGACTTCACTACCTACTGCATTTTGTAGAAAACGGCTAAATACAATAAATTATTTTTCAAATACTAATCGTCGAACTGCTTGTGTATTTTCATAATCCTAAGAAAATTAATGATTTTACGCTGTTAACTTATCTCTTGACGCTTACTGTATTATGATGTTTTACTAATATGTGCAATTAACTTTTTTGTCTAGATTCTACAAGCTGCTGTATCATATATAGCAATTTTAAAGTCTATTGAGTAGCAGTCGATTGTCAATAAAAAAAGCTGTTGTATTAATGCTTAAGATTTTTTTCCAGCAAGTATTGGTGATTAAAGTTTAAGTGGTCAACTTTAATAAGGAGATTATCTAGGAGCTTTTAAAGATTTACAGTATCTAATATTTTTAACATATTTTACTAACGATGTCGTTAAGTTTTTAATAAAATTTTGCACCATGTTATGTATTAATAAAATAGTTAATTATTTAGGAAAGGAAGAAAAATAAAACGTAAGTATGTGTCTATAACATTAATAGTATAACGACAAACTTTGAAAGGAAAATTTAAAAATTTTAAATATAGGTCCTACATCGAAAAGAATCAAGAAATCTAGAATATTGTCATAAAATAATGTTTGGTATTGCCACTTTTTAAGAGTTTATTTCCTTTTTGCTTTTAATGGGAGATGCAACATTCACCTTTTATATTTATTTTTGAATTGTTGGTTTGCCTAAGTACGCTAATAACACTGCTCAGCAGCAAAATCCTTCATTAAATAAAACTATGTGGACTATATGGATTTTGATGTACTGTGCTCAAATCCGTTATCGGATTTGTATTTATTTTAGTGGAATAAAATTTTTCTCTATCTCTTATCGTTTTGCACTTATTTAGAAATTAATGGAGAAAAAAAATTTTTTTCGTGCAAAATTCCTAATATTTTCAATTTAAAAATGGAATTAAAAAAAATATAAAGCAAATATTCCACATTTTTTTTCTGAGATCTACTTATCTTGGAAATAAAAAAAGACATAAACCATAAAAATCGATTAAAAAATTTAGGTTTTATTGTCAATTTACCGCAGGTACTCAATATTGACCAAATATGTGTAATGCAGCAAACAACGTCAGAGTGGGCGCACTAAACCGCCTTGTCGCATCAATGAATGGCAACTTTTTAATTCTATCTATTTTCGTACAACAAAAACAAATACAAGCAAAAAAATTTGACAGATTGAAATTTTGTAGCATCGCCTCGCTTAAAGCATCACCCTGTCGTCACCCGTAGATAACTTCAAATTACAATTGTAACGAACCTGTTTTAACTATCCTAAGCAAGTTTCGATTTTCAAGGTGGTAAAATAAACCAAACACTCAGGAAGCTATCTATTAATTTCATGCGGAGATGTAGAGACTATCGAGACCCATTGATGCCGCTAGCTAGCAGTCGGGTGGGGGGGTCGTTGTCTCTATTAATCGCTAGAAGTGATAGCTACAGGTACCTCATAAATAATTTTTATAGACTCCCTTACTAGAAAAAAAAAATGGACTAAAATGTTGAATTACAAATTAAACGATGTTAAGTTTTACCCCATATATAGTATCAACACGTAAACTGATAAACTATTATCATTTGTATTTTAAACTTGTGAAAAAAAAACAATCAATTCCTAGATGGTATTGGAAGAGCGCCTCTTAACCCACCCTACCTATGATCCTATGGCGTGTACTATGGTGTTTACTAGGATCCCTAAATCAACCTATTCTGAACCGATCACATTATGTAAGAAATGTTCCTATTTTTAATGTTCCATAATACCAATAAGATATTTATTCACCATTTCAATAAAAATTCATAATCTTCACGTATCTTATAACTATACATTTTAAATTTACTAATTCAGGATACAAATTTATTGTAACAAAAAAAATTATCTTTACCAAAATTTCAATATATTGTTTGTCTTATATTATATTACTAGCCAAACCCGGCGCGCGTTGCTACACCCCTTAATGAATCGAAATGCATTCTGAATTTTAATTGAATATCAAGTGCAAAAACCTAATAATTATAATTTTTTTATAGGCGTGGCATTGCCCACTTTTCTAATCAGGAAATTGTAAAGTCATAACAGCTCAATATGTGTGCAATGTTTCAGAAGAATCGGACCAGTGCAAGTACCTCAAAATTATAATTGCTTTAATGGGCGTGGTCCTGCCCACTTTTCTAATCATGAAATTGTAAAGTCATAACAGTCCAATACGTGTGCAAAGTTTCAGAATAATCGGTCCAGTGCAAGTACCTCAAAATGATACCTCTTTTTTATGGGCGTGGCACTGCCCACTTTTCTAATCACGAAGCTATTTAGTCATGACAGCTCGACATGTGTGCAAAGTTTCAGAAAAATCGGTCTGGTGGAAGTACCTCAAAATTATAACCTTTATTTATGGGCGTGGCCCTGCCCACTTTTCTAATGACGAAATTATATGGTTATGACAGCTTAATATGTGTGCAAAGTTTCAGAATAATCAGTCCAGTGCAAGTACCTCAATATTAAAATTTTTTTAGGGGCGTGGCCCCGCCCACTTTTTTTATCACGAAATTATTTAGTCATGACAGCTCGATATGTGTGCAAAGTTTCAGAAAAATCGGTCATGTGCAAGTAGCTTAAAATGATATCTAATTTTTTATGGGCGTGGCCACGTCCACTTTTTTTTACCCATAAACACTCCCTGGTATGTGTACAACAACTTGACAAAGTTTGAGTCCGATCGGTTTTACAGTTTCGGAGTCTATAGCTAACACACACACACACACACACACACACACACACACAGAGTTTCACTTTTATATATATAGATAAAAAAAAATACTTGCAGTGATTTGCATGCATATTACATATTGTAGAGTGTAAATAAACTCAAATAAAAAAACAATTTGTACAATATGTATGTACCAACTAAGGTAAATAAAATTTACGAAAGAAGAAGAGAAAAAATCTTCAACTTTACCATAGCATTATTTATAAAATTTTTACAACAAAAAAAAATATTTAATGATTGTAATTGAGAGAAGAAGAAGCAAACCAACAAAAAAATATTAAAGATACCAAAAAAATTGTCTCATTCAATAGTGGATCATATTATGAATGAGCGTAGTAGAATGAAATCTAAAAATAGATCTGCAATATTTTTGAAGAAAATAAAGAAGCAGAAAAACAACAGACCAAAAAAAACTTTTATATATTTTTTTGTAGGTTTGTCTTTTGTAAAAGAACAGACATCCCTTTTAAAGCAGGGTGTAATATCAAAATAAATGTAGAAATAATGTTATGGTAAATATAAAATTTTTCACTTAGTTAACTTTAATTCATTTTTGAAGAGATATGAAGAATTTCCCAAAGAAATATATGGAATTTAACTTATATAATTTACTAGCCAAACCCGGCGCGCGTTGCTACGCCCCTTAATGAATTGAAATGCATTTTGAATTTTAATTGAATATCAAGTGCAAAAACCTAAATATTATAATTTTTTTTATGGACGTGCCATTGCCCACTTTTCTAATCACGAAATTGTAAAGTCATAACAGCTCCATATGTGTGCAAAGTTTCAGAAGAATCGGACCAGTGCAAGTACCTCAAAATTATAATTCTTTTTATGGGCGTGGCACTGCCCACTTTTCTAATCACGAAATTATAAAGTCATAACAGCTCAATATGTGTGCAAAGTTTCAGAATAATCGGTCCAGTGCAAGTTCCTCAAAATGATATCTTTTTTTTATGGGCGTGGCACTGCCCACTTTTCTAATCTCGAAATTATTAATTCATGACAGCTCAATATCTGTGCAAAGTTTCAGAAAAATCGGTCCAGTGCAAGTACCTCAAAATTAAAACTTTTTTAGGGGCGTGGCCCCGCCCACTTTTCTTATCACGAAATTATTTAGTCATGACAGCTCGATATGTGTGCAAAGTTTCAGAAAAATCGGTCGAGTGCAAGTAGCTTAAAATGATAACTAATTTTTTATGGGCGTGGCCCCGCCCACTTTTTTTCACCCATAAACACTCCCTGGTAAGTGTACAACAACTTACCAAAGTTTCAGCCCGATCGGTTTTACAGTTTCGGAGTCTATAGCTAACACACACACACACACACACACACAGAGTTTCACTTTTATATATATAGATATACCAATTGCGAAACATAAAAAAAATTTTATTATGGACTCACCCAAAAGTTAAACAATTCTGCAACCGTAGAATGATGAGGCCTCGTCAAACTGCTGCAGGCTGCCGACTGTAGGGTATTTAAAGGCTTGATTTCTGCTTTGCAATTGTGTATACAGCTAATAATATCACCACTTCTTAACTACTAAATATGTATATATAGCCTCTTAAGACCTGAATAAGAACAAATTAATTTTTTTCGGTTTTATATATTTATTTTACTTTTTAGGATAAAAATATAACAATTATTTGTTATTTTATTATTTTTTTTTAATTGGTAGTAATGGAAAAAAGTGGTGCACATATGTGCACCTCAGCTCTTAACATATATTTAACAACTGTCAAAATGCTTAACGGTATGGTAATTTTCAAAACAGTTATTTTTTAAAATACATAGATATACAAAAATTTATAAAGCAAGTGAATCCAACCAACAAGTTCAGTTCAAAAATAAATGTTTTTTACTCATGATCATGGCATACTAGAAATTTTTTTAAACGTTAAATCAAAATTTAAAAATAATCAGTGCAACTTGGTTTTGATGCCTGCTATTCATTTTTAGTAAAGCCTATAATCATATAAAATGCAACAAAAGTAAAAAAGCCACATCAAGATGGCATTGCTTGAAAAATTGAGGCATAACTAAAGGTACACATATGTGTACCTGCGGTCTTAAGAGGATAGGTATATAATTTTAATAAATAACAAGGAAATAATTATATCATTTTTATAAAATAATTCTTTGAGTTAAATTTGTATTATTATTAATAATTTAGAAAAATAAAATTTATGTTTAATATTAAGCTTTAAAAATTTGTTTTTAATATAATTTTGATTTTTTTGATATTTTTTTTCTTTTTTTTAACGTTTTAACAAATATGAATTACAACATATGTAAGCAATTTAATATGATTTTAAAATTTTAGCATTATAGTTACGTGTAGGAAAAAAGTTGCCCTTTTTTGGTGGGCTGATCCTGATCCTCAAAGAATTATTTGATGTACAAACTTTAAAAAAATAATAATTTTCCTAAAAGCACTTTAATGGTGGCTCCAACGTACATACAGCGTACGCTATAAAATTATCCAGTGGAGTAGTTTTGGACACTTCTTCAAAATTTGGTACTGAGACTACGAATTTTTTTGCAATTTTCTTCACAATTATTTGCGGCACTATTAGGTGGATGTTTTACTGGATTTTGTGATATAGTACCCAATCGCTTCTATTTTTCTATGCCAAATCTTAGTATTCCTTATTTTTACACGAGGCAAACAAATAAGTTTTGCAGTGGACTTTCACCTTTACGTTTATTTTTTCTTTCTAACTACACGAATCAATTTTTTTGACAAACAGCTTGTTAAAATGACGAAAAAATGTGTACAGTGGTGGGTCTAAAAATAAGTCCACCACGTTTTATGTATGACAGCAATGATCTTTTCGTAGCAATTTTAACAACATAATTTTCTCACGCATAAAATTAATTATGTTTTGTATATAATTTTTAGTAATTTCTACCAATTATAAATTGATTCGGTGTAAACGTATAAGGTTGAAATAAAATTATTTTATTCAACACGAAGTTTGCCCTATAGAAAGAATTGTATGATTTAAAAATTAAACGAAAATATAACTAAATAATAACATTTACCTTAAAGCGGCAAAGTTGATATTAAAATGAGATGTGAAGACTTAATTTCGGTTTATAGATGCAGAGACTTCTATTCTGGCTGAAGGTTAAATGAAAAAGAACTTCTAGTCGCCATCATAAAACTAAAGAAACCATAAGCGTGCATATCTTCGTTAAGTTACAAGATAAATAGACAGCACTTTACAAACATGGGTTTAAACAACAATGCGTCAGCATGCGTAGATATGCGTTTTGTTACGATCCTATGTATTAACCGGTTATTTAATATTTTGACATAAGTCAGAGGGTAGAATATTTGCATGAACCATATAACAAATTATATTTCTGTAATTTTTATAATATAGTGTGGCAAATTGCAGTGGATATTGTATTTTTTGCTAGTGAAACTTCACAAAAATATAAGTGAACTAGTTGGTTAACAATACAGGTACTCATACCTACGTTAGTAGATAAATTCTTTAAATTTAAGTAAATAAGATAACAGTGGGGTCACGATTTGTGTTATGGTATCAATCAAATTAATTATTTCGTTATGAATGATCGCTCTTTACACAATAAAAAATCAAAATATATACAGACTATTTAATTTTAAATAACACAAAATTTTTTATCAATAATTATTAATTTTTATTTAGGAAACAGTGTTAAAATAAACAAGTAAGAGCACTATATTCGGCTATGCCGAATATTTTATACCCACCACCAATTTTGTGTACATTTAAAGCACATTATTTATTATTTTGTTAATCGCCATGGAATAATCTCTTTATAATAAAATATGTATCACTTTCTTTGTAGAGGGTGGTTAAATTTTAAGGGCTCATGTTGAAGGTGAACTACACCTAGTCTCTAAATTTGTTTTCTGCATTTCATTTGACATTTCTCAATCTCAAACTTACTCAATTTGATCCGTAGAAATATACGCAAATGAGCAACGCTTTAAAGTTATTAAGGTTTTTTATAAAAATGGGCGTTCAAATCAAAATGCATTTTGTTTACTTCGTAATTCTTTTGGTCAACATAATCGTTCGAATTCGTCCACAATCGTGAGAATTGTAAAAAATATTGAAATGTCTGCAAAGCAGGTCTGTATGAAATGTGAAAACATCTGTGAATGCCATCTTAGTTCGTTGAATGGGGAACATTGCTGTTTTTCGCGATAATGTGGTGAAAGAGCAGTCAACCTCGAGCCATCATTGTTCCCAACAATTGAGCATAAACATTGCCATTGAAAATTTTGACCATCAGATAGAGGAGTGGCGCCAAGGATTAATTGGCCGATATTTTGTTCCATACATAATTGAAGCATACAAATATTATCACTATAAAAATAAACGATAATAATTTCCTAAATAATTGGTGTTTTATTTAAAATCAACATAATCCCTTAAAATTGAACCACCCATTACAACTTCGATATGGTAGTAAAATGTTTTCGTAAATTTAATCTTTCAATGAAAGTGGCCGTTAAAGTACACGTGTCAATAAAGTTTCTGCTAATAAATAGAACTTAGATATTTCAATATAGTCCTTTAGTATTTCAAAATCTTTATTCATAGAGAAATTACATGAATTTAAGAGGAAAGTTTTATCTTCGAAATAGTGCTAATTTATTTTTGTTATCTTATGTTCTCCTGAAGTTATGCTCCATTAAAAATGGGAATTTAGGAAAATTTTGACCTAAGAAAAAAAGAAAAATTATTTCTAAACATTATAAATAATTTATTTCCATGTGCTAAAGGCTAACATATTTTAAAATTATACAAAACTTATTTCGTTTGAAAATCTTTTAAAAGCAAAAGGTTATAGAAGTTTAAAAATCAAAATCTTACTAATAAATTTACCGTTTTATTAAAATGCTAAGAATGTCTATTTTGAATCACCCTGTTCTCTGTAATATATGTGAAATAAAGTTTTAATTTTTGTCTCACGACGTACACTAGTGTCTACATTCGAATGAACTTTAACGTTTTTCAATCGATGACCACAAAAAAATGAGTTTTTGGCCGCCTTCTCGTAGAATGGCCCACTGTGCGGCGAACATTTGGCCGATATTTTATTTCATACCAATATTATCATTATAAAAAGATATGATAATAATTTCCTTAATAATTTGTGTTTTATTCAAAGTCACCGTCGGTCCTTATAATTTAACCACCCTTTACAAAAGAATAGATAGATAAAAATATAATTTGACTAAAAAATGTATTTTAAATATTCAAATACATATTTTAAATCTACTAATGCACATTTTTTTTTAAATTTTTAAATCTATAACCTCATAAAACTGTGGGAACAAATATGTATGTTTAGAGCTGGTCACAAATTGTTACTCTAGCTAATTTTTTGTCAACCACCTCGGTCATTTTCGTTTTTACGAACCCTCATTAAAAATCCCTTTTGGGATGAAAAAGGTTGTTAGCATGCCATCTAGTAGTTGCTAGTAGAGTCATCTACTGTTTTATCTTGTATTTAGCTTCAGTGCAATAAATGGCGCAGTGACTAATATATTTTTATAAAAATTTAAAGAAAAAAGTGGGCGTGGCACATCTATTTTCCGTTATAACAAAGACTTTGACCAAAAAGAAATGTTTGCAAAATTTCAGAATATAGTTTTGTCAGTTTTGTTACGTTTTAAATTTGAAATATACACTGTGCGGCATAAATTTTAGTTCATTTTGATCTATAACTCTTTTCCTAATTCATTTTTTTTTCAAGGAAAAATATTCTTTCGATTTTCAGGGTTAAATATTTTTTTGACTTGATAAATATATATTCGAAGTTTCATGACTCTACGTTTATGCATCTGGACACAATTCCATTTTATTCGATGTTAGAAGGACATGGTTTTTTCGACCTACTCTTGCTTTACGAGCTATAACTCTCTTCCTAATATTCCGATTTAGCCCATTTTCAATACCAAACAAACCTTGTCGATAAGAAAGATTCTGGCAAAATTTAAGCGCGCTAGCTTTTTCGGTGTGACCTCTATCGTGCTTTCAACAGACGGACAGCCGGGCAGACGTAAGGACGGACATACGGACGGACGGACATAGCTAGATCGTCATAAAACCAAGCCCCGATTCGGAATATTTATACTTTATGGGGTCTCAAATGGATATTTCGATGTGTTGCAAACGGAATGACAAAATGAATATACCCCCACCATTTTTTTGGTGGCGGGTATAAAAAGTATCTTAAGCTGGCCATGCTCTTTCTTCCACATCATTCAATTGTGTTCTAAAGACTTCGTCCTTTACAAGCTGTCGTATTTGTGGACCTAAAAATATGCCTTCTTTTACTTTAGCATCTCTGATTCTAGGAAATTCGCTCTTAATGTGTAGAAATGCTTGACCATCCTTGTTCATTGCTTTGACAAAATTTTTCATTAGGCCTAGCTTTATATAAAGAGAAGAGTTTGTTCCTTTTGATTTAAAGGCTCTTCTGGAATAAAATTTACTCTTTTCGGTCAAATTTTAACATTGTAGTGTTTTTCTTTTGCGCGGCTATCCCATTCACATAAGAAGCAATAAAACTTAGTATATCCACTTTGCAATCCATTTAACATTGCTCCGACTTTCAATTCTGCACATGCGTTTCATGAGTAATGTGAATATTTAATTTTTTGTAGTATCATCTTCATGCTGCAATACTTTTCTATCATATTTCTTGCATACGCGAGTGGGACCGATGGAAATTTGTTGCCATTGTGAAGTAAAACGGCTTTCGAAATTGTCTTGGATGAATCAATAAAAAGCCGCCAATTCTCAGATTTATGACTGAAACACAGTTGTCACAAAAGTCCATCAGCATTATGGCAAAATATCAAACCTTCCTCTTTGTTGAAGTATATCAAAAAAGGTTGTTCTTTATTTCGAAAGTACGAGACGTTAACGTCCTTTTGCACCAAACTCCAGTCTTTTCGTTGGGATGCAAGAAGCTCAGACTTGTTTTTTTAAAAGCCCTAGTTTAAGTTATTCATATCAGTTTAATTCGGAAAATAAGCTGTACTCGTTGGACTTCCAAATGAATGCGAAGAAACACCCATGCTGGCGTAAGTGGATTCAGTTGCTGCTTCTTCATCGTCTGTAGGAGTCAATGGAGGTAAAAATTTACTTTTAAACTTTAAAACTGGTCGTTTGACGCATGAAGTATTTTGATATATAACCTTATTTTTTGTTTTTATCGTAAACCCACGTGTTTTAGTATGGCAAAAGTAGCAATCATTTTGATGATTTTGTAGTTCACTACAAATCGCTGGCTTCATAAACGGCAAAGACTTTGGCTTCCTTTTATCCAACCTCTTAAAGACTTACCACAGCTACTACAACATATTTTCGGCAGCTAATTTTTATCTCTATCATCGATAGGAAACCCAAAATAACGGCGATTAGCATTTTTAATCTTAGAAGATATTGTCTCCCGTTGAGTACTTAAAGTTAGTTCGCCACATACGTAACAAAAAAAAATTTGGAGATTTGTTACAAATCCTTGACATTTTGTAATATGAAAGCGTTTGTGGATTCTTTTATTGCTTTATTTCTTTACACAATAACGAAGAACACTATAAGATCTATTTACTGTTGCCGATTTTAACCGCACGATATTCAAATTAAAAGTGACTTACTTATTGCCCATTAGCTTCTATATATATGTACAATAAATACCAGAATCTAATGTTCTTAATTTGAAATCACAGGTAATTGAAAAATACTATGTTATAATTTTTATTTCCAAGAACCATGCAAAATATCGTTGTACTCTAGTTCCATTACCTGCTAACGTAACGAGATGTTACAAATATCATATGTAAGGCTGGTTGCATTACAATATTGGGAACCTGCGGTAAATTGACAATAAAATCTACATTTTCTAACCGATTTTTATGGTTTATGGCTTTTTTATTTCCAAGATAAGTAGCTTTCAGAAAAAAGTTTAAAATGTTGAATATTTGCTTTATATTTTTTTAATTCCATTTTTAAATTGAAAAATATTACGAATTTTGCACGAAAAAATTTTTTTTCTACAATAATTTTTAAATAACTCCAAAACGATAAGAGATAGGGAACAATTTTATTCAACTAAAATAAATAGAATTTTGTTACACATTTTGGTGTTTTTCTTTTGAAAATCGGATAACTGGTTCTCGAGTTAGGATGAAATATGTCACCGTACCTGACTAATTTATGGGGAAAAATTTGCCACGCCCATAAAAAAAATCCCAATCTGATAGAAAAAAACCGATAACGGATTTGAGTTCAGTACATCAAAATCCTTATAGTCCACATAGTTTTATTAAATTGGAAGACAAAAAATGATTTTTTGCAGAGCAGTGTAATATAATACAGAATAGGGCTCCAGAATTTTTTTCATGATAAGTCATAAGAATTATTTACTCTACAATTAAGCTTCGCGTTACACTTTTAAAGTGGTCCAATTATAAAAAAAAATCGCTTCGAAATTAAAACATTTAATATATTAAAATACATTTGGGCGAATACACCTAATGCGAATGAACCATTATAGCCAGTGCAAAATATTAATCGTGAACCGTGAAGATGAAAAAAAAAAAATATTAAACTGAGTTGTTGGTATATTGCTTTCAAAAAGAAAATCAAATGTAGCCAGTAAGAACTCTGCAATCGGTTAGTCGAGTCTAATAATACCGCTTACTATTATGTAAATTAATTTTATTGTTTTTTATTTCATTAAAAAAATATAATTTTTATTTAACTTTTCGCTTTAAACTCTTAGCTTAGGTTTTAAATTACAAAAAAAAAATTATTTAGCAGACACAGACATCAGCATAAAATATTTTGAGCGTGTAACTGCAAGTGGATAATAGAACATATATTTTGTATTAAGATATGCTTCACCATATCTTAACTCCTCCCCCTGTAAGATCAATCGTCCCGATTATTAAAATGCTGGGAGATCGTTTCTTTTGGGATTCCTGTAAACTAGGCTTTTCATCATTAGATGCCCTTGGTCCAGTTGCCTCATTTATCACGTTAAAAACGGGATTATTCGTAATCTCTAATTTACAAATTATTAAACAAATCATAATACTCAATGCAATGGATAAAACAATACTAGAGAAAAACATTAAATTTCCTTTAGCTGATATAGAACTTAATTCGTCAATATTAATTATTAGTAATTTTTTTATCATTTCCAAAGAAAGAACTTCCTCGTTCAATGATTTATTAGAGGAAAGCTGTAGAACAGCTGGAAGGAGTTTAAAAGTTGATAATTCTTTTGAAATAAATGTTCGGTTTTCAATAGTAATTGTTTCGTTGTGAAACTGAATTAAATACGTACCGGACAACTGATAAGACTAATTTTTAGATACTTCTACAAATCCGTTAAATTGATTCAGAAGGATAAATCCTTCGTGCAATTCTTGTATGCTAGCATCGTGTTGATTATTTATAAAAGTACAATTGTGATTCTTGCTTTTTAAAAGTGACGGTATACGATTAGTGTTACTTATATCTATTAAATTTTCATTATTACAAATACTAAGCCTATTAAATTCATAACAATCATTTTTATACCCGCCACTAAAAAAATGGTGGGGGTATATTCATATTGTCAATCAGTTTGTAACACATCGAAATATCCATTTTAGACCCCATAAGGTATATATATTCTGAATCGAGGTTTCATTTTATGGCGATCTAGCTATGTCCGTCCGTCTGTTGATAGCACGATAGAGGTCGCACCGAAAAAGCTAGGCGGCTCAAATTTTGCCAGAATCTTTCTTATACACAAGGTTTGTTGTAAAAGTGCGCGTATAAAATTTATTTTCCGTGAGTACAAAGCCTTTGACCAAAAAGCAATGATATCGAAATTTCAGAATCATACATCTAATTTTGCCAGTTTTATAGCGTTTTAAATTTTGAATATACCGAAAAATTCACTGCGCGGTATAAATTTTCGTACGTTTTGATCTATAACTCCTTTTCTAATTCATAGATTTTGCAATTTTAAATTAATATTTTTTTGCTCAGGAAATGTACATTCGAAATTTCATGACTCTACGTCAATGCATTTGGACACAATTCCATTTTATTCGATGTTCGTAGGACACGGTTTTTTCGACCTACTCATGCATTACGCGCTATAACTCTCTTCCTAATATTCCGATTTAGCCCATTTTCAACTCCAAACAAACCTTGTCTATAAGAAAGATTCTGGCAAAATTTGAGCCCCCTAGCCTTTTCGGTGCGACCTCTATCGTTTCGTATTGAAAATGGGCTATAGTGGAATATTAGGAAGTGAGTTATAGCTTGTAATGCAAGAGTAGGTCCAAAAAACCGTGTCCTACGAACATCGAATAAAATGGTATTGTGTCCAAACGGATTAACGTACAGTCATGAAACTTCGAATATATATTTCTCGAGTCAAAACAATATCTCTCCCTAAAAATTGCTTACATTTATGCGTTAGGAAAGGAGTTATGGATAAAAATGTACGAAAATTTATACCGCGCAGTGTATTTTTCAGTATATTTTAAATTTAAAACCTAATAAAACACTTTGCTTTTTGTTGATAGGCTTTTCTGTTACGGAAAATCAATGTGCCACGCCCACTTTTACGCCCATCTCCCATATAACGTCTTACCTAAAATTCATATGATTTCTCTATTAATAAAGATTTTGGAATTATAAAGGGCTATATTGAAACATCTAAGTTGTACTCATTAGCAAGAATAACTTCGACACGCCTACTATAACGCCCACTTTACACGTTATGAACCGTTAATGAAATTTAAAAGCTCATAAAACCGCTAAAATTAGAAGTATGATGTTAAAATTTGCTACGTATATCCTTCTAGGCAATGTCATTACTGTGCCCGACAATTAAGGTGCCACGCCCACTTTTACGTCCACCTCCCATATACCTAAAATTCATATAATTTCTATATTAATAAAGATTTTGGAATAATAAAGGGCTATTTTGAAATATCCGAGTTGTACTTAATAGCAAAAACAACTTTGACACGCCTACTATAACGCCCACTTTTCACGTTATCTACCGTTAATGAAATTTAAAAACTCATAAAACCGCCAAAAATTAGAGGTATGATGATAAAATTTGTTACATATATCCTTCTAATTAACGTGATTGTTGTGACACGCCCACTTTAACGCCTACCTCCCATATAACGGTTTATCTAAAATTCATGTAATTTCTCTACTGACAAAGTTTTTGGGAAAAAAAGGACTATATTGAAACATCTAAGTTGTATTTATTAGCAGAAACTTTACTGACACTCCTACTGTGACGCCCACTTTTACTTAAATACTAAATTTACGAAAACATTTTACTATCATATCGAAGTTATTAAGGGTGATTAAATTTTAAGGGCCGAAGTTGATTTTAAATAAAACACAAATTATTGAAGAAGTTGTTATCGTTTCTTTTTATAATGATAATATTTGTATGGTTCAATTATGTATTTAACAAAATATCGGCCAAATGGCCCCTCCCATTCTTGGCGCCACTCCTCTATCTGATGGTCCAAAATTTCAATGACAATATTGATGCTCAATTTTTGGGCATGATGATGAGGCGAGGTTGACTGCTCTTTTGCCACACTATCGCAAAAACCAGCAGTGGTTCCCATTCAACGAACTAAGAAGGCATTCACAGATTTTCTAACATTTTATACAGACCTGTTTTGCAGAAATTTAAATATTTTTTACAATTCTCCCGATTGTGGGCGAATTTGAACGATTATGTTGATGAAAAGAATTACGAAGTGCACAAAATGCATTTTGATTTGAACGCCCATTTTTATAAAAAACATGAATAACTTTAAAGCGTTGCTCATTTGGGTTTCTTTCCACGGATCAAATTGAGTAAGTTTGAGATTGAGAAATGTCAAATGAAATGCAGAAAACAAATTTAAAGACTAGGTGTAGTTCATTTTCAACATGGGCCCTTAAAATTTAACCACCCTCTATAAAGAAAGTGATACATGTTTTATTATAGACATTATTCCATAGCGATTAACAAAATAATAAATATTGTGCTTTAAATTGGTGGTTTTCGGCACAGCAGAATATAGTGCTCTTTTTTGTTTTTCTGCATTTCGTTTGACATTTCTCATTTTCAATCTAACTCAATTTAAACCATGCAAAATACACAATCGAGCAACGCGTTACAGCTTTTCAGGCTTATTATACAAATAAGCGTTCAAATCGAAATGCATTTAGCTCACTACGTGATTCTTTTTGTCAGCAAAATCGTTCAAATTCGTCTACAATCGGGAGAATTGTAAAAAATTTTTAAATTTCAGCAAAACTGGTCTGTATGAGATGTGAAAACATCTGTGAATGCCATTTTAGTTCATTGAATGGGAAACATTGCTGTTTTTCGCGATAATGTGGCAAAACAGCAGTCAACCTCGACTCATCATCGTACCCAACAATTGGAGATCAACATCGTCATTGAAAATTTGGACCATCTAATGGAGGTGTGCCGCCGAAGTCGCGGCGGCTATTTAACCGATATTTTATTCCATACATAATTGAACACAAATATTATCATTATAAGAAGAAATGATAATAATTTCCTAAATAATTAGTGTTTTATTAAAAATCACCATCGGCCCTTAAAATTTAACCACCCTTTACAAAAGAATAGATAGATAAAGATATAATTTGGTTAAAAAATATATTTTGAATATTCAAATGATGAAAAAGCCATGTTTGCAAAATTTCAGAATCGTACATATAGTTCTGTCAGTTTTATTACGTTTTAAATTTGAAAAATACACTGTGCGATATAAATTTTCGTACATTTTGATCTATAACTATTTTCCTAATACATAGATTTAAATAATTTTCAGGGAAAAATATTGCTTTTACTCGAGAAATATATATTCGAAGTTTCATGACTGTACGTTAATGCGTTTGGACACAATTGCCTTTTATTCGATGATTGAATGACACGGTTTTTTCGACCTACTCTTGCATTACGAGCTATACCTCACTTGCTAATATTCTGATTTTGCCCATTTTCAATACCAAATAAACCTTTTATAAACTAAAAATTATGGCAAAATTTAGGCAGCCTAGCTTTTTCGGTGCGACCTCTATCGTGCTTTCATTAGACGGACAGACGGACGGACTTGGCGAGATCGTCATAAAATCAAACCCCTATTCAGAATATATTTATATACTTTATGGGGTCTAAAATGGTTATTTCGATGTGTTACAAACGGAATGACAAAATGAATATACCCCCACCATTTTTTTGGTGGCGGGTATAAAAATATAGTGGTTATTCTGGGAATTTTTGCTTGTTGCTTAGTGTAATTAATCCTTTGTATAGATAGTACTTTTATAATCTGTAACACTTCTAATAAATATCTACGTCTGGAATTATTCTTTTTATTTAAAATTGTTGTGTTTTTAAAATCAGGATAATGATTAGAATTAGTGTAGTATAATGGTAATGCAGCTTTTTGTACAGTAGTATAAAAAAAGTGATCTCAAGCTAAATACAAAAAACAACTATTGATAAAAATTCAAAAATTTTTTTATTTATCTGTGCCAACTTAAATCTTCTTTATGTCTTCTAAAGCCCTATGGTTTCTTCTAAAAAGCTTGCTATTTGATTTTTCAGTTTTTGTTTTTGATCAATACAATTCGACACTCCCTAATGTACACAGTGTGTTTTTGAAACTAAATAATTAAAGTGATTTTATATAAGTAATTTCTGGTAGTAATATATAGATAACATATTTACTTGGCTTTATTTTTGAGTAAGTCAATTGATAACTAAGTTAATTTTTTTTTTTGATTTTTGGAACAACCTAATCAATACCAAAGGTTATACTTTAATTAATAATTAATATACATATGAATAACAATACTTCGCCAAGTAAAGAAAAAAATTGAATAACCCTTCATGGTCTTATTATTTCTCATACTACATTAACCATTACATATTATTATTAACAATACTTTGAAAGAAACAAACGAAAAAAAATTAAAATTATTTAATTAAGAAAGGTATTAACTGTTAGACGGCATTGACAGTTCTTGATCATTGTTATTATACTGGCTTTAAAGGAAGTAACTAAAAAATGTGTTAAGCTATTAAGATTATAATAAATTTATTTTATATTGCTGTCATTAATAGCCTCATTTAATTTTTATATCTAGTCAAAATGATTGATTTATTTACCACACAAAGGAAATGCTTGATACTACTGGGTAACCAATTTGTACATGTTGATTCGTCGATAATGAAAATTGTTCATGTCTGTGTTCTAATTTTTTGCGCATCAGCCCAATGGCCCCTGATAAATAACGTAGTATATCATAAGAACAATGTGTATTTGGCAACATCGAGTTTAAGTATTTGTTTTACTAATTTTCTGAGTGTAGTAAAAATAGCAACATTCATCTGCTACAAATGGCGTTTTGGAGCGCTGATGACACAGTTGGAAACTATGTATCAGGAATGTAAGTATGTATGAAAGTAAATATAATTATTATTTAAACATTAGGTATATTATGAATAAATTAGAAGAGAATATGTTTAATATAGAAATGTATTGATACAAAAAAATTACAGTTAAATACAATAAAATAAAAAAAATTTAATTTTATAAAATAAAATTAAAAAAAAATTATGTTTTTTTGTCAAGAATTCATTTAAAAAAAAAGGTTTTTTAAATAAATTATTTAATACTGATCTGATTGATATTTTTCGCAATATATTTTCAATTAAAATTATTAATATTATATAATTTTGTTTCATTTTGGTGATTGTCGCAAAATTAAATAAAACTTTTAAGATTGTATTAATTTTATTTAATTTCATTCACATTCGTTCTTTTCTGTGCTTGTTTTATAAATCAATAAAATTTTGTTTTTCTACTAAACAAGCAAAAGATTCAGTTGCAAAAAAAATTTTAGAAGACGCTTATCGCAGAGCAGTGGTGGTGGTGAAAATGTACTTAATAGCTGTTTGCAATTCAAGTATATATTTTTTGATGTCTCCTCTTTTAAAGATTGCTAAGTCGAAAATTTTTAACTCACAAACTGTATTGGAAGTACCAATGGCAATGAGGTAAGCAAGTTAAAATTTTTAAACGTAATATTACACGAGAGAAGTAATAACGCTAATAATAACACATACGTAAGTTTTTATAAACGCCACCAAAAAAATGGTGGGGTATATTCATTTTTTCATTCCGTTTGTATCAGCCCTGGTATCATTTTAGGACGATGTAGATATGTCCATCCGTCTCTCGTCTGTTGAATCCGTCTCTCTGTTGTTGTACGAACATTTATACCGCAAAGTGTCTTTTTCAGCATATGGGTCAATATAAAAAAAAACGCAATTTTTGAGTCCCCGCACATTACACTTAGGTAAAAAAAAAAATTTAGAGTAATCAGCGAGGAATATGTAACAAAACAACGTAATTATCAAATTTGTATGTTTGTTTTTTTGTTTATTCAGAATGGTGTTTTGTTTCTCCCTCGGACTCCTTCCATACAAAAGCATGTGTCCCCCGTTAGAAATTTTAGTAAACAAAATTAAATAAAATCCAGAAAAAAGTAAATATGCAACATTTAATAACCGTTTTCGAATTATTGAGTTTCTTTCTTGTGTTTTCATTTGTTATAGTCGTCAAAACTAAATTAGTGCGAATTTGGTGTTGCAAAGAAAGGTTGTCCCCACAATTTGCATTGAGCGTCACTTTTTTTATAATTCAAGAAATATTACTAGTTTTCAATTTACATTTAAATAAAGTAAATAATGTAAGGAAAGTACGAACCTTAATTATTACAAAAGTGAACAAGTAAGAGCACTATATTCGGCTGTGCCGAATCTTTTATACCCACCACCAATTTTGTGTACATTTAAAGCACAATAATTATTATTTTGTTAATCGCTTGGAATAATCTCTTTATAATAAAATATACATCACTTTCTTTGTAGAGGGTGGTTAAATTTTAAATTTAAAACAGAGGCCGAATTACGGCACTCGAACGTGATCGAAATTTGAAAACTCTTATTAGAATCTCTATACCTATAGCACAGCGTACTCGATCGTTCGAGTAAAATTTCGATCGAATCGATGGCCATAATTCGGCCCCAGGTCTGTATAAAATGTTAGAGCATCTATGAATGCCTTCTTAATTCGTTAAATGAGAAGCATTCCTGTTTTTCACGATAGTGTGGCAAAAAAAACAGTCAACTTCGACTCATCATCGTGCCAAACAATTGAGCATCAGCAATGTTATTGAAAATTTGGACTATCGGATCGAGGTGTGCCGTTGAGGTCGCGGGGGCCATTTGGCTGATATTTTGTTCCACACATAATTGAACCATACAAACATTATCATTAAAAAAGAAATGATAATAATTTCCTAAATAATTTGTGTTTTATTCAAAATCAACATCGGCCCTTAAAATTAACCCACCCTTTATAACTTCGATATGCTGGTAAAATGTTTTCGTAAATTAAGTGTTTCAGTGAAAATGGGCGTTAAAGTAAGCGTGTTTATAAAATTTCTGCTAATAAATACAACTTAGACATTTCAATATAGTCCGTAATTCTTCCAAAATATTTATTCATTGAGAAATTATATGAATTTGAGATAAGGCATTATATAGGATGTGGGCGTAAGAGTAGGCGTGTCACCTAAATTTTCTGGCATAACAATAACTTTGACTAGAAGGATTTCTGTAGCAAATTTTATCATCATACCTTCAATTTTGTCGGTTTTATAAATTTAAATTGCATTAACAGTAGATAACGTGAAAAGTGGGCGTTATAGTAGGTGTGTCGAAGTTATTTATGCTAATAAATACAACTTATAAATTTCAATAAAGTCCTTTATTATTCGATTTATAGAGAAATTATAAGAATTTGAGAGCAAACGTTGTATGGGAGGTTGGCGTGTCACATTTATTTTCCGTCAGAAGAAAGCTTTTGACCAAAAAGCAATTCCTGCAAAATTTCGGAATCGTAAATCTAATTTTGCCACTCTTATTAGGTTTAAAATTTTGAACATACTGAAAAATACACTGTGCGGTATAAATTTTCGTACATTTTGATCTCTAACTCCCTTCCTAATGCATGCATTTAGGCAATTTTTGGGTAGATATATTGTTTTTGCTCAGGTAGTTTATATTTGGAGTTTCATGACTCACACGTAGATGCTGGTGGACACAACTCCATTTTATTCGATGTTGGAAGGACACGGTTCTTTCGACCTACTCTTGCATTACGAGCTATAACTTTCTTCCTTATTTTCCGATTTAGCCAATTTTCTATTCAAAACAAACCTTGTGTATAAGACATATTCTGGCAAAATTTGAGCCCACTAGCTTTTTCGATGGGACCTCTATCGTGCTTTTAACAGACGGACAGACGGACGGACATAGCTAGATCGTCATCAAATAAAACCCCGATTAAGAATATATATATACCATTTTTTTGGTTGCGGGTATAAAAACTAAAATACTTAAAAAAAACACTTTACAAAAAAATTTGTTTAGCTCTTTTACTAAAATTTTGCAAAAAATATTTGACCTTGTGTCACAAAAATTGGTCTGGTGATCACTATCGGATCGTCCCGGGTATACAGTGAAGTATAGGGGAATAGAGGAGAGTTTTATCTACTAAATGGTGCTAATTTCTTTTTGTTATCTTATGTTTTCTAGAAGTTATGGTGTATTAAAAAAAGGAATTTAGGAAAATTTAGACCTAAAGATAAAAAAAATTATTTCTAAACATTATAAACAATTTATTTTCATGTATTAATGGCTAACAAATTTTAAAATTATACAAAACTTATTTCGTTTGAAAATCTTTTAAAAGTAAAATGTTATAGAACTTTAAAAATCAAAATCTTACTAATAAGTTTCCCGTTTTAGCAAAATGCTGAGCATGTCTATTTTGAATCACCCTGTGGCCCTTAAAATTTAACCACCCTTTACAAAAGAATAGATAGATAAAAAAAATTAGTTAAAACCTGTATTTTAAATATTCAAATACTTATTTTAAATCTGCTGATGCACATTTTTTGTTAATATTTTTAAATCTTAAACCTCATAAGACTGTGTGTACAACTATATGTAAAGTTGGGCACAAATCATTACTCTAGTTAATTTTTGTCAACAAACTTCGGTCATTTTCGTTTTCACAAACCCCTATAAAATTCCTTTGTAGTTTGTGCAAAAAAATGTTACTAGAGTCATCTAGTGTTCTACGTGATGTTTAGCAAAGACATCATCCTCAGTGTTTTGCAAAATGTAGTGGCGCCTTCAACAGATGTTGCCATCTGCAATGAATAAATGCTAATGCATATGACTAATATATTTTTATAAAAATTTAAAAAAGAAGTGGGCGTGGCACATTTATTTTCCGTTATAACGAAGACTTTGACCAAAAATCCATGTTTGCAAAATTTCAGAACCGTACATATAGTTTTGTCAGTTTTATTACGTTTTAAATTTCAAATATACACTGAGCGGTATAAATTTTCGTACATTTTGACCTATAACTTTTTTCTAATGCATAGATTTAAGCAATTTTTGGGGAGAAATATTCTTTTGACTTGAGAAGTATATATCCGAAGTTTCATGACTCTACGTTTATCCGTTTGGACACAATTCCATTTTATTCGATGTTAGCAGGACACGGTTTTTTCGACCTACTCTTGCTTTTCGAGCTATAACTCTCTTCCTAATATTCCGATTTAGCCCATTTTCAATACCAAACAAACCTTGTCTATAAGAAAGATTCTGGCAAAATTTGAGCCCTTTAGCTTTTTCGGTGCGACCTCTATCGTGCTTTCAACAGACGGACAGACGGACAGACGGACGGACATAGCTAGATCGTCATCAAATCAAACCCCGATTCATAATATATATACTTTATGGGGTCTAAAATGGATATTTCGATGTGTTACAAACGGAATGACAAAATGAATATACCCCCACCATTTTTTTGGTGGCGGGTATAAAAACTATTATAGATTTCGGTCAATAGCAAAATAAAATTTTTTGTGCTATAAAAGTACATAAAATTGGTGGTGGGCATCAAAAATTATGCATTAAGCATTTAATTTATTATACAAGTTTGAATTTTTTAGTAGCAATTGAAATTTTAAAAACATAAAAATTTTAACCATTTACATTAGTTTTGATTTGCACTTCCCATCCCTGATATACATTTTAAAGATTTTGTACTTAATAATAACATTTTGTTTTTAAAACAAGTACGAATTAACTAAAATTTAACTAACAACTATTGGCAGAAGTAAATACATATACATATTTATGTCTAAACATTAATACATACATACAATATATTTGCTCATATTTTTCATATTTACATATGTTATTTTTTAATCATACTATATCAATGAAATTTTTCTTAAATTCAAGTAAATTTTACCTAGTGTACGCTTTACTAGAATTAAGCAAATGGTAGTATAATCAAATATATTTTCTTTATTTGAAAGTGAACTTGTACGTAAAGTAAAGAATGAAAAATACTTATTTTAAGTTAATTAAAAAACATTAACTAGATTTAAGGAAGCAATGAACTAAATTTTTTACATTTAATACAAAAATCTTATTTCTTGTTTTAAGTATGGAAATACCTCAATATTAAGATATTTTTACTGTAGGTCTGAAAAATTTTAATTAATTTAAGAACTATTTACTTTATTTAAGTATGTACAATTAAGGAAATTTATGAACTGTTTTTAAGTTAGTCAGAATTTTGCGTAAACTTTTGTCAAGTACAATTTTTTTATATGAAGTTAAATTTTTTATATTTAAGTTAATTTGGACTTATTTTAAGGAAATTCAATAAACTAAAATTAAGTTCACACCAAACTTAATTTTAGGTCAATCTTTTTTTTCGGTGTATTTTTATAAAATTCTATTTTTAATTTATATTAGATCTTTAATATTTAAATTTGTATTCATTTACAAGAAAAAATTTTAAAATTTATATCCTGCAGACAAGCCAAATGACGGGAATTAATTTTAATTAATATTAATAAAAATGTTTTTTCTCTTTTTTTTAAATTAATGAAGTTAATTAATTAAAAAAAAAAAGTTTGTTAATAAAAGCTAGAGGTGGATTTTTAGATCTAAATGCTTGTTGCTTCAGAAACTCTTCAGTAGGCATATGATTCAACTGAAAATACTTTTTACTTCGTTGGAATCTGTCCGATTTATAATGAGTTTAGGATAAAATACTTTGGTAAAACCACACTAACTTTAAATGAGGTTGTAAATATATTAAATGGTACGGATTATTATAATATGTTATATAAATATTTGAAAATGTGTTTAAAATATAGAAATTTAATAATTGATGAATTTGCTTAGTATTTTGTTATATAAAACAGCATCCAATGTGAATATGTACTAGTAATTATTTAGTTGAATTTTTAAAACTTAATATGTTTAAATTAAATAATTTAAAGTTAAACGTAAACATATAAATGTTAAGGTAAAATAGTTAAAAACAAATCAATGGAATGAAATTTATACTAACATAAATTTGAAAATAATGTCTAAATTTAAGATACAATCTAAATCAGCTTAACATGCCAATCTGGCTCTCAACTCTTTAGTTATGCCAAACATAGATAATAAGAATATTAAATCATTAAGACTGTAATATATTTTTATTATATCTATTAAATAAATAAAAATAATAATAATAATATATTGGCATATTATTATATTTATATTTATATTTAGCAGAAATCTATATATGCGTAATTTCATTATAAATCTTTCATTAAGAGTAAATTATGTGAAAAGTGGGTATTGAACTTAGAAATTTCAATGTAGAGTCCTTTATTCTTCCAATATCTTTGTCCATGGAGAAATTATATGAACTTCAGAGGAAGCGGTATATGGGAGGGGAGGTGGGCGCTAAAGTCGGCGTGTCACCTTAATTTTCCGTTGTTGTATTCTTTTGATTGAAAAGCCATTTTAACAAAATTTCAGAATCATACATATAATTTTGTCAATTTTAATACGTTTCTAATTTTATATATGGGTCAATTAAAAAAAAAAACGTACACATCGAGTTTTTTTTTCGAATTTTTAAAGTTTTTTCAATTCGCCGGTAAGAGTGGCCAATTTATGTAGAAATTGATGAAGATTCCGGTGGTACTTTTAGGCTCTCAAAAAGATCAATATTTTTTGAATTTTTTTAGGTTTTCTATGATTTCTATCTTGAGCGTCACACACCAAATATGTATAAAAAATCGCTAAAAATGCAAAAATATTTGAAATTCAAGCTTACTACGATATTCTTTTGTTTCTTCGGATTGATTTTTGCGAAAACCACCTTTTCGATTATAAACACAAAATCACGATTAACCTTGATTTTTAATTTTTTTTAAAAGTGATTAGTTATTTTAAAATTTTAAGATGAAAATATGTAAGTTTTTGGTAAAAAAAGACTTGAACTTAGAGGTTACTTGCAAAGTAATAGGCTTGTAATAATTAATTAAAAAAAAAATTAATTATAAGCGTTTTAAGGAAAAAAAAACGCTCAAGATATTTTGTGACGATCAAGAGATTTTGTTGCACGTAAACAAGAAATAATGCCAAATTTAATGTTTAACAAAAAAAGTTTATTCTTTTACAAAAAGTAAGTAAAAAAAAAACAAAAAATCTTCAAAAAACAAACATTTTCATACAAAACTAAACATATACATATACGTTGATGTCTTTAACAAAAATAGAAAAAAGGAAGTAATTCTTGAAGAAACTTAGACACATATGTAAATATTTGACGCAAAACAATAACTTGACTTAATTTAGTTTATAAATTTTCATTCGAATTCTTATTCTGAATCTGTATAAACTTCATGAAATGACAAGCGGCTTTGTTTTTTTTTATTCTCATTAATTTTTACCACTTTCGAATTAAGCTTGTGGCAGTTGCATAAATTTCCGGTCCCCCAGAGGCTTAAGTTGCAACAGCACGATTAAACTCAAATATACCACGATTATACCTTCTTTCTTCTTCTTTCTTTTATATTCGTCATTACGCGCTTTATCGAGCTTTATTTTCTCTCGATATCTTTGTGCTCTTTCAGCCGCCATTAATTTTGTTGTTTTACTCTTAAAAATTAAAAAATAAAATCATAATTAAGCATTTTAAGCTATGAAGCAAAAGTGATGCTCATGAAATATTTGCCTATTCTGGTTTTTTTTCGTAGGCAATTTATTTCTCAAACTCACAAATTATAAAAAAATGAGTTGAGACCATGAAAATAATGATTGTCAACTTCAATTTTTTACATTTAATATATTCACTTTTAAAAAAATTAGCGTGACTCTCATGAAATTTTATCGCGCCCTTACCATGGTGTTCACAAAAACTACGCAAATGCACACTTTTTACAAAGATTTTTTTCGCTTTTTATACCCGCCACCAAAAAAATGGTGGGGGTATATTCATTTTGTCATTCCGTTTGTAACACATCGAAATATCCATTTTAGACCTCATAAAGTATATATATTCTGAATCGGGGTTTGATTTGATGACGATCTAGCTATGTCCGTCCGTCTGTCCGTCTGTCCGTCTGTTGAAAGCACGATAGAGGTCGCACCGAAAAAGCTAGAGGGCTCAAATTTTGCCAGAATCTTTCTTATAGACAATGTTTGTTTGGTATTGAAAATGGGCCAAATCGGAATATTAGGAAGAGAGTTATAGCTCGAAAAGCAAGAGTAGGTCGAAAAAACCGTGTCCTGCTAACATCGAATAAAATGGAATTGTGTCCAAACGGATAAACGTAGAGTCATGAAACTTCGGATATATATTTCTCAAGTCAAAAGAATATTTCTCCCCAAAAATTGTTTAAATCTATGCATTAGAAAAGGAGTTATAGGTCAAAATGTACGAAAATTTATACCGCTCAGTGTATATTTGAAATTTAAAACGTAATAAAACTGACAAAACTATATGTACGGTTCTGAAATTTTGCAAACATGGATTTTTGGTCAAAGTCTTCGTTATAACGGAAAATAAATGTGCCACGCCCACTTCTTTTTTAAATTTTTATAAAAATATATTAGTCATATGCATTAGCATTTATTCATTGCAGATGGCAACATCTGTTGAAGGCGCCACTACATTTTGCAAAACACTGAGGATGATGTCTTTGCTAAACATCACGTAGAACACTAGATGACTCTAGTAACATTTTTTTGCACAAACTACAAAGGAATTTTATAGGGGTTTGTGAAAACGAAAATGACCGAAGTTTGTTGACAAAATTTAACTAGAGTAATGATTTGTGCCCAACTTTACATGTAGTTGTACACACAGTCTTATGAGGTTTAAGATTTAAAAATATTAAAAAAAATGTGCATCAGTAAATTAAAAATAAGTATTTGAATATTTAAAATACCTATTTTAACTAAATTTTTTTTACCTATCTATTCTTTTGTAAAGGGTGGTTAAATTTTAAGGGCCACAGGGTGATTCAAAATAGACATGCTCAGCATTTTGCTAAAACGGGAAACTTATTAGTAAGATTTTGATTTTTAAAGTTCTATAACATTTTACTTTTAAAAGATTTTCAAACGAAATAAGTTTTGTATAATTTTAAAATTTGTTAGCCATTAATACATGAAAATAAATTGTTTATAATGTTTAGAAATAATTTTTTTTATCTTTAGGTCTAAATTTTCCTAAATTCCTTTTTTTAATACACCATAACTTCTAGAAAACATAAGATAACAAAAAGAAATTAGCACCATTTAGTAGATAAAACTCTCCTCTATTCCCCTATACTTCACTGTATACCCGGGACGATCCGATAGTGATCACCAGACCAATTTTTGTGACACAAGGTCAAATATTTTTTGCAAAATTTTAGTAAAAGAGCTAAACAAATTTTTTTGTAAAGTGTTTTTTTTAAGTATTTTAGTTTTTATACCCGCAACCAAAAAAATGGTATATATATATTCTTAATCGGGGTTTTATTTGATGACGATCTAGCTATGTCCGTCCGTCTGTCCGTCTGTTAAAAGCACGATAGAGGTCCCATCGAAAAAGCTAGTGGGCTCAAATTTTGCCAGAAACTTTCTTATAGACAAGGTTTGCTTAATATTGAAAAAGGGCTAAATCGGAATATAAGGAAGAAAGTTATAGCTCGTAATGCAAGAGTAGGTCGAAAGAACCGTGTCCTTCCAACATCGAATAAAATGGAGTTGTGTCCACCAGCATCTACGTGTGAGTCATGAAACTCCAAATATAAACTACCTGAGCAAAAACAATATATCTACCCAAAAATTGCCTAAATGCATGCATTAGGAAGGGAGTTAGAGATCAAAATGTACGAAAATTTATACCGCACAGTGTATTTTTCAGTATGTTCAAAATTTTAAACCTAATAAGAGTGGCAAAATTAGATTTACGATTCTGAAATTTTGCAGGAATTGCTTTTTGGTCAAAAGCTTTCTTCTGACGGAAAATAAATGTGACACGCCAACCTCCCATACAACGTTTGCTCTCAAATTCTTATAATTTCTCTATAAATCGAATAATAAAGGACTTTATTGAAATTTATAAGTTGTATTTATTAGCATAAATAACTTCGACACACCTACTATAACGCCCACTTTTCACGTTATCTACTGTTAATGCAATTTAAATTTATAAAACCGACAAAATTAAAGGTATGATGATAAAATTTGCTACAGAAATCCTTCTAGTCAAAGTTATTGTTATGCCAGAAAATTTAGGTGACACGCCTACTCTTACGCCCACATCCTATATAATGCCTTATCTCAAATTCATATAATTTCTCAATGAATAAATATTTTGGAAGAATTACGGACTATATTGAAATATCTAAGTTGTATTTATTAGCAGAAATTTTATAAACACGCTTACTTTAACGCCCATTTTCACTGAAACACTTAATTTACGAAAACATTTTACCAGCATATCGAAGTTATAAAGGGTGGTTAAGTTTTAAGGGCCTATGTTGATTTTGAATAAAACACAAATTATTTAGGAAATTATTATCATTTCTTTTTTAATGATAATGTTTGTATGGTTCAATTATGTGTGGAACAAAATATCGGCCAAATGGCCCCCGCGACCTCAACGGCACACCTCGATCCGATAGTCCAAATTTTCAATAACATTGCTGATGCTCAATTGTTTGGCACGATTATGAGTCGAAGTTGACTGTTTTTTTTGCCACACTATCGTGAAAAACAGGAATGCTTCTCATTTAACGAATTAAGAAGGCATTCATAGATGCTCTAACATTTTATACAGACCTGGGGCCGAATTATGGCCATCGATTCGATCGAAATTTTACTCGAACGATCGAGTACGCTGTGCATTAGGTATAGAGATTTTAATAAGAGTTTTCAAATTTCGATCACGTTCGAGTGCCGTAATTCGGCCTCTGTTTTAAATTTAAAATTTATGCACCCTCTACAAAGAAAGTGATGTATATTTTATTATAAAGAGATTATTCCAAGCGATTAACAAAATAATAATTATTGTGCTTTAAATGTACACAAAATTGGTGGTGGGTATAAAAGATTCGGCACAGCCGAATATAGTGCTCTTACTTGTCTTTAGGTCTAAATTTTCCTAAATTCCTTTTTTTAATACACCATAACTTCTAGAAAGCATAAGATAACAAAAAGAAATTAGCACCATTTAGTAGATAAAACTCTCCTCTATAGCCTTATACCCCATTGTATACCCAGGACGATCCGACCGTGATCACCAGACCAATTTTTGTGACACAAGGTCAAATATTTTTTGCAAAATTTTAGTAAAAGAGCTAAACAAATTTTTTTGTAAAGTGTTTTTTTGAAGTATTTGAGTTTTTATATCCGCCACCAAAAAAATGGTATGTATATTCTTAATCGGAGTTTTATTTGATGACGATCTAGCTATGTCCGTCCGTATGTCCGTCTGTTAAAAGCACGATAGAGGTCCCATCGAAAAAGCTAGTGGGCTCAAATTTTGCCAGAAACTTTCTTATAGACAAGGTTTGCTTAATATTGAAAAAGGGCTAAATCGGAATATAAGGAAGAAAGTTATAGCTCGTAATGCAAGAGTAGGTCGAAAGAACCGTGTCCTTCCAACATCGAATAAAATGGAGTTGTGTCCACCAGCATCTACGTGTGAGTCATAAAACTCCAAATATAAACTACCTGAGCAAAAACAATATATCTACCCAAAAATTGCCTAAATGCATGCATTAGGAAGGGAGTTAGAGATCAAAATGTACGAAAATTTATACCGCGCAGTGTATTTTTCAGGATGTTCAAAATTTTAAACCTAATAAGAGTGACAAAATTAGATCTACGATTCTGAAATTTTGCAGGAATTGCCTTTTGGTCAAAGGCTTTCTTCTGACGGAAAATAAATGTGACACGCCAACCTCCCATACAACGTTTTCTCTCAAATTCTTATGATTTCTCTATAAATCGAATAATAAAGGACTTTATTGAAATATCTAAGTTGTATTTATTAGCAGAAATTTTATTGACATGCTTTCTTTAACGCCCATTTTCACTGAAACACTTAATTTACGAAAACATTTTACCAGCATATCGAAGTTATAAAGGGTGGTTAAATTTTAAGGGCCGATGTTGATTTTGAATAAAACACAAATTATTTAGGAAATTATTATCATTGCTTTTTTAATGATAATATTTGTATGGTTAAATTATGTATGGAACAAAATATCGGCCAAATGGCCCCCGTGACCTCAACGGCACACCTCGATCCGATAGTCCAAATTCTCAATAACATTGCTGATGCTCAATTGTTTGGCACGATGATGAGTCGAAGTTGACGGTTTTTTTGCCACACTATCGCGATAAACAGCATTTAACGAATTTAGAAGGCATTCATGGATGTTCTAACATTTTATACAGACCTGGGGCCGAATTACGGCATTCGATATCGATCGAAATTTTACTCGAACGATCGAGTACGCTTTGCTTTAGGTATAGAGATTCTAATAAGAGTTTTCAAATTTCGATCACGTTCGAGTGCCGAAATTCGGCCTCTGTTTTAAATTTAAAATTTGACCACCCTCTACAAAGAAAGTGATGTATATTTTATTATAAAGAGATTATTCCAAGCGATTAACAAAATAATAATTATTGTGCTTTAAATGTACACAAAATTGGTGGTGGGTATAAAAGATTCGGCACAGCCGAATATAGTGCTCTTACTTGTTTAAGCTTAATGTCTTTCCAATAATAAAAAATCTTTTTGTTTTTTTTTATATAAAAAGACCTTAAAAAACTATTATATATTATAATAAAAGGTCAAAAAAACTAATAATTATTAACAGAAATCGCTATGGAATAATCTTTTTAACTAAAATACATATATATTACTTTCTTTGTGCAACTTCTATTTGCTATTAATTTATTTTCTTAAATTTAGTCTTGCAATGGAATCTTAAGTAAGTCTACATTACGAGTGAGCTTTTTAATTTCATTAGCAGTAAATTACATGAGAAGAGACGTTGAATTAGACGTGCCAAAGTACTTTCTGCTGATGAACTCAACTTCAACTTCCAAAATCTTTATCCATAGAGAAATTCATCGAAATTAAAATACATTTTAAAATATAAATTTTAAATATGCCGTAAAATACGCTCTGCGGTATAATTTTTGTACATTTTGATCTATAACTCCTTTCGTGATGTATAGATTTAAGAAACGTTCATAAAAAGATGTTGTTTTTACTCAGGAAATATTCTTTTGAAATTTTTATGCTCAACGCTAATGCGTTTAGGCACAATCGCATTTTATTCGATGTAGGATATTATTACATATTATTGAAAACACATAAATCGTCACTGTCTTTTTGTAATGTTACCTGCAAAGTAAGGAAGATAAAATTTAGTAACTACACAGAAAGTTAAGACTTACAAAGCCTTTAGCCAGTCTGCAATATGCAAATGCATATTATATTGCTCTTAAAGCAAAATTTTTTTCGAGTCCATACATAAATATTCTACTTGCTAACTTTCTTATACAATTTAAATTGATTAAATATTGTAATTTTGCAGTATTCTATAGGTAAACTTAGGTATCAAAGTACCTTCATCCAAAATTTATCAAAATCAAGTTTTGTTTGAGTTAATAAAGTTCAGTGGGGCAGAAAGACAGATATACAAATTTGTATTTTGTATTATAAATTGCAGATTTAATTTGGATTTTGTTGAAATTTCTGTAAATTATCCAAAAATTATTCAAAACTTTTATCACTTTAAAACTATCAAAATGTTTCCTTTTGAATGATTACCCGGAAAGTTGTAACGCTGATACAAATATATCTTTTGCTAAATTTACTACTTTACGACTACTTTACACAAATTAAATTATAAAAAAATAATAGTCGCCATACAAATATATTAATTTTAATTTTTACTATTTGTGGTATGTAGACTGCTGTCGTCTATGTATTTAATTCATATTAAAACAATTACATTGGTATTTACTTTTCCAGCTCCGATATAAGCATTTTACTTTTGATATACATACATACATATGTACATAAATAAAAAATAGTAAAAAAACGGAAAAAATTCAAAAAAAGCTAAAAAATAGATAAAAAATTGTGAAAAAAAAGTGCAAACAGTGAATTTAAAGAAGGTATGTAAAAAATGAATTTAAAAGGTGTTATTTTAAGTTAATTTAGTGTAATTATTAAAAATTCTTCTAGGTTTGTAAAAAGAAACCGCAGTCGGTGTAAAAAAGTAGCCGGTGACGCTGCCAATTATTTCAAGAGCCAACGGCGTTTACAGAAAAAATGGGTGGCGGCGGCTAAAAGTTTAATTAATTTATCAAAAATTGTAAGTGTGTTTTATGTAGAATTTTTAGAAAAAGTTTAATTCATTTAGAAATTAATTTATTTAATTTCCTTTTAAAAATAATTTTCAAAAAAATAGTAAATGTAAGCGATTTTCATCAAATTCGTTATATCGCTTTTTAACTACATTAGTGTCATAGATAAAAAATTTCATATTTAAAACCTAGTGCCAAGAAAATTTCAAAAGGCCACACTACGTGCTTTTCTGAAATAATTAATACTTTCTTAATTGCATAATTTTTTATTGATAAAAAATTTTATCATTATCAAAACTTTGTTTATAATAAAAAATTGTATTTACATATAAATCTCCTTTATATATAAAAATGTTATTTCTCCTTTTTTCAAATATGTGATCTTTTAAAAGTTTAAAAGGTAAAATTTTGAAAATTTGTTAATTTTTTCAAGTTTAAAAATTAAAATAATTGAGCTTCAGTAAATAACTTTGGTTTGCTTTTAATTGGATCTGTTTGCTGTAAGATTCAGAATTTACATTAGGCCATTGAATTATTGGTTTAAAGGATTGTAGATGCAGGTCAAAGTACAATTGCTCTTATCGATCCCCATTTATAATCTCTCAAGAGGATAAGCGAATACGCATTTCAATTAATTGTGCAGTTTTCATTTATCAATATTTTGTTAAATGCGTTCGATTATTTCAATGAGCCAATTTCACAAATGTGATTGGTAAATATATGGTAGCATATAACAGACCATAGCAAAGCTGGTTTTCATAACCCCAAATTATTTTTCTGTAGAGTAACCTCTAAGTACATCATTTTAAATTTTAAACTTGAAAACTATCAATTGTTAAATCGTTTTTAATTCTTCATAAAGGAATATAAAAAATATACATACATGTTGCTGAAATAAATAGCTTTTTATTTTAATATTGTCAATATTAGTTGTAACATTCTATCAAACACTAAAGTTTTATCTCAAATGAAAAATATTTTGCTAAATTCTAAAAGCTTTAAATGTATTCTATACGGTTTATTTTTCGTTTTCAAAGCTATAAACATTTATTTTAAAGTATTTTTTATTTTTTCAGATTTAAGAAAAATTGTAAAAACTTTATGTCTTGTTAAGCCAAGTTCCCGAAAAGATATTGAATGTACCCGAAGAAGAACATTTATCAAAACATGTACTTAAGATTTAAAAAAATATAAAGAAAATATAAAATATAAAAAAATATCCTCCTATACATTTAATACTATTAAATAATTTTTACTATTTAAGACCGAAAACACTCTTTTAACATAAAACAATTACTTTTACCAACTAAAAAATAAGATATGTAAATATGTATATTTAAAAAACTGTGAAAATCTGTTTAATCTGTTAATAAATAAAAAAGTAACAAAAATTGAAAGTCTTTATTTAAGATGTATATACTGAAAGAAAGTTATATTTTACTAAAAATTAGTTCACTGCTATTTCATTGAGAAAAAATAGTTCTTCATATAAGAAAAGTTTTACTTAAATATGGGAATAACTTCTTTTATTTAAAGTAGTTTTTCATACTTTAAGTTGAAATTTGTACTCAAATAGAATACTTCTTTCTTAAAAATTACACAAAATATACTCAAATTAAGTTAACGTCTTGTACTAAATTTTAAGAATTTTTTGACAGTTTCAAATAAAACTTCATAATATTGAGTACAACCACATACTAAAGTTAAAGAAATTTATAATGAATAATATATTATAAAAATTCATTTAAGAAAAATTTAACTTGAAATATTTTTTAGAAATAATAAAAACAACTTTATTTAAGTTAAAAGCGTTCCTAAAAACAAGATAAATTAACTATATAATGCCACCATACTCACACATTTTTAACTTAATATTAGAAAATTTTATTAAGTTTGTGTAAAAAAATGGTAAGTTGTAGCAAAAAATTTACTTATTCCTTAGAATTGTGGATAAATAAAAAGTATAGTTTAACTTCATCGTAGTAAAAATTTACTAATTTCTAGTTAATTATAAAAAATTATTTATACTAAAATTTAGGAAAACTATAAACTTCGTTTAAGCTTTATTTTACTTGGAGCCAAATCATTGCCGAATTTCTTTAATCTTAGTAAAATTTACTTAAATTTAGTAAACTTTTTTTTGAGTGTATGTATGCAAGTAATAATAATATAAATACATTGTTTCTATTGTGTATTTATGAAATGTTTTTTAATAAGATTTTTTCTTTTATGTCTATTATTGACATTTAATAAATTTAGAGGCAAATTGTTGAATATATTTGGTAATGTAATGTTTATAGAGTTTTTTCCATAGTTATTTTTGTGACGTTCGACTTTAAACCTTCCTTCTGCACGTTGTCTAGTGTTGTATGCGTGATTTATTGGTTTCAAAAATCGACTATGGTTGTAGAACTCATTGATAAGCGTGCTATTGTATATGCTTTTAACGTTTAGGACTTTTAAAGTGTTGGCAATGTTCTTGCCACATATTGTTATTGTATTTTCGCTGTTAACTTTATAACTGGCGTTATATATGGGCTAATCCTGCGTTACGGACGTTACATTCGCACGCAAATTTGCTTGTTAAGATTGACATGAAATTTTTTGCAAAATGCAGTTCTTTGGGAGTTCTTCAAAACTTGTTTTAAACTTAAAGGTTAACTGTTTTTGAAAAAAAGTTATGCTAGCTTAAATTTCCGTTACGGACGTTACAAAAAATGGAAGTCGATTTTGAGGCTTATATGCATTTACACATTTTGTAGCGAATTTTGCATAATAAACAAAAAAAAGTCCATATACAAAAAATTAATTGGAATATATGACGATATCAATCCTGCTTAGAAAAGAAGTCTAAGTAGTCCCGTTAAGCAAAAATCTTAATTTTTGTCTGTTACGGACGTTACGTTACGGACGTTACACTTTTTCCATTAAACCAAATTGTGTATATAAAAAACATTCATGTATCTAAAAATCTTTTTAACCTTGTAATTATTAATTTATTAGTTACAAAAAAATTATAGAGTATTTCATTACTCTTATATTAGCTTACATTCATTTATTTATTTGTTTATTTGATTGTTTAACATTGTATCTTATGCTTAATAGACCCAGCTGTTCGAGCTACTTTTATAGTATTGTCATTGGGAAAACCTGAAAAATAATGATATGATTTAAGAGCTAGAATATTTTATACATTTACCCATGTTTTTGATATTTCGTCAGATATAGTTTTGACATAATTTTTACCAACGTAAATTAAGAAAACGCCATTTACATTTTTTGCTAATTTGTGAAAATGTCGAGCGTTTTTTAAGATGAGATTTTGGGGTTTTACTAGTTGCCAAACTTTTCGCTTAACTACAGCACCAACACCGTCCACCGCTCCTTTTACACGCGAAGTAGTAAACAAATTCCTAATTTCTAACGGAAAATCCAGTACGTAAACATTGCATGCATGAGCGTAGCGCCAAATATTTTAAGGGGGACATCGGGGTTGCGGTTTACAACATGGTTATAAATTACTAATTATTGATTTTTAAGAGTTATTTTAGGTTTAAGGAGAATTTGAAATTCATCTCAATTTAAGTTGCAGATTGGGGGATCGCATGTTAATTAAACACACTTTTTGTTACTTTGAGGTTAAGTTTTTCGGGTTCTCGGCAATTTAAAGCCCAGATTTAGATTCAGCAGGTGAAACCCCATTATAAACACTTACTTCCACTTCATAATATTAAAATAAAATATTTGGGTATTTTCATGCCGTTATGGACGTTACACACTTTGTCATTTATATTTTTTAAAAAAAGTGTAATAAAGGTATTTCTTTTTTTCCATCAGATTAAAGTGCATAAAAAACTCTGTTTATAAAGCTAGTTTGGAAAACTAAATTATTAAAATTCATTCTGTTAAACTTAAAAAACCATATTTGCCGTTACGGACGTTATACCCAGTGTACCCATTTTTAGTTCAAATTGTTTATATATATTAGAAAATTTACAAATATGATTTTTACCTTAAATAAAAGAAAATAAAACAAATTAAAGTTTTGCTTAACGCTAAATACTGAAACGACTGTTTTGTCAACTTTTTTGACCGTGGAAAATATCCTTTTTTTTACAAAAAGAAATGAAACCAAGAGGTACGTTTATGTTAGCCTCTGCCAAGGACAAACAAACCACCCTAAAACCTTGTGGCTTATATATTTTGAAGCTTGAATATGTATCCTATTATTCCTTTAACAAACATTTGGATTTTGGGCAACTTAAAATTTTTGCTTCTGGTTTAAAAATTTTCGGATTAGCCCATATGTAAAACTTAGTTTTAATAAATAAAATATTTAGAAACAGAACTAAGAAGAGAAACATATGTATGTATGCATATATATATGTACATTTTTATGAGACCGAAATTAAAAAAAAATTCAAAAAAAAACATTAAAAAAAATTTTTTAATTTTTTTTAAAAATTTTTTTTAAAAACTTAAAAAAAGTATATAAAAAAAAATAAAAATATAAATATGTAATATATCGAGGGCTTATATTCAATAACCGCCATACACCAATTTTTGGAAAATTACTTTTTGATCGCAAATTGTTCACTGATGCCAGCTTAATCTCTAACAAAAAATTCCGAAAAAAATTAATATATTATACTTATTAAGTACTTTTTTTATATATCGCTATGAACCGCACGATTTTTTAATGCAATACCCGCCATACGCCATACGCCATACATTGAGAATACGGAAAGAATAAATTTCCAACCGTTCCTTCTCTCATAAATATATATTGACACTGTTATGGACTGTACTGCCTAGTTTTTTCTTTAAAGAAAATTTTTTTTACGTTTTAACAACGTCTACAAGTTCATAACTTCACTGTTTACAATCTTGCCGATCACCAATGCACTAACTATTGGTGGAATGAGACACAAGGCGATCTGTCTGTTTCAACACTTATTTCTATCATACTATACCACTTGAAAACATATTGCTCATCAGATAATTTACCAATAATAATTTATTCGGATGGTTGCGGTTACCAAAACCGTAACCACTTTTTATCAAATGCCTTATCTATTTTCGCTATAGAAAATAATAAAATAATCGAACTTGGTACTTGGAGAAAGGTCATACACAAATGGAATATGACAGTGCACAATCTAAAATTGAAACCAAACTTAAAAATCAATCAATATACTTGCCAATAGACTATATCAGAATAACCAAAGAATCACGAAAAACAGTAAAAACAGTAGTTATTAAACCATTCGATGCCATGTATTTAAATTACAGTTTTTTTTTGATGCCAAACTTATTCGCTTTTCGAGCATTAGACCTGGTCGAACCAAGAATAATCCAACAGTTTCTCATTTAAGATCACTTAAGTATTTGCCAAGTGGAGAAGTTTAATTTAAAGTTAACTTTAATGAAAAATACCATAAATTGCCCAACAGAATTAAAAAGTACACAGGATATACTGAACTAAAGCCTTTGCATATTGCTCAGCTTCCAATCCAGCCTAGTAAATGGAAAAATCTTCTCATTATTTTTATGATAATTTAGTTCAGATGGAGTCAAAGTAATAAGAAGCATTGTGACGATGTCCAATTTGAATTACCTTTCTTTTAATAAATTTTATTTTTTTGTTATTGTTTTGTTATTGAATTCTTTTATGTTAGAAAAACGTTAAACAAAAACTTAATTTAATAAAATTGCATATTAGAGCAAAAAAAAAATATTTTTTATTACTGTGCAATAACCGCTATACGCCATAAAAATATTTAAAGATTTCAGTTGCAATACCCGACATCAACCATATCGCTACGAATAGAGTAAAAAGTTATATTTTTTTATAAGGGTGATTCAGTAGTCATATTTAAAAAATATTATAGAAGAAAGATTAATTCATACCTTAAGAATTTTGGAATGAAACAGTTTTTTTTCTCTCCTGAAAATTTGTGTTTTGGCGTATGGCGGGTATTGAATATAAGCCCTCGATACAAGTATTATACAAGTACAAGATTACGTGAAAAGTGGGCGATATAGTAGGGGTGCAAAGTTGTTTTTATGAATGAGTACAACTTAGGTGTTTCAATATAGCCCTTTATTATTCCAAAATCATTATTAGTAGAGAAATTATATGAATTTTAGGTAAAACGTTATATGAGAGGTGGGCGTTAAAGTGGGCGTGGCAACTTAATTTTCTGGCACATTAATGACATTGCCTAGGGGGATACACGTAGTAAATTTGATCATCATACCTCTAATTTTGGCGGTTTTATGAGCTTTTAAATTTCATTAACGGCATATAACGTGAAAAGTGGGCGTTATAGTAGGCGTGTTAAAGTTATTTTTGCGAATGAGTACAACTAAGGTGTTTCAATTTAGCATTTTGTTATTCCAAAATCTTTATTAATAGAGATATTATATAAATTTTAGGAAAACGTTATATGGGAGGTGGGCGTTAAAGTGGGCGTGGCTCATTGATTTTCCGTTGCAAAAAAGCGTCTCACCAAGATGCAAAGTGTGCAAAATTTCAGAGTCGTACATCCAATTTTGTTGCTTTTATGACGTTTTTGTTTTTAAATATACCGAAAAATGCACTGTGCGGTATAAATTTTCGTACATTTTGATCGATAACTCCTTTCCGAATGCATAGATTTAGATAATTTTCGGGAAAAAATATTGTTTTTACTCAGGAAATATATATTCGAAGTTTCATGAGTCTACGTTAATGCGTTTGGACACAATTCCATTTTATTCGATGTTTGAAGGACACGGTTTTTTTCGACCTACTCTTGCTTTTCGAACTATAACTCTCTTCCTAATATTCCGAACCAAACAAACCTTGTCTATAAGATAGATTCTGGTTAGATTTGAGCCCCCTAGCTGTTTCGGTGCGACCTCTGTCGTGCTTTCAACAGACGGACAGACGGACGGACATAGCTAGATCGTCATCAAATGAAACCCTGATTCAGAATATATATACTTTATGGGGTCTAAAATGGATATTTCGATGTGTTACAAACGGAATGACAAAATGAATATACCCCCACCATTTTTTTGGTGGCGGGTATAAAAATTAAAATAAAAAAAAATTTGTTTGGCTCAGCTGGGATTCGATGCCACGTTTACTCTAACCAGTATATATGTATGTTGTTGTTGTAATTGTGAAAAAAGCGAGGTGGTCGTGGTTTTTTGCTCATATCTTAGAAAGTTATTGGGCGGTTGTGCTGAATTTCAATAGCGATTCATTTCCGAATATATCCAAGATATTGATGTCATACACAGATCTGAGGAACATATAGTTGCTTCTAAAAGTTGATTTCAACCAACACACGCACAGATGGTCAGGGCTTAATGGACTCTTCTATTTATAAGCTTTCCGAAAATAAAATTCATGATGACACGCCCACTTAAATATGAATTCATCTTAAATTCATATTATTTTTACATGGACAAAAAATACTTAAGGTCTCATTGTAAGAATATATTGTAGACAATAAATTAATAGCAAATCGAAGTTACATAAAGAGAGTGATTCATGTTTTAGTATAAAGAATTCCATTCCATTCCATAGCGATTACTGTAACAAAATTAACAAAATAATAAATTTTGTTTTACAAAAGTACACAACATTTATGGTGGGTATCAAAAATTGGGCACAGCAAGAAAAATAGTGAATGAGTTTAACACATGATGAAGTGGTTTAGTTCAAGTGAATCATGCATGCTTTTACATTAACGTGTCTTTGGAGAGCATGTGTTTTAATGAATGCAGTAATAAAATTCACTTAATTTTAATAAGTGCAAAGAACGCATACAGTTTTCTGATGGATTTAATGAAAAGTATTTTAAACAAATTTTATTTTTGTGTTATTTACTTTTTTAAATATTCTTTATTTCATTTGTTAACCTACTTTTAGATTCGATTTTAATTTTGAAACATTTCCCGGTTATGCATTCGCATACATCTATGTCGTTGCTGTAACTGTCATTGTCAGTTTATATACTATATCTATTGACGGTATATTTATAGCGATTGCTACATATTTGGTATCTCATTTAAAAATACTACAAAAAGCTATTCAAGAAAATACTTTGTTAAAACCTGAGGACGATTTGAAAAATGATCTAAAGTCTCACGTAGAATATCACAATTTGATATTGAGTTTAAATAATGAACTACGTGACATCTATCATCCCATAGTTTTTGCTCAATTTCTAATGTTATCGTTGCAATTGTGTTTAATTCTTTATCAAATGGTAAAGGTATGTACACCAAGTAAAAAAGATAAATTTTATTTAAACGTATTTATATATGTTTTGATGTATATGTGTATATAATGTCATGTAATTTTACCTTTCAGCACCTTGATGGAATTTTAATAGTAATTGTAAACTGCGCTTTTTTAACTACAATTTTGCTGCAGCTATTCATATATAGTTATGGTGGGGAAATATTGAAATTTGAGGTAAGTTCATTTCAATATTTGAAAATAGTAACGTATAAATTCAAAACAAATTTTAATTCACAAGATATTTGAGCATTACCATTTTTGATGTTGTTTTGTTCACTCATGCAAATATATGATAAATATCAATAACAGATCATTTTATCATTATTGAATTAAAAATAATCCTAACAAAATCATTTTCATTACAATCATCTTCACTAATCGCGTATATCGAATTAATTTTATGCTTGTTTATAAGAATTATTTATAGTTATCTAATGATTAAAGAGATTTTACATATACTGTTACGTTTTTACCTTTAATAAACGTTGGCTTATTTCCTTTTAAGTAATTACACGATTCTCTTGTATTGTAAATAATAACACTTGCAATTTTTAAAAATAATAGTAAATAGTTCTTTATTTCCAGGCACTCGAATTTACCTATGCAACACTTTATTTATTTTACTTATTTTCAGTGTTGCCACAACCAAATTGTCTTAAAATTGTAACCAAATGAGAAAAAAAAAATAACCAAAATTAAAATTTTAAATCATACTATGTTGGGAAAAGCAAAATTTAAGAAGTTTTGAAAATAAAGTTTTGGCAGACCAGGCATAATGGGAATCATTTTGATTTATGCGCAATTCTTTTGATTGCATAACATTATTAATTGTCTGGAACTCAAGCTTATTTCCAAATTTGCTTTTTATCAAACTAAGCAGTGAAAAAATGCTTTCTGTAGCAGCTAAACTATGTGGCAAAGACATTAACTTTTGAACAAAATAAATTAGTTGTTCGAAACGCTTTTCGTTCATTGCATTTTTATATTTGGATACTTTATTTCAAAATTCAACAATTCTTATATCATTGTCTAAAATAGTTATTGAAAATCTTAATAGTTTTCATTGGGATAAAATTTTTTCTTCATTGCCACCTTTTAATTTTGAGAATGATAATAACAAACGTTCCAAACTTATCGCTGAACTATTTAAAACTTTATTTGGTGTCCTTATCTCAAGATATTTAAAATCTTTTTTTAAAAATTAGAAGCGTTTCACAATTCTCTTTAAAAGTTCAATATAAAACTTTTGTTTATCCTTTTTAATTTAATGTTTTTGCAAGCTTGATAGACTACTTTCATGCATAATTGATACTTCGTTAAAATGTAATATATACATATTTAAAAGGGCGATTTGGAAAATTAGCATATAAAAAACATAATGTATATACATATTAAAATTTTAGTGAGAAGTAACCAAAATCAAAAAAAAATACACATCTACACATACCAAGAAAAAAAGCAAGTAAGAGCACTATATTCGGCTGTGCCGAACCTTTTATACCCACCACCAATTTGAAGTACTTTTATAAAACAGAATTTATTATTTTTTTTTTAACAGTAATCGCTGTGGAATAATCTCTCTATCCTAAAATATGTATCACCTTCTTTGTATAACTTCGATCTGCTAGTAAAATGTTTTCGTAATTTTAGTCTTTCAATGAAAGTGGACGGTAAAGTAGGCATTTCAATAAAGTTTATTCAATTACGAAAGACAGATAATGAATATCGCCCAATTTCAATTCTCCCTTACCTTTCTAAAGTATTTGAAAAAATTATATATAAACAGATTATTGAATATATTAATTAAAATAAGTTGCTTACGTCAATCAGGTTTTAGACCTCAACACAGCTGTTTTACAGCCTTAACTGATGTAACTGAGGAAATAAGGAGTAGCATGGAGGATGGAAAATTTTCGTTTTTGGTTCTTCTTGACCACTCAAAGGCTTTTGACACGGTGCACCACTCAATACTATGTTTTAAACTACTGAAATTCTTTAATTTTTCCGAAACTGCTGGCAGATTAATGTCAACGTATTTAACAAATAGATGGCAATGAGTATCAAGCAATGAAGTTATTTCGAGTCCTTTACAGGTTGCAAGAGGTGTTCCGCAAGGCTCCATACTTGGACCATTATTGTATTCAATTTACGCCAATGATATACCAATACAACTAGATCATTCCTGTGTCCAGATGTATGCTGACGACATTCAGCTTTACTATAGTAGCACCGCTGCTTCCATTTACTCTAAAATTGCAGAACTAAATTCTGACCTAAATAAAGTTTTTCTTTGGGCGTCAGCAAAGGGATTGCGTTTCAACCCTAAAAAGTCCAAATGCATTATAATTCACAAAAAATCTATTACAAATAACTTCGAGTTTAACGTTTTGCTGGGTGGTACAAAAATTGAAACTCGGTCAAAAATCTTGGTGTGGTTTTTAACAGTCATCTGACATGGTCCAACCATATAAACCAAGCATGTGGTAGGGTTTACAGTATGCTTCGAAGTCTATGGATCACGCAGTATTTCACACCTCAGAAAATAAGGCAGCTGCTAGCAAAGACATATTTGTTACCAACTCTTTTATATTAATCTGAGATTTTTTCTGGTTGCAATTTGAAGGATTTTAAGAAACTAAAAACAACATTCAATAACGTTTTACGTTACATTTATGGGTTAAAGAAATTTGATCATATTTCACCGTTTTCCTGTCATATTTATACAATTAGTTTTGATAACTACCTAACGTTAAAAAACCTTGTTTTTGTGCAAAAAATTATAACGACGAAACAACTAAAATACCTTAAAATTTGCTAGATCATTAAGAGGAAATGGCATTATCCAAATTAGACATCGTGATACATCCTCTGAGGGACATTTTTTCATTTACACTATCCGTCTTTGGAACCAACTTCCATTAAACTTGCAAACTATTAGCAACGCAAATAGGTTTAGACATTTGCTTATAAAATATTATCAAATTAAAATTTTTGTGACTTCTTCATACCACTTTATTAACTAGATTTGCTTACTCTAATATGTAAAATTTTATTATATATCTTTTTTTATGTTTAGTTATTTTTTTTTTTTTTAAATATTATGTCTATTTCACTATTATATGTATGTACTTTGTTTGTTATATATTTTTATACCCTTCACACAGTGAAAAAGGGTATATATAGGTTTGTCATTCCGTGTGAAATTTCTACAATTTTCATTTCCGACCCCATAAAGTATATATTATCTGAAAGCTTATGAATAGGGGAGTCGAATAAGCCCAGTCTGTCAGTCTGTCCGTCTGACCGTCTGTCCGTGTGTCTGTTGAAATCAACTTTTTGAAGCCCCCCGACATAGGTTGGACCCGGGTAAGGTATTAAAATATCAGAAATATTCGGGAGTAGATCGGTATTGAACAACTGAGATATGAGCAAAAACCCACGACGACCTCGATTTTTTTTTCACAAAAACAACATTACAACAACAACATACATACATACAAACGTGTATACTGGTTAGAGAAAATGTGGCATTTAATCCCAGCTGAGCCAAAAAAAAATTTTTTTTAATTTTTTTAAAAATTTTTTTTTAATTTTTTTTTTTATTTTTTTTTATTTTTTATTTAATATATTATATATATTTTTATTATTATTTTTTTTACATTTTTTTTATTTTTTTTAAAATTTTTTTTTTATTTTTTTTTTGTTTTATATATATTATATATGTATATAATAATTTTTTTTTTAAATTTTTTTTTAAAATTTTTTTTTTTTAATTTTTTTTTATTTTTCGTTTTTTTAACATACATACGTGAATTTATAATTTTACAATGGGATGTTTTAATATATGTATGTACGTATTTCATATGGGATGAATGGTGACACAAACTACTGTTATTGCATGACTACACGTTGTGAACGGTATATAAGATTCGGCACGGCCGAATATAGCGCTCTTACTTGTTTTTTCTAAAATAACTTTTCTGATCCAAATACTGTAAGTATAAGATATTTTGTCTTGTTGTCAATATTAGGAAGCCAAATGTTTTTAATAAATCTAAATCTAATAAATACAACTTACATATTTCAATATTCTTCCAAAATCTTTATTAATAGAAAAAATAAATTAATTATTAGTAGAAAAATTAAATTAGTACAAAGCCTTTGACCAACAAACAATGATATCAAAATTTCAGAATCATACATCTAATTTGGCGAGTTTTAAAACGTTTTAAATTTTCAATATACCGAAAAATACACTGCACGGTATACATTTTTGTACGTTTTGATCTACAACTCCTTTCCTAATTCATAGATTTCGGTAATTTTTGAGAAAAAATATTTTTTTTACTCAGGAAATACACATTCGAATTTTCATGGCTCTACGTCAATGCATTTGGACACAATTCCATTTTATTCGATATTTGAAGGACACGGTTTTTTGACCTACTATTGTATTACGAGCTATAACTCACTTCCTAATATTCCGATTTAGCCCATTTTCAATACCAAACAAACCTTGTGTATAAGAAATATTCTGGCAAAATTTTATACACCTAGTTTTTTCGGTCCGACCTCTATCGTGATTCCAACAGACGAAAGACATGCATAGATCATCATAAAATGAAACCCTGATTCAGAATATATATACTTTACGGGGTCTAAAATTGATATTTTGATGTGTTACAAACGGAATGACAAAATGAATATACCCCCACCATTTTTTGTTGGCGGGTAATAAACCCTAGTCCTTATACCCGAGTACAGGTGTGGCCATTGACACTTCTGAGTAATGCACCTTCTAAACGGCTTATGCTTTTTTACTGAAACTTCAGATCTAAGAAAATGGATGAAATCTGCGTTAACTGACATCTCAATTATTATCCTAGATCAAGTTTTTGAGGAGCTATGAGCTTCTAAAGTCGAGACCCCCAAGAACGTATACCCAAGTACAGATGTGGCCACTAATGCAATTGTATGAATTGTCTATACAAATTAAATAATGTTTGTTTTTTTATGTAAATTTATGTTTTTGTTTTGTTTTTTATTACTTAAATTAAAGTGTTTTCGCCATTATTGCAATTTTCGCATACAAAGTAATTTCTTGAATGATGCACACATGATGGCCGTTTACAATTAAAGCATACATATGTTATGAGTACGTCTTTTGTGCTCGTCTTGAATATAATACAAAAAGCAGCTTCAAACTTGGATTTTTTCCCCACACTCTTGACGCTGCTCAACATAAAAGGATTCTAAATTTTAAGTTGCCAATCCAGATGATTGGCGTTGTATGCTATGTATGTAGCCTCCGCATCACGTGCAACGAATTCGGCTGCACCCAAATTTATTTGCACTGGACCATCCTCAGCGTTGCTTTCATGGTCATCATCTTCCCCATTATCAATATTATCGTCATAATATATATTCTCCTCCGTTTTTTCAATATCCGAATATGTAACTTCGATTAGGAGCTTTTAATGTTCTTCTTTGATATTTTTAGTGTCCGGATATATATCGTCCACTAAGATGTCGTCAAAAAGCCTTTGGGCATACTCTTTTCTATCGGCACTAGACAATCTGTTATTTTCATTACGTTTTTATTATTTTGTATATATGTATTCACCTCTTATATTGTCTCGAAGGCAGTTGAAGGTTTCTTTGCCATCAATTTTTTATTTTTATTATTTTTACAAAAATAGACTTTAAAAACCAACTTTTCTAACAACAATGAAAAATCTTTAATACTTTCGACAGTTAGAAGTAGGCAAATACTAATTTTTGCTTGTAAGGACTTGATGTTGAAAATGAAGTTCCCATAAATTCGAACACATTTTGTAACGATTTTTTGGCTGTAAAAAATGCCTTTTTTTAATAATATAATTTTTTTTTATAAAATAATAATTCTAACCAGTCAAAATTTTAATTAATATATTAAAGTACAAATTGTATGAATAAAAGAATTTTTTGCTAATAAATTATAAGGAAAAACGCAAATAATTGTTAATGGCCACACATGTACTTGGGTATACGTTTACGTAATAAAAGTTGGGTATAAGGGCTAGGGTAAAATATTTGTTTGGAATATAAAGAATAGTTTAATTTTAAGGGCCGATGTTGAATGTGAACTACACCTAGACGTAAAATTTTTTTTCTGCATTTCATTTGACATTTCTCAATTTTAATCTAACTGAGTTTGAACCATGGAAAGATACACAATCGAGCAACGCGTTAAAGCTATTAAGGCTTATTATAAAAATGAGCGTTCAAATCAAAATGCATTTCGTGCACTTCGTGATTATTTTTGTCAACATAATCGTTCAATTTCATCCACAATCGGGAGAATTGTAAAAAATATTTAAATGTCTGCAAAGCAGGTCTGTATGAAATGTGAAAACATCTCTGAATGCCATCTAAGTTCGTTGAATGGAAAGCATTGCTGTTTTTCGCGATATGTGGCAAAAGGGCAATCAACCTCGACTCATCATCATTGGACCATCGGCTGGAGGTATGCCGCTGAGGTCGCGGCGGCCATTTGGCCGATATTTTACTCCATACATAATTGAGCCATACAAATATTATCATAATAAAAAGAAATGATAATAATTTCCTAAATAATTGGTGTTTCATTCAAAATCGACATCGGCCCTTAAAATTTAACCACCCTTTACAAAAGAATAGATAGGTAAAAATATAAATGTATTTTAAATATTCAAATACATATTTTAAATCTACTGATGCACATTTTTTTAAATATTTTTAAATCTTTAACCTCTTAAGTCTGTTGGTACACCCATATGTAAAGTTGGGCACAAATCATTACTCCAGTTAATTTTTATACCCGCCACCAAAAAAAATGGTGGGGGTATATTCATTTTGTCATTCCGTTTGTAACACATCAAAATATACATTTTAGACCCCATAAAGTATATATATTCTGAATCGGGGTTTGATTTGATGACGATCTAGCTATGTCCGTCCGTCTGTCCGTCTGTCACTCTGTTGAAAGCACGATACAGGTCGCACCAAAAAAGCTAGAGGGCTCAAATTTTGCCAGAATCTTTCTTATCGACAAGGTTTGTTTGGTACTGAAAATGGGCTAAATCGGAATATTAGGAAGAGAGTTATAGCTCGTAAAGCAAGAATAGGTCGAAAAAACCGTTTCCTTCTAACATCGAATAAAATGGAATTGTGTGCAAACGGATAAACGTAGAGTCATGAAACTTCGAATATATATTTCTGCAAATGCATTAGAAAAGGAGTTATAGATCAAAATGTACGAAAATTTATACCGCACAGTGTATATTTCAAATTTAAAACGTAATAAAACTGACAAAACTATATGTACGATTCTGAAATTTTGCAAACATGGCTTTTTAGTCAAAGTCTTCGTTATAACGGAAAATAAATGTGCCACGCCCACTTTTTTCTTTAAATTTTTATAAAAATATATTAGTCATATTCATTAGCATTTATTCATCGCAGACGGCAACATCTGTTGAAGGCGCCCCTACATTTTGCAAACAGTGAAGATGATGTCTTTGCTAAATATCACGTAGAACACTAGATGACTCTAGTAACATTTTTGATAAAATCCTAAAAAAGTGCATCAGTAGATTTAAAATAAGTATTTGAATATTTAATATACACTTTTTAACTAAATTATATTTTTATCTATCTAGTGTTTTGTTAGGGGTGGTTAAATTTTAAGGGCGATTTTGGTTAATTTTGAATAAAACACAAATTATTTAGGAAATTATTATCATATCTTTTTATAATGATAATATTTGTATGGTTTAATTATGTATGAAATAAAATATCGGCGAAATGGACGCCGCACAGTGGACCATTCTACGAGAAGGCGGCCAAAACTCATTTTTTCATTCGAATGTAGACACTAGTGTACCTCGTGAGCCAAAAAATTGAAACTTTATTTCACATGATTAAAAATTTTAAGTATTTTGCTAAAACGCGAAATTTATTAGTAAGATTTTGATTTTTAAACTTCTAGTTTTGTATAATTTTAAAATTTGTTAACCATTAGTACATGAAAATAAATTGTTTATAATTTTTAGAAATAATTTTTTTTTTTATTTTTAGGTTCAAATTTTTATAAATTCCCATTTTTAATACACCATAACTTCTAGAGAACATAAGATAACAAAAAGAAATTAGCACCATTTAGTAGACAAAACTCTCCTCTATACCCCTATACCACATTGTATACCCGGGACGATCCGATAGTGATCACCAGACCAATTTTGTGACGCAAGGTCAAATATTTTTTGCAAAATTTTAGTAAAAGAGCTAAACAAATTTTTTTGTAAAGTGTTTTTATACCCTTCACACAGTGAAAAAGGGTATATTTAGGTTTGTCATTCCGTGTGAAATTTCTACAATTTTCATTTCCGACCCCATAAAGTATATATTTTCTGAAAGCTTATGAATAGTGGAGTCGATTAAGCCCTGTCAGTCTGTCAGTCTGACCGTCTGTCCGTGTGTATGTTGAAATCAACTTTTTGAAGCCCCCCGACATAGGTTGGACCCGGGTAAGGTATTAAAATATCAGAAATATTCGGGAGTAGATCGGTATTGAAAATCAGAAACATCGGTACATAAACAACTGAGACATGAGCAAAAACCCACGACCACCTCTTTTTTTTCACAAAAACAACATTACAACAACAACATACATACATACAAACGTGTATACTGGTTAGAGAAAACGTGGCATCGAATCCCAGCTGAGGCAAAAAAAATTTTTTTTAATATTTAAAAAAATTTTTTTTTAATTTTTTTTTAATTTTTTTTTTATTTTTTATTTAATATATATTTATATTTTTATTATTATTTTTTTTTTAATTTTTTTTTTTTTAATTTTTTTTTTTATTTTTTTTGTTTTATATATAACTAGAAAAGCCCGGCGCGCGTTGCTACGCTCCTTCATAAATTTTAATCGCATTCTAAATTTTAATCGAATATCAAGTGCAAGGCTAAAAACTATAACTTTTTCTTTATGAGCGTGGCACTGCCCACTTTTCTATTTACGAAATTGTATAGTCATGACAGCTCAATAAGTGTGCAAAGTTTCAGAAAAGTCGGTCCAGTGAAAGTACCCTAAAATTATAACTTTTTTAATGGGCCTAGCCCTGCTCACTTTTCTAGTCACGAAATTATATAGGCGTGACTGCTCAATATGTGTGTAAAGTTTCAGAAAAATCGGTCCAGTGCAAGTAACTCAAACTGATACCTTTTTTATGGGCGTGGCACTGCCCACTTTTCTAAATACGAAACTGTATAGTCATGACAACTCAATATGTGTGCAAAGTTTCAGAAAAATCGGTCCAGTCCAAGTACCTCAAAATGATACCTTTTTTAATGGGCGTGGCACTGCCCACATTTCTTATGACGAAAGTGTAAAGTCATGACAGCTCAGTATGTTTGCAAAGTTTCAGAAAATTCGGTCCAGTGCAAGTAGCTAAAACTGATAACTAATTTTTTATTGGCGTGGCCCCGCCCACTTTTTTTAATAAAAAACTATAAAGTCATGACAGCTTAATATGTGTGCAAAGTTTCAGAAAAATCGGTCCAGTGCAAGTACCTCAAAATTAAAACTTTTTAAGGGGCGTGGCCCCGCCCACTTTTCTTATCACGAAATTATTAAGTCATGACAGCTCGATATGTGTGCAAAGTTTCAGAAAAATAAGTCAAGTGCAAGTAGCTAAAACTGATAACTAATTTTTTATGGGCGTGGCCCCGCCCACTTTTTTCACCCATAAACACTCCCTGGTATGTGCACAACAACTTACCAAAGTTTGAGCCCGATCGGTTTTACAGTTTCGGAGTCTATAGCTAACACACACACACACACACACACAGAGTTTCACTTTTATATATATAGATAATTATAATTATATATAATAATTTTTTTTTTTAAATTTTTTTTAAAATTATTTTTTTTTAATTTTTTTTTTTCGTTTTTTTAACATACATACGTGAATTTATAATTTTACAATGGGATGTTTTTATATATGTATGTGCGTATTTCATATGGGATGAATGGTGACACAAACTACTGTTATTTCATGACTACACGTTGTGAAGGGTATATAAGATTCGGCACGGCCGAATATAGCGCTCTTACTTGTTTTTAAGTATTTTAGTTTTTATACCCGCAACCAAAAAATGGTTTATATATATTCTTAATCGGGGTTTTATTTGATGACGATCTAGCTATGTCCGTCCGTCTGTCCGTATGCTAAAAGCACTATAGAGACCCCATCGAAAAAGCTAGTGGGCTCAAATTTTGCCAGAATATGTGTTATACACAAGGTTTGTTTGGAATAAAAAATTGGCTAAATCGGAATATAAGAAAGAAAGTTATAGCTCGTAATGCAAGATTAGGTCGAAAGAACCGTGTCCTTCCAACATCGAATAAAATGGTGTTGTGTCCACCAGCATCAACGTAGAGACATGAAACTACAGATGTAAACTACCTGAGCAAAAACAATATTTTTGCCCAAAAATTGTTTAAATGCATGAATTACGAAGGGAATTAGAGATCAAAATGTATGAAAATTTCTACCGCGCAGTGTATTTTTCAGTATGTTCAAAATTTTAAACCTAATAAGAGTCACAAAATTTGATCTAAGATTCTGAAATTTTGCAGGAATTGCTTTTTGGTCAAAGGCTTTGTTCTGACAGAAAATAAATGTGACACGCCCACTTTTACGCTCACCTCCCATACAACGTTTTCTCTCAAATTCTTATAATTTCTCTATAAATCGAGATTTTGGAATAATAAAGGACTATATTGAAATATTTAAGTTGTATTTATTAGCATAAATAACTTCGACACACCTACTATAACGCCCACTTTTCACGTTATCTACTGTTAATGAAATTTAAATTTATAAAACCGACAAAATTAGAGGCATGATGATAAAATTTGCTACGGAAATCCTTCTAGTCAATGTTATTGCTATGCCAGAAAATTTAGGTGACACGCCCACATCCTATATAATGCTTTATCTCAAATTTAGATAATTTCTCAATGAATAAAGATTTTGGAATAATAAAGGACTATATTGAAATATCTAAGTTATATTTATTAGCAGAAATTTTACTGACACGCTTACTTTAACGCCCACTTTCACTGAAACACTAAATTTACGAAAACATTTTAGCAGCATATCGAAGTTATAAAGGGTGGTTAAATTTTAAGGGCCGATGTTGATTTTGAATAAAATACAAATTTTTTAGGAAATTATTATCATTGCTTTTTGTAATGATAATATTTGTATGGTTCAAATATGTATGGAACAAAATATCGGCTAAATGGCCCCGCGACCTTAACGGCAACACTCAATCCGATAGTCCAAATTTTTAATAACACTGTTGATGCTCAATTGTTGGGCACGATGATAAGTCGAAGTTGACTGTTTTTTTGCCACACTATCGTGAAAAACAGTAATGCTTCTCATTTAACGAATTAAGAAGGCATTCATAGATGTTCTAACATTTAATACAGACCTGTTTTAAATTTAAAATTTAACCACACTCTACAAAGAAAGTGATGTATATTTTATTATAAAGAGATTATTCCAAGCGATTCACAAAATAATATATATTGTGCTTTAAATGTACACAAAATTGGTGGTGGGTATAAAAAATTCGGCACAGCCGAATATAGTGCTTTTACTTGTTGTAAATAACCTCGGTCATTTTCGTTTTCACAAACCCCTATCAAATTCCTTTGTGGTTTGTGCAAAAAATATAAGAGTTTGTTAGCAAAAATGTTAGTAGAGTCATCTAGTGTTTTACGTAATATTTAGCAAAGACATCATCCTCATTGTTTGCAAATTGTAGTGGCGCCTGCAACAGATGATGCCGTCTGAAATGAATTATTGCTAATGAAAGTGGGCGAATTGCACCTATTTTGTTTATAGGCTTTAACTATGTAAAATTTTATATTTATTTGTTCACGCTGTGAGATTTAAATAAAATGCACATTTTCTTTTACTTCTTTTTTAATTCCAAAAGAGAAAAGGCTGTAATCTGTTGCATAAACGAAATTTAAAATTATAAAATACTAAGTAAATTCCTATGGTGTCCTAAGTTTCGTATTGTCATAATTTTTTTTAAATTTAACTACGACATTATAACACTTGCTTTGGATTTTGCTTTATGTCCCTGTGGTCAAATATAATTTTAAGTATTTTTGTACTTACATAAATATCAAATAAGTACGTCAATGATTATTTTTTTTTGTTTTTTAAAGAAGACCCTTCCACATTCTGTTTGCACATTTTCTCTTTTCGAGCAGAAACATAAACCCCTTTCGGTTCCAACATTTATCATTTATAATCTTGTCGTTCTTTCTTTTTTTTTAATAACCTAGAGCACAATGGTGGGAATTGCAGTGCAACTATCACGTTGGTATAATTTAAAGCCGGCATATTCACGCATGTTGATGTTAATGATGTTACGTTCCCAACGTGAATCAGTAATAAAAGCTGGAACTTATGTTGCATCTTTAGCTAATTTCGTGGCGGTAATTATTATTATACATATTTTGTTGTTTATTTTTTTTTATGTTCTTCTACTTCTTCAATTGTCACAAATATATAACCATGTTAATACTATGAGTGTCAAAAGTGAGTCCACATCCATTAAAAACATTTTGTTTCGAAATATTCATGTGCAAATAGCCCCCAGTAATGATAAATCCTTTAGGTAAAATATAATGTCTGATAATGATTTCATGTTTCATCATTATTTGTATAATAGAAATAAAATTAAAAAACAGTTTACGAATTTTTAAATTTTAAGAGGAAACTTCACATTCAGAAAATATTGTTGATACGTTTATAGTTATACCACCCCAAAAAAATTGGTGAACTAGATTTATTTTGCCAATTCGTTTGTAACACATAGAAAAATCCATTTTAGACCCCCTAAAGTATATATTTTCTGAGTCCAGGTAGGACGATCTTGCTATGTCCGTCAGTCTGTCTGCCTGTCTGCCTGCTGAAAGCACGATAGAGCTCAAACCGATAAAGTTAGGGGCTCAAATTTTGCCAGAATATTTCTTATAGACAAGGTTTGTTTGGTATTGAAAATGGGCTAAATCGGAGTAATGCAAGAGTGGGTAAAAAAAATATGTCCTTTCAACATCAAATAAAATGCAATTGTGTCTTAGCGCATTGACATTAAATTTCCCTGAAAATTGCTTAAATCTACATATTACGAAAAGAGTTATCGATCAAAATGTACGAAATTTTTTGACCGCGCAGTGTCTTTTTCGGTAAATTAAAACTAAAAAACGTAATATAACTTTCAAAATTTGATATATGATTCTGAAATTTTGCAAAAATTGCTCTGTGATCAAAAGACATGCAAAAACAGAAAATTAAGGTGACACTACCACTTTAATGCCCACCTCCCATATAACGCTTTATTTCAAATTCATGAAATTTATCTATAAATAATGGTTTTAAGAGAAATATTTAATATAAAAGTTGATTTCATAAACATATAAAATTTTAAAGCTCATAAAACCGACAGATTTAGATGTCTGATGATGAATTTCGCATATATAGCTTCCTGGTAAATCTTATTATGCCAAGAAGAAGAAAGTGTGTACAGTTAAGTACACAAAATTGGTGGTGAGTATCAAAAATTCGGTCTAATATTTTGCTCTTACTTGTTTTATTTTAAAAGGATGTATTCATATTTGGAAAATATTTGACGAAATAAACGTAATCAATAAACAGTATTTTGTCTTCATAAGTATGTTTATTTTATTAAATTTTTTCTCAAACTAAATATAAATTTCTATACTTTGTTATACGTTTTCGTTATATTACGTGTACGAAAATTATGTTGTATAAAACAAATATTTACGAAATAATGGTTACGCTTATTTGGAACACTTTTCCAAATTCGGCGTAGCTATATAATATTTAGGATTGTTAAGGCTACCACTTTTCTTGTAATACTAACTGAAAAAATTAAATGTATTTAAACAAGCAAGCTAAAAATCCTGCTGACTTTCTACCAACTGCATTTTGTAGAAAACGGCTAAATACAATAAATTATTTTTCAAATACTAATCGTCGAACTGCTTGTGTATTTTCATAATCCTAAGAAAATTGATGATTTTACGCTGTTAACTTACCTCTTGACGCTTACTGTATTATGACGTTTTACTAATATGTGAAATTAACTTTTTTGTCTAGATTCTACAAGCTGCTGTATCATATATAGCAATTTTAAAGTCTATTGAGTAGCAGTCGATTGTCAGTAAAAAAGCTGTTGTATTAATGCTTAAGATTTTTTTCCTGCAAGTACTGGTGATTAAAGTTTAAGTGGTCAACTTTAATAAGGAGATTATCTAGGAGCTTTTAAACATTTACAGTATCTAATATTTTTAACATATTTTACTAACGATGTCGTTAAGTTTTTAATAAAATTTTGCACCATGTTATGTATTAATAAAATAGTTAATTATTTAGGAAAGGAAGAAAAATAAAACGTAAGTATGTGTCTATAACATTAATAGTATAACGACAAACTTTGAGAGGAAATTTAAAAATTTTAAATATAGGTCCTACATCGAAAAGAATCAATAAATCTAGAATATTGTCATAAAATAATGTTTGCTATTATCACTTTTTAAGAGTTTATTTCCTTTTTGCATTTAATGGGAGATGCCACATTTACCTTTTATATTTATTTTTTGAATTGTTGGTTTGCCTAAGTACGCTAATAACATAGTATAGAATAGGGCTTCAGAATTATTTTTCATGATAAGTCATAACAATTATTTACTCTACAATTAAGCTCCGCGTTACACTTTTAAAGTGGTATGTTCAATTAAAAAAAAAAATCGCTTCGAAATGAAAACATTTGGGCGAATACACTTAGTGCGAATAAACCATAAAGCCAGTGAAAAATATTAATCGTGAACCGTGAAGATGAAACAAAAAAAATATATTAAACTGAGTTGTTGGTATATTGCTTTCAAAAAGAAAATCAAATCTAGCCAGTAAGAACTCTGCAATCGGTTAGTCGAGTCTGATAATACCACATGACCACATCGTAGCTTAGCCTTAATTTTAGATTTAACATCATAGGCCATTTTGTTTTATTATTTCCGATATCATCTATGATTTTGAAATTTAAGATAGTATATGGTATTGTACTAGTCTAGGCCTTTTATTTGATGCCCATATTTATGGCGTCGAGAACAAAATTATTTGTATTGGATTTTAACTTTTTTATATTTAGATTACTGTATTTTACTAATCAAAGTAATATTTACGACATCAAAATTGTGGAAGTTAAAGGGGGCTAAGCCGTAGTTACTAAATTTGACCCGTATATACGCCATTTCGGATTTTATGTTTTTCTTAGTTTTCTATATTCTACTGGCTAAGCCCTTTGGTTAGATATCAAAATTGTGAGGCTTAAAGGGAGCAAAGCCGTTATTACTATATTTAACCCATATATTCGCAATTTTACTTTGGACGCCATCTTGGATTTTAAAGTCTTTATTTAACTGTATAGTACAGGACAATCCCTTTTGATTGGTACATCCCTCACCACGTTTTTCCAAAATATTTCAAATTCACAAGTCTTGTTTGGTATTAAAAATGGGATAAATCGGTGTATTAGGAAGAGATTTATAGCTCGTCCCTCCAACATGTAGCATGTCCCTCCTACATCGAATAAAATGCAATTGTGACTATACGCATTGACTTAGAGCGATAAAATATCGCAGGTATATTTCCTAGAAAAACATCTTTCCCTGAAAATTGCTTACATCTTTACATTACAAAAGGAGTTATAGATTAAAACGTGCGAAAATTTATACTGCACAGTGTCTTTTTCGGTATATTTAAAAAATAGATGAACAATTCTGAAATTGTGCAGACATTGCTTTATATTCGATAGATTTTAAACAACTAAAATTAAGATGACACGCCTACTTTTACGCCTATCTACTATATAGGGATATAATTTAAATTCATAATTTTTTTTTAAGCACAAATATTAATTCATTAGCAAGAAGACATTTAAAAGCTCATTAAACCGACAGAATTAGATGTAAGATGATGAAATTTTGCATATATAGTTTTCTGGTCAATAAAATTGCAATTCCACATACCCACTTTTACGCCTATTGAAAAAGGATTTTGAAAAATTAATAAATAAATATTAAAATATCTAGTTAAATTAATTAGCAGAAGCCCCTACTTAAATGCACACTGCTTACATAGTCTACTTTATTGAAATTTAAAAGCTCATAAAAGCTACAGGGTTAAATGTATGATGATGGAATTTTATCTTTATCTTCTTTTATCTATCTGGTTAATGTTATAAATGGAGATGACACGACTACTTTAACACCTACCTTCCATATAATGCCTTATCCTATGATATATATATTCTCTATTGACGGAAGAAATACTGTATTTAAAAAAATATAAGTTTTGGTCATTAGTAGAAATTACTTTGACAAGCCTACTTTAACGCTCATTTCTCACATATACCAAAATCAGTGAAACTCAAAAGCTCCTAAAACCGAAAAATAGAAGCATGATGACGAAATTTCAAATATATAGATATGTGGTCGATTTCATTATAAAGCCTGATCACAAAAATGAAAAGCGTACTTCAACGCCCACCCCCAGCTTTATGTTAAATTCATATTATTTCTATATGGACAAATAGAACTTTTTATTGGATTATCAAAGTTGGATTCATACATTATTTATATTATGTTGAAATTAGGAGGTGCCATGTCTACACAATATTAATATTTTTTTTTTCTAAAATCATCTAGCTACCAATCTGTCTTCTTCAGTTTTCGTTAAAAAAACAACATTGTATTAAAAAATAGTGAGTATTTAGTATCACTACTAATATAGAAATACTTAAGGTTCCATTATAAGACTAAATTTAAGAAAATAAATTAATAGCAAATCAAAGTTACGCAAATAAAGTAATACATATTTTAGTATAAAGAGATTATTCCATAGCGATTACAGCTAATAACAAAATAATAAATTTTGTGCTATAAATACATACAAAATTGATGGTAGATATCAAAACTTTGGCGCACAATATAGTGACTTTACTTTTTTATACCCTTCACACAGTGAAATAGGGTATATTTAGGTTTGCCATTAGGTGTGAAATTTCTACAATTTTCATTTCCGATCCCATAAAGTATATATTTTCTGAAAGCTTATGAATAGGGGAGTCGATTTAGCTCTGTCAGTCTCTCCGTCTAACCGTGTGTATGTTAAAATCAACTTTTTGAAGCCCCCCGACATAGCATGGACCCGGGTGAGGTACTAAAATATCAGAAATATTCGGGAGTAGATCGGTATTGACAATCAAAAATATCGGTACATAAACAACTGAAATATGAGCAAAAACCCACGACCACCTCGATTTTTTTTTCACAAAAACAACATTACAACAACAACATACATACAAACGTGTATACTGGTAAGAGAAAACGTGGCATCGAATCCCAGCTGAGCCCAAAAAGGATTTTTTTTATAATTTTTTTTATTTTTTATTTAATATATTATTTATATTTTTATTATTAATTTTTTTCATTTTTTTATTTTTTTTTTATATTTAAATATTAACTAAAATTATTCAAGCTCAAGGTCTTTTTATAATTCAAATAATATCTTAATATTTATTATTATTAATTGTTCCAATATCCTGAAGATGCTACACAATGGAGTAGCGAAATATTGGAAGAATTAATAATAATAATTCAAACTTATATTATTCAATGGGACAAAATTTGACAATTATTATTTCCTAATAATATATGGACAACTATTTAGGTGAAATTTTTGGAAACTTTTCGGGGGACAAAAAAGGTACCAAAAAGGGGAAAATTCCGGAAAATGTATGTAATTCCGAATTAGACGGCCAATTTTCACAACATTTTTAGTTGGGATTTTACTAGACATAAAAAATTATGTAATTTAGTAAAAATTGAAACACAAATTGAAACAGGGTAGAAAAGGGAAAAATCGAGAAGAGTTTGGTACTTTTTACAACATAATTACTTTTATGCAAAAAAGAGTAGATTTACTGACTTTATATCATGTCTATTAAAATATTTTGTTACATAGATATTTGAACATTTTAAACTTGGAATTTGGAACTTGGACCAAAAATTTACTTTTTCGCTTTTCTATGGTACTTTTTGTATTTTCTGCATTTATAAAGGTAGAATTGTAAAATAAAGGACTATTGATTCCAGGTAAGACTAAAAATGTTATGGGTGACCAAAAAGGTACTTTTTGAATTTTTATGGTACTTTTTATAAATTCTACGTTTGCGATGCTAGAATTTTAAAATTAGTGGCTATTGATACAAGGTGAGACCGAAAATGTTATGGTCGACCAAAAAGGTACTTTTTTGAATTTTTGTGGTACTTTTGGTATTTTCTACATTTATGAAGGTAGGAATGTACAATCAAGGACTACAGATTCCAGGTGAGACTAAAAATGTTATGGGCGACCAAAAAGGTACTTTTTTGAATTTTTGTGGTACTTTTGGTATTTTTTACATTTATGAAGGTAGGATTGTACAATCAAGGACTATTGATACAAGGTAAGACTAAAAATGTTATCGGCGACCGAAAAGGTACTTTTTTGAATTTTTATGGTACTTTTTGTATTTTCAACGTTTGCGAAGCTAGAATTTTGAAATTAATGACAATTGATACAAGGTGAGACTAAAAATGTTATGGGCGACCAAAAAGGTACTTTTTTGAATTTTTGTGGTACTTTTGGTATTTTCTACATTTATGAAGGTAGGATTGCACAATCAAGGACTATAGCTTCCAGGTGAGACTAAAAATGTTATGGGCGACCAAAAAGGTTTTTTTTTAATTTTTGTGGTACTTTTGGTATTTTTTACATTTATGAAGGTAGGATTGTTCAATCAAGGACTATTGATTCCAGGTGAGACTAAAAATGTTATGGGCGAACAAAAAGGTACTTTTTTGAATTCTTATGGTACTTTTTGTATTTTCAACGTTTATAAAGATAGGATTATACAATCAAGGACTATTGATTCTAGGTGAGACAAAAAATGTTATGGGCGACGAAAAAGGTACTTTTTTGAATTTTTATGGTACTTTTTGTATTTTCAACGTTTGCGAAGCTAGAATTTTAAAATTAGTGGCTATTGATCCAAGGTGAGACTGAAAATGTTATGGTCGACCAAAAAGGTACTTTTTTGAATTTTTATGGTACTTTTTGTATTTGCTACGTTTATGAAGGTAGGATTGTACAATCAAGGACTATTGATTCCAGGTGAGACTAAAAATGTTATGGGTGACCAAAAAGGTCTTATTTGAATTTTTATGGTACTTTTTGTATTTTCAACGTTTGCGAAGCTAGAATTTTGAAATTAATGACAATTGATACAAGGTGAGACTAAAAATGTTATGGGCGACCAAAAAGGTACTTTTTTGAATTTTTGTGGTACTTTTGGTATTTTCTACATTTATGAAGGTAGGATTGCACAATCAAGGACTATAGCTTCCAGGTGAGACTAAAAATGTTATGGGCGACCAAAAAGGTTTTTTTTTAATTTTTGTGGTACTTTTGGTATTTTTTACATTTATGAAGGTAGGATTGTACAATCAAGGACTATTGATTCCAGGTGAGACTAAAAATGTTATGGGCGACCAAAAAGGTTTTTTTTTAATTTTTGTGGTACTTTTGGTATTTTTTACATTTATGAAGGTAGGATTGTACAATCAAGGACTATTGATTCCAGGTGAGACTAAAAATGTTATGGGCGAACAAAAAGGTACTTTTTTGAATTCTTATGGTACTGTTTGTATTTTCAACGTTTATAAAGATAGGATTATACAATCAAGGACTATTGATTCTAGGTGAGACAAAAAATTTTATGGGCGACGAAAAAGGTACTTTTTTGAATTTTTATGGTACTTTTTGTATTTTAAACGTTTGCGAAGCTAGAATTTTAAAATTAGTGGCTATTGATACAAGGTGAGACTGAAAATGTTATGGTCGACCAACAAAAAATTTTTTTGAATTTTTATGGTACATTTTGTATTTGCTACGTTTATGAAGGTAGGATTGTACAATCGAGTACTATTGATTCCAGGTGAGACTAAAAATGTTATGGGCGACCAAAAAGGTATTTTTTTGAATTTTTATGGTACTTTTTGTATTTTCAACGTTTGCGAAGCTAGAATTTTGAAATTAGTGACAATTGATACAAGGTGAGACTAAAAATGTTATGGGCGACCAAAAAGGTACTTTTTTGAATTTTTGTGGTACTTTTTGTAATTTCAACGTTTATGAAGGTAGGATTGTACAATCAAGGATTATTGATTCCACTTAAGACAAAAAATGTTATGTGTGACCAAAAAGGTATTTTTTTGAATTATTATGGTACTTTTTGTATTTTCAACGTTTGCGAAGCTAGAATTTTGAAATTAGTGACTATTGATACAAGGTGAGACTGAAAATGTCATGGGCAACCAAAAAAGTACTTTTTTTATTTTTATGATACTTTTGGTATTTTCTACGTTTATGAAGGTGGGATTGTACAATGAAGGACTTTTGATTCCAGATGAAACTGAAAGTGTTATGGGCGACCAAGATGGTACTTTTTTAAATTTTTATGGTACTTTTTGTATTTTCTACGTTTATGAAGGTAGGATCTTAAATCAAGGACTTTTGATTTCAGGTGAAACTGAAAATGTTATGGGCGACCACAAAGGTACTTTTTTGAATTTGTATGGTACTTTTTGTATTTTTAACGTTTGCGAAGCAAGAATTTCGAAATTAGTGACTATTGATACAAGGTAAGGCTAAATATGTTATGGGCGATCAAAAAGGTACTTTTCTGAATTTGAATGGAAATTTTGTATTTCCTAAGTTTATAAAGCTAAAATAGTGAAATAAAGGATTGTTGATTCAATTTGAAAATTAAAATTATATTGGAGACACAAAAAAGCCTTTTCGCATTTTTATTGTACTCTTTGAATTTTTACGTTTGTAAACATAGATTCTTAAAATTAGTGTTTTTTGATCCGAGGTCTAACTCCTAATATTATGGACGACCAAAATTACTTTTTCTCTTTTTATATATTTTGTATACATAGAATTCTGAAAAAAGGTAATAATAAACCAAGTGGAAGTTTTAGTGAAGGAAAAAATGTTACTTATATTATTTTTAGGGTAATTTTTGCAAAATATGAATCTTAATTTTTGAAACTCAGTAGCATTGATCTTGCTTTTAGTTAGGAAATATATGCCCGATATATCCTTACTCTACTTTTTATATTTCTAAGTAAATTGAATCAAAGATACAAATGTTCATAAATTGAACCAAAAATATTTAATAATTATAAATAGAACTTGAGTATTCAATAAATAGGTAGAACTGCGCTAACGAAGTAGCGGGTTCAATGCTAGTTATTTATATTTTAATTATTTTTTTAAAATATTGTTTTTATTTCTTCGAGCTAAAGATCACTTTTCTTTTATAAAAATTATTATTTTATTCCGATATTTCGCTACCACATTGAGTAGCTTCTTCAGGGAAAGTTTATACAATTTATAACAATTAAAAAAAAACTTTCCCTGAAGAAGCTACCCAATGTGGTAGCGAAATATCGGAATAAAATAACAATTTTTATAAAAGAAAAGTGATTTTTAGCTCGAAGAAATAAAAACAATATATTAATATAAAAAGATCGAAGAAATTTACACAATATTTTTTTTTATTTTTTTTTAATTTTTTTTTTAAATTTTTTTATTTTTTTTTAACATACATACGTTAATTTTTAATTTTACAATGGGATGTTTTTATATAGGTATGTTTTTTATATATGTATGTACGTATTTCATATGCGATGAATGGTGATACAAACTACTGTTATTGCATGACTACACGTTGTGAAGGGTATATAAGATTCGGCAAGGCCGAATATAGCACTCTTACTTGTTTTTGTAATGGATGGTTTTTTCGATTTCGATGTCTTCATAGTACAGCCTGTTTATTTATTTATATTTATTTAATTTAATCAACACAATAAAATTTATAGTTGAGCAATATTTTTCCAAATAAAATAATAATTACAAAAATAAAGAAAGATAAAAACAACATCAAACGTATGCATATGAGTTTAGAAACCTTATCAGCTTTCCACTTGTTACAGACAGCAATACTATCAGAAAAGTCAATGTGAACATAGAACTTATTTACCTCAGCACAAATTCTTCTAATTGGATCAAAGTTAATGTAGTTTGATCTATGAAATGGTACATATAACAATCTGAGCTGCCTATTAGGAACATGGATGCATATTTTACGTTAAAGATATGTAGAATCAATTTTACCTTGAATTAGATTTATGACAAATGCAATATTAGAAACAATTCTTCGGCTTTGTAACGTTGGGAGTGCAATGAGTAGTAAACGACTATAATATGACGGTAAGTTTGTTTTAGGATTTCAACAAAGTTTACGAAGGCAGAACAGCAAAACTTGTTTTCGAACTGATTCAAGTTTTTAATATACACATCATATTGGGGATCTCAAATTACTGATCCATATTCCAGTAAACGTCTTACCAATGACGTGAATAAATTTTTTGTTACATAAGGATCATTAAATTCCTTAGCCCAGCGCTTTATGAAACTTAATACCCCATAAGCTTTATTTACTGTAATTATTACATGTGAGTTGAAATTAATTTTTATATTAAAGAGAATTCCAAGATCCAAAAACGAATCAACAACATTTAAATTAGTGCCATTTAGAGAGTAAAAGACGTATATGTGAGTGGAGTGCAAAAGTCGTTTTAAAGATTACAAAAATATATATAAATAATAATAAGTGGGTTAGTTAAGCCTCCACATCTAGAAAATTAAATTTTAAATGAATTTGCCAGTTGTAGAGGCTTAGTTTAAACGATGTTCTAGATTATGTATTCGTTCCGAACAATTTTAGTGGCAGTCTACCGTTAACGTTATACGCCACAGTATGGCATTAGTATGAGAATACATCGTAAGAATTTCAAAGGTTGCATTTTAGAAGAAGTTAACATTTCCTACAGCAAACGTACACTGAGAAATAAAAATACAATGTTTAATGGTTTTAAATAGGTGCAGATTAAAGTTTATTTTATTTCTAAAGAGTTATAGATTAGTTTCTAAATAATTAAACAATAAAGAAAAAACCACTATGTCTTCAGATAAAGACATTAACGTGCTAATTGCTAAACTGTTTGCGACTAAGTATTGTTTATATGTTTTGATTTTTTTTTAATTTTATTTTTAAGGTCGTAACGTATAATTATGTATGCTTCATGTTATTTCCACCTTAATAATTTAAGTGTCATATTGTAGTAATTCCAATCCGAATCAAACAAAATGTATAATTAAAAGTGTATATGTAATTTTCGAGTTAAGTTACAGAAATATTCTAGTGATAGAACTATTGCTGTAATTATTATAGGGTAGGACAATTTATAATTAATTTCAAGTGTTATTTATGTGTTTAAAATTTTCTAAAAAAAGTGCTTACAAAGAAATCTGCATATGTACGTATAAAAATCAATTGATGTTCACTTGTCTCCCTAAAACTCGAAAACGGTTAGACGGATTTTACTAATTATACCCGCCACCAAAAAAATGGTGGGGGTATATTCATTTTGTCATTCCGTTTGTAACACATCGAAATATCCATTTTAGACCCCATAAAGTATATATATTCTGAATCAGGGTTTGATTTGATGACGATCTAGCTATGTCCGTCCGTCTGTCCGTCTGTTGAAAGCACGATAGAGGTCGCAACGAAAAAGCTAGGGGGCTCAAATTTTGCCAGAATCTTTCTTATAGACAAGGTTTGTTTGGTATTGAAAATGGGCTAAATCGGAATATTAGGAAGAGAGTTATAGCTCGAAAAGCAAGAGTAGGTCGAAAAAACCGTGTCCTTCGAACATCGAATAAAATGGAATTGTGTCCAAACGCATTAACGTAGACTCATGAAACTTCGAATATATATTTCCTGAGTAAAAACAATATTTTTCCCCGAAAATTATCTAAATGTATGCATTAAGAGAGGAGTTATCGCTCAAAATGTACGAAAATTTATACCGCACAGTGTATTATTCGGTATATTTAAAAACAAAAACGTCATAAAAGCAACAAAATTTGATGTACGACTCTGAAATTTCGCACACTTTGGTTTTTGGTGAGACGCTTTTTTGTAACGGAAAACCAATGTGCCACGCCCACTTTTACGCCCACCTCCCATATAACGTTTTATATAAAATTCATATAATTTCTCTATTAATAAAGATTTTGGAATAACAAAGGGCTATATTGAAACACTTAAGTTGTACTCATTCGAAAAAATAACTTTGACACGCCTACTATAACGCCCACTTTTCACGTTATCTACCGTTAATGAAATTTAAAAGCTCATAAAACCGCCAAAATGAGATGTATGATGATAAAATTTGCTACGTATATCCCCCTAGGCAATGTCATTACTGTGCCAGAAACTAAAGGTGCCACGCCCACTTTTACGCCCACCTCCCATATAACGTTTTATATAAAATTTATATAATTTCTCTATTAATAAAGATTTTGGAATAACAAAGGGCTGTATTGAAACACCTAAGTTGTACTCATTCGCAAAAATAACTTTGACGCGCCTACTATAACGCCCACTTTTCACGTTATCTACCGTTAATGAAATTTAAAAGCTCATAAACACGCCTACTATAACGCCCACTTTTAACGTTATTTACCGTTAATGAAATTTAAAAGCTCATAAAACCGCCAAAATTAGATGTATGATGATAAAATTTGCTACTTATATCCTTCTAATCAATGTAATTGTTGTGCCAAAAAGTTAAGGTGACGCGCTCACTTTAACGCCTACCTCCCAACGGTTTATCTTAAATTCATGTAATTTCTCTATTGACAAAGTTTTTTTGAAAATAAAGGACTATATTGAAATATCTAAGTTGTATTTATTAGCAGAAACTTTATTGACACGCCTACTTTAATGCCCACTTTCATTGAAAGACTATATTTACAAAAGCATTTTAGTAGCATATCGAAGTTATAAAGGGTGGTTAAATTTTAAGGGCGATGTTGAATTTAAATAAAAAGCAAATTATTTAGGAAAATATTATTATTTCTTTTTGTAATTATAATATTTGTATTGTTCAACTACGTATTTTACAAAATATCTGCCAAATGCCACCGCCCCCCCCCCCCCCCCCATCCTTGGCGCCACTCCTCTATCTGATGTTCCAAATTTTCAATGACAATGTTGATGCTCAATTGTTAGGCATGATGATGAGGCGAGGTTGACTGCTCTTTTGCCACACTATCGCAAAAAACAGCAATGGTGCCCATTCAACGAACTAAGATGGCATTCACAGATTTTCTAACATTTTATACAGACCTGTTTTGCAGAAATTTAAATATTTTTTACAATTTTCCCGATTGTGGACGAATTTGAACGATTATGTTGATCAAAAGAATTATGCACAAAATGCATTTTGACTTGAACGCCCATTTTTATAAAAAAACCTGAATAACTTTAAAGCGTTGCTCTTTCCACGGATCAAATTGAGAAAGTTTGAGATTGAGAAATGTCAAGTGAAATGCAGAAAACATATTTAAAGACCAGGTGCAGTTCACCTTCAACATGGGCCCTTAAAATTTAACCCCCCTCTACAAAGAAAGTGATATATATTTTATTATAAAGAGATTATTCCATAGCGATTAACAAAATAATAAATATTGAGCTTTAAATGTACACAAAATTGGTGGTGGGTATAAAAGATTCGGCACAGCCGAATATAGTGCTCTTACTTGTTTTAATCTTGAAATAGTTGTGGAGGCTCAGGAAAGGCATAAACGGTGAGAAACATTAATAATGAGCTATGTCCGTACGTCTGTTAAAAGCACAATAAAAAAACAAGTAATAGTGCTATATTCGGTCCTACCGAATCTTACATACCCTTCACAACGTGTAGTCATGCCATAACGATTGTTTGTATCACCACTCATCTCATATGAAATACATACATTCATATAAGAAACATCCCATTATAAAATTGTACATTGAGTTCACGTATGTATGTTTAAAAAAATAAAAAACAAGTAAGAGTGCTATATTCGGCCGTGCCAAATCTGATAATTCCCTTCACTATCATGTACATAGGTATAATCCCACATCGTAGCTTAACCTATACTTAGTGTTCTACGTCACTTTTCCTTATTATTTCTGACGTCATCCTTGATTTTGAATTTTTACGTAATTATCCAAATTCTACTAGTCAAGCTCTTTTATTTGATACCCATATTGATGGGGTTGAAAAAATTCAGTCCGCCATTTTGTTTTAGACGCCATCCTGGATTTTACACTTTCTTATAATTTACTACATAGTACTGGTCGAGCGCTTTTTATGGATACTAATATTGTGGGGGTTAAAAGAAGCCAAAGTTGTAACTATATTTGACCCATATATTCGCCATTTAATCTAGGACGCCTTATTGATTTTTATACCCGCCACCAAAAAAATGGTGGGGGTATATTCATTTTGTCATTCCGTTTGTAACACATCGAAATATTCATTTAAGACCCCATAAAGTATATATATTCTGAATCGGGGTTTGATTTGATGACGATCTAGCTGTGTCCGTCCGTCTGTTGAAAGCACGATAGAGGTCGCACCGAAAAAGCTAGGTGGCTCAAATTTTGCCAGAATCTTTCTTATAGACAAGGTTTGCTTATAATTGAAAATGGGCTAAATCGGAATATTAGCAAGAGAGTTACAGCTCGTAAAGCAAGAGTAGGTCGAAAAAACCGTGTCCTTCTAACATCGAATAAAATGGAATTGTGTCCAAACGCATTAACGTAGAGTCATGAAACTTCAAATATATATTTCTCGAGTCAAAAGAATATTTCTCCCCAAAAATTGCTTACATCTATGCATTAGAAAAGGAGTTATAGATAAAAATGTACGAAAATTTATACCGCTCAGTGTATATTTGAAATTTAAAATGAATAAAACTGACAAAACTATATGTACGGTTCTGAAATTTTGCAAACATGGCTTTTTGGTCAAAGTCTTCGTTATAACGGAAAATAAATGTGCCACGCCCACTTTTTTTTTAAATTTTTATAAAAATATATTAGTCATATTCATTAGCATTTATTCATTGCAGATGGCAACATCTGTTGAAGCCGCCACTACATTTTGCAAACACTGAGGATGATGTCTTTGCTAAACATCACGTAGAACACTAGATGACCCTAGTAACATTTTTTTGCACAAACTACAAAGGAATTTTATAGGGGTTTGTGAAAACGAAAATGACCGAAGTTTGTTGACAAAAATTAACTAGAGTAATGATTTGTGCCCAACTTTACATGTAGTTGTACACACAGTCTTATGAGGTTTAAGATTTAAAAATATTAAAAAAAATGTGCATCAGTAGATTAAAAATAAGTATTTGAATATTTAAAATACATATTTTAACTAAATTTTTTGTTATCTATCTATTCTTTTGTAAAGGGTGGTTAAATTTTAAGGGCCACAGGGTGATTCAAAATAGACATGCTCAGCATTTTGCTAAAATAGGAAATTTATTAGTAAGATTTTGATTTTGAAAGTTCTATAACATTTTACTTTTAAAAGATTTTCAAACGAAATAAGTTTTGTATAATTTTAAAATTTGTTAGCCATTAGTACATGAAAATAAATTGTTTATAATGTTTAGAAATAATTTTTTTTTTTATCTTTAGGTCTAAATTTTCCTAAATTCCTTATTTTAATACACCATAACTTCTAGAGAACATAAGATAACAAAAAGAAATTAGCACCATTTAGTATACCCGGGACGATCCGATAGTGATCACCAGACCAATTTTTGTGACGCAAGGTCAAATATTTTTTGAAAAATTTTAGTAAAAGAGCAAAACAAATTTTTTTGGAATGTGTTTTTTTTAAGTATTTTAGTATTTATACCCGCCACCAAAAAAATGGTATATAGATCTTTAATCGGGGTTTTATTTGATGATGATCTAGCTATGTCCGTCCGTCTGTTAAAAGCACGATAGAGGTCCCATCGAAAAAGCTAGTGGGCTCAAATTTTGTCCGAATATGTCTTATACACAAGGTTTGTTTGGAATAGAAAATTGGCTAAATCGGAATATAAGGAAGAAAGTTATAGCTCGTAATGCAAGAGTAGGTCAAAAGAACCGTGTCCTTCCAACATCGAATAAAATGGAGTTGTGTCCACCAGCATCAACGTAGAGTCATGAAACTCCAAATATAAACTACCTGAGCAAAAACAATATATCTGCCGAAAAATTGCCTATATGCATGCATTTTTATACCGCGCAGTGTATTTTTCAATATGTTCAAAATTTTAAATCTAATAAGAGTGACAAAATTAGATCTACGATTCTGAAATTTTGCAGGAATTGCTTTTTGGTCAAAGGCTTTCTTCTGACGGTAAATAAATGTGACACGCCAACCTCCCATTCAACGTGTTCTCTCAAATTCTTATAATTTCTCTATAAATCGAATAATAAAGGACTTTATTGAAATATCTTAGTTGTATTTATTAGCTTAAATAACTTCGACACACCTACTATAACGCCCACTTTTCACATTATCTACTGTTAATGAAATTCAAATTTATAAAACCTACAACATTAGAGGCATGATGATAAAATTTGCTACGGAAATCCTTCTAGTCAATGTTATTGTTATGCCAGAAAATTTAGGTGACACGCCCACTCTTACGCTCACATTCTATATAATGCTTTATCTCAAATTCATATAATTTCTCAATGAATAAATATTTTGGAAGAATTACGGACTATATTGTGATATCTAAGTTGTATTTATTAGCAGAAATTTTATTGACACGCTTACGTTAACGCCCATTTTCACTGAAACACTTTATTTACGAAAACATTTTACCAGCATATCGAAGTTATAAAGGGTGGTTAAATTTTAAGGGCCGATGTTGATTTTGAATAAAACACAAATTATTTAGGAAATTATTATCATTGCTTTCTGTAATGATAATATTTGTGGTTCAATTATGTATGGAACAAAATATCGGCCAAATGGCCCCCGCGACCTAAACGGCACACCTCGATCAGATAATCCAAATTTTCAATAACATTGCTGATGCTCAATTGTTTGCCACGACGATGCGTCGAAGTTGACTGTTTTTTTGCCACACTATCGTGATAAACAGCAATGCTTCTCATTTAACGAATTTAGAAGGCATTCATAGATGTTCTTACATTTTATACAGACCTGGAGCCGAATTACGGCATTAGATATCGATCGAAATTTTACTCGAACGATCGAGTACGCTGTGCTTTAGGTATAGAGATTCTAATAAGAGTTTTCAAATTTCGATCACGTTCGAGTGCCGTAATTCGGCTTCTGTTTTAAATTTAAAATTTAACCACCCTCTACAAAGAAAGTGATGTTTATTTTATTATAAAGAGATTATTCCAAGCGATTAACAAAATAATAATTATTGTGCTTTAAATGTACACAAAATTGGTGGTGGGTATAAAAGATTCGGCACAGCCGAATATAGTGCTCTTACTTGTTTTCTTTTCATATTTAACTATATTTTATTATTCAAGCTCTCTCATTTTATATTGGCTCTCTTAGTTATATAGAAACTTAAAATATCTTTTTTCGTTTGTAAATTTTAGGAAAAAAACACCGAAGTAGTTGTGCTTTGGTGCTCTTATCTCTGAGATTACGGTTTATAATTTGGTATCTTAAGCGTGTTCAAAAATTATTTAGAAGTTTAAAATATTTTGATATAAATATATAAAAAAATATATATAGGTATATTTAAAAAATATAAATTTTTTAAAATAATTTTTGCCTATAACTTTGCCGATTAGTGCCAATTTCTCCAAAATTTTTTATGAGTATCTGCAGAGGCATATTTAATTTATAAACAGTAACAACCGTGTCTATAAATTATCCTAGGGCCGGAGTATTTAATTTTTTGTGAAAAAAAGCGAAAGAACAGAGCATTCGTGTTTGCTTACATATATGTTAGATAGTTATGGGTCGATTTTACTGATTTCCAATGCCAAGTTTCTCTCAAATAAGCTTTCAGAAAATATATATTTTCTTTTTTACTACAATGTTGTACTTACGAAAACTGAAAAATGTAATTTGGTACCCAGAGGAAGTTACTAAATAATATTAGCTTTTTGGGGACATGGAACCTCGTAGCTTAACGATATAGATATATATAATTAATGTCTTAATTCATCTTAGATAATCCATTACATTTTTTTTTTGTTGTAATTTTTGTTCATAATTAAATTATACGAATTTAAAATATATCGTTATTATATTGACGAGAAATGTATATATTCAAATTTTCACCACCATACATCTAATTCTGTCGATTGTATGAGCTTTTATATTTCACTAATAGTAAATTATGTGAGAAGTTGACATTGAAGTAGGCGTGTCAAAGTAGTTTTTACTAAGAAAGTCAACTTAGATATTTCAATATAGAGTCCTTTATTCTTTCAGAATCTTTGCCCATGGAAAAATTATATGAATTCGAGAAAAATAATTATAAGCAACGTCTACAAAATTTCAGAATCGTGCAGCGGATTTTGTCAGCCTTATTACGTTTTAAATTGTAAATATACCGAAAAAGAGAATGAGCCCTATAAATTTTCGTAAATTTGGCTCCATAACTCCTTTCGTAATGTATGGATTTGACCAATTTTTCGAGAAAGATATTTTTTTACATAGGAAATATACTTGTGAAATTTTTTCGCTCTACGTCAATGCGTTTAGACACAATTGCATTTTATTCAATGTTGGAAGGTCATTGTTTTTTTGATCTACTCTCTTCCAAAGCTACCGATTTTCCCATTTTCAATACCAACCAAATCTTGTTTATTATTCTGGCAAAATTTTATTCTTCTAACTTTTTCGGTTTGAGCTCTATCATCAGACGGTCAGACGGACGGACTTAGCTAGATGATCCTTAAATGAAACCAGGACTCAGAACGTTTATTGGTTGGTTGGTTATCGTGGTAGTTCGCTGCACGCCAACAGTCAAGTAGAGTCAGTATGACTCCGTTTTGACAGGATCACATCACTCGTCAGCTTCCAGTGTATCTCAGAATAAAATCCAAGAGTAAGGGTACTAGATCCACCCCGTGGCAGATAATTCAGTCCAACTTCAGATATCGCAGAGAGGCCATCTAGTATATGTTCGCCCAGAAATCTGTGTCTCTTAGCCGCCAGTGCAGGACATTCGAAGAGAAAGTGGAAAACCAGACAACTGCGACAATGGTCGTTCGATGAGAGTCCGAGCCGACTTGCATGTTTGCCTAACATCCAGTGACCCGTCAATACCGCCAGCAACCTCGATATATTCCTCCGACTTCGACAGGTAAGTTTTAATGTACGTCGTGCATCAAAAGAGGGCCACGTGAGCCGTGCCACCTTACACGTGCTCAGCCCACGCCACCTGTTATCAGCCTTCCGGAGAAAGTCTCTGGAGATTCTGCTTTTAATAGTCCCCAACGGGATTGCAACTGCAATTGCATAAGAGATATCAAGAGCAGATCCTCCCCTGGCTAGCTCATCAACACGCTCGTTACCATAGTGGCCCTTATGCGCAGGAATCCAAACTAGAGTAACGTCAGCCCGCTGACCAAGCCTTGACAGTTCCTTTCTACATTGGCCAACTAATTTAGACGTAATAATGTATGACCTGAGTGACAAGAGTGCCGCCTGACTGTCGACAAATATACCAATGCTCCCGAGGATATTTCCGTCATTCAGTATCCTACATGCTTCCCTGATAGCGAGTACTTCCGCCTGAAAAACGCTGCAATCATCCGGAAGACGGAAGGAGAGTTCAATCTCCGGTCCATCAGAGAAGACACCAGATCCAACACCACATTCCATCCTAGAACCGTCAGTATAGATCCTGGTGTCAAAGCTCCCCAAAAGGCGACCCCCATTCCACTCTCTCCTGGAGGGAGAATCTTCGATAACTGGCAGTTTACCCAATTTACGCTTTACGACCTCATTGAACTTAAACCAGTCAGTTCTTCTTGGGTTCCGAAAAAGCGGTATCGTAATCTCGTCACGAAGTCTAATCTCGAAGAGAATCCAGTTATGATCGGAAAAAGACCTCTTACTGGATACCCTCCACCTATCAACTGATATCCTAGACTTACTATTCATGAGTGTAATGTCCAGTACCTCCTCCCATCCATTGTAATTAACCGAACTCGGAAAAATGAATGTTGGGGTGTTACCAGAGTTACATATACTTAACTTGTTAGTATTAATGAAATCAAGGGTATACTCACCACGTTCATTAATCTCAGTGCTGCCCCAGATCGTGTGCCTTGCATTGGCATCGCAGCCCAGGACTATATCGTCAGATACCCCGATTGAGGCTAGGATATTACTCACTTCCACAGGCGGAGCAGGCTTCTCATGCGCCATGTAGCTCGAGGCAATTATAAAGCTTTCTCTGTTTGGCAGTTAAGCTGCGTACAAAGAAAAATGCTTATATTCTTTTTGGCAATAAGACATGACCTAGGCTTACCACAACCTTTGCGTAGAGTACTTTGTATAATGAGGACGTGAACCCTTCAGCAGGGTTCACGCTCTGCTGTCATCCTAGACAGCAGAGCGTTGGCGGCTTCAACGACATCCGCTTCACCTGAACCTGTTGGTCGAAATACCTTTCTTCTTTGCTTCCCGCACACCGAAAAACAGTTTGAAGCCCGTCTTTTCGAGCTTCATTGTTGCCGATTCGGTGATGGCGAGGGTGAAGCATGTGTGGTTATCACCCTGCTCGGTGCGGATGATCAACCAATCATCCATTGGGATACTAGGGTTCTGAAGCTTCAGACACTCCAGCATCTTTTGCGCATCGGCCTTCATCTTTGGTAACCAAATCCTTGCCCGAGGTCTCATTGGAATCTCTTCAGCAGGGATGAGCTTACGACCTAAGCCTTCCCAGTCACCGCTAATCTGAGCAATGCACTTGCTGAGAAAGTCCTTTGAGAACTCGTCCAAGCACTTGATTACCCTGTAGCCCAGGTGTATCTCGCCGGAGTCAAAACTTTGTGGGGTCTTAGATAGATATTGTGATATATTACAAACGGACACACCATTTTTTGGTTGTGGGTATCAAACAACAAAAAATATTGTACCCTTAAGTCTGTGTTGCATTGAAGATAGATATAAATTTTGTAATAAGTTTTCACTATTCACACATATATGTGTAGGTGACACAAAGTTTACCAGGTCATCTAGTATTATATATAATTTTAGCTGTTATTTGTCTCCAATTTTTTATTTTTTTGGATTATTAGGTATAGTTAGGCAGTACGTGTTGTTAAGAAAAAGCTTTGTTTTCTTTGTGTTTGAGTTAAAAACGGAATAATAAGTTTACAAAGATATTTGTTATATACCACTAGATAATAATTTTATAAATATTGTGCAGTATAATTTGTTAACGTATTTCAACACCCCCACTCAAAATTACTTTACATAGTTAAGCCCATTTCTTTAAAACAATATTCATGCTTTGGTGTAGTAGTAGCCTTTGTTAATGAGTCCGCTGTCATCTCTTCTGTTTTAGTAGGATAGAACTCAACAATATTTGCGCTTTTTTTATCTCGTATAAAATGATGACGGACATCTATATGTTTTGATCGTGGGTAATAACTATATGTTAAAGCCAATATAATCACGCTTCTATTGTCGCAAAATATTGCTTTTTTTTATCATCTGGGACAAGTTCATAATAAAGACCTCTAACCCAAAGTACTTCTTGTGTTACCGAAAATAATGCCAAATATTCTGCCTCCGTCGACGATGATGCAACTGTTTGTTGGCATTTACTGCTCCCTGATATCGCACCTGATTGTAGTATACAAACATATCTTGTCATGAATTTTCTTTCATATATATCGTTAGCCCAATCTGCGTCAGAAAAAGCCATTAACTCAATATTACCATATTTTTTATAATATAATTTAGCTTGTTTTGTTCCTTTCAATTATCGAAAACATCGTTTCACGGCACTCCAATGCGCTTGGCTAAGATTATTATTATTATTAAAACGACTTAAGTAACTTACTGCGTGAGGTATATCGGTCTGGTATATTTTGTGAGATATATAAAACTGCCAATCGCTTGCTGGTATGGAAATATTTCATGTCTATGATGTTTCCGATTTCTAAAGTTTCTGATTTGGATCCATTGGCACTATTACCGAATTAAAATCAATCATGTTGAACTTCTGCAAAATTTTGTCATTATAATCTTTTTGATCAAAAACAATATTTCCATTTTCTTTAGTAATGCTAATACTTAAACACTTCTTCGCCTCTCCCATTAGCTTTATATGTAGTTATTCACATAGCCTCTTCTGTATTTTCTCACGAAATATAACTTCATTGCTCAACAACATGTCATCAAAACAAATTGCTAGATGTGTTCGACTAACCTGAGTTTTATGGTAATATACACATGGATCCACTTTTTACTTGGGTTTAAAAAAAATAAAGTCGACATTTAAAGGCCGAATTTTATGATTGATAGGTTATTTGGTGCACAATATTCCTACCTTTCTGACAATTTACAAAAATGTTAAATTTTTACTCTAATAACTTTTTAATGTAGTTTTGCAAACGAAAAAAAAACACTGAAAAATATAAAAAATGTTAACTAGGGACTTAAAGAAAATTTTATTGTTAACCATTTGCTGGTGCTTTCATTAAAATTGGACTAAATATTTTCAAGTTATGATGAAATATATTAGACGAAATATTAGGAATGTCCATAAAGAAAATCTAAGCCTGATGGAAAAAAAACTGAAAACGGGCTTGAACTTAGCGCATCAAAATCTTTATAAGCCACATACTATGTTTAACGTCGGGAAATTTTCTTTTTTGCTGTCAAGTGTAATTTATAGACACATATTTTATTATTTATAGGTTTGATAAACTTGAGATTTTCATTAAAAATTTAAACAAATCGGTCACTAATCACTAAAGTTATGCACAAACTTTTTGGAAAAATGTATATGTATTTTTAAAATTCATCAAGTTTCTTAAGATCGTAAATAACTTTTGGACAAGAATTTCAAACCGTAGTGTTGAGCAATATTTCTGAGAAAAGCTATCAAAGCGTCTTAGAACTATCTGAGATATAAGCACCAAACTAAAACTGCTTCAGTATTTTTAGTTCCTATGGAAATAAAATAAAAGGCCTATACTAGCAAAAGTTAATACTTAAAAATTATTTGTAATTTGTAATGGCCGGCACTACAAAATGGTGTACAACAAATTTATATATGGGTCATACCTAGTATTTGAAAAAGTACCCCTGAAACAGGACAGAAATCATTTGATTATCAAATTATATTTCTTAACAGGCCGATCAAAGAGTGCTGATGTTCCCATAGTGTATTCTTTCGTTTTCATAAATTTAAATAAATTTTTCCACAAAAGAAAATTTTAATATAAAATGAAAAATTAAGAGAAGTTTGAATATAAAATATTGAAAGGAGTAATTTTTTTATTTTGCTCCCCTACTTTTGCAGTATTTCACAAGGAGAAGGCACTATTATGAAGCTTTTCCTGATAGAGATGAAATTAGTGCATATTAAGAGCAAAAAAAAAACTATAAAAAGAAACATCTCTTATAAAAAACATGTTTTTGGAAGCGCTTTTTGGTGATATGATATAATACAATTTAAAAACCCTCCACGTTATTGCTTTGCGTTCAAGATCTCTGAATGGTAATTATTATCAACAAAAACATATTATTATCAGCCTTAACAAGAATAAACAAATAAAGTGAAATAATAAATACGTGGCAATTAAAAGGAGAAAAGGATTGACAGTTGGATATAATTTGTATATAATGCAAAATGGTTTCGTGTTGTTTACAAACCGTGAACAGGTAACTAATAAGAAAGTAATATCGGAATATTTTTAAGGCTTGAAGATTCTTACGTTTCACTAACTTAGTCAAGAACTGTTCAGGTTTTAAAGGCAAAGGTGAAAAAGTTTTTCTGTTGGCATTTTATTCATTCAAAATGATTGACTTATTTCAAAGACAAAGAAAATGCCTTCGTACAATGGGTCATATTTTGGTACACGATAAATCGGAGTATTCAGGAACATGGCGCAAGTTTTTGCATTTTTGTATCATTACGTTCGTTATATCGGGTCAATGGCCCATAACAAATAATGTAATTTATAATATTGACAACGTAGATTTGGCAACGGCAAGTTTAAGTATTTTTTTCACCAACATGTTAAGTGTTATAAAAATAGCAACATTTTTGTGCTACAAAAGTCGTTTTATAGCGATGATGACAAAGTTGGAAAATATGTATAAGCAATGTAAGTAAAAGTTTAAGTCCGTTTCTGTCACATCCATTCTTATTTTTTCACATACATACATAATTCAAAGTCTTAGGAAAAATATTAAGAAAGGGAAAAAATTTTATAAAATTTTCTTATAATTAATGAATTAATCTAAGTTTACTCCTTTTTATACTAGCCAAAGGTTGTGATGCAAAACGAATTTTAGAGGCTGATAATCAGAAAGCTTTCCTTATAGTCAAGCTGTATTATATGTCCGTTTGTACTACTGCCTTGTACTTTATGGTTTTTCCTCTATTAAAGATAGTTTGGTCAAAAATTCGCAACACACAAATTGTTTTGGAACTACCAATGCCAATGAGGTAAGAATGGAATAAAACTAATATCCTTACTAATTATTTGTAAACTTTTTAGTGTTATAAATGCAGTTATATTATTTTCAAATTATATTTTGGTTTATAAAATAAAAAATAACCTTATGAGGAATCGATAATGCAACTATGATTAGCTCTCTACCTAATTGTTATTGTCATTAAGAATCCGCTTGTGCCATTAACATAGATCCAATGACAAGGTAGTTCTTACGGGAATATATTTAGACATTGGAATTACAGTTTTTCGGAAAAATTTTAAAAACTTAGAATACATGTACAAAACAACTTTTAAAATATTTTAGGAGAGAAACAAAAGCAATCAACTAACTGAAAATATGTATACTGGAGTGGTTAGTTTTGATATTTTATATTTTTAATTCTCTTATATATCTTTAATAATTTGTAGCAAGACATAGAGACAAATGTCAGCACATTAAAATTACTAACAATATATATGTGGAGATTACTGCCTCTGCTCGCCACGACATCGTCTTAAGTGGTACGTTCGGAAGGTCCAAACCAAACCTCCCCATGAATTACGTGATATTATATCATTGGTATGCCAATTCAATTATTACGTGAATATTTTTGTAATTTAACTTGTAATTTTTTCTTAAAAGTGTATCTTTATGATTAAAGTAAATTAAAAGTTACAAAAAAAAAAAAGGAAAAGTGTAATGTACTAGTCCAGCCCTTTCATTTGATAGCCATATTGATTGGGTTAAGATTATTCGCCAATTCGTCTTGGACACTATATCACATTTTATACTTTCTAATTGTTAACTGTATTTTACAGGTCAAGGTCTTTTTTTTGATACCAATAATTAGGGGTTTAAAGGGATATATTTTTAAATACTAAGTTTGACACCATTTGCTCATATCTCAGAAAGTTGTAGGCGATCATACTAGATTCCAATAGCGATTAATTCCAAAATATCTCCAAAATATACATTCATACCGTATTGGTGAGAGAGTTTCAGAGTACAGTGCTATGAAAAAGCAAGCTCCCAGATTTTTATCATAATTTATTTAATAAAAATTGTTTTCATTTTTTAAAATGTAAAATAATGCAGTTCGCACTGAATTTGCTACTTTTTAGGTTAAAGAATAAGGAATAAGCGTAAAGATTTCCATTAAAATTTTTTGGGCAGTAAGCACTAAATTTATTATTTTTTTACTTGTTAAAATGGAAAATTTTCAATAAATTTTGTTAATGAAATGGGCACCTATGTATGTTCTGAAAGCTAGTTTCAGCCAATACGCGGTCGAACGGACATAGCTTAGCATACCATAGGTGAAGTCGATTTTTGTAACGCAGTTTACGCTCACATTCTACTATTTAAAAAAAAGGGAATTAAAAGAAATTTCCCTGCATGTGCACTGTCTTTATCCTACTAAAATTGATTCTGTATTTTATAAGCTAATTGACTAAAGTTGCTACTAACACAAATCCATAAATAGATAAAAGAAGTAATTTTTAGAATAAAGTTATAATTTAAGTATGAATAATCATTTATAAATAGATAACGGATCGACCGCAGTACATTGCAGTAAAATAATAAATAAATTATAGCAACCTTGTTCATTAAATTGTTAAAGACTTACAAAACTGATTTTCAATGGAAATGTAATTTATAAACCTGTTACAAAGTTGTTTAAATTTTTTTAGTTAATTTTTATTAATTTATATTCAGGTTTGTCTTTGATACGGAATCATCTCCCGGTTACCAATTCGCCTACATCTATATTGGTTTAGTAACTATTATTGTTGTTATGTATTCTGTTGCCACAGATGGACTATTTGTTTCACTTGCGGTAAACTTGGTATCTCATCTGAAAATATTACAAAATTCTATTCAAGAAAATAATTTTCTGAAGACCGACTGGGAATTGCTCCATGATCTTAAGACATACGTACAATATCACAATTTGTTATTGACTTTATGTAATGAGCTCTGTAATATCTACACTCCCATAATATTTGGACAATTTCTGATGACATCGTTGCAACTGTGTGTGATTCTTTTTCAAATGGTGAAAGTATGTGTATTAAATTTATTTAAAAAAATTAAATTGTTTATGTCGCATATGCATATTTATATGATGATGTTTTTCAGCACCTTGATTCAATTTTGATATTAATTGTGAACTGTACATTTTTAACATCGATACTGATGCAACTTTTTATTTATTGTTATAGTGGAGAAATAATTAAATTTGAGGTGAGTTTATACATTTAAGCATTTATAGTTCAAATTTAAATGATTAAGATGCACCATAGAAGGTGTCATCATCAAATAACTTATGCATTTTTTTATGTTGAAGAATCATAAGTTGACCAAAATAGTCAATGGTAACGCAGGGTAAAAAAAATGTCCTCCTGTTTAGGTTAAAATTAAATTTTAGGAATATAAATGTATTTCTGTACTAAATAATATAATTTTTACATTTCTTATTTACCACCATTGAAATAGAGTTCAATGATTGGAATTTCAGTACAACTATCAAACTGGTATAATTTGAAGCCAACATATCGTCGCATGTTGATGTTATTGATGTTACGTTCGCAACGTGACATGATTATAAAAGCCGGGTTTTATGAGGCATCTTTAGCTAACTTTATGGTGGTAAATATTACATGTTATTTTTTTTTTTTTGTATTTTTAAGTTTTCTTTACTGTATTAATGTATTAATTGCTAGTTGTTTCTTTTTCACTTATGAATACTAATACACTCGTTTATTAACAATTGGTTCTGAATTTTTTTATTTGAATTTTTCTCATAACTTTTTTTTTCAGATTTTACAAGCTGCCGTATCATATATCACCATTTTAAAGTCTATTGAGTAATAATCTTTTGTCTGTAAGGAAACTGCTTCTGGAAATACTGGCGACTTATGTTGGACTGTTGAAAGAATATTAAATGAGGGGGGCCATTTTTTTTAATGTTAAAACATTATTGAGCTCTAAAAGCCTTTTCTCTTTGTCTATAAATTTATTTTTATATTAATAAACTAAAGATGTTGTTAAAGCTTTAATAAATTTTTATGCATATCCTTTGTGAAATAATATGATTAAGATGTAAGCAATTGTGTATGAGCTTTGAACACAAAACTTATTTTCACATTTGTAAGTCGTTAAGGAACAAATTTGTGTAAATAAAATTTTTTAATAGAGATTGTTAAAATTTTTAAAAGAGATAAAGATTTTTCGTAGCAGGATTATCTTACTATTAATAGAAGACAAGTAGTTTAATCTAAATCTGTATTTCTAAATTATACTTAAAAAAATTCGCGAATTAAATGTGTGGATCGCCCAATAATGCTCATTTATAAAGAAAGTTCCTGGCATGATTGAGTCAGTTTAGTAGAACTCTGCAACACATAAAAAATTAAATTTTCTTAAAAATACTTCGTCGAGTCCATATGTGTAAGCGAGCATAGCAAATGCTTGCATACAATAACATCGCCGCACAGTGAGACAGCTCTAACGTAACCGCGGCAAAAAATGATTTTGATGATTTGGATGAAATTATCACAGTATATTAACAGATATATGAGTAACAATTCCCTGAAATTTCAGCCTCATATCTTCATTACTTTTTATACCCGCCACCAAAAAAATGGTGGGGGTATATTCATTTTGTCATTCCGTTTGTAACACATCGAAATATCCATTTTAGACCCCATAAAGTATATATATTCTGAATCAGGGTTTGATTTTATGACGATCTAGCTATGTCCGTCCGTCTGTCCGTCTGTCCGTCTGTCCGTCTGTCCGTCTGTCCGTCTGTCCGTCTGTTGAAAGCACGATAGAGGTCGCACCGAAAAAGCTAGGGGGCTCAAATTTTGCCAGAATCTTTCTTATAGACAAGGTTTGTTTGGTATTGAAAATGGGCTAAATCGGAATATTAGGAAGAGAGTTATAGCTCGAAAAGCAAGAGTAGGTCGAAAAAACCGTGTCCTTCAAACATCGAATAAAATGGAATTGTGTCCAAACGCATTAACGTAGACTCATGAAACTTCGAATATATATTTTCTGAGTAAAAACAATATTTTTCCCCGAAAATTATCTAAATCTATGCATTAGGAGAGGAGTTATCGATCAAAATGTACGAAAATTTATACCGCACAGTGTATTTTTCGGTATATTTAAAAACAAAAACGTCATAAAAGCAACAAAATTGGATGTACGACTCTGAAATTTTGCACACTTTGCTTATTGGTGAGACGCTTTTTTGTAACGGAAAATCAATGTGCCACGCCCACTTTTACGCCCACCTCCCATATAACGTTTTACCCAAAATTCATATAATTTCTCAATTTATGTAGATTTTGGAATAATAAAGGGCTATATTGAAACATCTCAGTTGTACTCATTCGAAAGTACAACTTTGACACGCCCACTATAACGCCCACTTTTCACGTTATATACCGTTAATGAAATTTAAAAGCTCATAAAACCGCCAAAATTAGAGGTATGATGATCAAATTCGCTACGTATATCCTTTTAGGCAATGTCATTACTGCGCCAGAAAATTAAGGCGCCACGCCCACTTTTACGCCCACCTCCCATATAACGTTTTACTTAAAATTCATATAATTCCTCTATTAATAAAGATTTTGGAATAATAAAGGACTATATTGAAACACCTAAGTTGTACTCATTCGCAAAAATAACTTTGACACGCCTACTATAACGCCCACTTTTCACGTTATATACCGTTAATGAAATTTAAAAGCTCATAAAACCGCCAAAATAAGAGGTATGATGATAAAATTTGCTACGTATATCCCCCTAGGCAATGTCATTACTGTGCTAGAAATTTGAGTTGCCACGCCCACTTTTACGCCCACCTCCCATATAACGTTTTACTCAAAATTCCTCTAATTTCTCTATTAATAATGATTTTGGATTAATAAAGGGCTATATTGAAACACCTAAGTTGTACTCATTCGCCAAAACAACTTTGACACGCCTACTATAACGCCCACTTTTCACGTAATCTACCGTTAATGAAATTTAAAAGCTCATAAAACCGCCAAAATTAGAGGTATGATGATCAAATTTGCTGTGTATATCCTCCTAATCAATGTTATTGTTGTGCCAAAAAGTTTAGGTGACACGGCCACTTTAACGCCTACCTCCCATACAACGGCTTACCTTAAATTCATGTAATTTCTCTATTGACAAAGTTTTTGGGAAAATAAAGGGCTATATTGAAATATTTAAGTTGTGTTTATTAGTAGAAACTTTATTGACACAGCTACTTTAACACACTTTCATTGAATTTCATTTCATTTAAGGACCGATGTTGTATTTAAATAAAACACAAATTATTTAGGATATTATTATTTCTTTTTATAATGATAATATTTGTATGGTTCAATTATGAATTTAACAAAATATCGGCCAAATGCCCCCCCCCCCCCATCCTTGGCGCCACTCCTCTATCTGATGGTCCAAATTTTCAATGACAATGTTGATGCTCAATTATTGGGCATGATGATGAGTCGAGGTTGACTGCTCTTTTGCCACACTATCGCAAAAAACAGCAACAGTTCCCATTCAACGAACTAAGAAGGCATTCACAGATTTTTTAACATTTTATACAGACTTGTTTTTCAGAAATTTAAATATTTTTTACAATTCTCCCGATTGTGGACGAATTTGAACGATTATGTTGATCAAAAGAATTACGAAGTGCACAAAATGCATTTTGATTTGAACGCCCATTTTTATAAAAAACCTGAATAACTTTAAAGCGTTGCTCATTTGCGTATCTTTCCACGGATCAAAATGAGTAAGTTTGAGATTGAGAAATGTCAAGTGAAATGCAGAAAATAAACTTAAAGACTAGGTGTAGTTCACCTTCAACATGGGCCCTTAAAATTTAACCACCCTCTACAAAGAAAGTGACATATTTTATTATAAAGAGATTATTCCATAATGATTAACAAAATAATAAATATTGTGCTTTAAATGTACACAAAATTGGTGGTGGGTATAAAAGATTCGGCACAGCCGAATATAGTGCTCTTACTTGTTTGTCTAGAGCAAGTCAAAGTTGAGGTATGCTAACGCGCTTGAAATACATACAGTGTACGAATAAAGTCTACGTACGACCACAATTTTTGACATTTTAGAAGTCTAAAAACCTTAAATAAAAAACTAATGATGCAGTTTTGTTTTAATATCAATTTTATGAATATAAGCAAAAAAAAATATATTTTCCAACATTAACTTAAAAAATTATCCAAAAAAAACAATTAAAATACGTTGACAAAAGTCTACATACAACAAACAAGCAATTGTTACTGTTGTTGAATACTAACAGAAAAGTGAATTTATTTATTTTTTACTTCTGTTATTGCGTTAAAGGATTGATTTATATTCTTTTTAGTAGTGAATTAGAGTGATTTAGTTAATATTAAAACGGAATAATGGCTTGTCGCAAAGAAATTTCAATTGAAGTAAGAAATTTAGTTGTAAAGTACAGAAATGAAAAAAATCATTTGGTGAAATATCAAACCTATTAAATTTAAGTAAATCTACTGATCAAACAATATTTAGCAATTATAAAAGCACTGGTGCTATTGAAAGTAAGCTGCGTAGTGGTCGTCCAAAGAAACTCAATCGAAGAGACGTTAGCTTTATTTTAAAAGAAGTGGACAAACAGCCTAAGGTGAATGCTTCAAAATTGGCCGAAGAGCTAGCCAGAAGATCATAAATAATTGTACATCCCCGAACCATACAAAGAACCTTAATTAATAATGGTTACCACAGCAGAACTCCTAGAAAAAACCCGTAATAAGTGAAAAAAATTTTAAACTTTGTTTGGAGTTTGCTAAAAAGCATATTGAAAAGGGATTTGATTTCTGGAAACGAGTTTTATTCACTGACGAATCCAAATATAACAAATTTGAAAGTGATGTGAGAGATAAAGTTTGGCGAAAAATAAATACAGTGTTGATCCTAAAAACTTAGTTAATACAGTTAAACACGGCGGAGGTAGTGTAATGGTTTGGGGTGCTGTGGCTGCTTCTGGAGTAGGAAACCTGGTTTTTATTGAGGGTAATATGGATCGGTATCAATACAAATCTATTCTAGAACAAAATTTGAAACAATCGGTTGATAATATAAGTCTTGGTGAAAGTTAGATATTCCAACAAGACAACGATCCGAAGCATACGGCGTTAATTGTAAAAGATGGGTTGCTGTACCATGCTCCACGACAGTTGTACACACCACCACAAAGTCCGGACTTGATCGTTATTGAGCACGTGTGGGAGATACTAATACGAAAAATCCGAAATCATAATATTACTAGTGCCCCAATGCTGAGACGGAAGCTTCAAGAAGAAAGGCAAAATATTTCATCTACAGATTTAGAAAATTTAGTTAATGCGATGCCCAGAAGGTTACGAGCAGTCTTAGATGCCCATGGTGGCCCAAGTAAATATTAATTTTAAAAATTAGTGGTAGTTGTTAATATTCGAAATAAGTTTTTATGTTATCTTGAATATCGTATATAGACTTTTGTCAACGTATTTTAATTGTTTTTCTTGGATAATTTTTATACCCGCCACCAAAAAAATGGTAGGGGTATATTCATTTTGTCAATCCGTTTGTAACACATCAAAATATCCATTTAAGACCCCATAAAGTATATATATTCTGAATCAGGGTTCGATGATCTAGCTACGTCCGTCTGTTGAAAGCACGATAGAGGTCGAACCGTATTGAAAATCGTATTGGCTAAATCGGATTATTAGGAAGAGAGTTATAGCTCTAAAAGCAAGAGTATGTCGAAAAAACCGTGTCCTTCGAACATCTAATAAAATGAAATTGTGTCCAAACGCATTAACGTAGACTCATGAAACTTCAAATAAATATTTCCTGAGTAAAAGCAATAATTTTTCCCGAAAATTATTTAAATCTATGCATTAGAAGAGGAGTTATCGATCAAAATGAACGAAAATTTATACCGCATAGTGTATTTTTCGGTATATTTAAAAACCAAAACGTCATAAAAGAAACAAAATTGGCTGTACGACTCTGAAATTTTGCACACTTTGCTTTTTAGTGAGACGCTTTCTTGTGACGGAAAATCAATGTGCCACGCCCACTTTTACGCCCACCTCTTCTATAACGTTTTACCTAAAATTCATATAATTTCTCTATTAATAAAGATTTTGGAATAATAAAGGGCTATACTGAAACACCTAAGTTGTACTCAATCGCAAAAACAACTTTGACACGCCCACTACAACGCCCACTTTTCACGTTATCTACCGTTAATGAAATTTAAAAGCTCATAAAACCACTAAAATTAGAGGTATGATGATCAAATTTGCTACGTATAGCCTTCTAGGCAGTGTGATTACCAAAAAAATAAGTTTCCACGCCCACTTTTACGCCCACCTCCCATATAACGTTTTACCTAAAATTCATATAATTTCTCTATTAATAAAGATTTTGGAATAATAAAGGGCTATACTGAAACACCTAAGTTGTACTCATTTGCAAAAACAACTTTGACACGCCCACTATAACGCCCACTTTTTACGTTATCTACCGTTAAAGAAATTTAAAAGCTCATAAAACCGACAAAATTAGAGGTATGATGATAAAATTTGCTACGTATATCTCCCTTGGCAATGTCAATACTGTGCCAGAAAATCAAGGTGCCACGCCCACTTTTACGCCCACCTCCCATATAACGTTTAACCCAAAATTCATATAATTTCTCTATTAATAAAGATTTTGGAATAATAAAGGACTATATTGAAATATCGGAAATGTACTCAACAGCAAAAATAACTTTGACACGCCTACTATAACGCCCACTTTTTACGTTATCTACCGTTAATGAAATTTAAAAGCTCATAAAACCGCCAAAATTAGAGGTATGAAGATAAAATTTTCTACGTATATCCCCCTAGGCAATGTCATTATTGTTCCAGAAAATTAAGGTGCCACGCCCACTTTTACGTCCACCTCCCATATAACGTTTTACCTAAAATTCATATAATTTCTCTATTAATAAAGCTTTTGGAATAATAAGGGACTATATTGAAACACCTAAGTTGTACTTATTCAAAAAAATAACTTTGATACGCCTACTATAACGCCCACTTTTCACGTTATCTACCGTTAATGAAATTTAAAAGCTCATAAAACCGCCAAAATTAGAGGTATGAAGATAAAATTTTCTACGTATATCCCCCTAGGCAATATCATTACTGTGCCAGAAAATTAAGGTGCCACGCCTACTTTAACGCCTGCCTCCCATATAACGGTTTATCTTAAATTCATGTAATTTCTCTATTGACAAAGTTTTTGGGAAAATAAAGGACTATATTGAAATTTATTAGCAGAAACTTTATTGACACGCCTACTTTAACGCCCACTTTCTAAACTAAATTTACGAAAACATTTTACTAGCATATCGAAGTTATTTAGGGTGGTTAAATTTTAAGAGCCGATGTTGAATTTAAATAAAACACAAATTATGTAGGAAATTATTATTATTTCTTTTTGTAATGATAATATTTGTATCTAACAAAATATCGCCTAAGTGACTCCAACTAGCCACCACCCCCCCCCCCCCCCCCCCATCCTTGGCGCCACTCCCCTATCTGATGGTCCAAATTTTCAATGTCAATGTTGATGCTCAATTGTTGGGCATGATGATTAGGCGAGGTTGACTGCTCTTTTGCCACACTATCGCAAAAATCCGCAGTGGTTCCCATTCAACGAACTAAGAAGGCATTCACAGATTTTCTAACATTTTATACAGACCTGTTTTGCAGAAATTTTAATATTTTTTACAATTCTCCCGATTGCGGACGAATTTGAACGATTATGTTGATCAAAAGAATTACGAAGTGCACAAAATGCATTTTGATTTGAACGCCCACTTTTTAAAAAACCTGAATAACTTTAAAGCGTTGCTCACTTGCGTATCTTTCCACGGATCAAATTGAGTAAGTTTGAGATTGAGAAATATCAAATGAAATGCAGAAAACAAATTTGACGTCTACGTGTAGTTCACCTTCAACATGGGCCCTTAAAATTTAACCACCCTCTACATACAAAGTGATACATATTTTATTATAAAGAGATTATTCTATAGCGATTAACAAGATACTAAATATTGTGCTTTAAATGTACGCAAAATTGGTGGTGGGTATAAAAGATTCGGCACAGCCGAATATAGTGCTCTTACTTGTTTATATTATTATAGATTAACATGTATAATTCTTATCGAATATTAAAAATATTTCTTAATTTAGAATATTTTTCTATAAAGACCAATTTTCAAATAAATTATTTGGTTACAACTGAAATAGACTTGTTCCACCAATTAGCGCGTACATTCAATTCGTACAATAAATATATTTATAAGCAGACATTCGTTACCGATTACCAATTATGGCGGCCCGTAGGTTATTGATTATGAAATAATACAAAACAATAAAAATAATTATATGTGTAAATAACTTACGAAATTCTTTAAGCTTTAATTGAATTTTCTGATAGTGTTATCATTTTGAAACTGACAATCAACGACCAGATTAAAACAAATACAATTTGTTTTCCTTCTCTATCTCTATCTCTCTAGCATTAAACAACAGTCCATTTAGCAATATTTCACATACTTATTTAGCATAATTTAGTTTATTTTAAAACTCATCTAAGTTATACGTTGTGCAGCAGTTGTTTATTTTTCGACCGCAACAAACTGAGTTCTTTCCTCGTCTACAGTTTTATTTAAGTTTGAACAAGGAATACAAAAAATTCGCGGGTTAAAAACAACTACCCCAAAAAATACACAATAAAAACTGTATGTTTTTTGTATACAGAAACTAATATCAGAATATACTACAATGGGCTTCAAAGAAACCTCTAAACCCTGAGCCACCCACTTGCAATGCACAAATAAATCAAAGTCAAATTTATCACTGAAGAGAGAAAACGTTTATTTTTTTTAGTTTTTTTTTTTGTAAACTTTTTTGTTGTTGTTTTAAAGTTGGTGTTTAAACCAACAAAGTATTTATCATTTGAAAATTTTTGCTGAAATTAAAACCATGTGTTGTTTATTTTCTTTATTTCGTCGAAATCATCAGCAACATCATCAGCAGCAGCAGCAGCAGCAGTATGTTGCATATCCAAACCGCTGTACTTCTGCTACAAAAGTTTCTTTACTATTTTTCGGCATATTGTTGTTGGTTCTGGTGAACTTTCTATCTATGTCAAATGCTCAAATCGCATATAGAGGATATTTGTCAGAGTTACGCATACAAGAGTTGCACAATATGGCCATACGTATGGAGCATTCTATAGACATGGACAAATTTGCCTGTGAAAGTTATTTTGATTATGTTTGTGGACGTAATCGTCCCTTGTTTTCAATATTGGGTGAGTTGTTATAATTGTTGTGCATGTGTTTCCTTAAAATTGCATTGCATTAAAACGACAAAAATGGTAAATTGTTTTTGTTTTTTTTCATACAAATTTATATGTATATATTTTTATTATTTTAGGTCATCTTCCCGAAACCACTGAAATAATACAACTTTTGACCGAGCTGCAAAATGACAGCACCCAGTTCGAAGCGAAGCAAAAACTTATGGATTTCTTTATATCCTGTAATTCTGTAAGGAGTCTGGAGGACTGTTATCGTGAATCGTTTGAATATTTCAAACCACTTTTTGCGTACATTATAACAAAAAACTACATTGATAGTTCCTCTCACGAACATCATAACTTTATTGAAATACTCACAAGTTTTGTAAAGAAGGCGGACGAAAGTGAAAATTTTGGCAGAAATCCTATACGATTGAAATTGTCTTCCCTTAAGGAGAAATTTAGGACACCTCAAATCTATTTTCGTTCTGGCGATTTAAATTATGAGTATGATTCTTTAAAGATGTATCGTGAGAGTTATCAGCACAATATAAGAAATTTAGAAATGTTTCGAAAACGCAATTCAACATATGAGTATGGCGTACATCGCACCATATTGGATTGGAGTTTGTATGTGTATCAGAGTCGTAGCAAGCCCATGTCATACTATTATGCCACCTTAAATGTCCATCTTTGGATGACACTATTTAATACTACAGAACGCTATTATGAACCTAAACGTTTTGCGGAAATTGTAGAATGTTTGAAATTGCCACAATTTGTAAATGTTTTGGAGGAGGCTCGTATATTGGCCGTTTTATACTTGAAAAGTTTTCGCAATGCTTTGGCGGATTATAGCGAGTGGATAGGTGCCTCAACAAAAAATCAGGAAATCTTCGATCAAGAAAATGAAATTTTAAAACAGTATCACTTGAATAATAAGAAAATATTTTTTACTCTCTATGCTCAAAACTTTTGTGAGTTTGGCAAGGACTTGGCAGAAAATGTTTTCTATTTGGGTCTTAAACATACTCAAGACTTCTTTCATACATACTCGTGTGGCTATCAGACGGAAAGAAACATTGGATGTGTTTAAATAAAAAAGTGCATGTTTTTATCGTAAATATTTATAATAAATATTTTTGGTTTTATTTATACTCGACTTGAACGTTAAATGTTAGATTTTACGGCCAATTTGCTACTGTCATCTTTATATTGCAGCTGTTTTTCCTTTTTTAGTTTTGAAATTTTCTCAAAATATTCCACAGCCTCTTCATTTCCATATAAATGTGCCAAATCCCGACAATTTAAATCATTCATATCCTGGCTCTCTACATTTGCGCCACATATTACCAATAATTTTAAAATGCTTAATTCTGATGCCATAATCACTGCGGAAACACAAAACAAACAAACAAACAAGGAAAAATTAAAAACTCAACTTTTAATTAAACTGTTTCCTGTTGAACTCAAGAGTATTTGCGGCAGCAATAGTGTATATTATTTTGAGCTGTTTTTTAAAAATCAATTTCTTACCTGCACGCATTAACAATGTCCAACCACATGCATCTCTGGCCTCTATATTGGCACCGTTTTCAAGTGCAAACTTTAAAATCTCACCTTGATTTGCATCTACCGCCAAGTGACTGGCAGTTAAACCGTAAATATCTTTGGCTTCCATATTGGCTTTTTTATTCAACAGTATACGAGCCACTGGCAAACGTCCATAGTAAAACGCCTGCTGTGCATGTTTCGTTATTGCAAAAGTAGTGGGTGGGTAGGTATGAAAATAAACAAAATATTCAATGTTCAAAATAAGTGGATATTCATATTGAAAAATATATACTTATATATGCGTAAGAGCTAAAAATTAACTTGTGATGAAAGACATATACTTACATACTCTTAAAAGAGAAATGTGTTTGTGAATTAAACTAAGGAACCTCATGGGATATTCTTCCATACTATTTTATAATGAGAAGAAACTAAGTATATTTTGAGCAGACTTTTAAAAAAAAACGAAATTGTCAAAGTTTTTTTTTAAATTTATAAATAGTTTGCTTTGTGGCTGTCGGAAATATTATTAAGAAAAAAATATTTTTTTTTTTCATTTAAGGTGCCACCTCCACTGTTCTTTTTCAGCTCATATAAAGCTAAGCAGTGATGTGGGTATTATAATACCCTAAAATGATTTTGAAAACCTTATGCATTACAGTACTCCGGATATACGGTAAAAAAAATGTTGTTATCATCTTTGGTGATGCGCTTAGAAACGTATTTGAAGTTTATGTTGTCTGTGAAATTTAAAACCAAAATTAGACAAGTAAATATAGATCCCAAAAATTATATACAAAACTGTATCTATATTTTAATTACAACTTCTCACTAAAAAACTTCATAAGGAAAAAGTACTTATTCAATCACTTACTAAGAGCTTACCGGCTTCCAAAAGCGCATCGAAAATATATGATTTTTATTTGCGATGTTCCACTAAGTAGTTCTCTTTTCTGATATCAAAAATTAATCATTTCATTCCTACCGGAATCAGCTTAATTATTACTTCTCCTTACGAACTGCTGAAAAATGTAGCAGCGAGTAAGGTAAATAGATGTATAAAAAATACTATTGATACAAATTAGAGTTTTTTTCATCTGCTATAAGCAGTAGAGACATACTTTTTTATTTTTTTTTTGTGTGCAAACAACTTAAGCATTTTTATGGTTATAATACGGTAAGAGAATGAAGTCTCTACTGCTCATAAAATTCGAAATTTTTTTATTGGGTTCAAACTTGAGGAGAATTTAATCATTTGTTTTATGTTACTTATCAATTAATTTCACGTTGTTTAGTAGTCCGTAGAAGTAAAGGCAAAAGGTTAGGTTGGAAGGTCGAAAAATAGTCCATACGCTCACTCTGCCTTACTTTAATAAAGAAAAAATAGTAAAAAGAAAAGCAAGAAAAAGTATAGAAAATAAGGTATTGGGTTTTCAATCCCCGGAGTAGCTAAATAAGTTGAACTTTTTTACTTGGAAGAGTCTTTCATTCATTCTGTTGTATTTCAATAGTATTTGGTTTTTTTGTTTACTTATAAGTCTACGTGTTGTGAGAGCCACTGTACGGAAATAAACTAAATATTCAATATCATTTCAAAATGTTTCACTAAGTACACCTTCTCTATTTTCACCTAATAATTTCCATCGACCACACAGTCATTCGTTTAAACACAAAGTAGACGCTACTCGGTTTTTTTCGCCTAATTCACAAACAGCAGAATGAATTATAAAACTCAAATGAACAATGTGATTGATTCTCATGCTCACATGTAATGGTGTCCGTTTATTATTTGGATTTCCCACATGAACATTAGCTCCGTGTGTAAGTATTACATCGACAATACACATTGCACTAAATGCGATGGCATTAGCCAAAGGCAAATAACCATTTGGTCCCGGATATTCAATTAAACTAGGACGACGACGTAAGATACGTTTAACCAAAAATTGTTGGTCTTTTTTAATGGCACGAAATAGACAAAGAGTTGTTGGTTCGGCAGCTAAAGTACAACCCTGCAGGCGAATGAAAAACAAATCATTGATTTAAAGATTTTTGGCTTACGATCTAACATATGTCGCTTTATTTGTTAGTTGCGACCACTACTTACAACAACATTAGTTGAGATTTGTAATATGCTATAATTACCAGCCACTGCATCAAGTTTTAAAGCTTTAACTCTAAAGAGAAAGCCAAAATTTTCTTCTAAATTGTTGATGGTTGCTAAACATTTGCTTGTCCTGGTTTGGAGAAAAATAAAAAAAAAGGATTGTTTTATTTAAATACTTTTGCAGCATTTTGTTTTGTGTTTCTCATAGTTACCAATAAACATTTAGCCATCCTTTAACTTTATGATGCACTTCAATTTCATACACATCTGTTTCGGAAATGATATTCCATTCTAGCGTAATGCTATTATTTGTTTCTTTTGCAATTTTTACATTAAATTCACTTTTAATAATATCACGAGCAAAACCACTGCCAGCACTATCTTTATTGCCGTCTTTATGCAGCATCAATTCCTTAACGTCTTCTACTGTACTAAGTGGATCTTTTTCGCAGCAATTTTTCTTCATTGAAAATTATGTGGCTGATAGTGCTGATGATGCAGAATATGATTTTGTTTTTTTTATGCTTTTATTCCAGCTATTTTAAATATCCTTTTACTGGTTGTATTTTAGTTTTTTTTTTATTTTTCTTATTTTTTGGCGTTTTGTTTTTGCTTATATTGCAATGCCTTTGAACACGCATTCCTACTGCTGTCGCTGATAATTATTGACGAAAGTGAACTGCACTAAAAAAAAACAACATCAACATCTATACTAGTAGCAGTAACATATAGTATTGAATTTTTCTTTGTAAATTTTGTGTGTTTTATCAATATTGCATTTCTATGGTTACCAAGTACTATTGACGGCTGCTAGTTGTATTCCATTTGATAGCAGTTTTTTTGAAAAAGCAATTATTTTTACAAAATTCTGTGGAAAAAAGGCCAATTAAAAATCTCTGTTTATATGAAGCAAATCCATGATTGAATGAATTGCTAACATATTGTTCTATACAACTGTTAACATAAACTTAAATAATTTTGCAGATTTTAAATGTTAAAGAATTAAAGTTATTGAAATACTTTTCACTATATACATACTTATATGTTCTTAGTTTACATTTATCTAAATACATAAAAATAAAGAATGACCAGACCGATTTGTCTAATTTTTCTTACTATAATCCTTCAAGCTTAAGTAAAGTTCTTACGGACCGTTTTTCTTAAAGTGAGAATGCCTTAAAATAATCCTTGAAACTCTAGCAAGATTTTTACGGACATACTTCCATACTTTTTTATATAATAGTAGATAGATAGGTAGATAAATAGATAGATAGATAGATAGATAGATAGATAGATAGATAAATATATAGATAGATAAATAGATAGATAAATTGATAGATAGATAAATAGATAGATAGATAGATAGATAGATAGATAGATAGATAGATAGATAGATAGATAGATAGATAGGTAGATAGATAGATAGACAGATAGACAGATTGGTTGATAGATAGATAGACAGATAGACAGATTGGTTGATAGATAGATAGATAGATAGATAGATAGATAGATAGATAGATAGACAGATAGACAGATTGGTTGATAGATAGATAGATGGATAGATAGATAGATAGATAGATAGATAGATAGATAGATAGATAGATAGATAGATAGAGAGATAGATAGATAGATAGATAGATAGATAGATAGATAGATAGATAGATATATAGATAGATAGATAGATAGATAGATAGATGGATAGATAGATAGATAGATAGATAGATAGATAGATAGATAGATAGATAGATAGATAGATAGATAGATAGATAGATAGATAGATAGATAGATAGATAGATAGATAGATAGGTAGATAAATAGATAGATAAATAGATAGATAGATAAATTGATAGATAGATAAATAGATAGATAGATAGACAGATAGATAGATAGATGGACAGATTGGTTGATAGATAAATGCGTGCATAGGTCTAGCAAAGGGAACCGGGTCTGTTAGTATTTTCTTAATACTGGCAGACAAAATCTGTAGATCTTATTTATCCTCATCGAATATAAGATTTTTAATATAAATTTAGTATAAACAATTTTGTTTTTACAATAACTAATTAATATTAAGGGCAGTATAAGATAATACTGTTTTAATACTTGTTTTAGTCAAATTAGTGTTTTTGCACAAATAATCAAAAATTAATTTTATTGATTAAGAAAGTAAAGGCCAGTTAAAAAAAAAATTATAATTTAGTAATAATATTTTAAGAAAATTTTTTAAAAACTTAAATAAATACTGTCTATCCATTTAAAAAATTAAAATCTCAAAATTCGGCTGGAAATTTTTGAGCCAATTGAATTTAGAAAGACAGGCAGAAGTACATACAAACAAAAAGTCTCAAATGTGATGTTCTGTATTCGATTTAGTTCGTTGCCTATATACACTGTCATTAAATATTCAAAAATATATTTTATGTAAAGACAGCTTTTAACAATCTTATTCTAAGTATTAATAATGTATTTGTTGTAATCCTTTAGCATTGTATGACGTCGAATTTAAGAATAGTTTTACGAATTTTGTTACTATATTTTGCTCTGCACATGCAAGCACTTAATTATTTTACAAGTAATAGTATTGTATTTGGCCGTGCAAAATCTCATAATACTCTTTACTGTGGAATAGTGAATACATTATTTTTAAACCCGCCACCAAAAAAAAGTAACAAAATATATTCATTTTGTCATTCCGTTTGTAACACATCAAAATATCCATTTTGTACCCCATAAAGTATATATATTCTGAATCGGGGTTTGATTTTATGACGATCCAGCTATGACCATCCGTCTGTCTGTTGAAAGTACGAAAAGCTAGTATCTTTCTTATAGACAAGGTTTGTTTGGTATTGAAAATGGGCTAAATCGGAATATTAGGAAGAGAGTTTTAGCTCGTAAAGCAAGAGTAGGTCGAAAAAACCGTGTCCTTCTAACATCGAATAAAATAGAATTGTGTCCAAACTCATTAGCGTAGAGTCATGAAACTTCAAATATATATTTCCTGAGGAAAAACAATACTTTTGCCCGAAAATTTCTTTAATATATGCATTAGCAAAGGAGTTTTAGATCAAAATGTACGAAAATTTATACCGCACAGGGTATTTTTCGGTATAAAACAAAAACGTCATAAAAGCAACAAAATTGGATGTACGATTCTAAAATTTTACAAACATAACTGTTTGGTCAAATGCTTTGTTCTAACAGAAAATAAATGTGACACGCCCTCTTTAACGCCTACCTGCCATATAACGGTTTATCTCAAATTCATATAATTTCTCTAAGAATAAAGATTTTGGATTAATAAAGGACTATAGTGAAACATCTAAGTTGCATTCATTAGTAGAAACAACTTCCACACGCCTACTTTAACGCCCAGCTTTATTCAAAGACTAAATTTACGAAAACATTTTACTAGCATATCGAAGTTATGCAAAGAAATTGAGACATATTTTAGTATAAAGAGATTATTGCATAGCGATTACTGTTAATAACAAACAAATACATTTTGTGCTATAAATTGGGCTATTTCCCGGGAATTTGAGTTATTTAATCTTACCGACTTCCCGGGATTATTTTTCGGGATCCCGGGAAAATAAAAAGGTGGCTACGATTCGAAAGGAGATGTTTATATTGTTTATATTGAAATTGAATTCTAATGATTTTATTTTTGATCTAATAGCTGAAGTACCTGTATTTTTGTTGTTTTGTGCTCATATTGGATCTCGTATCTAGAGAATAATATTTTTTTCAATAAAAAATATTTTTACTCAATTTATATTTAAAATTCAAGTTTCTTTGTTAATATTTATAGTTTCGAAGTGTTTATTTTACATTATAAACTTTTTTATGGTTTTTAATAAAAAGTTTTTTATTTATTAAAAAAAAAATTCTCGCAATCCCGGAAAACAAAAATTTTTCGGGGAAAAAACCCTAGCTATAAAATAACGGAAAATTGGTGGTGGGTATAAAAGATTCGGCCGAATATAGTGCTCTTACTTGTTTAGTCTATATTCGATATATAATATTATGTGAAACGTTGCGTTATTATTTTGAATTTCTACATAGTTATTCTTCTAGTCAAGCCATTTAATTTTCTAAAAAAAAAAATAAATTAATCGCCACTTTGTTAAGGACGTATTCTTCGATTTTAACCTTTTCATTGTTTACTCTATATATTGAAAGTTAAGGGGGAAAAAGCCGTAATTTCTATATTTGAATTATGTATCCGCCATTTTATTTTAGACGCCATTTTAAATTTTAACCTTTTCATAGTTTACTTATTGTATTTTAATGGTCAAGTTCTTTCAATTAATACCAATATAAAAATAAGTTGTCCATAAAGGATTTAAAATTTTCTATAGGTTATTATAGTAATGCAATTTAAATGCCCATATTAATACTCTTGTTGTATGGAGCCTGAAAAAATCTCAATTTTTAATTTTTTAAAAACTTGTTCAAACATTAAATAAGAGCTTTTGTAACTTGATAAAAAAATATATGTTTTCGTATAATTTTTGCCCTTAAATTATATAAGACATAATAAATAGTAGCAAACTGGTCTAGAAATTATTCTATGACTGAAAAATTTACATTTTTATGGAAAAAACAGGGGCAGTGGTGTTTTCTTACTGATATGTCAGAAAGTTATGGAGCGATTATTCTGGAAATTCTCTGATATATAATAACACATGCTGATTTATGCAAGGTGTGGGGACTTCTAAAGATTTGTTTTAACCACCACATAGTAAGACCGATAGACGGAAATTTTTCAATGGACTCCACTAAGCATACGTTTTCAGAAAATATTTACTTCGTGGGGTCGAAAATGAATATAAATAATAAATATATATATAAATAAATATAGATAAAAAGGAATGCAAAAGTTATATATTATCCTCTATATGTACATATACAAATTCTGGTCTTTAAATGTTTAATGTAAAACAAGAAATGGTTTTGGTTTCACAAATATGTTTGTGTTGTGGGGATTACACTCGACCTCTTTATTTTACTTCAACTTAACAACTAACTTATGATAATTTATAATGATATGCATCAAGTTCATGTAATGTTTTATATTATATTAAGTTTAAGAGGAATTCAAAAATGTAAAAAGGTAAAAATAAAACTACTAACTAATAATACAATAATATAAAAATTGTACATGAGGGATAATTCAATCAAAGTTAAAGATATATAAGTATATAAAATTTCATTCAATAGGAAAGTATAAATTCAGTAATAAGAGAGTTTAAAGAACGAATTTTCCAATTAAGGTCCATCCTAGAATAGTGTCTTGAGCCATGGATGTGGTGAGAGTTTCGTGGTGAATAGTTAGCTTAACAAGGCGAGGATATATGTCGGCGGCCAGGATAATATTAACATCGCAAGATGTATAAAATTATATATATATATATATATATATATATATGTATAATATATATGTATATGCATATATGTATATGCAAGATGTATAAAATTATATATATATATATATATATATATATATTATATATATATATATATGACAGAAATTTTTTTACATGTTTCGCAGTTATTCTACCTTTTGCTCTTGTTTTCCATGATTTTCATTTGTCTGTGTATCTAGTGGAATTATTTTTCTAAAGCTCCTATACCCGTTCACAGAGTCTCGATTAGGAATTTTGAAAAAGCGGAACAAAAGCCATTTTAACATAAATATGTATGTATTTCACATACATAGGCATTTACAATTATTCGATTCACAACCCCCTATTATATTCTGTATCGTCTAGCTTGGTTTATTTATTTGTGACTATAATATCTGCTTTATCGGTTATATTGTTTAATGTCAATTGATAATTAAAGTCAAATTGGTGTAGTTTTTAACAAATGAATATACCAAAAAAATGGTGGGGGTATATTCATTTTGTCATTCCGTTTGTAACAAATCGAGATATCCATTTTAGACCCCATAAAGTATATATATTCTGAATCGGGGTTTGATTTTATGACGATCTAGCTATGTCCGTCCGTCTGTCCGTCTGTTGAAAGCACGATAGAGGTCGCACCGAAAAAGCTAGGGGGCTCAAATTTTGCCAGAATCTTTCTTATAGACAAGGTTTGTTTCGTATTGAAAATGGGATAAATCGGAATATTAGGAAGAGCGTTATAGCTCGAAAAGCAAGAGTAGGTCGAAAAAACCGTGTCCTTCGAACATCGAATAAAATGGAATTGTTTCCAAATGCATTAACGTATTTTTCCCCGAAAATTATCTAAATCTATGCATTAGGAAAGGAGTAATCGATCAAGATATTCGAAAATTTATACCGCACAGTGTATTTTTCGGTATATTTAAAAACAACAAGTAAGAGCACTATATTTGGCTGTGCCGAATCTTTTATACCCACCACCAATTCTGTGTACATTTAACGCACAACATTTATTATTTTGTTAATCATTATGGAATAATCTCTTTATAATAAAATATGTATCACTTTCTTCGTAGAGGGTGGTTAAATTTTAAGGGCCCATGTTGAAGGTGAACTACACCTAGTCTTTAAATTTGTTTTCTGCATTTCACTTGACATTTCTCAATCTTAAACTTACTCAATTTGATCCGTGGATAGATACGCAAATGAGCAACGCTTTAAAGTTATTCAGGTTTTTTATAAAAATGGGCGTTCAAATCAAAATGCATTTTGTGCACTTCGTAATTCTTTTGATCAACATAATCGTTCAAATTCGTCCACAATGGGGAGAATTGTAAAAAATATTTAAATTTATGCAAAACAGGTCTGTATAAAATGTTAGAAAATCTGTGAATGCCAATATCGGTCCTTAAAATTTAACCACCCTTTATAACTTCGATATGCTACTCAAATGCTTTTGTAAATGTAGATTTTCAATGAAAGTGGGCGTTAAAGTAGGCGTGTCAATAAAGTTTCTGCTAATAAATACAACTTAGATATTTCAATTTACTCCTTTATTTTCCCAAAAACTTTGTCAATAGAGAAATTACATGAATTTAAGATAAACCGTTATATGGGAGGTAGGCGTTAAAGTGGGCGTGTCACCTAAACATTTTGGCACAACAATTACATTGATTAGAAGGATATACGTAGCAAGTTTGATCATCATAACTCTAATTTTGGCGGTTTTATGAGCTTTTAAATTTCATTAACGGTAGATAGCGTGAAAAGTGGGCGTTATAGTAGGCGTGTCAAAATTGTTTTTGCGAATGAGTACATTTTAGATGTTTTAATATAGCTTTTTATTATTCCAAAATCTTTATTAATAGAGAAATTATATGAATTTCAGTTGAACCGTTATATGGGAGGTGGGCGTAAAAGTAGGCGTGGCACCTTAATTTATTGGCACAGTAATGACATTGCCTAGGGGGATATACGTAGCAAATTTGATCATCATACCTCTAATTTTAGCGGTTTTATAAGCTTTTAAATATTATTAACGGTAGATAACGTGAAAAGTGGGCGTTATAGTAGGCGTGTCAAAGTTATTTTTTCGAATAAGTACAACTTAGGTGTTTCAATATAGCCCTTTGTTATTCCAAGATCTTTATTAATAGAGAAATTATATGAATTTTAGGTAAGACGTTATATGGGAGGTGGGCGTAAAAGTCGGCGTGGCATATTGATTTTTCGTTACAAAAAAGCGTCTTACTAAAAAGCAAATTGTGCAAAATTTCAGAGTCGTACATCCAATTTTGTTGCTTTTATAACGTTTTTGTTTTTAAATATACCGAAAAATACACTGTGCGGTATAAATTTTCGTACATTTTGATCGATAACTCCTCTCCTAATGCATAGATTTAAATAATTTTCGGGGAAAAATATTTTTTTTACTCAGGAAATATTTTTTCGGAGTTTCATGAGTCTACGTTATTGCGTTTGGACACAATTCCATTTTATTCGATGTTCGAAGGACACGGTTTTTTCGACCTACTCTTGCTTTTCGAGATATAACTCTCTTACTAATATTCCGATTTAGCCCATTTTCAATACCAGACAAACCTTGTCTATAAGAAAGATTCTGGCAAAATTTGAGCCCCCTAGCATTTTCGGTGCGGACAGACGGACATAGCTAGATCGTCATCAAATCAAACCCTGATTCAGAATATATATACTTTATGGGGTCTAAAATGGATATTTCGATGTGTTACAAACGGAATGACAAAATGAATATACCCCCACCATTTTTTTGGTGGCGGGTATAAAAAGGCCTAAAAAAGTTGACAGATCGCCAAAAAAAGTAAAACTGACTTTATTCGACGAGCAGCTGGGCTGGGTATACACTACTTAACATTCAGAGATTAAGTTTGCAAGCCATAAAAAAATATTATTTGCTGAAATATAAGCAACGAAATATAACTGTCTCATTAAAGAAGTAATTAAGGGGAAATCAAATAAACAAAGGCTTTCGAAATGAATGTAAAATTAATGGAACTTAAAGAGCAGAATTAATTACACGTTAAATAATACCAAGTCCATGATAGAGCCTGAAAAAAACCTATCCAAGATCACAGCAGAAACAGAATTAGGGTTTAAATATTTTTTAAGACTTCAATATCTGTATCAAATGAAAAGGCTTGATTAGGAGAAAAATGTACACCCATCTAGAAAAATCAAATAGAAAATTACATATATTTTCTAAGTCCATGTTGATTTTGACAATATTATCAGCAGATGTTTCTACTGAGCTGCCTAAATACTTGTATGATTGTACATGTATATTTTTTAAAAGTGTGTTATTTTGACAAATCATCTAATTGTCATAAGCTGTTGAAAAATTCTCATAAGTTATAAGCTCAGCATTTTTTAAAAAATTTCTTTATTTGTGTTTTTAGACGACCTTAACAAGTCTTATTAAATCAAAATAGGTTTTAAAAATGCATGTAGAATTCATATTTTAGACAATTTATTATTTCAAGAAAAATATTTAAAGGTACAGGAAGTTTTCATATCAAATTTATAAACAACTAATTACATATGTGCATGCATATATATATATATATATTTATATAAAACAATAACTAGCACATACATACGTATGTAAAAATAAACACAAAAAACCTGAAGTAGAAAGTAACTTTAATCATTTGCCAAACCATAAATAGTTATTATTGCTTTATGACATTTATGTTGTACATATCTGTGCGGCGTTGACCAAACAATGGCAGTTGACGGCGAACATCATCGACCATTTGGAAATCTACAAGGAAAATAAATTTAAAAAATTAAAAGTAATTATTGGAAACAAAATAATATTTAATAACAGAAACGAATAAACATTCATTCATATACAGTAGTAGTACTTGCCAATTTCATCAATAATTATTTCACGCATAATACCAGCTTCACGTTGTACACGAGCCCATGGATCAACAATCATTGAGTGACCGTAGGCAACATAGCCGGACATATTATTGCGTGAGGGTGCACATGTAACAACAAATACTTGATTATCGGTTGCACGAGCACGTTGCAAAAGTTCCCAGTGCATGGGACCCTGACAAATACAGAAGGCCGATGGATACACAATCATTTCACATCCTGCAATTACAAAGCAACAGAACAACAGCAGAGAAAACCACATTTATTGTGGGCGTAAAATGATTCGAAATATGTAGAGTTACAAAATAATGGCAGTCAATAATGAATGATATTTCGTTTAATTAAAATTTAATTATAAATAATTATTTGCGTTGGAAAGTATTGATTAGTGGTCAGTAGATGGGGGATCTGTGGCAGTAAATCTGTTTAAAATGAACAAGTAAGAGCGCTATATTCGGCCGTGCCGAATCTTATATACCCTTCACAACGTGTAGTCATGTAATAACAGTAGTTTGTGTCACCTTTCATCCCATATGAAATACGTACATACATATATAAAAACATCCCATTGTAAAATTATAAATTCACGTATGTATGTTAAAAAAAAAAAAAAAAAAAAATTAAAAAAAAAAATTTAAAAAAAAAAATTAAAAAAAAAATTTAAAAAAAAATTAAAAAAAATTATTATATATATACAAAAAAAAATTTAAAAAAAAAAAATTTAAAAAAAAAAAATAATAAAAATATAAATAATATATTAAATAAAAAACAAGTAACAGTGCTATATTCGGCCGTGCCGAATCTTATATACCCTTCACAACGTGTAGTCATGCAATAACAATTGTTTGTATCACCATTCATCCCATATAAAATACGTGCATACGTACACGTTAGAATAAATGTGGCATCGAAGCCCAGCTGAGCCAAAAAAATTTTATTTTATTTTATTTAATATATTATTTATATTTTATTATTTTTTTTATATTTTTTTTAAATTTTTTTAAAAAATTTTTTTAGAAAAATTTTTTAAAAAATTTTTTTTTTGTAGTTTTTTTATTATTTTTTTCTTATTTTTAATATTTTTTTTTTTTTTAATTTTTTTTGTTTGGTATGTTTTTTACATGTATGTATGTATGTATGTATGTTGTTGTTGTAATTGTGAAAAAAAACGAGGTGGTCGTGGTTTTTTGCTCATATCTCAGAAAGTTATGGGCGATTGTGCTGAATTTCAATAGCGATTCATTCCTGGATATTTCCAAGAGATTGATACCATATACAGATCTGAGGAACATATAGTTGCTTCTAAAAGTTGATTTCAACCAACACACGGACAGACGGGCAGACGGACAGACGGACAGACGGTCAGGGCTCAATCAACTCCTCTATTCATAAGCTTTCAGAAAATATATACTTTATGGGGTCGGAAATGAAAATTGTAGAAATTACAAACGGAATGACAAAGCTATATATACCCTTGTGCACCACAGGTGAAGGGTATAATAAAAAAAAAATTTTGAAAAAATTGAAAAAAAATTTTTTTGGCTTAGCTGGGATTCGATGCCACGTTTTCTCTAACCAGTATACATGTTTGTATGTATGTATGTTGTTGTTGTAATGTTGTTTTTGTGAAAAAAAAAATCGAGGTGGTCGTGGGTTTTTGCTCATATCTCAGTTGTTTATGTACCGATTTTTCTGATTTTCAATACCGATCTACTCCTGAACATTTCTGATATTTTAATACCTTACCCGGGTCCAACCTATGTCGGGGGGCTTCAAAAAGTTGATTTCAACATACACACGGACATACGGTCAGACGGACAGACGGACAGACTGACAGATTGACAGAGCTTAATCGACTCCCCTGTTCATAAGCTTTCAGAAAATATATACTTTATCGGGTCGGAAATTGTAGAAATTTCACACGGAATGACAAACCTATATATACCCTTTTTCACTGTGTGAAGGGTATAAAAAGAGTTGCATTTAAGTCGTTCTAGGATTTTTGGTGTACAACGAAAACATAAAATGTAAATACGGCAATATAAGAAAGGCCTGATAATATGATATAAGTACACGGACCAAATATTTTTTTACTTTTACCAGAGATTGCAGTAGTGTCTATTATTATTTCAAAAAAAGCACCTCATGAATGCTTAAAGTACCTGCTTAAAGTACCTATTATTTCTACTGAATAACTTACTTCTCTGCAACACTAGAAAATTTCTTTAAAAAAATTTCACTTCAGCAAATAATTCATAAAATTATCACATCAGGGGAAAATCACATAAGGGGAAAATCCAATTTCTAATCAAAAATAAGTTTTATTTATATATAACTACGGTATTCTTATTTATTTATATTTTAATTCAAAACATGACGATTACAGTTACATGCCGACATTAAGGACGTTTACCCCATGTTTTTCTTTTTGAACAAACATAACTTAAGATATAATATGGTGAATTAAAAAGTAGTCGGTGGAACGTCTAATATTAGTTTTAGCCTCACAAAATATTATGAGCTTTGTACAAATATTGAGTAAACGTGAAAATTCAACATCGTGCTACAGAAGACTGTTCGTTTTTGAAACCAAAAGTTTAATAAAATAAATTGTAATCAAAAAATATCTAAGTAAACACGTTTTAATAGCAAGTCGAGTTAAAGTACAGAAAATAAAATTTAAGTATAAAGAAATTGTTTTACAAGGTAAGCAATTTTATGGTAAATAATAACTATTAAATACAATACTAGTATTGGGTATAAAAACATTTGCTACAGCCGAATATAGTGCTCATACATGTTTAATATGACTTTCACTGTCACTTTTAATAATCAGCTGGAGTCGAAAGAAAACTTACTTTTTCAGCAAGGCATATATATCTATCAAGTAATCGCAGTTCGGAGAGAATTGTTTTGTTATTTTTTTTACCTATGAGGTTTGACATTTGAAATAACTGAGAGAAGAGGGAAAATTGTTTTTTTATTAATGGACTTTGACAGCTGGTGTTTAAAATAAGTGAAGAAAAAAAATAATCAGCTGGCGTTTTATCTTAAAAACACATAGTGTTTTTCAAATATTACAGATATCAGATATGATTTTGCTTTAAAGTTCTAACTATTGCAAAAATGTATATGTACATGACTTTACATGGTTACCTTGATTACGATAAATACGGGCCAATTCCTCAAAACGTTTGTCATGACATATGCCAATGCCTACCTTGTGATTGAAAATATTAACAACAGTAAAATCATTTCCAGCTGATAAGGCTAAGCCCTCATCAAATTTAACACCACCATCATTCTCGACATCAATATCGACGTTAAAGAGATGAATCTAAAAAACAATTGAAAAAAAATATATAAATCAAAAGTATTCAAAGCGTAACCAAAGCAAACTGTCAACCTTACGGTGTCTGCCAATCATTTTACCCTCAGGCGACCATACGGTGCAGGTGTTGTACAACTTGTTTGAATCTGCACGCTCAATTATACTGCCACCAATAATGTAGATGCCTAACGATTGAGCTAATTTTGACAATGTCTGGCATGTTGGTCCTTCGGGCACTTTCTCTGCATACTTGGAAAAGTACTCTACACCGTACGGAGCATTAAAGCTTTCGGGCAAAATAGCCAATTGCACTTTGGCGTTTTTCTGTTTGGCTTCTTTAATGGCATTAACAGCATTTTGCACATTTGTGGTCACATCGTGGCCACATGGCAATTGACAAACTGCAATTGTAAGTTCTGCAAATAATCAAATGAAAAAAAGGAAACAATAATTAATTGTTAAACTAATAAATTCAATTAAATCAATTAAGCCGAACATAAATTAATACAACTAAAAAGTGCAATAATGAAAAATGCTTAACATATATTAATTGTAATTCTATTATATCAATTCACTACTGACTTTTATTATTTTGTGACATGATTACGTTGCTGTCCAATAAGAGTTTTAAAGCGTTGCGCGGCCTGCACTTTACTACATTCGTTTTGTGTTTTGTTTTTGATTTTAAGAGCAATTTTCATGGGATTTGTTATCAGTTAGTATTTAATACTATATACTATGAGTAGGAATGCCGAACATTTCATCAAATTAGCTAATTCAAAAAAATTAAAAAATTAAACACAAAAACAATTAATGTAATAAAGATTACTTATATGCATTATGCATTTAAATGCAACTAAAAATGTTCTTCTAATCTAAGTTCAGCTTTCCATTACGCTGTCAGACACACAGTGCGCTATACATTTTAGTATTAGGCATTAAATAATTCGGCTTATCGAATTATGTTTTCTTCCCTGATAATTTTGTTTATATTCTTGTTGATTTAATTTTTTTCCATTTATTTCGAACATGTACATATATTCTTTTATTATTTTAAAATTTTTTTTATATATTTCCAAACGCATAGCTATTTATAATTTAAATATTATTTTATAATCAATTTAAGAAGACAATAATTTAAAATATTTATAAAAAAAATAAAACACTCACTTAATTCCACAAAAAATTAATTACAATAAAATTAAATACGAAATGAAATCTTTCTGGTCAAGAGTATGCTTTTTATACCCGCCACCAAAAAAATGGTGGCGGTATATTCATTTTATCATTCCTTTTGTAACACATCGAAATATCCATTTTAGACCCTATAAAGTATATATTTTCTGAATCAGGGTTTGGTTTTATGACGATCTAGCTATGTCCATCCGTCTCTCCGTCTGTTGAAAGCACGATAGAGGTCGCACCGAAAAAGTTAGGGGGCTCAAATTTTGCCAGAATATTTCTTATACACAAGGTTTGTTTGATATTGAAAATGGGAAGAGATTTATAGCTCATAAAGCAAGAGTAGGTCGAAAAAACCGTGTTCTTTAAAATGGAATTGTGTACAAACGGATTAACGTAGAGTCATAAAACTTCGAATATGTATTTCCTGAGTAAAAACAATATTTTTCATAGGAAACTGCTTAAATCTATGCATTTGGAAAGGAGTTATAGATCAAAATGTACAAAAATTTATACCGTACAGCGTATTCCGTTCTGAAATTTTGCAAACATTGCTTTTTCGTCAAAGGCTTTGTTCTAACGAAAAATAAATGTGAAACGCCCACCTCCCATAAAACTTTTAATATCAAATTCATATAATTTCTCTATTTTGGAATAATAAAGGACTATATTGAAATATCTTAGTTGTATTCAGTAGCAGATACAACTTCGACACGCCTACTGTAACGCCTACTTTTCACGTTATTTACTGTTAATGATCTTTAATGATCGACAAAATTTGAGGTATGATTTTGAAATTCCTAAAAATGGTTGCAATTTAATTTAATTTGAATTATAAAATTAAATAAAAGAATAAATGAACTTATGCCAAAATAAAAGTGATTCACATTAAAATTTACCATATGATTTAATTAATTATAGGTAATTAACGCCTACCTCTCGTATAACGGTTTATCTTAAATTCATAGAATTTCTTTATGGACAAAGTTTTTGGAAGACTAAAGGACTGCATTGAAATATCTTAGTTGTATTCATTAGCAGAAACAACTTCGACAGTCCTACTATAACGCCCACTTTTCACGTTAATAAAATTTAGAAGCTCAAAAAATGACAAAATTAGATGTATGATGATGAAATTTGCTACAGCTACATATATCCTTCTAATCAATGTTATTGTTATGCCAGAAAATTAAGGTGACACGCCCATTTTAACGCCCACCTCCCACATAACGCTTTATCTCAAATTCATATAATTTCTCTATGAATAAAGAGTTTGGAAGAATAAAGGACTATATTGAAATATCTAATTTGTATTTATTAGCAGAAACTATATTGACGCGCCTAACTTAACGCCTATATTAGGTGCGTTTAAATTTACGAAAATATTTTATTAGCATATTGAAGTTATATACAGAAATAGATTTTTCCATAGCGATTACTCTTAATAACAAAATAATAAATTTTGTGCTCTAAGTGTACACAAATTGGTGATGGGCATATTAAGTTCGTCACAGCCGAATATAATTCTCTTCCTTGTTTAATTACGAATTGTGATGTAACTTTTGTTTCTTTTATATGTAGTTTCTGTGGTTTCTGAAATTCACGAGTCATCTATTTAATGTTGGGAAGTAATCTTGTGCAGTGTAATTTTTGGAAGTTTAATAAACACTTGTTTTTTCAGTAAGTAAAGTCTAACCAGTATATAAAGTCCAACCTACATATTTACAGGACAAAATAATATATGACATTTAATTTTTTTAATGACAAATATTTAAGAATTTTAAACGTAGGCGATTTTTTCTTTCTCGTAATAAGAATAATGTTCTTAATGTGGTTTTCGCTACCCCACCTTTAACCACATAAATGTTGCTTGGCATTTGCTGTTTATCTTTCTGCAAGCATTTCGTAATTCATCATTTATCATTCTCAGTTTATAATCGATTTATTCGCATCAGTAATTCATGTCCTGGCTAAAAGTGAAGATATTTTTTTCTGACGGTTGTTTTCAAACTCTTACTCACTTGTACATATAAATTATATATGTATGTACTTTGTTTATCAACATTCTTTCTGTTAGGTTTTTTTCGGCAGGACGCTTTGGTGTGTGATGTGTGTAGGTGTATTTGTGTGTGCGTGTGACTGCGTAAGCTGTTTATGTGGTATGTTTGAGATATTTTCACTTCATTAAGTGTAAATTAAAAACTTGTCATTTTATGAGCCACCATGAAAATGAAGTCTAAGCATCCTCAACTTACTTGCCGGAATTATATGTCATTTTTGTGTCTTGCCAATGTGCTCATCGTTGTCGCTTTTGCATTAGATCTGCTGGTAGTAAAAAATAATGGAATGACAAAATTGTTATGCAGACAATAATATGAACGATTATACGGCTTATAACTCGTGTCAAGTTCCTATATTCGTACATACATAAAAAATACATACACTCATTCATTACTTCATTTATTGATTTAATCGTTTACTTGTCCATTCAATTTTAGAAATTTCAACACTGCATTGGCAAATAATTCCTTCAGGCAGTAATATTTGTGTTAACGCTCCTGCTGTTGCTGCTACTGACAACACTGCCACAACTGCTATCTGGATAGCTTTACTGGTTTGTTTCTGTGACTACTGGCAGTGAATGTTTCAGACTGAAGTGAGTATTGTGTGGTATGTACTAACGTTTTGTTGCTGTGAAATCATAATTGACTAATAGTCCTGTTGGCTATATTATAAGCTCTATTCATTTATATTGATGTTATTAATCATCAACGATTTCAAGTACAAAAAAAATAACTAAACCTAAAGCAGAAAAAAAATTTGTGCCAAGTAAACACAATTTTGATTTATGGTTTAAGAGAGGCAAATAAAATTATTTTTTAAACTTCATTGCGAATAAATTGTTAACAGTGACTTTTATAATCAATTGCTCTAGTCATGGGAAAATATACATGCATATATGTATGTATGTCAGTAAATTGAATTTAATTTTTAAAGAAATAAAATTAAATGATAAAACAATTTGTATTGCAATATTTTTTTTTTTTAAAAATAAATATTTTTTAATAGGAAATTTTTTAAAAAACTTTTGTAAATACAAATGAAGTAATGTTACGGTCGTTTAGGTTTATAATTATTTATGAGGAATTTTAATATTAATTTCTAAATAGTTTTGGACATTATGTACCCATAATAACAAAGCTTAGGTTTATCTTAAATCTATGAGCAATAACATGGTCCTCTAGTCGGCCCTGTAAGCCAATAATTACTTTAAAATCCTATAGTTTTTCTATTAATTTTTATATTGGCATGAATAATTATTTACCAGTGCCTTTAAAAAATTTAAATTAATCTTTTAAGGACATGCGTACAAATGCATAATTAATACACGCTTCATAACAAATATAAGCAGTTTTCATTCATTAACTAAAAGAACTAAATATTCCAAATTTAATTAAAATTATTATAAAAAAAAACTACATTTTAATGACAATGTTGGCAGATGACCGAGCGGTCGCATATAGTCTATTCGTCTCGAAAAGATATACATACTTTTTTCATCAGTGTACTTTAGAGTACATTTTTGTAGCTATATTTTTTGGCTTGGCTTAAATTTTCATTTAAATAGAATTTATTTTTAGGATTTGTATGAGTTACTTTCTAACATACATATGTACAAAAAGAAAACAGATGATGATTTTATATAAATATATATATATATAATAAAATTGGACAACTATAGACGAGGTAAATTTGTATTACTATTTATTTTTTTAATCGAGGCAAAAATTATTTAAATCTTATTAGTACGAGTGTAGCCAGTAATGATATTAAATAATATACACTTAAGCGGAAAACGTCTACAGTAAAATCTTTGTAGAATTACTAGCACTCTTTAATGAAACATATACTATGCTTTCATTTTATAATAAATAGATATTCCATTTGTATTGTATAGAGTTGGTCATATGTCGCCATGGGGTATAGAAATTTAGTAATTTTTTCGTTAAAATTTTTTCAGATTTATATAAATAACGCCTAGAGAATAAATAATGGAGAGATTCATCACTGAACAAGAACCAGAATAAAAGTTTTTTGTCATTGAAATCAGCAATAAATTGTTTTAACGGAAAGTTTACGTCAGAATTTCACTCTCTGTAATTATTCGTTGCTTAGTTCATCGTCACCACTAACTGGCACTGTAATAGATTTGCAAACTGCTACCAAAACACCAGAAACATCTACCAGAAGGAGCTCTGCTCTGCTAGGAATAGAGCTAAATGAGAACAAGCCCGAGACAATCCTTGAACTCAAAGTCAACATTGTTGCAGAAAGCCAAGCGCGTCTTTTACATATTTTGAAAGATGCTGTGGAAAAGCGTGATTATTTGCCTATTATTGCGAAGTTGAAAACAGGGGTCATTTAAGTGACATTATTTCTATGCATAATGTAAACAAATTTCCGTTTTGTTTATTTTATATTCTAAAAAGAAATAAATATTTTATTGAATTGCAACCTGGGTGTTTTAATGGTTTTTGGTAATTAAGCGTAACAATTATTATGTATGTACATATTGACGCAGAAAGTATATAAAGGTATAATATTATCTCTTAAGGTCAAAACTGTATGGAATTAATGTTTAAGAAGTTTTTAGGATGCACAGATCATGTATTAATCAAGTAATCCAATTTTTTATTGGTATGTATTTCAGCAATAATTGCTTAAATGCTTGCTTTCAATTGCTTTGGCTAGTGCTAACACATACCATTGCCCCAGGGCGTCTAATCCCAATAATGAGGTGTTATCGAATGTATTACATTCTGCGCCATCTTGTTCCGACCATATGTCGAATTGAAGCACGAGAAATTAACTGTTGCTTTTATGTACCAATCATCTTTTAAATATTTTTAAAGTAATAAAGTGATATTTTTCTGACTTCAACACTATATTGCGAACGAATCCTAGCCAAGATTTTCTATATGAAAGAAAAATTTATACAACCGAAAACTCTTTAAACGCACGAAGTTATGTTAACAATTTGATGTTCTTCACTTCTAAAGGAGCAGTTTTTTTAAGGTTTATTTTATTTTCCAATAAATACAATTGTTTAAGATTTAAGTAACACATTTTAATTTTGCACATCTGCGGAAAAATAAGTAAAAGCGATATACTACTTTTATACCATACATTTAGTGTTATTTTGTAAAAAAATGTAGTTAATACAATGACATCTTTTTGTTATAAAATATGTATCCCTTTTGTTGGTTTTATTCGATTTGCTATAAAGCATATTTGTTTTCCTCTGATTATAATTATACCCTTCACTTGTGTTGGCATGGGCATTTATATCTATGTCATTGTGTTTGTAGTTTCTGTAACATCAATTCCATAAATATTCATAAAGTATTTATTTTCTTTAAGCGTATGAATGGAGCAGTCATTCAGCGGAATTCAGCGCAATTGTTTCATAAGTTTCTGAGATATGACCACATATACACGATTGCCTTTTTGTTTTCTAATATTATTACCACAAAAATTAATATTTTTTAGAGTTGGGAAAATATACATTTTGTAGGCATGGCACTTCTTACATAAATTGTGTAAAAATCGTAAAAAATAAGTTCTTTTGTGTACAAATTTGAATAATATTCAAGTGAGTAGGAGTAGTTAAAAAGTCGTGTTGTAAACAGAATTAAATGCGTCGTAACTTTTATTGAAATATTATGTTAATTTGACACATAAATACAAATAGGTTTTAATTGGGATGTGAAAAAGTGGGCATGCCACACATATAAACTTTAAATGATGCTCATGTATTTCAAGTTAAGCACAGTAGCTAGTATGAGAGTTAGGTGTTTCACAGTCATTTCCTCTAATTTTTCAAAAATTTTTGTCCGTATAAAAATGAAATGGATTTAAGAAAAAAAAAAAAAATGGTGGCCGTGTTACATTATTTGTTCTATAATTAAACTTCAATTTTTAAATAGACCAAAATAAATACTCTGAGGGAAAATATTTTTAAAAATTTTTATTAAAAGCTATTTCTCTAATGCAACAAATTATCAAATTTTTTAAGAAACATATTTGCTAGACCCCACATATATGCATATCGATGCCTTACTTCCTCAACCTCTTAACTTAAAAAAATACGGTTTTGACTTTTTCATATCAAACGATTGCTATTTTTGTGTTCCATTACTGCAACAAGTTATTATCTCAATACGTTGTCTCAATTCTGTTAATATTAATAAAGTATATTTTCGTATCTTAATCACTCATATTTTCATAACTGCGTCAAACTCTTATCTTAATATGTGCAGCTGTTAAACAGTTAAGAATTTTAAAAATTTCGTCTTTGCGTAAATTTAGTGGCGAATTTACCCACTAAAATGTGTCTCTTTATTGTATTCTTCTTCACAATAGCATTGAAGTGAGTATGTACATACATATGTATACAGTTGTTTCCCGATTTAAAGAACTCTCGATGTAGCGAATTAGCGAACTTTGAAGGCTCGTTGCAGTTCGGAAATATGTGCAAAAAAATTCGGTAAGCAGTGCAACGAAATTACAGAAGAAGATAGAAAGAATATTTTTAAAATATTTTGGTCGCTGTCCTGTTGTTGCAATGGTGTCCCATAAACCGGTCACTTTGAGAACAACTGGTACTTTTTCTCGGCGAGTAAACACATTTGTCTACACTTTGGAAACTTCTGGGGTGATCAAGCTTGCTTGTAAAAAAATGTTTTTGTGTACACTCTCTCTGGGTGAATGGAGCGTGTCCAAATGGGTATGGCAATCTACATGCAAGCAACGTTGGCATAGTAAAAAAAGTGGACCAGTCAATCGTCAAAGCAAAATAAGCATCGCCAAAGTAAATCACGTAAACTTTTTTCTACAAAATTTGCCTAAGATGGCATCACATTATTACCGACAGAGTACAACTAAAAAATATATAGACGTTCAGTACAAGACTTGGGCAGAAGTGTACACAGATTTTGAAAAATATTTGATGGATCGCAATATTGATAAAGTTGAAAAGGCAACGTACAAGTACTTCCCAGACGTAATACACAAGGCCAATATTAGTATGATATCTGCTTTGCTTATAAAAAAAAAACGTCCCAGAAGATGAATATCAACTTCACATAGCAAGTAAGGAGCGCGCCAGGAAAGAAAAAGCCGAAGACAAGGAACGTTGTTCAAGAGGTGATATTCAAATGTTAACGGTGGACTTGCAAGCAGTGCAAACAATTCCTCTACTTTCAACTGGAGAAAACTACTTTAAAACAAAACTCTGTGTGCACCAATTCACAATTTATAATGAATTTGACAAGAATGTTGCTTGCTACGTATGGCATGAAGCTGAAGGCGGCATGGACTCGAATGTATTTACCTCTTGCTTGCTGGACCATTTACAGAATTTAAAAGACAAATCAAAGCCTTTAATAATTTACAGCGACGGGTGCTGTGCAAATACCCACCAAGCAGAAATAGAGCAAAAATATCTGGTAGTTGGCCACACTAAAATGGAGTGTGATTCTGTGCATGCCTCTATAGAGCGAAAGAAGAAAGGAAGAGAACTATATGTGCCAGCTGATTTTAATATGGTTATAAAACAATCCAAATTGTTGCAACCATATCAAGTACATTATTTTAATCATACATTTTTCCGAGATTTCTCTTCACTCGATTACTTAAAATCAATTCGACCAGGCACAAAAAAAGGTGACCCATGCGTTATAAATTTACGAGCTCTCAAATATACCTTTAATGACGGAGTCCAATACAAATTATGTTTTGATGAGGAGTGGCAACTATTACCTCATCGTAGATTGCGACCACAAGTGCAGCACAATGATAACATTTTACTACCGGGTCTCTACAATCAACAACTACCTATTTCAAAAAGAAAATATGACGACTTGCAAGATTTAAAACGTATGATTCCAGCCGACTATCATTCATTTTATGATAATTTGCCACACCAATGATATTATTAATTTAATATGATTTTTTTTTCTTTTTATACTTTCTTGTAAATAAAACATTCATTCTATATTAAAAACTGTTTTCATTGGATAATTTTGGGTTAACGGCGTTATTTTTTAGTATAGATATGAGTGCAACAAACGAGTAACTTATTCATAAAGTATCAAGAATTAAAATTATTGTTAATGCAGCAAACTCGTATCTCAATAAATGCGTTTCATGCTTTAACTAAAAAAGACTAGTATATTATTACTATACATTCCTTGCTAATTGCATTTAAGCTTTTAACCAAACACTGAAGTATAAAAAGATGAACCGTTTTTTTCCTCTCCTGAAAAGTTGTATTTTTTAAGATATGAGGTTGAGGAAGTAAGGCATCGATATGAAGTATTAATGTTCGACGTCGTTGCATTTAAAATTTTTAAAATTAAATATTTTCGATATATAGAAACATGCTGGTAAAATTTTAACCCCTTAGCTTTGTTTGATCAATATGGTGCATTCAACGCACGAACGTACATAGATCGTCCTAAAATGATACTAGGAATCACAGAGTGTATTATGAGGCCTAGAGTTAATATTTCGATGTGTTACACATGGATTAACAAAATGAATATATCCTTTGTTTTGGTGGCGGGAAATGCTTCCATTCTTTCGATAATATATACAAAAATTTATTCTATTTGCATCTACGAGTACAATAGTATAGGTATCATTTTGTTTCTTTGTGAAAACAATTCCCTTTTGGTATGTTTGTGCACGTTCAGCTCAGTAATCTTAATAAACTAGACAGTATTAAAGAATCGTTTATAATTTCAAATGTATTATAAGTTTAGTGTAATTTTCGATTTACTTTTACATTTATATCTATTTACCAGAAGTACTTAACAATTTTTATTTACCAAAAACTGTTTGTATTCTTGTACTATTAAACAAAATTTTTAAATAAACATAAATGTTACGTGGTTTAATGCATATAAAGCGGATTTAAAGGAGATTTTATTTCAATTTCTTATAGTGTCTAATTTCAAAATTCTTTTATATTAATATTTTCACATATAAGCGATTGCAATAAGAATTATGCTGACTCTTAATTTAATGCCAATTTTATATTTAAAGAGTAGTGTAATTATGAAAGACTACCGTATATAACAGAATTTTAGAAAAAAAAATTATTTTTAAAAATTTTCTATTGGTGGAATTCTTTATTATTAATTTTCGATTTTTTTTTTAATTTGAATTTTCATGATTGTTATGAATTTTTCACAGCTGAAATTTTCAACTATAATTTTGTGGCCAATATTGTCTTAATACCAGAAATACATGCAAGTTCTGTATGATTAAGATTTAGGTTCGTTTGGAGAAGTTATTTGAACTCCCACTTTCCATATAAGGGATACTTTACTATAAATAAAATCTTAAACTTTCTTCTTTTCGTTGAACTTGAGATCACTTGTTCTTTTTAAATATTATGTTACAGAATGTGGCCAGTAATAATACCATTCTGAAGCAGAAATAAATAAAATAAAATAAACTAATAATAGATAGACTTAAGTCAATAAAAATATCTTTTCCTTAATAACAAGCTTAAAATCAGTTATGTTTCACAAAAAAAAAATTATAAAAAAAAACTGTTTCAAGCTTGTAATTTAAGGATAACATATATATAAAGACACATCAAATAAATTTATTATTTATTCACATTTTTATACCCGCCACCAAAAAAATGGTTTGGGTATATTCATTTTGTCATTCCGTTTGTAACACATCGAAATATCCATCTAAGACCCCATTAAGTATATATATTCTGAATCAGGGTTTGATTTGATGACGATCTAGCTATGTCCGTCCGTCTGTCCGGCTGTTGAAAGCACGATAGAGGTCGCACCAAAAAAGATAGGGGGCTCAAATTTTGCCAGAAACTTTCTTATAGACAAGGTTTGTTTATTATTGAAAATTAGCTAAATCGGAATATTAGGAAGAGAGTTATAGCACGAAAAGCAAGAGTAGGTCGAAAAAACCGTGTCCTTCGAACATCAAATAAAATGGAATTGTGTCCAAACGCATTAACGTAGACTCATGAAACTTTGAATATATATTTATCGAGTCAATATCTCTTCCCAAAAATTGTTTACATTTATGCATTAGGAAAGGAGTTATCGATCAAAATGTACGAAAATTTATACCGCACAGTGTATTTTTCGGTATAATTAAAAACAAAAACGTCATAAAAGCAACAAAATTGGATGTACGACTCTGAAATTTTGAACACATGACTTTTTGGTCAAATGCTTTTCTCTAACGAAAAATCAATGTGCCACGCTTACTTTTACGCACACCTCCCATATAACGTTTTACACAAAATTCATATAATTTCTCTATTTATATAGATTTTGGAATAATAAAGGACTATATTGAAACATCTAAGTTGTACTCATTCGCAAAAACAACTTTGACACGCCCACTATAACGCCCAATTTTCACTTTATCTACCGTTAATGAAATTTAAAAGCTTATAAAACCGCCAAAATAAGAGTTATGATGATCAAATTCGCTAGGTATATCTGTCTAGGTAATGTCATTACTGTGCCAGAAAATTAAGGTGCCACGCCCACTTTTAGGCCCACCTCCTATATAACGTTTTACCTAAAATTCATATAATTTCTCTATTAACAAAGATTTTGGAATAATAAAGGGCTATATTGAAACACCTAAGTTGTACTCATTCGCAAAAACAACTTTGACACGCCCACTATAACGCCCACTTTTCACGTTATCTACCGTTAATGAAATTTAAAAGCTCATAAAACCACCAAAATAAGAGGTATGACGATAAAATTTGCTATGTATATCCCCCTAGACAATGTCATTACTATGCCAAAAAATCAAGGTGCCACGCCCACTTTTACGCCCACCTAACCTATAACGTTTTACCTAAAATTCATATAATTTCTCTATTAATAAAGATTTTAGAATAATAAAAGCCTATATTGAAACATCTAAGTTGTACTCATTCGCAAAAACAACTTTGACACGCCCACTAAAACGTCAAATTTTCACGTTATCTACCGTTAATGAAATTTAAGAGCTCATAAAACCGCCAAAATTAGAGTTATGATGATCAAATTCGCTACGTATATCCTTCTAGGCAATGTCATTACTGTGCCAGAAAATTAAGGTGCAACGCCTACTTTTACGCCCACCTCTCATATAACGTTGTACACAAAATTCATATAATTTCTCTATTTATATAGATTTTGGAATAATAAAGGGCTATATTTAAACACCTAAGTTGTACTCATTCGCAAAAACAACTTTGACACGCCCACTATAACGCCCAATTTTCACGTTATCTACCATTAATGAAATTTAAAAGCTTATAAAACCGCCAAAATAAGAGTTATGATGATCAAATTCGCTACGTATATCTAGGCAAAGTCATTACTGTGCCAGAAAATTAAGGTGCCACGCCTACTTTTACGCCTACCTCCCATATAACGTTATACCTAAAATTCATATAGTTTCTCTATTAACAAAGATTTTGGAATAATAAAGGGCTATGTTGAAACACCTAAGTTGTACTCATTCGCAAAAACAACTTTGACACGTCCACTATAACGCCCACTTTTCACGTTATCTACCGCTAATGAAATTTAAAAGCTCATAAAACCACTAAAATTAGAGGTATGATGATCAAATTTGCTACGTATATCCTTCTAGGCTATGTCATTACTGTGCCAGAAAAAAAAGGTTCCACGCTCACTTTTACGCCCACCTCCCATATAACGGTTTAACTTAAGTTCATATAATTTCTCTATTAATAAAGATTTTGGAATAATAAAGGACTCTATTGAAATACCTTAGTTGTACTCATTAGTAAAAACAACTTTGATACGCCTACTTTTACGCCCACCTCCCATATAACGTTTTACCTAAAATTCATATAGTTTCTCTATTAACAAAGATTTTGGAATAATAAAGGGCTATATTGAAATACCTTAGTTTTATTCATTAGCAAAAACAGCTTTGACACGCCTACCATAACGCCCACTTTTAACGTTATTTACCGTAAGTGAAATTTAAAAGCTCATAAAACCGACAAAATTAGAGGTATGATGATGAAATTTGCTACATATATCCGTCTAATCAATGCAATTGTTGTGCCAAAAAGTTTAGGTGATACGCCTACTTTAACGCCTACCTCCCATATAACGATTTATCTTAAATACATGTAATTTCTCTATTGACAAAGTTTTTGGGGTGGTCCAAATTTTCAATGACAATGTTGATGCTCAATTGTTGGGCATGATGATGAGTCGAGGTTGACTGGTCTTTTGCCACACTATCGCAAAAAACAGCAATGGTTCCCATTCAACGAACTAAGGAAGCATTCAGAGATTTTCTAACATTTTATACAGACCTGTTTTGCAGAAATTTAAATATTTTTTACAATTCTCCCGATTGTGGACGAATTTGAAGGATTATGTTGATCAAAAGAATTACGAAGTGCACAAAATGCATTTTGTTTTGAACGTCCATTTTCATAAAAAACCTGAATAACTTTAAAGCGTTGCTCATTTGCGTATCTTTCCACGGATCAAATTGAGTTAGTTTGAGATTGAGAAATGTCAAAAGAAATTCAGAAAACAAATTTAAAGACTAGGTGTAGTTCACCTTTAACATGGGCCCTTAAAATTTAACCACCGTCTACAAAGGAAGTGATACATATTTTATTATAAAGAGATTATTCTATAGCGAGTAACAAAATAATAAATATTGTGCTTTAAATGTACACAAAATTGGTGGTGGGTATAAAAGATTCGGCACAGCCGAATATAGTGCTCTTATTTTTTTTTTTTTTTAATATGAATTTTCATGATTTTTATAAATTTTTCACAGCTGAAATTTTGCAACTATAATTTTGTGGCCAATATTGTCTTAATACCAGAAATACATGCAAGTTCTTTATGATTAAGGTTAAGGTTCATTTGGAGAAAGTATTTTAACTCCCACTTCCCATATGAGGCCTACTTTACTATAAATAAAATTTTAAACTTTCTTCTTTTCGTTGAACTTGAGATCACTTGTTCTTTTGTAAATATTATGTTACAGAATGTGGCCAGTAATAATACCATTCTGAAGCAGAAATAAATATAATAAAATAAACTAATAGTTGATCCACTTAAGTCAATAAAAATTCCTTATCCTTAATAACAAGCTTAAAATCAGTTATGTTTCACAAAAAAAAAAAAATCTAAAAAAAACAGTTTCAAGCTTGTAAATTAAGGATAACATATATATAAAGACACATCAAATAAATTTATTATTTATTTAGATTTTTAATTGTAATACTGTACCAAAAGGTGATGGACTTTATAGTATTGCTGTAAAAGATTGCACACAATTTATTGGCACGCAGCTAAGATGTAATGTTCCAAAATATTTTGGTGTACTGCTAATTTTGCAGTACTATTAACTAGACCGATGACCCACAATTGGTTATTTTATGACCACTTTGAAAGTGTAGCTAAGTATTATTGGGTAGTTAATAGTCAAGTGAACTATTGAAAATGTTTTAGTTAAAGTATAACTTTATATATTTTTGTTGAAAAAGGTATTATTAAAACTAAATAAATTAAACTTTATTTTTATTACGAAGTCTAAGATTTTTGAAATGGTAGTAAAATTTTTTTTTCACAATAAATTTTTTTTTTACCAATGTTAGTAAAACATATATTTTTCTACAATCCAAAATAATTTCTATAGATTTCAAGTTCGATTTGATTTGAAAACTAAAATGTTCCTTATCTAAATATATAGGGAGTTCCAACATATACACAAAATTTTTCTTTCACAATATGTTGAAAATGTGTAAAGAAATTTATAAAAAACAGAATAATAATACATAATTTCTTTGAATATTATTTTTTTAATTTATATGTTTTCGTACCAAAGAAAACACTAGGCACGTTAAGTAGTTTTTGCATTTTATTGCAATAATATTCAGACCTTTTTTGTTACAAAATGTTGTTAGTTTGCTGTTATAACGCAATTTCGCTACACATATAAAAACTTTTATTCATAATTATTTATTATAATACGTAAATAACACAAATGTATTGAATAACTTTTCGGACACCCTATTTTATTAAGTAAAAAAAATATAAAGCAGATACAACCACATACAAACTTAAGTACTTTCCTCAAACAGAATGAAAATAAAAGACGTAAATATAGAAAGAAAAATCAGCATTTTATTTGGTAAACAGCTTTTGTCAGTTTTGGTGGGAAAAATCCATTTTAGCCAGATTAACAACAACCCAAGGGATTTCCAACTAATGGCTTGCTACTTAAACACACAGATAGTCTACAAATAGGCATCCATTCAGTCAGTAACTAAAAGAAGACTTAAAAATTAAAAGCAAGTATTCAGCACTACATTTACTTAAACTTTTACGAAGACGTTGTATTGGTCTAATGTTCATAAAAATATAAGAAATTTAAAAAAAAAACTTATTATTTCTTATACTTTATTCATTTACTCATTTCTATAGACAAAACGCTATATAAAAAACTTCATTGTCAAGTAGATAAGTTTGTTTTCAAAGGGTTTTAAAAAAATAAATAAAATAGGAAATTAATTAAAATTTAAAAAACAATTAAAATTACAAAAAAAAAAATATTGAACAGCCTGTTGAAACCAAAGAAGAATTGTAATATTTGTTTGGTTCAAAATATTTGCAAATTATGTTTTTTTAAATTAAAATATATTGAGTTTCAATTATAACAAGTTTTAAAAATTTTGTATATAGCTGCAGGATATCAATTAAAAATATAATAAAAGTTTGAAATAAAAACATTCCATATTAAGAATAGATTTTTTGTTAAAACTATTATAAAAACAACGCAATAACACTTCAAACGTTTAATTTTACTTATCCGTAATCCAAAACATTTGGATGTACTTAATATGTTTTTACAAGTGTATTGAATTCAAATAGTTCTTGTGCTACAAGATACAAATGTAAAAAACTTGACAAGCATCATATCTATTTTTACTCTATTTTTATTCATACTTTTATTTCTTAAATTTTCAGATAGACCACTTACAAACAGAAGCAAGACGGGCTACATCACTGGTCTATTAAATACAAGTTTTTATACCCGCCACCAAAAAAATGGTGGGGGTATATTCATTTTGTCATTCCGTTTGTAACACATCGAAATATCCATTTTAGACCCCATAAAGTATATATATTCTGAATCAGGGTTTGATTTGATGACGATCTAGCTATGTCCGTCCGTCTGTCCGTCTGTTGAAAGCACGATAGAGGTCGCACCGAAAAAGCTAGGGGGCTCAAATTTTGCCAGAATCTTTCTTATAGACAAGGTTTGTTTGGTATTGAAAATGGGCTAAATCGGAATATTAGGAAGGGAGTTATAGCTCGAAAAGCAAGAGTAGGTCGAAAAAACCGTGTCCTTCAAACATCGAATAAAATGGAATTGTGTCCAAACGCATTAACGTAGACTCACGAAACTTCGAACATATATTTCTTGAGTAAAAACAATATTTCCCCGAAAATTATCTAAATCTATGCATTAGGAGAGGAGTTATCGATCAAAATGTACGAAAATTTATACCGCACAGTGTATTTTTCGGTATATTTAAAAACAAAAACGTCATAAAAGCAACAAAATTGGATGTACGACTCTGAAATTTTGCACACTTTGCTAATTGGTGAGACGCTTTTTTGTAACGGAAAATCAATGTGCCACGCCCACTTTTACGCCCACCTCCCATATAACGTTTTACCCAAAATTCATATAATTTCTCAATTTATATAGATTTTGGAATAATAAAGGGCTATATTGAAACATCTCAGTTGTACTCATTCGCAAAAATAACATTGACACGCCTACTATAACGCCCACTTTTCACGTTATAGACCGTTAATGAAATTTAAAAGCTTATAAAACCGCCAAAATTAGAGGTATGATAATAAAATTTGCTACGTATATCCCCCTAGGCATTGTCATTACTGTGCCAGAAAATTAAAGTGCCACGCCTACTTTTATGCCCACCTCCCATATAACGTTTTACTTAAAATTCATATAATTTCTCTATTAATAAAGATTTTGGAATTATAAAGGGCTATATTGAAACACCTAAGTTGTACTCATTCGCAAAAATAACTTTTACACGCCTACTATAACGCCCACTTTTCACGTTATATACCGTTAATGTAATTTAAAAGCTCATAAAACCGCCAAAATAAGAGGTATGATGATAAAATTTGCTACGTATATCCCCCTAGGCAATGTCATTACTGTGCTAGAAAATTAGGTTGCCACGCCCACTTTTACGCCCACCTCTCATATAACGTTTTACCTAAAATTCATATAATGTCTCTACTAATAATGATTTTGGAATAATAAAGGGCTATATTGAAACACCTAAGTTGTACTCATTCGCAAAAACAACCTTGACACGTCTACTATAACGCCCACTTTTCACGTAATCTACCGTTAATGAAATTTAAAAGCTCATAAAACCGCCAAAATTAGAGGTATGATGATCAAATTTGCTACGTATATCCTTCTGATCAATGTTTTTGTTGTGCCAAAAAGTTTAGGTGACACACCCACTTTAACGACTACCTCCCATATAACGGTTTATCTTAAATTCATGTAATTTCTCTATTGACAAAGTTTTTGGGAAAATAAAGGGCTATATTGAAATATCTAAGTTGTATTTATTAGCAGAAACTTTATTGACACACCTACTTTAACGCCCACTTTCATTGAAAGACTACATTTACAAAAGCATTTTAGTAGCATTTCGAAGTATCTGATGGTCCAAATTTTCAATGATAATGTTGATGCTCAATTGTTGGGCATGATGATGAGTCGAGGTTGACTGTTCTTTTGCCACACTATCGCAAAAAACAGCAATAGTTCCCATTCAACGAACTAAGAAGGCATTCACAGATTTTCTAACATTTTATACAGACCTGTTTTGCAGAAATTTAAATATTTTTTACAATTCTCCCGATTGTGGACGAATTTGAACGATTATGTTGATCAAAAGAATTACGAAGTGAACAAAATGCATTTTGATTTGAACGCACATTTTAATAAAAAAACCTGAATAACTTTAACGCGTTGCTCATTTGCGTATCTTTCCACTGTTCAAATTGAGTTAGTCTGAGATTGAGAAATGTCAAGTGAAATGCAGAAAACAAATTTAAAGACTAGGTGTAGTTCACCTTTAATATGGGCCCTTAAAATGTAAATACCTTTTACAAAGAAAGTGATAAATATTTTATTATAAAGAGATTATTCCATAATGATTAACAAAATAATAAATATTGTGCTTTAAATGTACACAAAATAGGTGGTGGGTATAAAAGATTCGGCACAGCCGAATATAGTGCTCTTACTTGTTTCATTCATGATAACGACGCCATGAAAACAAATGCGAAATAATAAAAAATACCTTAAAGAATTTTTTTCTATAATTAAAAAAAAGGACAAAATATTCTTAAAACGTATGAAGATGAAGATACAAATTCATCGATAGAGATAATACGACGCAAAAAAAAACATCGAATCATTTTTTCCTACACAAATTTATTAAATAGGCGACGAAGAACAAATCAATGCTTATCCAACACTTGCACTTTTTAATGAACACAACTACATTTTAATACTTGCCTCTCAGCTTGCAATGAAAGTTTGAAGCAAGAAAAATGTTCACACTTGCAGTAAGTAAGTGACAAAACATAAAAAAAGTTGTTTTCGAATACTAAGTTTTTCGTTACCTCACTAGTATTTCATGCAATTATGGTAAATAATTAAGCTATTTGATTCGATAAATATATATATGTGTATGTTAACGTATGTGAAAAATAGTTAGAAAAAGCAAAGATATTCATTTTGAATGTAACTTTTAATATAAATATCACTTCTTTATAAAAAAAATATTTCACAAATTATATTTATACGTTTAATACATAGCTACCAAAAAACTGGTGGGGGTATGTTAATTTGTCACTTCGTTTGTAACACATCGAAATATCCATTTAAGACCCAATAAAGTATATATATTCTGAATCAATGTTTAATTTTATGAGGATCTAGCTAAGCCCGTCCGTCTGTTCGTCTGTTGAGAGCACGATAGAGGTCGCACCGAAAAAGCTAATGGGATCAAATTTTGCCAGAATATTTCTTAGGTTTGTTTGGTATTGAAAATGGGGTAAATCGGAATATTAGGAAGAGAGTTGTAGCTCGTAATGCGAGAGTAGGTCAAAAAAACCATGTCCTTCCAACATCGAATAAAATGCAATTGAGTCTAAACGAATTACCGCAGAGCCTTAAAATGAAGGTGACACGGCCACTCTAACGAACACCTCCTATAAAATGATTTATCTTAAATTGATATGATTTCTCTATGGACAACGTTTTTGGAAGAATAAGTAACTATACCGAAACATCTAAGTTTGATTTTTTAGCATAAACTATCCCGGCAAGCCTACTATAACGCCCACTTTTTACTTACGCTACTTTTAATGTAATTTAAAAGCTCATAAAACCGAAAAAATTAGAGGTATGATGATGAAGTTTTGTACATATAACTTTCTACTCAATGTCACTGTTAACCCAGATAATGAAGATGACACGCCCTCTTTAACGTCTACCTCCCATTAAACGCTTTATCTCAAATTCATATAATTTCTCTATGAATAAAGATTTTGGAAGCATAAAGGACTATATTGAAATATATAGGTGTATTTATTAGCAGAGACCATATTGAATAAATTTACGAATATATTTTACTAGCATATCGAAGTTATACAAGGAAAGTTATACATATTTAAGTACAAATAGATTATAGAAATTGTTGTTAATAACAAAATAATAAACTCTGTGCTATAGAGGTACATCAAATTGGTGGTGGGTATAAAAAATTCGGCACAGCCGAATATAGTGCTCTTACTTATTTATTTTTACTTTTGCTTTTTAATTTGTTCAACGCGGCAATTTTTGTTAGAAATTTAATTGTTGACAACATTTTAAAAATGAACTTGCACAGTGCTGTGTAGCCGCTCAAATAATTGTAGTTTTGTTTTGGGCTTTTTTCTTGATTTTCTTTAAAGTAATTTCTTGCTTCTGGCAACGTAAGGTTATTGAGGTATTAATGTATATATAAATTTTGTTGCGTGTTTATATTTTTTTCATGGTCCTATGCAAGTTTAGTTTGTGCGAATATTAATTTCTATGCGAATGTGAAAATGGTTTTTGACTTCAAAATTAATGCACTTGCTGTCCGAACAAGATGATTTGTCGTTTTCTTTTAGACGTCATTTGGATTTTGTGCTTTATTTTGTTTTTCAAACTCTTTTATTTCATATTGATGATGTAAAGAATTGAAAATGATTTGCTATTTTAGTTCAGACACAAGCTTTTTTCATAATTTTCTGTATCATTTTTTAGAATAAAACTTATTAGATTAATAAAAAAAAAAAACAGTTAACGATGAGAAATTGGTAAAAATTTTTAGAAATTAATCAAATTAAATCAATTAAAACATGAAAAAAAAAATATTTTACAGCTATTAGAAAACGTTTTATATATCGTTGTTATGACGATTCATTTTATTTAAGTTTTTGTGGGAGTTGAAGAGAAAAAATTTGTGAACTTTGAGCAAAAATAAAAATTTAAAATATTTTTTTGTAAAAAAATTACATAAAATATTGTTAAATTAATTAAATAAATTAACCCCATTCATTTAAATGGATGCACATATTTTGACGTTTTTAGCAATGTAGCGACGCATGGGATAACAAACACACAAGTTTACAAATTCGCTTTAACTTTTGGACAGGAGCATATGAAAGTTTTTTCTATTGTAGTTTATCTGCACCTTTTTTTTAATTCGCTATAATTTTTAGGATATACCGTTAAAAATAACTTTGGAACTATTTGTCTAATTTGTAAAAATAGAATAGCGTGGTATTGGTAACAAAACTCGGCTTGTGTCAGTAAAATTTACTTTTTCAGAATATTCTTTTATTATTATAAATAAAATAAAATTTTTTCAATAACAAAATTAAAATCAAATGTACTTGATATCCAAAATTAAGGCTTATAAGTTTAAAAAATATTTTGATAGTTTTAAGAAAAAAATTTTTTTTTATTCTGAAAAAATGTTGTCCGTTGATCTGTCCGTGTGTATACTAAAGTAAATTTTTTTTGGGCCTATATGAGTCCCGAAATAGTCGGCATTTAAGAGCACAAATAATCATAACTTTTTTTATCACAAATATTACCATTTTGCAGCTCATCGATAATTTAACCATTTAACACATGTTTTTATTTTCACATTTGTAACACATTAGCCCAGGCAGACCCAAAACAAGAATTCTTTCCCATATGAAAATAAAGCGTATTATCGGAGGTGGCAGTGTCACCTTAGTTTTCCATCATTACAAGTTTTTTTTATCAAAAAGCAATGCTTGAGAAATTTCTGATCTAATTTTGTTAGTTTTATTACGTTTTAAGTTTTAAATATACCGGAAAAGACATTGTGCGGTATAAGTTTTCGTACATTTTTATCTATAACTCCTTTCGTTATGTATAGATTTTAGCAATTTTCATGGAAAAAAGTTTTTTTATGCAGGAAATACACTTATTAAATTTTATCGCTCAGGGCAGGGTATTTGCAGAGATTATAGAAAACTGATTCCTGCTTTTCTCTGTTCTTACATTACATTAAAGGGGAGTCGGAGTCGTGCTGCCTGCTCTACTAGCATTCAATGACCTCTTAACACCGTCAGCAACTTCGAAATGTCCTCGCGATTTCGGTTGATAAGTTGCGCCCTACGTAGATGACCATATCTCTCTTGAGGCCATGCATTTTTCCAGATTCCGTCACCTTTTATCAGCAATGTCAAGAAAGAATCCAAAGACTCTGCTTTAATGGTCTTAAACGGAGTTGAAACTGAATTCTCATTGGAAATATTCAAAGCAGATCCTATTTTAGCTAGCTCGTCTGCCCGTTCATTACCATAGTAAACCAGAGCAATGTCAGACAGTTGCCCTGGCCTAGACAATTCTGCCTTACACTGACTGACTTCTACAGATGTGGTAGTGTATGACTTGAGTGATAGAAGTGCCGGCTGCCTGTCGACAAAAATTAAAATATTCTCACGAATGTTTCTGTCCCGAAGTAACTTACAAGCCTTGTGAACGGCAAATATTTCAACCTGACTGTACTGCATTCATTCGGTAGGCGAAAAGAAACTTCAATTTCCAGTTCCTCGAAGAAAACACCGGGTCCTACTACGCAGTCCAACTTAAAGCCGTCTGTAACTCCTAGACCACTCACTGATTGAAGGGATTATAACTTTAAATATTTTCCATATAGGGAGTAACATAATCAGATGATTGGTTTATTAGTAAGGGCAGTCTGGAGAGTATCCCCACATGCCCATATGTTCTTGATCTCTAATATCCAGATGAGTTAAGTCTTGCTGTACTACTAGCAGATATGGTCATTGCGTGAAGATCAATGAAGACGAGATGCAACATAGTGTTCAATGCCTCTAAAGGATTAGTTCGCAATGGTTCCGTTATCACAATGCATACAGATCTCTAGATTTTATACAACTGGTCCATAGTGTATCTTCCTTTCTTTTCCCTTTACAAAATGAATATTTTTTGGTAATGGGTATAATAGTCGAAAGTAGCCAAACGAATTCAATATACAACATATGGTCTAGTCAGACCATATGTAATGTGTGCAGTTATAAAAAATTAGATTAAGTATCCTTCAATATCCTTTCCAGGATTTCTTTTTTAAGTACTTATAGCCATTTATTTTTAATAATATTTTATTTATTTTTGTTGACTGTTTGACAAGATGGCGTCTGAAACAAAATGGCGAAACAAATTTTTTTTTAAACCCCAACTATATGGAAATCAAATGAAAGGGCTTGACTAATAGAATACAGTAACTATGTGGTACATGAAATCTATAATCTAAGCTTAGTGCCGTGTGATAATTTGTACCTATGTTCATGGCGTTGAAGGGTATTATCAGAATCGGTACGGCCGAATATAGCGCTCTGACTTGTTTATATAATGGAAACTCTCCTTGCTTTTTCATTGTTTATTATTATTTATTGAAGACTAGCCAATAGCCGGTGTGCTTCGCCACCCCCATCGTAATGAAATAAAAATTTTATAGTTCAAAAATATATTTATTTTGCAAGTGCCACGCCTACTATTACTAAATCAACCATTTCTTATTCAAATTATCATACAGACGTCAAAGTGTTTCTTGCAAAATTTGGGTACTCTAACTATTATCGCTTCCCAGATATACGAATTTTTGTATTTAATTCATATGGCAGGTGCCACGCCCACTATTACTAAAGCATCAATTTCTTATCAAAATAATCATATAGATGTCAAAACTTCTCGTGTAGAATTTGGGTACTCTAAATATTATCGCTTCCCAGATATACGAATTTTTGTATTTAATTAATATGACAGGTGCCACGTCCACTAATGTTTATTTGGGTGTCAAAGTTGCTCTTGCAAAATTTTAGTACTTTAATCGATATCGTTTTCCAAATATACAAAATTTAGTATTTAATTCATGTGGCCACGCCTACTATTGAAAGTCCGCCTATTTTTTACCCAAATGTTTACCGTACTTAATTTGAAGACTCTAGCTGCATTAACTTTCGTGATATATAATATTTAATACATATTCTTTAATAGGGCGTGGCACCCCGCCCATTTACAATTTGAAACCAAAGTATAGCCTGTAGTTCCTTCCAGACATACAGAAAGATTCTGTGAAAATTTCAAGGAAATCGGTCCAGCCGTTTAACCGTCTATAAAGCATGATTTTTATATATATAGATAAAGGAAATGTTTTTATTTGTTCTATGTAAGCAAAAAATCTAGGAAAAATAATTGATTTAATAATATCTTTCGATAAGTTTTGTTGGGGTAGTATATTTTTGTAAATTTTTCATTTATAGATAAACCTCTCTACACTTATTACATTTCTTTATAGATTTCTTCCCATAAGTTAGGATGCCTTTTGGTGAAATGGGTCGTTTTATCGTATCCATGAAAAACTTATGTTCAAGAATAAATATATAAAGGAAAAGGAGATGAAGGAAAACAAACTCATTTGTTATATTCGCGATTATAAATGTGGCCAATTAAGTTATCAAATGAAGCATTAACGAACATCATTTAATTAATTATGTTGTTGTTGCAGATCTAGATTTTTTTCATTGTTATTTTAGGTAGTATTACGGTATATACCCATCCTGTGTTTTTTTTGTTTAGAAAAACAGGCTGTAAATAATGTTGAAAGATGATTTTATTTAATTTAAAAATTTTCTCAGTTTTAATTATGTATATTTTTAATAAGTTTTTTTTAAACACTCAAACATTAAAAAAAGATTTACTTAAGGGATGAAGTTATAAAAAAGATAGAGATTTTAATTTAAATGACCATGTTAATTATGAGAAGAAAAACCAGTATAAAAATAAACACATGCACAGTGTAATTATAAACATAAATCATTAAGACATTTTTGTCGTCCCATTATTATTATCAGGTTCTGTAAAGATTCACTACCGGAAGTCGTAAATTTGAAATGACACAAATATTTAAGTAAAAAATGCTTGGGGTGGTGTCTGCGGCGAACATAATTTCAATATTCACGTTAATTAGGAAAAGAATAATGTTGAAAACATATTTCCGCAAAGGTTTTACTAACCAAAATTAATATGTGTAATGAGAATTTTGTTGACTCATCACTGATTCTAGGAGTGATTTGAATTCTTACCGTAATTTAAAAATTTCGAACAGATGGGGTGATATCGCAATTATTTATACGCTACTTGGAAGAATTGAAATATAACTAAGAAAAACTAACTAAGGCACAAACATATCGGAAACGGAATTTGTTCTTTTGTACATACATCTTTCAAACTATATTTGAATGTAATAAATATTATTAAATATATTGAAATCAACTGGGATAAAAAATTTGCTTGAAATCCGAATTAAAGGCATATGAAGTATATAGAGTGTTTAAATGCTTACAGCTGCTAATGTGTTTATATGAAGAGTATAAATAATACTGTGATTTTTTTTTTATATTATTATAAACTTAACAATTCCATAATTTTGCTTCCTACTCTCATAGACTGTTGCATTTTAACATATATTTCTTGTAAAATGTATTTCTTCGTTATAATGAAAATAAGTAAACATTGCAGCATTGCAATAAATTACAAAATGTATTCAAAATGAATCTGAAAAATATTCTGTAGTTCGGCGAGAATCAACGATTCTAGAGGCTTTTAATCACTATCCGCATTAAAGTTGCAGAAACAGGAAAACAAAACACATCCATCACGACAGTAAAATTGCAACTAAAAGATAATTGATGCTTTCATAAGGCTTATAAAATTGATTAAAACATTTGCAAGGTGTATAATAACGAAGTTTCCTATTACTTGTTTCAATATCACAATAAAAAAACTTAATAATATTTTTAAATATCGCGTTGTTTTTAGTTTTTAATTTCTTAAAGCCGAATTAAGGGAAAACTACAAAACGGTTCAAAACAACATTCATAAAAAGAGAAATTAATATAAATATTATTTAATAATCGAGCTTAATATAAAATTCGCATTAACCAACCAAGAACATTATATTTTCAGTTTCTTTAACAAAGAATTACAAATTATTTTCAATATAACAATAGCTTATGCCAAAAACATTGACATTATGATTGTCTTTCAAGACGTTGTAATAAAAAAAGACACATTTTATCATTCTACTACATTAACTTTCTAATAAACTGAAATATTTGCATATAAAATAAAAACGAAATCAAAATACTTTCTTGAGCCATTAAGTAAATATTTATGCAAAAACAACCAAAAACTTTAGTAATTTTGTTTACTTCAACGATTAACAAAAAAAAAAAAAAAGTTTAAAATCTGTTTTTGACAAAACTTCTTAAAAGTAATATAATAGAAAAAGTAAGAACTTTAATAGTAAAACTTTTTGTCCAAAGGTGAAGGAAGTGTTACAAGGGGATATATAGTTAATGCTTTGACATATTTAGCCGTTTAAAAAAAGGTAAAAATTGTTTTTAACTACGTTAATTGTAAAAAAAAAAAAAGATTTAAAATAAAAACCAAGTAAACTGAAACAAAACATTTATAGAATACCGGAAGTAAATTATGGAAGTACTTTATGTGACACAGTGAACTCACATTAACATGAACTCAACGAGAGAGAACTTTTGCCAACAAAATAAAGTAGTATTTTATTACAGAAAACTGTTTAATTTCTCTTAAATACAATTTCTACGTTAAAGTTTTTTTTTTTTTTTTTTTTTGAAAAACATTTATTATAAAATACTTGTTCTGGCTTAAGTTCATTTTCTTATTATTTAGCATCCTGAATTATTTTTAAATTATATTAAAAATATTAAAAACTGTTTCCGATATTTGCCAATTAGCATGCTTTTTCGAAACAAGCCACTATCTCATCATCAGCACTCTTTATCGGTATACTCATGTGTAATATAAAATTACTATTTATGTTACAATTTAATGAAATTAGAATTAGGAGAGTATAGCATTTATTTCTAAACTTGTTTTTATCTTTTATTATCAAATGGCATTCTTTTCTTCATGGTCATATTCTTTCATATTCTTGATTTAGTCTTTTTTTTTGTTATGCTTAAATTTTCCATCCCTACACGCAAAGAAAAAATATAGTTGTGGTAACCTTAATCGAAGAGCAACATACTATGATTGAATTGTATGATTATGTTTAAAATGATAATGGTTACCAGTTATCATTATTATGTTTAATTTAAGTATCATTTAATAATCATATATATGACTACAATTGAAATCGACAATCTCTGCTTTTTTATGGCAAATTATTGTCTTTTGCTGTAACATACACATTGATTGTACTTACCATATTAATTGAAATTTTTTTCCTAATATTTTTTTACATTTTCTAGTTTTTTTTTTTAAATTTCTTTAATTTTTAAAAATTTTTGTTCCTTTTTTTGACATCGCAAACATCTCAAAAATAATAAAAATTTATTTAGCAAGAAGAAGAACAGTTGAAATCAAATTATTATTAAAAAAAAATCATAGCTTGATTATTTTGTAATCATACCGTTGTCTCACTTATTATTTAATGATTATTTTTAATTTTTAATGATTTTGAATATAATGTCATTTTTGTCAAATTAATTTTTTTAAATCATACTATTTTTAAATGATAACCATTTTGAAATTTTTACTAAAGGTAATCATTAAACGATACAATTCAAACAAATGCTTGATTATCGTGACAAAATATATGATCAAATGAAACAAAAATAACTATTACTTGTTTTCGACAACCAAATATTGTTTTAGAAAAAATAATATGATCGTCGTGATCATGTCGTAACCATGGGTTTTCTTTGCGTGTAGGCTGGCAGTATGGAAAACAAAGTAGTTTTACATTTTATCTATTTTTTTATTTTTTTCAAAAAAAATTTAATTGTTATATTAAATAAAAATTTTATTTTGTCTGTAGTAAAGAAAAAAAAAAAACGATTTTGTTGAATTAATAATGTTAGTTACAACCAACCTTAATTATCTTTCAGTAGTTACTGTTTGAAAACACATTTTTCATTTATAATTCTAGACATCAATCAACTTTTCACCCAGATAAGAGTAAGAGTATACAAGATTTCATACAGATTATTAGTAATGTTTTTCACAAGAAATATGTAACCCACTCCATAACTGTTAACATGTATAAGTTTCTGTCATTATCAATTAAAATTATCTAAACTAAATAAGTATGTTCCAATATAAGAAAATTCATTTTTCCAATTTATTACCCTCCATTGATTTTTGTATCGTCTAATAAAATAAATTTTTTACTTATAAACACAATATTTTTTGTATCAGTTACATGTTTAATTGTTAAACGTCAGGCAAGATAAAAATTTTATTTTTTACTTAAATGCTTGTGTCACTTTAAATAAACCCTTTCATTCCATCTAAGAAACATGCCTTTAAACGTGATCTGGGTAGCAGGCAAGCACTAAGTAAGCAACATAAGAAGGGCTTTTTGGTAACAAAGTTTTTTGGTTAAACAGTGTTTTTTAGTGGAAGAATTTTTTGTAAGGCTTAATAACTTAAATGCTAGTAAAGGGATCTATGCAAATGAAAAATAAATATAAATATTTTTTCTTAAAAACAGTAAAAGAACTTGGTATTTTTTTAGCATTTGAACTTACCAGAAAAGTGATTGGTAAATCTAACAAGTGTTCTGACTTCGAATAAATTTTTTATAGCTATTCACCAACCTGCAAATATCAAATAATAAGGGATACTAAATCCAATTTAAACAAGTAAGAGCACTATATTCGGCTGTGCCGAATCTTTTATACCCACCATCAATTTTATGTACTTTTATAGCTCAGAATTTATTATTTTGTTATTAACAGTAATCGCTATGGCTTAATCTCTTTATACTAAAATATGTATCACTTTCTTTGTATAACTTCGGCATGCTAGTAAAATATTTTGGTATTTAAGTCTTACAATGAAAATGGACGTTAAAGTAGGCGTGTCAATGAAGTTTCTGTTAATAAATACAACTTAGATATTTTAATATATATAGTCCTTTATTCTTCCAAAGTCCTTATTAATAGATAAATTATATGAATTTAGGATAAAGCGTTATATGATAGGTGGGCGTAAAAGTGAGCGTGTAACATTTATTTTCCGTTAGTACAAAGCCTTTGACCAAAAAGCAATGATATTAAAATTTCAGAGTCATGCATCTAATTTTGAAAGTTTTATAACGTTTTATACCGAAAAGTACACTGAACGGTATGAATTTTTGTACATATCGAACTCCTTTCTTAATGAATAGATTTAAGCAATTTTTGAGGAAAAATATTTTTTTTACTCAGGAAATATATATTCGAATTTTTATTGCTGTACGTCAATGCATTTGGACACAATTTAATTTTTTTTGATGTTTGAAGGACACGGTTTTTTGATCCTACTCTTGCACTACGAGCTATAACTCTCTTCTTAATATTCCGACTTAGCCCATTTTCAAACAAACAAACCTTGTTAATAAGAAATATTCCGGTAAAATTTTACACACCTAGCTTTTTCGGTCCGACCTTTATCGCGCTTCCAACAGACGGAAAGACATACCTAGATCATCATAAATAAAACCCCTTTTCAGAGTATATATACTTAATGGGTTCTAAAATTGATATTTCGATGACAAAATGAATATACCCCCACCATTTTTTTGTTGGCGGGTATAATAAAATATTTGTTTGGAAAATACATAAAGGATGGCTTAATTTTAAGGGTCGATATTGAATGTAAACTACACCTAGACGTCAAATTTTCTTTCTGCAATTCATTTGACATTTCTCAATTTCAATCTAACTTAATTTGAACATGGAAATATATACTATTGATCAACGCGTTAAAGTTCAAAACCAAATGCATTTCGTGCACTTTGTCAACATAATCGTTAAAATTCGTCCACAGTCGGGAGAATTGTAAAAAATATTTAAATTTCAGCAAAACAGGTCTGTCTGAAAAGTGAAAACATCTGTGAATGCTTTCATTAGACGGACAGACGGACGGATATAGCTAGATTGTCATCAAATCAAATCTCGATTCAGAATATATATACTTTATGGGGTCTAAAATGGGATGTGTTACAAACGGAATGACAAAATGAATATACCCCCACCATTTTTTTGGTGGCGGGTATAAAAAGTATTTAATACAAATTTTGTAATATTTTAACTCAACTTTTCCTTACATTTTAGATTTTTTCAATCGGATCTCAAAGTGTGATACATTGATTTTTTTTAATTTTTTTGGAATAGTAAATGGTAGTTCCTACGTTAGGCAACAAAAAGAACTTTCTTAAGAAAATTTTAATATTTTTATACGAGCTTTCTGTGTTGGTAAAATATGGTGGTAGGAGGTGAAATGTGGGTAAAACCTTAAACGGGAGCAACAAAAGAGAAGAGAGAGAGTGCCTTGGAAAATATCTTACAATTTGAATGTGGTTCGCTCTAATGTATAATTTTGTTTTCAATGGTTCGCATTATATAAGGATGCAATATCATTCATTAAAGCAGCGATGTTTAAAATATCAATGTTGAAGATCATGGTTAACAATAACGATACATCGATGTTTTCCCGATTTCCTTTCATTCTATCCTATAAAGTAACTACATATGAAATCAGAACAAGCGCAAGGGCAAATGCTTGTCTGCAGTATTTAATACGCACCTTTTTATTAAAAAGTAATTATTGAGAATAAAAGTGTAACTTTCTTTTCGTAAAAATATAAATTTTAATAAAATGTTTAAGTCAATTCAACTACACATATGTATATATTTATAGCGGAATTCACTCTTGATAGCATTTTTGCAATTAGTGCAAATATGCAGTAATTTTTTGCTACCAAGCGTGAGTGCATTTTTCATGTGTGCTGCAAACTTATGGCTGATTTTTTAGGTATTTAAGGAACAACAAATCTTTTTTTAAATTAAAAAGTAAGATTCTGTGTTTTAATATTTTCCGAAAAGAAAATTAATTAATTTTAAATATATATTTATATTTTATTCGAACTTTTTTCTATATATTAAATTTTTAATGTGAACCATTTTTTATTTTGGCTTAAGTTCATTTATTCTTTTTATTTAATTTTATAATTCAAATTAAATTTAATTGTAACCATTTTTGGGAATATTCTTTATAAAAATTATTTCCGATCTTAGCCGAGTGGAATGCATTTTCGAAATCAGCTACGATTTCATCATCAGCACTCTTTATCGGTATACTACTATGTAACTTAAAATTCCTATTTATGTTACAATTGAATGAAATTTGAATTAGTGAATTTTATTATTAATTTTCATATTTTGTTGAATATTTAATTTCACCTATCAAATGACAATTCATAACACAGTACAACATTTTTCAGTTAATTGATTGCCAACTCAATTCTGTGAACTGTATGTGAAATTAGACCCAAAAAGAAGAATTTCTGCATCATTCGTTTTGTCTTCTTACCTGCGATTTGAAGTTAGTATCGATTTGAAGTTAGTACTTCCGTATAGGGGAATTTATCACGTTTTAGGCCCTGTTGTTTGACATAGCTCGACAACCACTAGCCCAATTTAGTTGAAATAAATTTTAAAAAATTAAGAATTACAACTTCCTTAATCTGTTCATATATTGTTTTCCTATACAAGTAACACTTTCGAAGTTAAAAATGAATGTATGAAGGGAAAAAAATTATTTTTTGCCTAAAAATTAAAATTTTTTTTTTTTAAATACATAAAAAATCCAAAATGGAAAAAAGTTTCAAGTCTAGTTATTTTTTCGCAAAGTCACATAACCTATGAGCAAAATGAGACAAAGATCATAAAAATCGATGCACGCGTTTCGCTTTTATTCGCAATTGAGTAAATGTTTGAATTTCAAAAATCAGTTATAGCCACCACCCTTAAAATAAAAATAAAAATATAAATTAAAAAATTATCATGAAAAAAAAACTTTATTTATAAAAACTTAATGAAAATAAAATAATATGCAATTAATACGCAATTATAATATGCATAAAAACAAAATTTAGAACATTTTTTCAATTATTGGCAATATCCATCCTTGTAGAAGTTGACGCTTGTGGTTCTGATGATCTTGTTTTCTTCGTAGGTTGTTCATTATCATGGTCTGAGTCTGTATCGTCATCCGAGATACACATACTATTCAAGGGCGTGTTTCTTTCACTGTGTCCACCAATTTGAATGTCTTCATATTCGGTGCTTTCTTCAAACTGCGTAATTGTGGAACTCCACCAACAAACCTCCGCAAGCAATGCATCCAATTTTTTGCTTTTGAACCGCTTTTCAAATGGCATGGTCACCTGGTGGAACCTCTCTCCTTGTTCGTCTGATTCCTGAGGTGATTGTGCCAAAAAAGTATCGAGGTGGTGGTGCAAGAACTGCAATTTCAGCGTCATGAATGCACCGATTTTTTCGAAATAAAACAGCAACCTGTCCACTCGTTGCTGTATCTCTTCTCGCTGGACACGGTTCTTTCCTAGAACGCCTTCTATTACTTCTTTCAATGCGTTCCATGCATGTTGGTGGTCGTGATGCTCTGAAAGCAAATGTGTGAAAGAATCACTTTTGATCAATTTCCGAATATCAGGTCCATTGAGAATACCTGTTTTAAATACATAAGAAAAACGAAAAAATTATTGGTAATGCGAATGTATAGAAATTAACAAATTTAGATATGACAATATTGAAATACAGAGTACGATACGTACCGTTTTTAATTTTCTCATCACTGAGTTTCGGAACGATGGATTTCAAACAGTCAAAGGCGCCGTTAACTTTTTTGACCACCACTTCAACGAATTTCCCAGCTATTCCCAGTTTCATGTGGAGCGGTGGCAACAAAATATCATCCAGGTCCTTTATCATAGGTTCATTGCGTAATTTTAATTGTTTGTTGAGCTCGGGAGTTCTTCCTTTCCAATCTTTACATTGATATTGATTTCCTTTGTATCGTGAATCCCAATTACAAAGGAAGCAGAAGTATTTTGGATATCCGCCCTTTTCTATAATCCCTTGTAGTATGTTGACCACCTTCAGATCGCAACAAATGTTCCATTTGTGTTCATCGTATTTGATTTTCTTCAAAATTTCGCCCAATGCTTCATACGTTTCCTTCATAGTTGTGCTGAATCCCAATGGAATGCATGGTTTTTTATTTTTTTTGTGCAGCAGCACAGCCTTCAAACTAGTAACTGAACCATCGATGAATTAACGCCAGTCGCCAGCGATATAATCCATTCCCAATTTTTTCACTAAACCTGGGATATCATGGCCGTACGTGAACGTATTTGCTTCGTCAACGGAATAAAATTTCTGAAAATCAGCTTGGCGTTGTCGGTATGATGTTGCGCTGACATTTTGCTGTGTGAGTTTTCTTCTGTTCAAAAATGATGTCAGCCATTCGGAGTGGTGTTGTGATAGTCCCAGCGTGGCCACAATGTAATCCATTTCGATTTGTGGTAGCGGTTGTGGTGCACTATGATCAATATCGGGTATCCAATCAGCATCATCCAAATTGGTCGGATTGGTGAAAACGGTTTTGGCTAGCAGGGACACAGTATCCGCACTCGGAGGTTTAGGTGCATCGGTATCAGCAGGGCATTGCAATGGAAGTGTGGCAGTAAATGTGGGTGCAATTTCTGTAAAAAAATCATATAGGTAGCCACCGGAAAAACCAAAATAATAAAAAGGTTCACTTTCCGTTTAATTGTCCAGGTACATTTATTACCGCAATCATAAAAATCAAATAACCTTTTGTTTATTCCATTTTTTTTAATTCTCAGAATCATGAAAAAGGTGTCAATGTTTTCTCCAAATAATGTTGTGCATATCTCGAGCAAATTTTTGAAATTCATACATTTACTCAATTGCGAATAAAAGCGAAACGCGTGCATAGATTTTTATGATCTTTGTCTCATTTTGCTCATAGGTTATGTGACTTTGCGAAAAAATAACTAGACTTGAAACTTTTTTCCATTTTGGATTTTTTATGTATTTTTTAAAAAAAAAAATTTAAATTTTTAGGCAAAAAATAATTTTTTCCCTTCATACATTCATTTTTAACTTCGAAAGTGTTACTTGTATAGGAAAACAATATATAAACAGATTAAGGGAATTGTAATTCTTAATTTTTTAAAATTTATTTCAACTAAATTGGGCTAGTGGTTGTCGAGCTATGTCAAACAACAGGGCCTAAAACGTGATAAATTCCCCTATACGATAGTACTAACTTCAAATCGATACTAACTTCAAATCGCAGGTAAGAAGACAAAACGAATGATGCAGAAATTCTTCTTTTTGGGTCTAATTTCACATACAGTTAACAGAATTGAGTTGGCAAATCATGTGTTGTACTGTGTAATTCAACATGTTCATATTCTTCTATATTTGTATTGTGCAAATTTGTGTGACATTACTTTGCAATGATTTTTAGTAGCGCATATTTGCTCAAGTGATGCAAACTGTAATTTAATAGAAGTTGTTTTTGTAATCGTGCACAAGTTAAATTGTTTGCTAGACTTGCACGGTCTACACGACTTGCAGGGGTAGTTTGCATCAAAGAGTGTGTTCCGCTTATATAAATATAATTGTAAATATATTTTATGAACAGGAAAAAAACCGAAGAGAAGGCGTTATGTGATTTGGTATAAATACATCGTATTTTTACAGCAATCAAATGCTAATGGAGTAAGATAAGTTAAGTATGTGTGAACACTTATTTCAAATGCTCAATCAACACTAAGTTGAAACAATTTTAAATATCTGTCTGAACAGGGTATAACGCCGTCAGTTAAGTCAGTTAATTTCTCAATGAATAAAGATTTTGGAATAATTAAGGACTATATTGAAATATCTAAGTTATATTTGTTAGCAGAAACTTTACTGACACGCCTACTTTAACGCCCACTTTCATTGAAAGACTAAAATTACGAAAACATTTTAATAGCATATCGAAGTTATAAAGGGTGGATGTTGATTTTGAATAAAACACAAATTATATGAGAAATTATAATCATTTCCTTTTATAATGATAATATTTGTATGGCTCAATTATGTATGGAACAAAATATCGGCCAAATGGCCCCCGCGACCTCGGCGGCACACCTCGATCCGATAATCAAAATTTTTAATGACACTGTTGATGCTCAATTATTGGGCACGATGATGAGTCGAGGTTGACTGCCCTTTTGCCACACTATCGCAAAAACAGCACTGCTTCCCATTCAACGAACTAAGATGGCATTCACAGATGTTCTCAAATTTTATACAGACCTGTTTTACTGGAATTTAAATATTTTTTACAATTCTAATGATTGTGGACGAATTTGAGCGATTATGTTGACCAAAAGAATAATGAAGTGCACAAAATTCATTTTGATTTGAACGCCCATTTTCATAAAAATCCTGAATAATTTAAACGCGTTGCTCGATTGCGTATCTTTCCACGGTTCAAATTGAGTTAGTCTGAGATTGAGAAATGTTAAATGAAATGCAAGAAACAAGTTGACGTTTAGGTGTGGTTCACCTTCAACATGGGCCCTTAAAATTTAATTTAAAATTTGATTATTCCATAGCGATTAACAAAATAATAAATATTGTGCTTTAAATGTACACAAAATTGGTGGTGGGTATAAAAGATTCGGCACAGCCGAATATAGTGCTCTTAATTGTTAATTCATAATTAGGGACAAATTTAATAATTAATCATAATCGCACAATTGGGTCAATTTTCATTGAGACCACATTACGCAGTGCCCTTGTAAAAAAAAAAAATAAAATTTCACCACCACTTAGACAATAAAAACTTAAATAGTGTATATATACTAATTATTCGACTGAATTGCCATTTATCGAATTGCCCCAAATGCATGGGTTAATAACTTAGTTAGATAAACTCAATAGTTCGGACGGATCCTGAATCATACGTTAATAAGAAATGTACCAAAGATTTTATAAACTCATTTTTTTATTTACCTATTTGAAAAAAAATTATAAAAAGTTTTGGAGGACTATCTTTTTTTACCTTAAATACATGAACTTCAGTAAATTTTTCTTAAAGTCATACTAAGGAAAATAAGCGCCAATTGGAAGTTGCTGTTTATTAGGCAACTCATTTTCGAAATAAGCTTGGTTTTCTTTACTAACTTTAATATATTTGACATATGTTGTGTGATCAGCAAATGGCAAAAAAAATAAAAAATCAACAACATTGTCATAGATGCTCGAAATTGCATCAGCGATTATGATACTAGGCCCTTGAATATTCATAGATATTTTTAACATACAGAGCAAAACATTTTAAATATACAAAAGTTTAACTTAAAGATCTGTTACTCAAATACTATTATGGATATCTACAAACTGTTTTAGATTAAATTTATTTCGGCCCTCAAATCGAACCATACAGTGTTTTTTTCTGGGTGCGGTAGCAGCTCTTAAATTGCGTCTGTCTGTTCGAACAAAATTTCGTTATTGGTCCATTATTTGTTCGGTATTAATATTGTCACAAATCTTTTTTCTTCACTGAAAACACCAAAAAGCGTAAACATCTTTATATGCCAGCAAATCGATTCACGTTAGCAAAGCTTCTAAATGTAAATTTTCTAGAGAAATGGCAATGAAATCACCATCTCTTGTGTTCGGTTATCATCCGAACACACCTAAAAGTGTAAACCTTATTCATGACGAATCTTTTAATACTTTGTATCAGGAGATAAAATTATATATAAAAATTCTTAAGCTTAATACACAAATATATTTTATATTATTTAAATTAAAAAATTCTGTTATATCATTACAGTTGTTTAAGTTTTACCACATTCCTTGTTCTTCTATTCTTAGTTTTAGTTATTTACCCACAACTTTTACTCATCGCATTTAAAGTAGATAATGGTATCCGCTAATGTATCATAATTTTTATAACAACTTGATAATAAACTTTTTATTGTTGTTTTCAGTTTGAATATAACAAAATAAATTTTTAAAATTAATGTGTGTGTGGGTGTGTGTGGAAGTTTCTTCTATATATTTTTTTTTTCTTTAATTAAAGCATTTAATAAAAAAAAAATTATTTCCTTTAATTAGAGTGTAATAAAAGTTTAACAAAGATCTGGATTTGAATTGTGAGAGTGTGTGTGTATGTGTTTTGGTTTTGTACTTCAAAATAAATGCTAAAGATATAAAACAATGTTTTAGGATCATTCACTTCTTGAGAATATTAGTATGTTTCCAGCGAAATCTTTTTGAAAATAATAAAAATGACATCTTAACGACTTTGTCAAAGATTTATTACTCAAGTATTTTTTACATGTTTTAATAAGCACCAAAACATACAACAAGAACATTTGAAGTATGTGAAACAATCAAAGTAACATAAATAACGAGTTACGTTATATCCTTTATTTTGAAACAAGTTTTTCTTTTTTTAACAAAAAAGTTGTACAAAAGAATTTTTTTAAAAGTAAAAAGTAGTAGTGATGGAAAAAAAGGAAAACAATATAACATTGTAATGCAACCCATAGACAATAAATTCTTACGTGATTGAAACGCATATTCGGCACACTTCATTAATCTGGTTTGTAGAGTTTGATAAATAACATACAGGTGTATCAAAGTTAAGTAGAAGTTGTTTCCAAACTTGGAATTTATCTATTTCATTCTATTTATTTAGCAATAAACCTAAATAGTTGTCATTAAGTTGACAATCATTTGGTGTCCTTAAAAACTTCTTTAGCATCATGTACTTGTGAAACAAAACAAAAACGATCTGTAAATGTTTATTGTTTAAACAACAAAGCATGTATGTGCTGCGACTATGATTTTGTTCAATAAAAACAGAAAAATAACATTCATTATGCCTAAGGGAAATAAATAGAAAGTGTTTCCATATTCCATAAAACAATTTATTTGGGTTTCTCATTGTTTTTCTCTTACTTCCTTCAAGATGGTCAAATTATACGCACTAAGATAAGAAAAAAATAATGTTAATGTAAATATATACGCATTATTTATCAAACAATTGAATTTGCATAAAAGTTCCCTTAAAAGTAAATTGTAGCAAAGCTCTTGCCACATTTATTACTATGGAATAAGGATATATTTGCTAAAGAAATCTTTAAGGAAACTTTGCATATTTCATTTGTTATATCTTGTAAATACAATACAGTAAACACTTACACATGAAGCATGACTAAGTGAATAATTTTACTTACATCAAGCCAAATAAAAAAAAAATAAAAACGTTATTTTACGCGTTTTTGTAAGAAAATCTTTCAAGTTTGTTATATCAAACAATTTATACTTAAACTGGCTATATGTTATATTTGATCTTGTTTTGGTCAATCATTAGAATTAAATGGAACTTTGTAATAAATTGATGCGTAAAGTCTTTAGAGCTTTAACTAGCTTAAATTGAAATCTTTGCTTAATAAATGATAATAATAATAATAATACAGTGATTTAGGCTACATATGAATACAAGTTACAATAAAGTGTTTAAAAAAATACACATCAAGTATTTTTATGTCCGTCAAAAATTCATCTATTACCACAATCAGTGGCTGATGATGTAATTTTGTACGTAAGTAGCATTAAGAAATTAATCTTAAACACGAAAAAAGTACGTAAATCCTCAATCCTTGTAAATTTCCAATGCAACCTAGAAATATGCGATTATGTGTGGAAATTAAATTTAGCTTAGTTGTTGTGAATAAAAATCTGGAACAAACTTATGAGTTTTTTAAGAACATTTTGGTTCGTAAGAAAAATTTGATTCGTAGAAAAAATAAAGAGTAAATTGTGAGAAAAATATTGTTTACATACTAAATTTTTTATATTTTTAAAATTTGATAAAATCAATTGAAAAATTGTACTAAGTAGATAAGAGTGGAAAGAAGAAGACGTTAGCAACACTGCCCTGAATATACATACCTGTGTGTCTCAAAGGCAGAAAGGTTGCCACACGTCAAAAGGTTGTGAGAAAGCGACAAAATTGTTAAGGACAATACCTTTTAAATCGGCTAAGGGAGGCAAAATCGTTGACGATCGTATCGAACTGGCGGAGAAAAAATTATGTTTTTCCGGGCTTTTCAACTTGAGACGGCAGCCAAAGCAGACACAACCAGAAGACAAGAAAAAGAAAAAAATAAAGCAAAGCAGTAGAAAAGCGAAAACAGGTAAATATACAGATGATTAGAAAAAAAGAAAACGTGTATACTGAAGAGGAGCAGGAAAAGCAAGTTTTTAAAAAACGATATACCTTTTTACAGTGCGCTTTTCAAGGTAGCTAATGCAAGAGGCCGTAATTGGACTAGCAGTGACGGTATATGCTGAGCCTCTATAGGCGTCTCTACCATAGCCATCCATCAATATAAGTGCATCTTTTCAAAAAAAATCCATCCATCAATATAATTGAATTTCATCAAAAATAGTCACACATCAATATAATAGCATTTTGTGTTTCAAGAACAGTCATCAATAAACCATCATCAAAAATAGTCATCCATCAATATAATAGCGTTTTTTTTCAAGAACAGTCATCAATTAACCACCATCATTAGAATTCATCAGCTACCATTAGACTCCACTATCAGTTTTCAAATATTATCATCACCATCTTTACCAAACAGTTTTTTAAACAATCGTCGAATACCAACTCCTGCCGATATTCGTCCAACAGTCACCAAATACAATTATCCACCAGATAAAATTGCATTTAGTCATAGGTCACCAACGCACCATAGATTATATCAGTCAACATCACTGTTTATCCATCCAATCCTCAGTTGCATGCAGCTTAAGATAAGTAAAATATTTGAAATACTTATTGTCATTAGTGTTACTTATGTACGTGGGTCAGTTACCCAGTGTTTTATCATGACAATTTTGGGCGGTCGTCAGGGACATGTCGACCAGTAGGCAATCGGGTGTGCTTGGGCCCTACTAAAACACCAACGCACATCCCAGGCGCTGCCATATTAACAGCCCTGGCACAAACACACGTCAGCTATCAAAGCTTGCTCGATGTGGAGCATCCTATAGTCCGGATTAGATAAAAAACCATCACCACAGAAAATTATTCTTTTAAATTAAAATTGAATTTATATTTGGCCATAAATTCGGCCACTCAACTTAATCTAAATTATTTCTCCATATATTCACTTTAACAATTATAATTTCAAAGCATTATCCGTATACAATAGCTACTTTATCCAAAACATTAATTTGTTTCCCCTAATTAAGTTAAATTTGAGCACACCTTAATACGTTTAAATACATGCAAAATATCTGTTACAAGAGAAATAGAAATCAAAAAAATTAAACATTATTCACTTGAAATTATTATAAAAAAAAAAAGTAAGAGCACTATATTCGGCTGTGCCGAATCTTTTATGCCCACCACCAATTTTGTGTTCATTTAAAGCACAATATTTATTATTTTCTTGATCGCTATGGAATAATCTCTTTATAATAAAATATGTATCACTTTCTTTGTAGAGGGTAGTTAAAATTTAAGAGCCCATGTTGAATGTGAACTACACCTAAACTTCAACTTTTTTCTTGCATTTCATTTGATATTTCTCAATCTCAGACTAATTCAATTTGATCCGTGGAAAAATACGCAAATGAGCAACGCTTTAAAGTTATTCAGGTTTTTTATGAAAATGGGCGTTCAAATCAAAATGCATTTTGTGCACTTCGTAATACTTTTGGTCAACATAATCGTTCAAATTCGTCCACAATCGGGAGAATTGTAAAAACTATTTAAATTTCTGCAAAACAGGTCTGTATAAAATGCTAGAAAATCTGTGAATGCCTTCTTAGTTCGTTGAATGGGAACCATTGCTGTTTTTTGCGATAGTGTGGCAAAATAGCAGTCAATCTCGACTCATCATCATGCCCAATAATTGAGCATCAACATTTTCATTGAAAATTTGGACCATCAGATAGATGAGTGGTGCCAAGGATGGGGGGGCCATATGGCCGATATTTTGTTAAATACATAATTGAACCATACAAATATTATAATTACAAAAAGAAATAATAATAATTTCATAAATAATTTGTGTTTTATTTAAATTCAACATCGGTCCTTAAAATTTAACCACCCTTTATAACTTCGATATGCTACTAAAATGCTTTTGTAAATGTATTCATTCAATTAAAGTGGGCGTTAAAGTAGGCGTGTCAATAAAGTTTCTGCTAATAAATACAACTTAGATATTTCAATATAGTCCTTTATTATTCCAAAATCTTTATTAATAGGGAAATTATATGAATTGTAGATAAAACGTTATATGGGAGGTGGGCGTAAAAGTGGGCGTGGCACCTTGATTTTCCGACACAGTAATGACATTGCATAGGGGGATATACGTAGCAAATTTTATCATCATATCTCTAATTTTGGCGGTTTTATGAGCTTTTAAATTTCATTAACGGCAGATAACGTGAAAAGTGGGCGTTATAGTAGGAGTGTCAAAGTTATTTTTACAAATCAGTACAACTTAGGTGTTTCAATACAGCCTTTTAATATTCCAAAATCTTTATTAATAGAGAAATTATGTGAATTTTAGGTAAAACGTTATATGGGAGGTGGGCGTAAAAGTAGGCGTGGCACCTTAATTTTCTGGCACAGTAATGACATTGACTAGGGGGATATACGTAGCAAATTTTATCATCATATGTCAAATTTTGGCGGTTTTATGAGCTTTTAAATTTCATTAACGGTAGATAACGTTAAAAGTGGGCGTTATAGTAGGCGTGTCAAAGTTATTTTTGCGAATGAGTACAACTTAGTTGTTTCAATATAGCCCTTTATTATTCCAAAATCTTTATTAATAGAGAAATTGTATGAATTTTAGGTAAAACGTTATATGGGAGGTGGGCGTAAAAGTGGGCGTGGCACCTTAATTTTCTGGCACAGTAATGACATTACCTAGGGGGATATACGTAGCAAATTTTGTCATCATACCTCTAATTTTGGCGGTTTCATGAGCTTTTAAATTCCATTAACGGTAGATAACGTGAAAAGTGGGCGTTATAGTAGGCGTGTCAGAGTTATTTTTACGAATGAGTACAACTTAGGTGTTTCAATATAGTCCTTTATTATTTCAAAATCTTTATTAATAGAGAAATTATATGAATTTTAGGTAAAACGTTATATGGGAGGTGGGCGTAAAAGTAGGCGTGGCACATTGATTTTCCGTTACAAAAAAGCGTCTCACCAAAAAGCAAAGTGTGCAAAATTTCAGAGTCGTACATCTAATTTTGTTGCTTTTATGACGTTTTTGTTTTTAAATATACCGAAAAATACACTGTGCGGTGTAAATTTTCGTACATTTTGACCGATAACTCCTCTCCTAATGCATAGATTTACACAATTTTCGGGGAAAAATATTATTTTTACTCAGGAAATATATATTCGAAGTTTCATGAGTCTACGTTAATGCGTTTGGACACAATTCCATTTTATTCGATGTTTAAAGGACACGGTTTTTTCGACCTACTCTTGCTTTTCGAGCTATAACTCTCTTCCTAATATTCCGATTTAGCCCATTTTCAATACCAAACAAACCTTGTCTATAAGAAAGATTCTGGCAAAATTTGAGCCCCCTAGCTTTTTCGGTGCGACCTCTATCGTGCTTTCAACAGACGGACAGACGGACAGACGGACGGACATAGCTAGATCGTCATCAAATCAAACCTTGATTCAGAATATATATACTTTATGGGGTCTAAAATGGATATTTCGATGTGTTACAAACGGAATGACAAAATGAATATACCCCCACCATTTTTTTGGTGGTGGGTATAATAAGACCTCATTTTGAATTGCAAAGAAAAAAAAAGAACAAGTAAGAGCACTAATTCGGCTGTGCCGAATCTTTTATACCCACCACCAATTTGGTGTGCGTTTAAAGCACAGAATTTATTATTTTGTTTTTAACAGTAATCGCTATATACTAAAATAGCTATAACTTTCTTTGTATAACTTCGATATGCTAGTAAAATGTTTTCGTAATTTTATTGGAATTTAAAGTACGCATGTCAATAAAGTTTCTGCTAATAAATACAACTAACACATTTCAATATAGTCCTTTACTCTTCCAAAATCTTTTTTCATAAACTAATTATATGGATTTGAGATGAAGCGTTATATGATAGGTGGGCGTAAAAGTGGGCGTGTAACATTTTTTTTCGTTAGTACAAAGCATAAAGCCATGATATCAAAATTTCAGAATCATACATCTAATTTTGCCAGTTTTAAAAGGTTTTAAACTTTGAATATACCGCAAAATACACTCCACGATATAAATTTTCGTACGTTTAGATCTATAACTCTTAATTCATAGGTTTTGGTATTTCTGAGGAAAAATATTTTTTTTACTCAGGAAATATACATTCGAATTTTCATGGCTCTACGTCAATGCATTTGGACACAATTCCATTTTATTCGAAGTTTGAAGGACAAAGTTTTTTGACCTACTCTTGTATTACGAGCTATAACTTTCTTCCTAATATTCCGATTTAGCCCATTTTCAATATCAGACAAACCTTGTGTATAAGAAATATTCTGGCAAAATTTTACATACCTGGCTTTTTCGGTGACCTCTACCTAGACCATCATAAAATAAAACCCATTCAGAGTATCTATACTTTATAGGGTCTTAAATCGATATTTCGATGTGTTACAAACGGAATGACAAAATGAATATACCCCCACCATTTTTTTGTTGGCGGGTATAATAAAATATTTGTTTGGAATATAAAGGACGGTTTAATTTTGAGGGCCGATGTTGAATTTGAACTACACCTAGATGTTAACTTTTTTTTCTGTATTTCATTTGACATTCATTTGACATTCAATTTGAACCATGGAAAGTTATACAATTGAGCAACGCGTTAAAGCTATTCAGGCTTATTATAAACATTAGCGTTCGAATCAAAATGCATGTCGTGCTCTTCGTGTTTCTTTTTGTCAACATAATCGTTCAAATTCGTACACAATCGGGAGAATTGTAAAAAATATTTAAATTTTAGAAAAACAGGTCTGTATGAAATGTGAAAACATCTGTGAATGCCATCTAAGTTCGTTGAATGGAAAACATTGCTGTTTTTCGCGATAGTGTAGTAAAAGAGCAGTCAACCTGGACTCATCATCGTACCCATCAATTGAAGATCAACAGCGTCATGGGACCATCGGATGGAGGTGTGCCGCCGACTTCGCGGCGGCCATTTGGCCGATATTTTGTTCCAAACATAATTGAACCATACAAATATTATCATAATAAAAAGAAATGATAATAATTTCCTAAATAAATTCTGTTTTATTCAAAATCAACATTAGCCCTTTAAATTTAACCACCCTTTATTTGAAGCAATTTTATATTAAATTTTTCCTAAATAGGTATTTTTTTGGATTTAAATGTTAATGTATAATTACCACAGCAAATAACACTGCTCTGCAAAAAATAATTTTTTGTGGACTATATGGATTTTGACGCGTTGAACTCAAATCCGTTGTCGGTTTTTTTCCATCAGATCGGGATTTTTTTTATGGGCGTGGCAAATTTTCCCCCCTAAATTAGTCAGGTGCAGAGACTTATTTCCTCCTAACTCGAGAACCAGTCATCCGATTTTCAAAAGTAAAACACCAAAAAATGTGTAACCAAATTAGTTTTATTTTAGTGGAACAAAATTTTTCTCTATCTCTTATCGTTTTGGAGTTATTTAGAAATTAATGGAGAAAAAAAAATTTTTTCGTGCAAAATTCGTAATATTTTTCAATTTAAAAATGGAATTAAAAAAAATATAAGGCATTAATTCAACATTTTAAACTTTTTTCTGAGATCTACTTATCTTGAAAATAAAAAAAGCCATAAATCATAAAAATCGGTTAAAAAATGTAGATTTTATTATCAATTTACCGCAGGTACCCAATATTGACCAAATATGTGTAATGCAGCAAACAACGTCAGAGTGGGCGCACTAAAGCGACTTGTAGCAACAATGAATGGCAACTTTTTACTTCTATCTACTTTCGTACAACAAAAACAAATACAAGCAAAAAAATTTGCTAGATTGTAATTTTGTAGCATCGCCTCCCTTAAAGCACCCACCCTGTCGTCACCCGTAGATAACTTCAAATAACAATAAAGAATTAAAATATTTACAGGCTATTTTACTTAAAATAACACAAAACTTTTGTTAATAATTATTAATTTTTATTTAGGAAACATTGTTTAAATAAAAAAGTAGCTTAAGATCCCATGCCCTTTTGTCCACATCATTCAATTTCGTTCTGAAGACCTCGTCCTTCATAATTTGTCGTATTTTTGGACCTACAAATATGCCTTCTTTTACTCTAGCATCTCTGATTCTAGGAAATTTGCTCTTAATGTATAGAAAGGCTTCACCATCCTTGTTCATTGCTTTGACAAAATTTTTCATTAGGCCTAGCTTTATATGAAGAGAAGAGTTTGTTCCTTTTGTTTTAAAGGCTCTTCTGCTACATTTTTTTCCTGGAATAAAATTTACACTTTTCGGTCAAATTTTAACATTGTAGTGTTTTTCTTTTGCGCGGCTATCCTATTCACATAAGAAGCAATAAACCTTAGTATATCCACTTTGCAATCTATTTAATATTGCTACGACTTTCAAATCTGCAGATTCAATGAGTAATGTGAGTATTTAATTTTTTGTAGTATCATCTTCATGCTACAATAGTTTTCTTTCATATTTCTTGCATACGCGAGTGGGACCGATGGAAATTTGTTGCCATTGTGAAGTAAAACGGCTTTCAAACTTGTCTTGGATGAATCAGTAACAAGCCGCCAATCCTCAGATTTATGACTGAAACACAGTTGTCGCAAAAGTCCATCAGCATTATCGCAAAATATCAAACCTTCCTCTTTGCTGAAATATTTTAAAAAAGGTTGTTCTTTATTTCGAAAGTAAGAGACGTTAACGTCCGTTTGCACCAAACTCCATTCTTTTCATTGGGATGCAAGAAGCTCAGACTTGGTTTTTTTAAAGCCCTGATTTACAAACTAAGTTATTAATATCAGTTTAATTCGGAAAATAAGGTGTACTCGTTGGACTTCCAAATGAATGCGAAGAAACACCCATGTTGGCGTAAGTGGATTCAGTTGCTGCAGAAAGCCCATCTTCTTCATCGTCTGTAGGAGGCATTGGAGGTAAAAATTTACTTGTAAACTGGTAAACTGGTCGTTTGACGCATAAGGTATTTGGATATGTAACTTTATTTTTGGTTTTTTTGGTAAGCCCGCGTGTTTAGTATGGCAAAAGTAGCAATCATTTTGATGATTTTGTGGTTCACTCCAAATCGCTGCCTTCATAAACGGCAAAGACTTATGAATTCCTTTTAAACAATCTTTTAAAAAATTTGCACAGCTACTACAACATATTAATAGCAGTCAATTTTTATCTCTATCATCGATAGGAAACCCAAAATAACGGCGATAAGCATCTTTATCCTTGGAAGATATTGTCTCCCGTTGAGTATTTGAAGTTAGATCGCCACATACGTAACAAACTAAATTTGGAGATTTGTTACAAATCCTTGACATTTTGTAATATGAAAGCGTTTGTGGATTCTTTTATTGCTTTATTTCTTTACACAATAACGAAGACAATATAAGATCCAGTTACTGTTGCCGATTTCAACCGCACGATATTCAAATTAAAAGTGACTAACTTATTGCCCATTAGCTTCTATATATACAATAAATACCAGAATCTACCCTAATGTTCTTAATTTGAAATCACAGGTAATTGAAAAATACTGTTATAAATATTAATTCCAAGAACTATGTAAAATACCGTTGTACTTTAGTTCCATTACCTGCTCACTCAACGAAATGTTACATATATCATATGTACGGCTGGTTGCATAACAATATTGGGTACATGCGGTAAATTGACAATAAAATCTACATTTTTTAACCGACTTGTACAGTTTATGACTTTTTTTATTTCCAAGATAAGTAGCTCTAAGAAAAAAGTTTAAAATGTTGAATAGTTGCCTTATATTTTTTTTAATTCCATTTTTAAATTGAAAAATATTACGAATTTTGCAGAAAAAAAATTTTTTTTCTCCATTAATTTTTAAATAACTCCAAAACGATAAGAGATAGAGAAAAATTGAATTCCACTGAAATAAAAACAATTTTGTTACACATTTTTTGGTGTTTTATTTTTGAAAATCGGATGACTGGTTCTCGAGTTAGGATTAAATATGTGTCCGTACCTGACTAAATTAGGGGGGAAAATTTGCCACGCCCATAAAAAAAAATCCCGATCTGATGGAAAAAAACCGACAACGGATTTGAGTTTAGCGCGTCAAAATCCATATAGTCCACATAGTTTTATTAAATGGAGGATTTTGTTGCAGAGCAGTGTAATTAAAATACACACACAAATATAACTGTCAGCGTAGGGGATGTATCTAATTAGTTTTATATATAGAACATTACACTGAGTAAAAAAGAACATTTATGTGTCATCGGTTGTCCATTACGATATTTAAAATAGTTCTTTTTGTTTTTGTAATTATTTCAACAAGATTTTTATTAGGTTTCTTACACATGACTTAACTTACTGTATGTTTTCTCTTTTCTTTTTTGTTTACTTTTTAGCTTCACAGCATGAAATTTAACTTAAGTTTCTCGCACGCAGCATAATATGTTAAGTACAAGCTCATGTCGTAATCATGTGTTGAGTTTTTTAATATTTGTTTAAACAATTCAGTTCACCATTTTTTTGTAGTGCTTTCAATAAAATGTGCAAGCATGTTTGTTATTATGTGTATTCTTTGCTCTCATGTTTTCAGTTCATAAATAAGTATTCTACAGATAATAAACTGTTTTAAATGCCGTTTATTGTAAAACATTTAAGAATTTACTTATATTCTAAATATTTGTTTTCAAGAAGTTTCAGTAAACACATTAAACACAGAATAATGCTTAAAGTTGCTATGATTTTGGCTTTATTGAATATATAATTAATTCTGGGTAATTTCTAAGCGTCTAATTTGTCATTTTTGGTTTTTTTTTTTTTTTTTTTTTTTTATTTAAGGTTCTAGTCATGGAAACTCTTAACTAGGAAAATAGACAATCTTTTACTTAATTTGTAACTTAAGATATTATTAGAAATGTAAGAAATTGTTTATAAAATTATTTACGGTTAAATAAAATTGCATACGTTCAACGTATGTCTCGATTGTGTGGTGAAGAGAAGAGGGTTAAAATAAAGTCCATTCAGAAGACCCAAAGACAGTGATGCACTAGAATAATTGATATCTTAGTCATAGGAAACATTGCAAAAGTAACACACGACAAAATCCTAATGAAATTTAAGATCATTAAATAAATCACCATAATACCAGAAGATAAAGAATGGAATGAAGGCAAGGTAAGAAACACTCCAAGCATCGATCTTTATACGGACGGGTCTATAATTGGTAACCAGACTAGAATGTACTTATAAAGAATAAATAAATAGAAATTTTGTCAAAACCTACCATCTACAATATCGCAATATTGGTTTCCTGGCTGAGACAATGCCAATTACTGATGGTATTTAACAAATGAAGAAGACATATAATGAAGTTTCGGTTCGTACAGTTTTTAATACACTAGTAAACAGAGAAATTAAATTCCTCCTGCAATGCAAAAGTGAGATAAACCCGCATAAAATAAACTACTATATATAATATGAATACATTGATATCACCACAAAAACGAGAATGCTGACATATTATCCAAAATGGGATAATTTCTTAATACCATCGCTTTGGAAAATTAAAAACCTTTTACTGTTAAACAAATTAATTTAAAGTTTAAGCCATAGAGGAATATGTCAGAAGGGAGCATGTAAAAAAGGGAATGAGACTTTGGGACACTACCATTTTCAATATCCTGTGCTTGGGCGTATTAGGTGCGAGAGTTTTAGGGTGAATACTACGTTTCACTTGAAACACATAGGGAAGCCAAATAACAGTAATTACTCTGAAGATACTGCATTTTTAAACTAGACGGGATTTTAATTGAATTGGTATTATATTTTTAATAAAATAATTTTGTTTCTTTGGAGCGCCAATCGGAGGTTTATACACGTAACAAGTTGTCAATATCTCAATAGAATGACCAATTTTGAAAAAAGCTTATTTTTTTAGATGTTATTATGACCGTCATAACATTTGCAAAAGACTTTCGTTGTTGTGTCATTTTTGAAAATGTTTTTAAAAATGTTGTGGCAAAGATATTTAATTGGTTGTCAAAGTTAAAAATTTTTCTGTCCAAATAGGTGAAGAAGAACGTTTAGATTACCAATTTTACAATTCACACCAATTACACGCATATTCTGTAATAAATAAAGGGTGCGCCATCTAACATTTTTTTTTTTGCAACTAGTGCTTATTTCGTGAATGGTAACACTTAGCTCATGTCTGATTGGACAGATAATTAGTTTGATCTTTCCGCTGAACAAATATGGTTGTGTGAACGCTTGAACAACGCTGGGAAATATTGCGACATTACTTTGGCCGATTTTGCCAAAAATTTTCAAAAAAAAAAGTTAATTGGCGGACCCTTTACTTAACACTTAACATAAAAACCTCTGTGGAACGATAATAGAACAAGTATTTTTTAGTAAATCTTTGAAAAATTCGTTCTATAATCTTAAAGGGTGTGCATATTTCTTAATCAGGAAGTCTTATCTAGTCAGCTGATTATATTTTCCTTTTGTTAAATTTTTACCTTTGCTGCAACAGTCTTTAGATGTAAGAACAAACTTATTATTTTCTTTAATTTTTTTTTCGACTGTAAGATTGTTTTGCTATTACAGTAGCTTGCATGGCATTTCAAATCGACCCCTGTGCGCGAAATGAGCAATCGACTATTTTACGCATATTGGTTCTATATCCATTAATCCATCTGCTGATAAAATATTATAGCGATAACTGTTATAGAGATAACACTGTGTACATTTTGTCGTATGTAGCAGTATTATTTACGTTTTTTATTTTTTTTTTTAAGCAATAAAAACGCTTTTCTGTAAAATTTTGTTTTTGTAACATACGATAAAACTTAAACTAAATTGGCTGTGTATATTTGTATATTCAGTGATAAACTTTTTATGATAAAAAAAAAAATAAAAAATTGCTAGAGATAAACCAAATAGAAGAATACAAAATGGCACTCACTAACTAATAACTCAGTAACGATCTGTCGCAAGAGATACCCTTAATAATTTTTTATTGCATCGGATATTTCATATATATATCATATATTTCATGGCATTTAATATTTAAGAGAAGTTTAAGGAATGTGCAATTTCCCGGCCCGAATGTCAGTCTTTAAATGAATAGTCGTTGCTGGTTAATCAGCATAGACCAAAGACTTAACATACCCGTGCAAAACGTAGTACAAAAATGTGAAATAAAACTTACGTGTTAACCAATTCTCAGGGGATTTCTTGGCTCAACAAAGTGATGCTTTCACTTACTGTATGACATGTTCAGCCGTCTTCTTGGAACTACTTTTCCGGCAAATAATTTTGAATCACATGAGGAACTAAAAAATCACGAATCACGAGACCTAGTGGGTAAAAAACGTTGGATTGATATATTCAAATCTTATGTCACACTCGCATTTACAATGACAGGTCCTTCTTTGCTGATGGTACGGGATCGACTTGGATGAGTATTATTTAGAAGAGTAAGTAAGGATGATCAATTTTCGTGCTTTACAAACGTTATTATTATGTCTGTATGGTGATTTGTCAAAGTATGCTGAAAAAAGCTAAACATAATTTATAAGTATGAGAGCTAGTTTTATAGTTATCCCAATCGGAAATTCTAAAAGAGCACCCTATATATGGCGAAACAAAAGTTATATCTGAGGACTGTGTTTACATGTAATTGTTTGTTTTTTGGTGAAATATAGCTACGCCACTGTTGTTAATTTACCTTAAATACTTTTTGCTTTTCTAACTAACTGAGTATATATATGAGGAAAACTGTTACTCTTCCACTCTCAGACTTTTATAAACAAACAAAACTAAAGTATATGAGAAACCACAATTGAAACATTATATTGGTCTTATTAGGATAAAACACGCGGCCAAAAGCTGCAAAAAAAAAAAACAAAATCAGAATCAGAAAACCTGCAGTGAAAGAAAAAGGCAAACAAAAATACAAAGTGTAAAGTGTAAAGTGGTGGAAAAAATAAGAAAAGAGAGTGGGAAATAAAAACTTCAGTACAAACAGACACAAAATACTGAAAGCTCTTTGTGTAGGTAAAACAGGAAAACAGAAAGAATTTGTCAAAGAAAACAAAAAAAAACATTAAGAAAGCAACAAGAAAATGCCAACTTTATACACGAACACGTACATTCACTCATTAGAGAAAAATACAGGTTTGAATAGAAACTGATTCCAATCTAAAACATACAGCGTGTGTAGGAAATAAGAAAATTTTCATCGAACAAGTGTAATATCTGAAAAAAAAGAAAAAAAATATGTAATAATTTAATACAGAAATCAGATAAGGAAAAATATTAAGTTATTGAAGAAATCCGAGAAAGATTAAGAAATTCCTAAAGAAAATGGTTAAAAATTTAAATCAGGTGCCTGTACTTTGAAAGAAAGTGATTAAAATAAATTAAAATTTCTTCGGTTATAGGTTTTGTTAAAACTTGTTTTAAAAATAATAGGCAAAACTAAAATCATTGTGAATTTAAAAAAAGAAAGCAAAAAGCAATAGCCCTTAAATTGGCCACAATTCGTATAGAAATTAAATAAGAACTTAAATTCCACAAACGTAGATTTATTTTCACACAACGATGTGTCTTTTTTAATTTTTCTGACAAATATTTATTTAAGAATTTACTGTTCTTAAATATTTAAATTTTATTAGAAGTATTTTTCGTTTTTTTATGTGCGTGTGAATATATTCCTCTTTTAATATCAATACTATCAAGTGTTCATGAAATTTTAATGCCAAATGCTAAAGTTTTGATGTCATACGTTTGTTAATATTATATACAAAAATAAAAAGAAACATAACAAAAAACCGGATAAATATCAAAGGTAAAGAAAAACTTACAACAATTTTCAATTTACACTAATACTATTTAATTTTTCACAGACATAAATATGTGTGAATCAGGCTAAAACAGAGTACAATACAAAATAAGAGAAAAGCTTTTTTGTGTCCGCATAGTGATACCAGACTCTTACCAAAATTTTGGGATATTGCTTTGTATAAAGTTAAGCTATATGTCGCTTAGTGATGTATACAAAAAGCACAAATATACCCAATATTATTGTTTAGTTTTACATAAAATATAAAGTCTCGGTTCTAATGATGAAAAAATGGGATATAGTAGTTTCTTTCTTTCGTTTGTAAGACATCAAAATGTTCATTTAAAGCTAAATCTCTTTCGATAAAATTAAAAAAAAAAATATATGTTAAGAGAATAATATACGCCGAAAATCTCTAAATAAATTTATTTTTTAAAGCTTTAGTGATAGAGACTCTGGCGTGTTAGTTTGATAGTCAGGCTACAAAAATCTCTAAATATATATTTTAGAGTTTTACCGATAGAAATTTAGCTTTGGCGAGTTACAAAATAATGTTGATAGTTTCATTTTAGGAAAATTTAGCTTTGTCCGTCTGTTTAAAGTAATAAATAAACAAATAATAATAAAATCGCCATTTTTTTATTATTATTTTTTAAAATACAATGGTGTTCTTATTTTTTACAAAAATTTTACAATAATGCTACCATTCGAGCGGGCTTATGTTCTATTCTTAGAATACATGTAAGAGTGAAAACAGTTATTATTTTATTTTCTGAATGTATTGCACAAATAACAGCAAAGTTATAGGCAAAAAAGTGTAACAAAATTCACTTTGCCATTAAATTTGTAACAAATCGAAATATCCATTTAAGACCCCATAAAGACGATCTAGCTATGTTCGTCCGTCTGTCCGTCTGTTGAAATCACGATAGAGGTCGCACCGAAACAGCTAGGCAGCTTAAGTTTTGCCAGAATCTTTCTTATAGACAAGGTTTGTTTGGTATTGAAAATGGGCTAAATCGGAATATCAGGAAGAGTGTTATAGCTCGTAAAGCAAGAGTAGGTCGAAAAAACCGTGTCCGTCGAACATCGAATAAAATGGAAAGAAAGAAAGATTCTGACAAAATTTGAGCCCCCTAGCTTTTTCGGTGCGACCTCTATCGTGCTTTCAACAGACGGACAGACGGGCAGACGGGCAGACGGACGGACATAGCTAGATCGTCATCAAATCAAACCCCGATTCAGAATATATATACTTTATGGGGTCTAAAATGGATATTTCGATGTGTTACAAACGGAATGACAAAATGAATATACCCCCACCATTTTTTTGGTGGCGGGTATAATTAGATGACACGCCTACTTTAAGTCGTTAAAAATATATGTTATATTTTTTTAATCATACATTGTATTTACATGTTTTTGAAATATAATTCTAATGATTTTATTTTTGATATCATAGCTGAAGTACCTGTATTTTTGTTTTTTGTGCTCATATTTGATCTCGTATCTAGAGAATAATATTTTTTTTAATAAAAAATATTTTAACTCAATTTCTATTTTAAATTCAAGTTTCTTTATTAATTTTTATAGTTTTGAAGTGTTTCTTCAACATTATAAACTATTTTATGCTTTTTAATAAAAAGTTTTTTATTAATTAAAAACAAATTCACTTTTTATTTGTTCTGCGGCGGGATCCCGGGAGATTAAAAAATAAATCTCGCATCTCGGGAATCAAAAAATTTCGGGAAAAAATCCCTAGCTATAAAAGAACGAAAAATTGGTGGTGGGTATAAAAGATTCGGCACAGCTGAATATAGTGCTCTTACTTGTTTAAGTTCAAATTTTTAATCGTTACAAATATCGTAGTCCGTAAATTATTATGTTCTATATGTATAGGTTTTATGTGTCACATAGAATACAATAATTTACGACAACTATATAAAAATGTCCAGTGTAAAATTAACAAATTTTTCTGTTCCATTAAAGCAAACAAAAAAAACAAGTAAGAGCACTATATTCGGCTGTGCCGAATCTTTTATACCCACCACCAATTTTGTGTACATTTAAAGCACAATATTTATTATTTTGTTAATCATTATGGAATAATCTCTTTATAATAAAATATGTATCACTTTCTTTGTAGAGGGTGGTTAAATTTTAAGGGCCCATGTTGAAGGTGAACTACACCTAGTCTTTAAATTTGTTTTCTGCATTTCACTTGACATTTCTCAATCTCAAACTTACTCATTTTGATCCGTGGAAAGATACGCAAATGAGCAACGCTTTAAAGTTATTCAGGTTTTTTATAAAAATGGGCGTTCAAATCAAAATGCATTTTGTGCACTTCGTAATTCTTTTGATCAACATAATCGTTCAAATTCGTCCACAATCGGGAGAATTGTAAAAAATATTTAAATTTCTGCAAAACAGGTCTGTATAAAATGTTAGAAAATCTGTGAATGCCTTCTTAGTTCGTTGAATGGGAACTATTGCTGTTTTTTGCGATAGTGTGGCAAAAGAGCAGTCAACCTCGACTCATCATCATGCCCAATAATTGAGCATCAACATTGTCATTGAAAATTTGGACCATCAGATAGAGGAGTGGCGCCAAGGATGGGGGGGGGGGGGGCATTTGGCCGATATTTTGTTAAATACATAATTGAACCATACAAATATTATCATTATAAAAAGAAATGATAATAATCTCCTAAATAATTTGTGTTTTATTTAAATTCAACATCAGTCCTTAAATGAAATGAAATTCAATGAAAGTGTGTTAAAGTAGCTGTGTCAATAAAGTTTCTACTAATAAATACAACTTAAATATTTCAATATAGCCCTTTATTTTCCCAAAAACTTTGTCAATAGAGAAATTACATAAATTTAAGGTAAGCCGTTGTATGGCAGGTAGGCGTTAAAGTGGCCGTGTCACCTAAACTTTTTGGCACAACAATAACATTGATTAGAAGGATATACACAGCAAACTTGATCATCATACCTCTGATTTTGGCGGTTTTATGAGCTTTTAAATTTCATTAACGGTAGATTACGTGAAAAGTGGGCGTTATAGTAGGCGTGTCAAAGTTGTTTTGGCAAATGAGTACAACTTAGGTGTTTCAATATAGCCCTTTATTAATCCAAAATCATTATTAATAAAGAAATTAGAGGAATTTTGAGTAAAACGTTATATGGGAGGTGGGCGTAAAAGTGGGCGTGGCAACTCAATTTTCTAGCTCAGTAATGACATTGCCTAGGGGGATATACGTAGCAAATTTTATCATCATACCTCTTATTTTGGCGGTTTTATGAGCTTTTAAATTTCATTAACGGTATATAACGTGAAAAGTGGGCGTTATAGTAGGCGTGTCAAAGTTATTTTTGCGAATGAGTACAACTTAGGTGTTTCATTATAGTCCTTTATTATTTCAAAATCTTTATTAATAGAGGAATTATATGAATTTTAAGTAAAACGTTATATGGGAGGTGGGCGTAAAAGTGGGCGTGGCACATTGATTTTCCGTTACAAAAAAGCGTCTCACCAATAAGCAAAGTGTGCAAAATTTCAGAGTCGTACATCCAATTTTGTTGCTTTTATGACGTTTTTGTTTTTAAATATACCCAAAAATACACTGTGCGGTATAAATTTTCGTACATTTTGATCGATAACTCCTCTCATAATGCATAGATTTAGATAATTTTCGGGGAAAAATATTGTTTTTACTCAGGAAATATATATTCGAAGTTTTATGAGTCTACGTTAATGCGTTTGGACACAATTCCATTTTATTCGATGTTTGAAGGACACGGTTTTTTCGACCTACTCTTGCTTTTCGAGCTATAACTCTCTTCCTAATATTCCGATTTAGCCCATTTTCAATACCAAACAAACCTTGTCTATAAGAAAGATTCTGGCAAAATTTGAGCCCCCTAGCTTTTTCGGTGCGACCTCTATCGTGCTTTCAACAGACGGACAGACGGACGGACATAGCTAGATCGTCATAAAATCAAACCCTGATTCAGAATATATATACTTTATGGGGTCTAAAATTGATATTTCGATGTGTTACAAACGGAATGACAAAATGAATATACCCCCACCATTTTTTTGGTGGCGGGTATAAAAATGGACAACTTTATAAGGGTGTATGTAGACTGTTAAAAATATTACACATACTTATTGCAAATTTACAAAAAAGGAAAAAACCATAAGAAAAGATTTTAATTTTCGAATAAACCAAATTTTTTTAAATTGATATTATGTACTGTAGTTCCAAATGTATTAAGCAAATTAGAAAATAATGCATAAGTGTAGAATTTAAGGGTATCAAAATGCGGAAATTTATATCTTTTCCCTTAATAAATCGGACAGGTGATTCTACATTAAATTAAACTAAGAACTCTGATACAAAAAAAAAATATTGTATAGACGACTGTTATTTTATTAGTTTGCGTTTTTCACTTTTTTTGTATATTTAATCTAGTTTGACAATTGATTATAATAAAGTGCATTGTAACTACATAAAATCTAAAAAAACTTCTATTCGGAACTTAAGTTTTTGATTGAAAAATTGAGAAAATCAAAGTAGAACAATTAACGTCTGCCAATAATACAAAACTACAAATAAAAAATAATAATTATTGTAGTAAATGTTCAACTTACTATTGTAAATAGATAACTTTTTTATAAATAATAAATTTTCAATTTGGCAACACTGTTCAACGCTTTCGAAATATTCGTTTGCTACTTTAACAGTTTTATATGCAAAAAGCTGTTATATTTAGTCAATATAAAAGCTTTTCATTAGAGCTTGCATCATATAAAATAGCTTTGCTTTATTATGGTCATTTGAGGTAAAAAGGAAATGGAAAAACCACCCTTCTTTTTTTTCATAGAAAGGTTATTGACAGCCGCATCAAAGATAAACACAGAAAATAAAGAAATGAAACTAGAGCAAGAATATTTTTTGACAATCTCTTTTAATCACTACATTCGTAGTTGTTACAATAAATTCATGTAATTTGTTGTCTGCAAGTGCATGTGCATGCATTACGTGTATATTATAGAGAAAGAAAAACTCGTATGGAGGAGTAAAGAGTGAGAAAAATAGAACAAATATATGGTTTTTAAAGTGTTTACAAAAATATCCTAAATACAGCAACAACGAAAAAGAAAAAATAATAAACAATACCAGGAAAACAACTTCAAAAGCCGACTATTTTGATTTGCCAGACTGTGAAAAATTTAGTTAAATTAAAGTTAGATGCAAATGCAGCGAGACTAAAAGGAACTTTATTAAATTGTAAAAAAGCAATTAGTATTATTCTAGAAAAAGGAGTGGTATTTGAAATAAAATTGAAGCATCATAAGAAAAGTTTTTCATAAAGAGTGGTTCCTTTTTATGTGTTAATACATTTATGTCATTTTTACATATTAAATATATAAATAATTGTGAACGGTTGAGTGATGTTATTTGCATAAAAATTTTTAGTGCTTACAGTTACTTAAAAAAAATTATATAAAAAAGTTTATGCGAAAGACAAAAGCTGCAGAAAGAAAACTTTAAGGTAAATGAAATATTAACTTTTCAATAATGTCTTTTATTCGAAAAAATAATCTAAAGACTACGACACTACATAACATTTGTACATATATACGTATTATATATGTACTTGTATAACATACAACTAATTATTTTATCACACCAGCCTCTTTAAATTCACACATACAATAAACGATTTGTTATCTGTAGTTGCAGTTGCAATTAAAAAAAAAAATAATAAAAATTAACTGTTGTCTACAACAACTTAATATCTTACATTGTAACATTTATTTTACTGTTAAGCCGGTATTTCGTTATTTCTATCATTTTTTTCTTCCTCTCTTAAGTCTATTTGACAGTATTATACTTATATTATTTTTGTATGTATTTGTGTCTTAGAAATAGTGCTGGCACAGCACAGTGTGTCATTTTAATAGAAAGTTAGAAAAACCTATAAATTTTGATTGTAAAGTTTTGTTATGTGTTTTTTTTTTTTTTTTTTTGGTAGGTGAAACTATGGAATCTAGTGTTTCTATGGAGCGTCAAAAGCGATCGATATTTAAGGAGGGTTTAAAATACATATTTATTAAATTTGAATGACGTGTTACTATTAGAAAATATTAACAAGTAAGACCATTTTATTCGGAAGCCGAATCTTTTATACCCACCACCAATTTTGTGTACATTTAAAACACAATATTTATTATTTTGTTAATCGCTATGGAATAATCTCTTTATAGTAGAGTAGAGAGTGATTAAATTTTAAGGGCCCATGTTGAAGGTGAACTACACCTAGTATTTAATCTTGTTTTCTGCATTTCACTTGACATTTCTCAATTTCAAACTTACTCAATTTGATCCGTGGAAAGATACGCAAATGAGCAACGCTTTAAAGTTATTCAGGTTTTTTATAAAAATGGGCGTTAAAATCAAAATGCATTTTGTGCACTTCGTAATTCTTTTGATCAACATAATCGTTGAAATTCGTCCACAATCGGGAGAATTGTAAAAAATATTTAAATTTCTGCAAAACAGGTCTGTATAAAATGTTAGAAAATCTGTGAATGCCTTCTTAGTTCGTTGAATGGGAACTATTGCTGGTTTTTGCGATAGTGTGGCAAAAGAGCAGTCAAGCTCGCCTCATCATCATGCCCAACAATTGAGCATCAACATTGTCATTGAAAATTTGGACCATCAGATAGAGGAGTGGCGCCAAGGATGGGGGGCCATTTGGCCGATATTTTGTTAAATACATAATTGAACCATACAAATATTATCATTATTAAAAGAAATGATAATAATTTCTTAAATAATTTGTGTTTTATTTAAAATCAACATCGGCCCTTAAAATGTAACCACCCTTTATAACTTTGATATGCTACTAAAATGCTTTTGTAAATGTAGTCTTTCAATGAAAGTGGGCATTAAAGTAGGCGTGTCAATAAAATTTCTGGTAATAAATACAACATAGATTTCTCAATATGGTCCTTTATTTTCCCAAAAACTTTGTCAATAGAGAAATTACATGAATTTGAGATAAACCGTTATATGAGAGGTAGTCGTTAAAGTGGGTGTGTCACCTAAACTTTTTTGCACACCAATATCATTGATTAGAAGGATATACGTAGCAAATTTTATCATCATACCTCTAATTTTGGCGGTTTTATAAGCTTTTAAATTACATTAACGGTAGATAACGTGAAAAGTGGGCGTTATAGTAGGCGTGTCAAAGTTATTTTTGCGAATGAGTACAACTTAGGAGTTTCAATATAGCCCTTTATTATTCCAAAATCTTTATTAATAGAGAAATTATATGAATTTTAAGTAAAACGTAAAAGTGGGCGTGGCATATTGATTTTCCGTTACAGAAAAGCCTCTCACCAAAAAGCAAAGTGTGCAAAATTTCAGAGTCGTACATCCAATTTTGTTGCTTTTATGACGTTTTTGTTTTAAAATATACCGAAAAGTAAACTGTGCGGTATAAATTTTCGTACATTTTTATCGATAACTCCACTCCTAATGCATAGATTTAGATAATTTTCAGGAAAAGATATTGGTTTTACTCAGGAAATATATATTCGAAGTTTCATGAGTCTACGTTAATGCGTTTGGACACAATTCCATTTTATTCGATGTTTGAAGGACACGGTTTTTTCGACCTACTCTTGCTTTTCGAGCTATAACTCGCTTCCTAATATTCCGATTTAGCCCATTTTCAATACCAAACAAACGTTGTCTATAAGAAAGATTCTGGCAAAATTTGAGCCCCCTAGCTTTTTCGGTGCGACCTCTATCGTGCTTTCAACAGACGGACAGACGGACGGACATAGCTAGATCGTCATCAAATCAAACCCTGATTCAGAATATATATACTTTATGGGGTCTAAAATGGATATTTCGATGTGTTACAAGCGGAATGACAAAATGAATGTACCCCCACCATTTTTTTGGTGGCGGGTATAAAAAGGATTTTCATATAATAGTTAAGGTTTTTAGTTTATTTTTGATAACAATTCCTTTTTAAAAGTTTTTTAATGATATTGTGTCGGAAAATGACAATCTTCGGGTCCGTAATCTTTTTAGTCTTAATGTTACTAAGGTCTAAAGGAGGACATTTTGAATCAATAAAGCTACCCGATTTCGGTTTGTTTTTAGCTAAGATAGAGAAGTTTGAATTACATAATTGTATGCTACTATTTTCTTAAATTTTTATTATATTTTTAATAATTTTTAATGAAAATTTCATAAGTACTAAGCGTACTCGCAAATGTTTTTTTTTATTTAAAAGTTAATAGAATTTCTAAAAATTTGCAGATTGTATATGTGGATAAGTATTTCTGTTTTTGAGAAATATTTTATATAGAATAAATTTAAACCAAGGCGTAGTATATGCTATCAATGATAAAGTTTATGAGAGTCGAATATGGTAAATGAGATATTAATAAGAAAATGTCAGAGACAACTTTGTGGATAGCGAATAATATTTAAACAATATGAAAGTTAATGAAATAAAAAGTTTTGTTAATAAAGCCTATAAATGGGTTCAGAATTCTAAACACCCTTAACCAAATGGACGAATGAAGTTGATTACGTGATGACTAGAAATGGGTGAGTCGGCAAAAATTATTGATACGTTCGAAATAAATGATATTACATTTAGAGTGTTAAGGTAACAACAGATAATTTGGGCAGTTAAGAATATAGCAAGGAAAAACTTTTAAACATAATTTGTGATTGGCAAAGAATATTTAAAAGGGATGTAAAATTTTTTCTTAACTTATTAATATATACCAATATGACTTGCCTCTGACTCATACAATCATGGTTTACTGGTAAATGATTTTTTAAGCTTCAAAATTATTAAAATTAAAAAAATTAAAATTATCAAAATTGTTTTTTTTTTTCAAACTTTATATTTTTAGTTGATTAACAATAGTTTTTTATTCCGACTTAAGTAATTTTCTTATAAATAGAGTTCCTCCAACATTTTTAAATTAAATTGTAAACAATTAAAAGCATTGAAATATTATTCCGAAATTAGCCGATTTAATTTTATTTCAGGTTATATTCGTGATAGATTTTTGTTATGCTTTTTACATTTAACCCTTGGCTAGAATTATTTTAAGCGAAGATTTTTTTTCCTTTTCCAATAATTTTAATTAAAAACACTGATCAGTTTTACTTCTTAGTGACATTTTGTCCTGATTCCCTGTGTGTGCTTTAGAAAAATACTTAGCGTCAGCACTGTTTAATTCCTTAATGAAGTTTAATACTGAAAATGACCAAAGTCAATATGTATATGAGATTGTGAATAATTTTGGTTGTTTTTTAAAAAAATGGTTATCGATTCTGTTAAGAAATCAAATATCAGAAAATTTTTCAATATGCCAGTATAATAAACATTAAAAATAGATCGCAAAATTTAACAGTATTTTTAAATTTACTTAGTTTTTATAATTCCATTTTTTAGTTCTTATTTCTTCCATAGAATGGTCTAAATTCTTTATGCCCCTAAATACAATTTTAAGAAACCAGTCTTTCATTGACAATATTCATCAATTCAGTAAAGCAATGTATGACATGATTAAGAAAACCGTAATGTGATAAATAACGAATCAGGCATTGCAACAATTATTAAACGATTGGTTTTTATGCTTATGGAATATTTATATTTCTGTACATGCTTTAAGTTGTATTCTAAAAACTCTAACTTGTTTTTGATGTTCAAATCTTTAAATGTTTATGTTAGCAAAAAAAAAAAAATATTTTCGAATAATTCACAGTTCGAAAAAATATATGCGTTTACAAACTTTATTTACATAAGTCAACGAATACTGAACGAAATGTATAAATGGTTTTTTTTTATACAACGTCATGTTATTTTAATAAGTTTGCACACATCAATACATAATTTTATTGTTGTCAATTAAAGGCTGTACAAAACAATGAATTTACCAATAGGCAGAAAACGTGAAAAATAGTTTAGTTTTTTTTACTTTAATACCCCAGGCTGCTTACAGAAACTACCTAATACCTACCTAATATTGAACTATTATTTATAACTCATACGCACTCAAATGAAATTTTAAAAGCATTTTGTGTGTATATATTGCTGGCCAAAAGGTGCATTGAACTTATACATATTTGGTGAAAAGCAACCGCTATTTCGTGAGTTGATTTTGTCGGTTTACATGAATTGGTTAAGACATTTGCCACGTCGCGACGTTGCATTCCTTTTGTAAGCACATTAGTTCGCATTTTGGAAGCCATTTATAATGAAAGCTTTTGCGCTATTATTTTAAGAGTCTTGAAAATAAAATACACTTCGCAATACTTTCATTTTCTTCTGGATACATAAATGGATACATTTGTGATGGTTATTTTTGCAGTGTTTGAGTTTCTTATCAAACCGTTTTGTTGCAAAATCTTAAGTTTTTCAAAGTTATATTTCAATTAAAAAATATACCAAAATTTTAACACTTAAATTTTCCAAGCCCTTTATTACACCATGTTATAAAATATCCTAGTTATGAAAATTCTAACATACACATTGATTTACTTATCAAAGTTAGAAAAACAATATCTTTTTTACAGGACTTTGAGCACTTTAAATATAATTTCCTTTTTCTAGTGTTTAAGCAAGAAAAATTAATGAATAATTGAAAAAATTAAATTTTCATATTCTACAAAGTTTTGACTAAAATAGTTTGTTGTCCTTTGTATGCTATTGAGACAGTAAACATAATATTTAAAAATAAAAGTTTAGTTTTTTATTAAATAGATATAGTAAGAGATGTTATTGTATTATATTTTATTAACTTAAACTGAAGTAATAAATGAACTAATAACTTTTTAAATAAATTTCAAATTTTTAAATCGGCCTTGTTTAGTTAACCATTAGTACCTGCTAATAATTTGGTTTCATCTTAAGGAATGGCTTCATCAAATTCAGCATAATCCTAGGTTTCCGCCGAGTTATTTTTTGTAGCCTACAGGCCTTTACTCATAACTGACACAGTTTTTTTTTAAATTTTTTGCTATTTTTTATATAGTTGATTTTCGAAGTTTGTGAGTGGTCTGAGCATTATTATAATTTCCAAATATATGAAATAAGTTCTCACAATTATTACACATTAGTCTTTCTTAAAGCACTCCATTTTCAATAATCGGAATGAACATATATGTCAACTGCCAGATTTCAGAGTTGCTAGTGCCAAAAAAAAGGCGACTAAATTGTAAGTGTAGTCTTACACGACAACATACGCTGTGACGTAATTTTGACATCATCATAAAGCATAAATGTATCCGCTTGGGCCACATGTGCTTCATTTGCATTTTTGGACTAAAATACATTTCGTGTAATATTTTAAAAAATGTAACCAAAGTGCTGAATATTTAAATGACGTAAGACCCACATGTGCATGTGGCTTTTTCCATTTCGTGTGCTATAGGCTTAAGATACCGTTTACCTAATTGCTGAAATCGTATGTGCTTCTATCGGGTTTTGTTTTTCAATATGTAGTAGTGAATTTCTTACAACCTATAACTCGTTCGATAGGCTGTGAGTTGTCCAATTAATTTTAAAGACAATTTTATTATTTGCGTCAAAATACATATCAAAAATAATAAAAATTAAATTTGTCTTTCCAGCTATATAAAGTAAATTTTTCCTCACTCACCAATTGAATTTGTTCATTAATTGTTTTAAATTCCCAAAAAATCTTTTATATGTCTGCAGAGGATATTTTATTTTTATGTGCAAGATGTCATTTTCTTATCTCATTTAGAATAGTAACGTAACCTTGCAGCTATTCGATGATTTACTGTCATTAGAAAGTAAAAATTAAGCGTAAATTTTTGGCAATTTTTGTTTGTAAAAACAGAAATATTTCAATATAGTCGTATATTCTTCCAAAATCTTTATTCATAGAGAAATTATACAAACTTAAGATAAACCGTTATATGGGAGGTAGGCGTTAAAGTGGGCGTGTCACCTTAATTTTCTGTCATAATAATGACATTGACTAGAATGATATCTGTAGCAAATTTCATAAACATACCTCTAATTTTATCGGTTTTATGAGCTTTTAAATTTCATAAACAGTAGATAACGGTTAAAGTGGGCGTTATAGTAGGCGTGTCGAAGTTATTTCTGCTAATGAATACAACTAAGATATTTCAATATAGTCCTTTATTATTTCAAAATCTTTATTAATAGAGAAATTATATGAATTTGAGGTAAAACGTTATATGGGAGGTGGGCGTAAAAGTGGGCGAGTGACATTTATTTTCCGTCAGAACAAAGCCTTAAACCAGAAAACCATGTTTGCAAAATTTCAGAGTCGTTCATATAAGTTGGCCAGTTTTATTAGGTTTTAAATTTTAAATATACCGAAAAATACACTGTGCGATATAAATTTTCGTACACTCTGATCTATAACTCCTTTCCTAATGCAGAGATTTAAGCAATTTTAACGGAAAGTTATTGGTTTTACTCAGGATATATATCCGAAGTTTCATGACTCTACGTTAATGCGTTTGGACACAATTTCATTTTATTCGATGTTGGAAGGACACGATTTTTTTGACCTACTCTTGTATTATGAGCTCTTTCGGTCCGACCTCTAACGTTCTTTCAACAGACGGACAGATGGACAGACGAACGGACATAGCTAGAACGTCATAAAATCAAACTCCGACTTATGGGGTCTAAAATGGATATTTCTATGTGTTACAAACGGAATGACATAATCAATATATCCCCACCATTTTTTTTGGTGGCGGTACAAAAATGCATTATAGATTGTTTTAAGGAGAGTAAATCTACGCTTTTACTTTTTTCCTATTGGTATCCCTCTCAAAGATAAATGCTGTTCAAAAAAGTACCAAAATTCAGTTTTTGTTTATTTTTTATTCCCTTAAAACTCAAAACTTCCAAAAAGTACCAGACACCTATCCAATTATTTTTCACAGACTCTTTGGTTCTTTATGAATTTTCGGGATATTTTTATTAAGCTCGGAGATACTGAATTACCGATGTATCCCTTTTTACCCGTTAACCGCTTGACGGATTTTATGCAAACTTCATACAAACCATCTACTAAATATTTCAAAAAAAGCCAAAACATTTGGTTCGGATAGGTGACACCTTTCTAGAGTTATAAAATTACAACGAAAAGTGGCATTGATTTTTATATATATAAGACTATAGGAGTATTACGTATTCAAATTTAAAAACAGTTGTACATATTGATATTTTATACGATAATATTTTATACAATAGACACAATAATTTTACCAATGTATAATGTCCTATATCAAATACATCGAAATTTATTCCTATCTTCGTCAATTTCTTAAAACGTAAAAATTACTGTTTTCTAGACTTATTTGTTATCCAACACAATCATTTAAACATCCAATTAAAGTTCATATGTGAAGGATCTTTTTTTCTGTTTACAAGGACATTTGTTACAAAAAAAACGAACTACTAAAATTCTTTGCATTGTATTGTTCTTATGCATAAAATGCAAGACAACTATATATGCACAATAGGTTTTGTTGTAAAAATAATTTTTTTAATTTTTACACATACATACTTATGTATGAATTTTCATGTACTACTTATGTATTTAAATAATATTTAGGTATATATATGCATATCTTAGATGACACAAGTTAGTAAAATTAAAAACGATTCTAGTTTTGATTTATGCATGTTTTTTTATCAATTAAATTAACAGAAAATGAGATTTCCGTTTTAGTTTTATTTCTCACATATTTTACTATAGATGTGATTATCCGATGTGAAACAAATATCTATATTGATATCATTTTACTTTTGTTTATTTCAACGTTTCTATTATCAAATCGTTTAAGGGGAAAATTGTTTAAAAAGGGTCGATAGGTTATAAATTCGTATAACAGCGGTTTATTGTATATATTTTGAATTATTTGCAAAATCCTGCAATAGTACAGTAGCCGTATATAAATACTAACTTCATTAATACTAACTAATTAAAAGGTAGTGGTTAATTTTTTAGTTATCTACAGATTTTTCATTCCTAAAATTGTAAGAAATAATATTTTCGATGATAATCATGGTAAGTTTAGAATGAGTACGTCCTTGGCCATGTCAAGGATGTTACATATATCATATTCCAAAAAAAGCTTGAAAAACTTAAAATAAAAAACTTTAATCACAGTTGTGTATATGAAGTTTAATAACAATTCGAAAGAGCACTTAAATTTATATTTGAATTTGTCGCAGGACATGTATTCCATGGCGATGAAAAAAAATAAACACACTATGATATATGAATAACACCCAGCATTTATTTTCACTTTTACCCTTATGGTCGATCATATATTTGACTTTTACAAACCCATCGTCATATAGTTATTATCCGTTTATAAGTAATTTCATTTATTCATTAACATGGTTTTTCAAAAGATATGAAGAGTCATCTTAAAAAATCTCTCAGCATAGAATATGCCATACAAACAATTATCCAACTTCATTCATGTTGCTGCGCACTTGCATTCATAGATTCTGATTTAAATAAACAAGAAAACGCATTGTATGTTACTGCAGCTCTATACATTCTGTTGGTAGCCTTGTATATATATTTTTGAAAAAGTATAATTGAATTATTTCTCATGTTAGTAAGAACAAATATTTTCGCTAGGCAAACACTTGCACTATGCGATACGTATATCTAAGTTCTTTACATATTATGCATGTATGCGAATGTTTTCAGTACAAATCACTTGCAGATACATTCAGGACTAACTTGCACATACTTATTTTGTTTCATTGTGGAAAATATTTTAAAGTGATATTTGAAATTCTATTATTTGATTAAAGAACTACTCGAAATAAAGCATAAAAAAATACTGTGGGAAATTATCTAAAAATTGGAATAAGGGCGCAAAAATTAAATAAAACAAGTTTTAAGGACCAATATCGATTTTGAAGAAAATTCAAATTATTAAGGAAATTATTGTCATTTCTTTTTATTATGACCGCCCGCGACCTCGACGGCACACCACCGTCGCATGGTCCAAATTTTCAATGACAATGTTGATGTTCAATTGTTGGGCACGATGATGAATACAGGTTGACTGCTCTTTTGCCACACTATCGCGATAAACAACAATGTTTCCCATTCAACGAACTAAGATGGCATTCACAGATGTTTTCACATTTCATACTGACCTGTTTTGCTGAAATTTTAATATTTTGAACAATTCTCCCAATTGTGGACAAATTTGATCGATTATGTTGATCAAAAGAATGACGAAGTGCACGAAATGCATTTTGATTTGAACGCCCATTTTCATAATAAGCATGAATAACTTTTTTTTTTAGTCTGAGATTGAGAAATGTCAAATAAAAAACTTGACGTTTAGGTATGGTTTACATTCAACATCGGCCCCTAAAATTTAACCATCCTTTACTTTTTGGGGTCTAAAATGGATATTTCGATGTGTTACAAACGGAATGACAAACTGAATATACCCCCACCATTTAAACTAATATTAAAATTTTTTGGTGGCGTGTATAAAAACTACTCACTCAGATTGAAAAATTTTTCTATGATTTTCATGGGCAACCGCGTATGTTCATTTTATACAATTTGGAGTTAATAATGCCATATTGCTTGGTTTTAAATGGCCTGTACTTGGTTTTAAGAATTTCTCAAATAATATGGACCCATTCCGATTATTTTAATGGCATAACAACATAACTTCTATATATATTCGAAAATCGTTCAGCACTAACACGGTTTTGTAGCTCACCTGAAGAACTTAATTTCAAGACATACGTGGTTGCCCATGAAAACCACAGATTTAACGTTTAATATGATTGCAACTACAAATCAATATTTTTCTTGTCTTATGTTTCATTAAGCTTAAGAATTAAGCATAAACAATTTGTTCATAAAATTCTTCAAGAATTTAACTATCGAATTTTATTCTTATTTTTAGAAATGAATTGGTCATACTAATTTAATATTAAACTTTAACCGATATCTTATAGTTCTTTTTGAATTTTAGTCACAAAAGTAAAAAAATTGACATTTAATTTGCATCTATCAAACCATGTATCATATTCATAAATTTTTTTCTGTGATATTTAAGCAAAATTTCAATCATTTCCTACTTTAATCACATATTAAGATAATAATGAAAGGAATTGTGTTACAGCTCTGAAAAATTTCCAATAGGCACACTTTTCTTCAAATTTATTTTATTTATGTGCAAACAAACAAACAAATTTGTAGACTATAAGTCTTGTTGTCTTAGGAATAAAGAGTTATTTAACATTTTGTTTTTCTTAATTCATCTTTATCAAAACCACTGACGCAAGTCGTAGTTCCTTGGATAGTTCAGACGATTTTCATCGATTACACTTAATAATATAAAAACGTTACTATTTAGAAAAGTTTTCCGAATAAAACGCTTTGATAAGTTTAATATTTCAGATCATCTGGGGTAGGTTGATGCAGGAACAACGCTACTAAATTAAACAAATTTACTTTGGAAGTCATTCATCTTTTTTTTCTGTCGCAAGATTATAAAACGATGACTAGTATAGCCGCTTTAAGGTTATATTCTTATAAAAAATGTCAATGTGGCAAAAGTTCTAGGTAATATTTTTTATGCAAATTTTTGGACGTAATCCCTACATAAGGTCATGCGCAAAATACACATCGGCTTATTCAGGCAGTAATTTTTATGTAAATTTGTGCATTTGTGCGGCAGTTTGTTCACCACATAAGAGATAATAAAATTTGGCTGTTGATTGTAAGGCAATTAAAAAAATAATTAAAGTTGGATTCTTCAAAGTCCTTGTTCTAGGTGCTAAAATTACTGAATGATTTTTTCATTTGTTGTGTTCTATAAAACAATAGAACATAGAGAGGTTACATAAAGTTTCCATTTAAAAAGAAAACTTAACTCTAAAAATTTTTATACAAATCACAGGTAAATTTTGCGACAACCTTGAGTTCTTTGTTATAGATTTTTAATTATATATAGTAGAGATTTTTAAAGTGGGACCTCAGGTTGATTCCTGGTCATTTTACAAGATAAACATTCCTTTTTCATCATTCGTATTCAGGAATTCCAGGGTCTATAAGGATTTCTATGGCACTGTGGGTTTTAGTCCAGTGTTTGTCTCAAGATCTTCTAAAGGTATTACCAATCCATGTTCAATTGTGTTAATTTTGTGCAGATTTTATATTAAATAATAATATAGTTCGCCATCATTAAAAGTTACTTAGTTAGTTATGCCCAAAAATTCACAGGATTTATTTAAGAAGTTTATTCTAAAAGACTTGTAGCTTCCGGCATGAAGATTGTATTTGCCCCACAGTAGTACTTACTGGTCGCTAATGATAAAATTTTTTAGCTTTGTCCTAAAGGTTATATTATTAACTTACAATATGTAGTACAGGGAATGGAATACAAATATTAATCTCTTAATTCTGTTGGCAATATCATCACTAAAGCCGCCGTCCTTTCAGATTGTGGTTTAAAGGTAAGAGAAGTAAGTTAACGTTTCCTATCTGGTGTTCTTAAAGTTTTATAGATTCCGTATTGCTAGCAACAATATGTGTTATTTTGGTTTTCTGTGTATTAATTTTGTGGACAACTTTATTCGAATTTGCTGATGGGGGCTCTAGCCCCCAAAAAAGGCATAAATCGTCAGCATAGTATATATCATGAAGGAAGTCGCTAAACTTCCTACGGATGCCATATGCTACTTTGGAATTTGTTTGCTGAGGCACGAAATCCAGTAGCAAACAAAAATAGTGTGGGAGTGAGTACACGTCCATTTTCTACTTTTGAGTAAAGTTCTGAGTTCTAATGACTGGCCTTCTTCTATGCCACTTTATTGAACCCTGAATTTGGCACCAGAATATAGCTCTCGATTAAGGATAATTATATTCGAAATTGATAATGGAATATTTTTTTGAAACCCCTTTGGCTCAAAAAATTCAATTGTAAATTAACAATTGACACACTTTATAATTCAAATTCATTCAAGCAAACATTGTTTGCTAAGAAACATTTATACACAATATTTAAAGGTTATTTATGTTTTAAAATTGATTTTAAACTAAAACCAGTAACAATAAAGCAACAACAAAGTGTTGAAACAAAACTAATGAATTAGTGCACTATAACAAGTAAAGGTTTAGAATGAATAAAAATAAATACATGTCCATTGGCGTTAAAAAATTAAACAAATTTAATATTTATTCATTATTTTATTCAATTAAATAACCTTTAAACTTTATAAAAAATATCTGTGTGTGTAGATATGTATGTATCTTATGCAATTATAATAATACAAAAAAAGAAGACAAAGAAAACAAAAATCAAATGAAACGTGTCACTGAAAATGAAGAGGGTTTTTTTTTGCCATTTAAAAAGGATGAAACAGAAAACAAAATTTGTAAATGTGTTGCTAACATTAACTGTCAAATGGAAATAGGTTTGAAATAAAATATTGATCCTTTACTTTTAATTTTAAACTTGAAATGTTTTAGTGGTATATTTTAAAATATCCAATGATAAAATAACACATTTAGCATAAAGTATTTAAATATATTTTTTAAGGAATGTAAAATAGATGTCAATGGCAAAACATTAAAAAGGCGTACTTTGATTTTCTGTTACTTTACTAGAGCGAAAAAAAATACTAAATAAAGTGAGATAGTGTTTTTTTACATGGACGCCAAGGTTCAATCCCCGTGCTTTTTCTTTATTAAATCGCTTTCTCTAAATTTTCAATAATTTCTCCTAAAAAGGAAGGTAAGAAAATAAAAAGCTACGAATCTTAAGTTTGTGACCTAATAAAATCTAGTTATATTTTTATGAACGTGAAAAAATTTGCAGAAAAAGTTGATAATCCTTAAATGTTTCCAGCACTGACTGAGAACATTATATTTCGGTGTACTTTGGTTATAAAATTGCTACAAATGATTATTATTACATTTGGACTTGCACCACAATTAGAAGAAAGAGGTTGTTCTTTTAACCAGAAACACTACTCTAGTGCTCTTAGTAAGAGCACTATATTCGACTGTGCCGAATCTTTTATACCCACCACCAATTTTGTGTACATTTAAAGCACAATATTTATTATTTTGTTAATGGCATGGAATAATCTCTTTATAATAAAATATGTATCACTTTCTTTGTAGATGGTGGTTAAATGTTTAAGGGCCCATGTTGAAGGTGAACCACACCTAAACTTCAACTTTTTTCTTGCATTTCATTTGACATTTCTTAATCTCAGCAACGCTTTTAAATATTAAAGATTTTTATAAAAATGGGCGTTAAAATCAAAATGCATTTCGTGCACTTCGTGATTCTTTTGGTCAACATAATCGTTCGAATTCGTCCACAATCGTGAGAATTGTAAAAAATATTTAAATGCCTGCAAAGCAGTTCTGTATGAAATGTGAAAACATCTGTGAATGCCATCTTAGTTCGTTGAATGGGAAACATTGCTGTTTTTCACGATAACGTGGCAAAAGAGCAAGCAACCTCGACTCATCATCGTGCCCAACAATCGAGCATCAACAGTGTCATTAAAAATTTGGACTATCGGATCGTGGTGTGCCGTCTATGTTGGGGGGCCATTTGGCCGATATTTTGTTCCATACATAATTGAAGCATACAAATATTATCATTATAAAAATAAATGATAATAATTTCATAATAATTTTATTCAAAATCAACATAGTCCCTTAAAATTAAACCACCCATTATAACTTCGGTATGCTAGTAAAATGTTTTCGTAAATTTAGTCTTTCAATGAAAGTGGCCGTTAAAATACGCGTGTCAATAAAGTTTCTGCTAATAAACATAACTTAGATATTTCAATATAGTCCTTTAGTATTCCAAAATCTTTATTCATATAGAATTACATGAATTTAAGAGGAAGAAAGTGAATTTAAGGTTAAATTTTAAGGGCCACAGGGTGATTTAAAATATACATTCTCTGCATTTTTCTAAAACGGGAAATTTATTAGTAAGATTTTGATTTTTAAACTTTTATAACATTTTGCTTTTAAAAGATTTTCAAACGAAATAAGTTTTGTATAATTTTAAAATTTGTTAGCCATTAGTACATGAAAATAAATTGTTTATATTGTTTAGAGATAATTTTTTTTTACTTAAGTCAAAATTTTCCTAAATTCCCATTTTTAATAGAGCATAACTTTAGGAGAACATAAGCATAAGTTGTTAACATGCCATCTAGTAGTTGCTAGTAGAGTCATCTATCTTATCATCTTTATCTTATATTTAGCTACAGTACAATAAATGGTGCAGTGTAAGATGAATAAATGCTAATATATATGACTATTATATTTTTATAAAAATTTAAGGAAAAAAGTGTGCGTGGCACATCTATTTTCCGTTATAACGAAGACTTTGACCAAAAAGCCATGTTTGCAAAATTTCAGAATCGTACATATAGTTTTGTCAGTTTTATTACGTTTTAAATTTGAAATATACACTGTGCGGTATAAATTTTCGTACATTTTTATCCATAACTCTTTTCCTAATTCATAGAGTTAAGCGATTTTCAGGGAAAATATTCTTTTGACTCGATAAATATATATTCGAAGTTTCATGACTACGTTTATGCGTCTGGACACAATTCAAAAGTGAAAGTGGGCGTTATAGTAGGCGTGTCGAAGTTGTTTTTGCTAATGAGTACAACTTAGGTGTTTCAATATAGTTCTTAATTATTAAAAAATCTTTATTAATAGAGAAATTATATGAATTTTAGGTAAAACGTTATATGGGAGGTGGGCGTAAAAGTGAGCGTGGCACCTTAATTTTTTGGCACAACAATTATATTGATTAGAAGGAAATATGTAGCAAATTAGATCATCATACCTCTAATTTTGGCGGTTTTATGAGCTTTTAAATTTCATTAACGGTAGATAACGTGAAAAGTGGGCGTTATAGTAGGCGTGTCAAATTTGTTTTTGGAAATGAGTACAACTTAGTTGTTTCAATATAGTCCTTTATTATTCCAAAATCTATATTTATAGAGAAATTATATGAATTTTGGGTAAAACGTTATATGGGAGGTGGGCGTGGCATATTGATTTTCCGTTAGAAAAAATCATTTGACCAAAAAGTCACGTGTGCAAAATTTCAGAGTTGTACATTTAATTTTGTTGCTTTTATGACGTTTTTGTTTTTAAATATACCGAAAAATACACTGTGCGGTATAAATTTTCGTACATTTTGATCGATAACTCCTTTCCCAATACATAAATTTAGATAATTTTTTGGGAGAAATATTGTTTTAACTCAGGAAATATATATTCGAAGTTTCATGAGTCTACGTTAAGGCGTTTGGACACAATTCCATTTTATTCGATGTTCGAAGGACACGGTTTTTTCGACCTACTCTTGCTTTTCGAGCTATAACTCTCTTCCTAATATTCCGATTTAGCCCATTTTCAATACCAAACAAACCTTGTCTATAAGAAAGATTCTGGCAAAATTTGAGCCCCCTAGCTTTTTCGGTGCGACCTCTATCGTGCTTTCAACAGACGGACAGACGGACAGACGGACGGACATAGCTAGATCGTCATAAAATCAAACTCTTATTCAGAATATATATACTTTATGGGGTCTAAAATGGATATTTCGATGTGTTACAAACGGAATGAAAAAATGAATATACCCCCACCATTTTTTTGGTGGCCAAAAAAATGTTCATCAGTAGATTTGAAATATGTATTTGAATATTTAAATTAAATTTTTTAACCAAATTATATTTTAATCTATCTATTCTTTTGCAAAGCATGGTTAAAATTTAAGGGCCGATGGTGATTTTCAATAAAATACCAACTATTTAGGAAGTTATTATCATTTCTTTTTATAATGATAATATTTCTATGGTTCAATTATGTATGGAATAAAATATCGGTTAAATAGCCGCCGCGACTTCAGCGGCACAAATTTTCAATGACGATGTTCAATTGTTGGGTACGATAATGAGTCGAGGTTGACTGCTCTTATTATCGCGATTATCGCGAAAAACAGCAATGTTTCCCATTTAATGAATTAAGATGGCATTCACTGATGTTTTCACATTTCATACAGACCTGTTTTGCAGAAATTTAAATATTTTTTACAATTCTCCCGATTGTGGACGAATTTGAACGATTATGTTGACCAAAATAATCACGAAGTGCACGAAAAGCATTTCGATTTTAACGCTCATTTTTATAATAAGCCTGAATAGCTTTAACGCGTTGCTCGATTGTGTATATTTCCATGGTTGAAATTGAGTTAGATTGAAATTGAGAAATGTCAAATGAAATGCAGAAAAAAGTTTGATGTCTATAGGTGTAGTTCACATTTAACATCGGCCCTTAAAATTAAACCATTTCTTATATTTGAAACAAATACATACATGGGGCTATATTCATTTTGTCATTCCGTTTGTAATACATCGAAATATCAATTTAAGATCCTATTAATTATTATTATTATAATTATTATTTTATGATGATCTAGGTAGAGGTCGGACCGAAAAAGCTAGGAGGCTCAAATTTTGCCAGCATATTTCTTATATACAAGGTTTGGTTGGTATTAAAAATGGGCTAAATCGAAGTATTAGGAAGAGAGTCATAGCTCGTAATGCAAGAGTAGGTCAAAAAACCGTGTCCTTCCAACATCGAATAAAATGAAATTTTGTCCAAATGCATTGACGTAGCGCCATGAAAATTCGAATGTATATTTCCTGAGTAAAAAAATATTTTTCCTCAAAAAATAGATAAAAATGTTCGAAGATTTATACCGTGCAGTTTTTTTTTCGGTATATTCAAAATTTAAAACGTTATAAAACTGGCAAAATTAGATGTATGATTCCGAATATTGCTTTTTGGTCCAAGGTTTTGTACTAACGGGAAATAAATGTTACACGCCAAGTTTTACGCCCACCGACCATTTAACGCTTTTTCTCAAATTAATTTAATTTTTCCATTAATAAAGATTTTGGATATTGAAATATGTAAGTAGTATTTGTTAGCAGAAACTTTATTGACGTGCCTAATTTAACGTCCACTTTTATTGAAAAACTTAAATAACGATAACATTTTACTAACATATCGAAGTTATACAAAGAAAGTGATACATATTTTAGTGCAAAGAGATTATTCCATAGCGATTACTGTTAATAACAAAACGATAAACTCTCTGCTATAGAAAGACATCAAATTAGTGGTGGGTATAAAAGATTCGGCACAACCGAATATAGTGCTCTTACTTGTTATAAGAAATGGATGATATTCAACAGATTTTTCTTAATTCGACTAATATGATTTCATGCTGTACTAGTTAAGGGCTTATTGGCGATACTTTGTTTATCTAGTTTAAAATATTGTCAATAAAGCTTGCATTTTTATAAGCATTGTCACATTTATTTTTTTCTTGCATTTCGGCGCTATTGTTCTGTATTAGCCAACTCTGGTGACCATCTCAGTTACAGAATTAATCACTTCTCTGGGACAATTTATTTGCTTTATATCATATTCGGCACTCTTATTATAATTGTATTTTAGTATTGGCTATATCTAAAATTTCGAACTTTTTTTTTAAAGACGAACGATACTTTTCAATATTGGACTTTAGTTATTTGATTACTTTAAGTCTTTTATTTTCTTTTTACATATTTATGTAATTACTCGAAACAAAAAGATTTACATAAGTAGTTAAGTTTAACAGTTTTTACCATAAAAGAAAAGAACATAGTTAAGACTATTATTTGTTAATTTTTGAAGAATGTACTCGCGAACTATAATTTAGTTTAAAATTGTTTGTATTTATTTTGTTAATATTACAAAAATTTTGACATGTGAAAAAAATTACAAAAACAAATCAATATTCTTGTTGTGTGCATAATTTCCATTTTTTTATTGTGTTTTGCTGGTTTTTCATTTTTTTGTTGTTGCTAAAAAAACGCACACACGTGTTGTCCATATTTATACTAAGAAGCGCATGCTCATGGAATATTTTGTTGTTTCATCAGAAACTATGAATATAATAAAAACAATTATCAATATTTTTAAAAAACACAAAAAAAAAGATTTAGTTTGTGAGTGATTTTCTTAAAATGTCATTTCAAATAATTATAGTTTCTTCGCAATCAGGCAGACATATATAGAAATACTGTAGTATATGTGTGTACGAATGTTTTATTATATCACCATAGATTGATTCAATTGTTCTAAGTAATTTAAAATTTTTTTTTTATTTAGTTGTTTAGCATTTTAAATTTTATGATTTGTACCTACTTATCTTATATATTCGATTAGCAGTATTGAAATGTGTAAAAGTTAAAGAAAATTTTAATTTTTTATTGACGACTGCCCTTTAAATTTCTTTTGTTAATTTTTAAATAGAAACGTTAAGTTAAATGGCAGTTTGAAATAATGTACTGAGATTATGGCATTTTTAACAAAATATATTTGTGTACCAATATGCTTAATTTATTGTATACAATTAAGAATACTTTTCGGTCAAGGTTTAACTTTTGGAGCCTTATTTTTCCCAACGTTATCTTTCTAGTCGGTAAGATTTTTTTATTTGTTCGATTTAATCAACAGCTTTTTGTAGAACTTTATTTGGAACAACTCAGGGAATTTAAATCACAAGTGCTTCAAACATAGTGGCAAAAATTTATTTTCAACTTAATTGTTTAGTTTTTTAGTTTGTTATTTCTGTCTTTGATTATTTCCCATTTTTCTAAATATTTGGTTTTTCATCAACCAAATTTTAATATATTTGTTAAGTTTAAGAGAAATAACTGACCATTAATAAATTTTATCCTATCGCTATAATACTTGAGGGTCTGTTCATATAGGATGCATCTATTCATATTAAATTTCATAACAGGTCTTAATAAAAGTACTGATGAGTTCAATATTTCAACTTATCCATTAGTATCAATTGTTATATATTACTACCGTATTCATAGAATATATTTCGGGTTTATTAAAGGCTTTCTTGACAGATGTTTTACAGAAATATGTGAAATAAGCTTTCAATTAACTTAATAATATTTTTTATGACTACAACAGTTAAATTATATTTTATGTAAGAAAAGTTACATTAATTAAAAAAATGTTTATCTTAACTAAATGGTTCCTCCTAGTGTTAGTGTCTTTTTGCCGTATGTATTTTTGGGATACAAAGATCCTATGCAGTAACGTAATGCCCTTAGAGAAATAAAAATTTAAAGAGATGATTTAGCATATTGAGATTAAAATTATTGCGTTTGTCACCTAAAAACAAAAATGTATATACAATTCTTTGTTGAAAAGTTTATAAAAAAACAAAATATAAAAATTGTAGTTCTTATAAATTACTGCTAGAAAATTACACTGTATTGTTTGTTTATACGTTAATGTTTTTCAGCTATTTCGAATAACATTGATATTGACATCTTAAACAGTATTCATCTTAATGTCTCTTCAATCACCTTTATTAGAAAATTTAGAACTGTTTCTTGTTAAAGTTTTGCTAATGGCAACATATCTATTACCATTGATTGATAGACATACGTAAACATGTTTGTTTAATTTGGGTAGGAAAATTACATAGTCTAAAAATTTTATTCTTGGAAAACCATTATTAGGATTTTAGTATTAATATAATTATTTGAATTTTATAATTATTGTTATTTACATTTGTTTTTATTTTTATTATTATCATTATTATTATTATTATTATTATTATTTACATTTGTTATTATTATTATTATTATTATTATTATTATTATTATTATTATTACTACATTTTTATTATTATGATTCTTATTTATAATAAAAATTAATATAATTACATAATAGCCATCGATATGGCTGGACATTGTATAAAGAAGTATTTGCGTTTTTCCTATTTGTAGTTTATTTTTTCACAATAAGAATATCTTTTAAAATTTTTTTAATTTCTAATACAGACGTTATCCTATCATGCTCAAAGCAAGTCATCTGAAGATACAAGTTTGTATTTCTGAATCTTATTCTTTTTTTTTTTAACAACAAGCCCAAGGGGTAAGAAATTGAAGATTTCAATCAAGGTATACCCTACATTTGATATAGACAGATATATATGCAGTGTTTGCGTACGTTAGTATGTCATCCGGCTTAAATGCCAAATAAATTTTATTGTTATGATATGTAAATAGTTAAAAAATTTGCAAAGTATTTCGGACTTGAATTGCTTGCAATAAGATTTTACAGAAATAAATTTGAAATTTGTTTGGTAAAGGTCAATTGGCGATATACAAACCTGCTAAGTGCAGTGATGCCAGAACTTGATAAGGAAAAAGGTAAAAGGTAAAAAAAGGTAAAGGTAAAAAAACTAAAAAATGGCTAAACGGTTTATATAGAAAGTTTTCAATATTTGAATAAGAAAATAAGAAAAATTTATTTTAAAAGAAAAATAATAAAATCTAAGACCGTTTGTAATATACTCAATATATAATCTTCAGCATGCATCTCGCAATTATTGTCATTATCATCTTAACTTTCTTTAGATCCTATCAATTTAATATAATTATGTGGTACTTAATATTGATAACAGGATTTATCAATCCTTTTTAAGCTGTATCTAAAAAAAGAATATAGAAAAATAAAATATTGATCTTTCGAAATAAACCAAGTTCTCTTCAATCTTTATAAGTCAATATTGAACGTGCCATTCATGATATACAACTAGAGTTAGTGGAAAAAGTGCTCGAAAATTGGGTTCATCGAATTCGTTCCTGCAGAAGAAGTCGTGAAGGCCATTTGAATGAGGTTGTATTAATAACTCGATTGTATTTAACATTAAATAAAAAACTTTTGAATTTCCATAACACTAAATGTGTGTTTTTTTTAAAGAAATCATATTACTCTTATTGAAAACCCTTCTACATAGCTAATGTATCCTCCTGCTGTTGTAGCTTAAAATTCACTGGATTAAAAGGTAAAGGCTTGGTCTTGATATTATGTATATCCGATACCATTTATGTGTTTCAGAGTGAACAGTTAAATCATATCATTTTGCATTAATTTCACATTTACAATATTTAAAAAAACTTTTTACCTTCTGTAATCTATTCTTTTAATTTTGGGTGGGATAACCATTCCTTCATAAAATTCTGGGAAAATTTTGTCTATTTTTCTTAAATTTCTTTTTTTTTATTTATTAAATACACATGCTTGTTTTTTTTTTACTGATTGATTGTTTGTTTGTTTATGAAATATTTTAAAGAAGTTCCCATCGATGCAATTTTGAGTAGTTATAAACACATTGTTTTATAGAAGCGTTTTTTACTATTTAGGAAACGAGGCAACAACAACACTTAAAAGCTAAAAACAAAAAATGGCTAAAAAAGGCTAAAAAATATCTAGGAATTGCTAAAAAAATGGCTTATAGCTAAAAGCAGATTTTCCTAGCTAAGCGTGTTCAAAAATAGCTAAATCTAGCCGTAAAATAGCTAAATTGGCAACACTGGTATTGAGCAACTTAAACGCAACAAAAATAAACTTAGATATAGAAACTTTTAAGTTTTTTAAATTCTCAGTTAATTTAATACCAAGATTTTAAGTTTATGCTGTCTTAAGTGCATTTGTGTTATATCTAAAACAAGCTACTAGAATGACAAAATATTGCAACTTTTATCTAATTTTTTAATAATTAAAAATATTTTTGCATACTTTTTTGAGTTGAAACCAAGGTGTCACACTACGCGTATGAGTAATAAAAATGTACAGATGCATTATTCTTTATTGCTTATACGTCTCTAAAAATAACTGCCTGTTTATCTAAATAAACTGGTCTGCAGCAAAAATTGCCTTTGAATAAAAATATGCAGTAGAGATATCGATGCGCTAAATTTAAATCCAAATTCAGTTTTTTTAATAGCATGCCTAAAATTCACCCAAAACATGCGCATACATTTCATCATAACCCGATAATGATTAGTCCGGTTTTGATGAAATACCAGTAAAAAAATAAAATTTCATTCAAGTCAATTAACTAAAGGTTTTATGTATTTTCAAGGGTTTAGAAGTTACAAAGAAATAAGTAGCGATTAGATTTTTTTATGCAAAATGAGTACTATTTTTTCTTTTTAAAACGTCAAAAAAAAAGTTTTTAGGTAAAATTTTTTCCGGAAAGATAGGAGTATTATGAACATATATATCCACATATTTTTGTTTTGTTATAAATATATTTAAGAATATATCAATATAATAATTATAAATAAATGTGCTTTGCCAACTCTAATAACACTAGGCAACAGCCATTTTGTTATTTGGTTCTAGCATACTTTTTCTCATGGATTTGGACCTACTGAACACGAAAATGAATTTTAAAAATTTTTCTGTCGATTGGTTTGCGAGATACAAATTTTTTATTTTTTTTTTTTTTAATTTTTGGAGGTACACTTACTATTTTGAGCATATCTTTAGTCTTCTTTGACCTATTTTATCCTACTACTACTCAAATTAAAGACAATTGAGCCGTCTACAACTTATTCTCAGAAAATTTTCAAATCGGGTTAGTAGTTTTGATGTTGGCGGCTTAAAAAGGTTAAAAAACTGGGTTTTTTTAGTAAAAATGTGGCTGAAAAATTCATATAAAAATTCATATAAAATATAAAACGCGATGTTAACAGCGATTTTAATTTTTTTACGTATAGCTGACACTTTTCCAAAGAAAATAAGCCCCTACATAACAAAATCTGATGACAAATGGCCGACTTATTATTTTTTTTGGTAAACGACCGAAATTCCGCTATTTCACGATTTTTTGATTTTCATTATTTGCACAGCTTACCTACCCAACGCAAACGAATAAATACATTTGAACTTAATTTAAAATAAACAAATTAGTCTTCGTATATTATTTTTTAATTTATTTACAGCACTACATGCTCATACATATTTAAACATAAGGAGACACGGTTACCAATTGCATTTCAAAACTGTCTGTGAAAGTGTAAAGAAGTTAATATTTAGAAAACGCAAGGAAGACAATGAGTAAAAGACTACGTGTGTTCGAGTGTTTGAACGATCCAGACAATTTCTGCAATGTTTGTGGCCAGTTTATAAAAAAAAATCACGCACACAAGTTTACTCCAGCAGTACAATTGCACTATTTGAATTATTTTGGTATTTCACCAAATATCACAGAACCATGGACACCTAAGTCGCTGTGTGATCTTTGCTATATAATCTTAACCAACTGGGCAGCTGGCGGAAGGTAAGAATTTTTATTTAAACACATTATACATAGCGAATATAGTAATTTATTTTAATTTTAGCCGCCATATGAAATTCGATACACCAATGATGTGGAAAAAGCCGCTATGCCATTCCACAGACTGTTATTTTTGCCTCACCACAAACAGTGGGGTAGGAAGATTTTTTCCAAAGAAAATAAGCCCTTACTTAACAAAATCTGATGACAAATGGCCGACTTATTATTTTTTTGGTAAACGACCGAAATTCCGCTATTTCACGATTTTTTGATTTTCATTATTTGCACAGCTTACCTACCCAACGCAAACGAATAAATACATTTGAACTTAATTTAAAATAAACAAATTAGTCTTCGTATATTATTTTTTAATTTATTTACAGCACTACATGCTCAATGTATCGCACAATTAGCTAAACTAACGAAATTAAACTAACTAATTAAATTAAGCAAATCAACGCACAAAAAAAATGAGTAAAAACAAAGATATAAGTGTACATTTTATGCCATGTGGAAAAACTGCTGACTTCTTCTTTGTTTTTTGTATTCGCTGCAATCGGTCTCACGTATTAGGGTCCAAATATAGTCACCCATCATAGCCGTGTCATAGATGCCCTGATAGCGTCGTTCCATAGCCTTCAATTCCTGATGAAAGCGCTCGCCGTGTTCGTCGCTCACGTCTCCTAAATTCTCAGGGAAAAAATCCAAATGAGAATGCAGAAAGTGTATTTTAAGTGACATGTGCACTCCCATGGCTTCATAGTTCTTTACCAGATCCTCAACTATGTCCTTATAATTCGGGCTTTTGTTGTTTCCTAAAAAGTTTTCCACAACAAGCCTGAAGGAATTCCATGCTGCGGCTTCGATGGGTGATAACAGCTTTGGGAATTTTTCATCTTTCAAAATTTTTTTTATCTCGGGTCCTGCGAAGACTCCTTCTTTAATTTTTGCCAGCGAAAGGTAAGGGAAAATTGACCGTAAATAGGCAAAAGCTTCACCTTCTTTGTCTAATTTTTTGGCAAAATTTTTAATCAAACCCAATTTTATGTGCAGCGGCGGAAGTATTATATTTTCACGGTTCTCTATTAGTGGTTTGCGCTGAACATTCGCTTCTCCAACTACAGGTTTCGTTCGTACCGGCCATTTTTTTTTTATATAATGCTGATCATCAGCGCGGCTATTCCAAAGGCACAGAAAACAGCAATGTCGCGTATAGCCTCCTTGGAGTCCACACAGAATAGCCACAACTTTAAGGTCGGCGCATATTTTCCAATTGTATTTCCTATACTCTATGCATTTCAGCAAAATGTCCATAGTTTCATAGTTCTCCTTTGAATGAACCGCATGAGCAATAGGAACAGATGGCTTTTCATTCCCATTATGTAAGAGAACTGCCTTCAAGCTCTCTTTGTTGCTGTCAATAAACAACCTCCATTCGTTGGGGTTGTGAATTTGGTGAAGCTCTTGGAACAAGCCTGAAATGTCGCTGCAAAAACATATTTGGTCTTTCTTTGTATAAAATTTTGCATACTCCTTGTGACGGTTTCTGTACGCTGTTACTTTCACTTCTGAAGCCGCAAATCCACACTGTATCATCCGAGACGCAAAAAGTTCGGCTTTCTCCTTAGTGAGACCAAAATCGCGCACCCAATCGTTTAGTTCGGCCTGTGACAGTAATTTTCGCTTTGCACCCGGCTCAAATTCGCTTGCATTTGACTCGGACTCTTCTTCTGACGATTCTGCTTTTTGAAGAGATGCACCAGGGCACACTGGATATGGCACATCATGCGAATGTGGTACTGGAAGCGCAAACGATCCCACTTGAGCGTAGTTCCATTTAAAAAATCTTCCTACCCCACTGTTTGTGGTGAGGCAAAAATAACAGTCTGTGGAATGGCATAGCGGCTTTTTCCACATCATTGGTGTATCGAATTTCATATGGCGGCTAAAATTAAAATAAATTACTATATTCGCTATGTATAATGTGTTTAAATAAAAATTCTTACCTTCCGCCAGCTGCCCAGTTGGTTAAGATTATATAGCAAAGATCACACAGCGACTTAGGTGTCCATGGTTCTGTGATATTTGGTGAAATACCAAAATAATTCAAATAGTGCAATTGTACTGCTGGAGTAAACTTGTGTGCGTGATTTTTTTTTATAAACTGGCCACAAACATTGCAGAAATTGTCTGGATCGTTCAAACACTCGAACACACGTAGTCTTTTACTCATTGTCTTCCTTGCGTTTTCTAAATATTAACTTCTTTACACTTTCACAGACAGTTTTGAAATGCAATTGGTAACCGTGTCTCCTTATGTTTAAATATGTATGAGCATGTAGTGCTGTAAATAAATTAAAAAATAATATACGAAGACTAATTTGTTTATTTTAAATTAAGTTCAAATGTATTTATTCGTTTGCGTTGGGTAGGTAAGCTGTGCAAATAATGAAAATCAAAAAATCGTGAAATAGCGGAATTTCGGTCGTTTACCAAAAAAATAATAAGTCGGCCATTTGTCATCAGATTTTGTTAAGTAAGGGCTTATTTTCTTTGGAAAAGTGTCAGCTATACGTAAAAAAATTAAAATCGCTGTTAACATCGCGTTTTATATTTTATATGAATTTTTATATGAATTTTTCAGCCACATTTTTACTAAAAAAACCCAGTTTTTTAACCTTTTTTTCTGAGAATAAGTTGTAGACGGCTCAATTGTCTTTAATTTGAGTAGTAGTAGGATAAAATAGGTCAAAGAAGACTAAAGATATGCTCAAAATAGTAAGTCTACCTCCAAAAATTAAAAAAAAAAAAAAAAAAAAAATTTGTATCTCGCAAACCAATCGACAGAAAAATTTTTAAAATTCATTTTCGTGTTCAGTAGGTCCAAATCCATGAGAAAAAGTATGCTAGAAACAAATAACAGACAAAAGTTTGTTATTTGTGACCTAGTGTAATCATAATAAACACAGGTATAATGACCATTTAAGGCATTAAGGCTCTGGCTCTTAAGCGGCAGCGCTACTGATGTTCCAGGTAATCTCGGGAAATTTCGATGGTTTTTGCCTTCAAAGATTCAGATTTAAGTCTGTTGCATAATTATTTAAAAAAATCGCTTAATAAAATATATTAAATTTGAAAAAAATATGAATAAAATAATTGAATTGAATTGACACATGGTAAAGAGATTATTGTCATCATTTCCAAATTTTTATACCCTCCTTTTCACCAACATAATCAGGCCTGATATTTGTTAACTTTTATTAAATTTAAACTGCTATAAAGTGAATATGTTACTATTTGAAGGTAAGTGTAATATGTTAGAGTATTAACTTAAAGAGAAAGTAACCAAACACAAAATACAATTTCAAAAAAGAATCATTCAAAGTTACGCTAACCACTTTAGCATAAGCAGCTTTAAACATTTAAATTAAAAGTTAAGTTACAAAATAGTATATAATCGTGTTAGTTTTTAATTTATAGTAGCTTCACTTAATTTACGAAAAAAAAATCAATTAATTTACGTTAAAAATAAATGTTGGAATTATTGGTGATTGAAAATGGTGTTACAAAAGTTCTTAATGTACATAAATTTATTTGCTGTTTTTTCCACCACACAATAAGAAATTTTTGATTAGATTAAAAAAATTCAAAAGTTTCTTAAAATGATATTAATGGCGCTATTAAAGTTTAATAACAAGCAGTTCTTGTCAGAATTTTATATTCAAAAAATTCCGTAAAAAAAAACGTAGATAAGTCTTTATAATCGGATAATATTCCAAAACAATTTAAATTATAAAAAATTTCCAAATAATTTATTTAGGATGATCTTATTAAAATAACTAGTTTACTTTTTTTGAACTTTTTCTTTTTACTAAATTACTTTAACAAATTTTTTTTTCGGCTTTATATTAATATTGATCACAAATAATTTTCGAATATTTTTTAAGTCAAATATTTAAATTCCCCAGCTACCAATGTAGGTAGAAGAAAAAAAATTTACACATAAACAAAACAATTCTCCAGCCTTACAACATACATACCTCTTGATTCTGATCATGTTCGTAAGACGTACCGTAAATAACCGAAAAACTTCATTATTTCAGCAATACGAGTGAAGAACATTTTTCAAGATCATGAATATATATACCAGTGATCGGCTTTGAGTCGTTTTTTCAATATTCATAGTGAGTCATAAAATTTTACTATAAGTGCGTATAAATCATTGAAATTTAACTGAGGTGATGTACGCATACCCACAATAACGTTGATTTATAAGTACAGCTCACAGTGAACATGAGCACTACGTCGTATTTATACCTTTACCGTCCCATACTTATATGATTCGCAAAACTACCCACGTTGATTCATATTTTTAGTTGTTTTTTATTTTCATGTTTTTGTATTATTGTGTTAAATTTAAATTGTCTATTTTTTTTTAACAACCAGTAATTATTATGGTCAATGTCAAATTGTAATCTGGCAAGCCTAGTTAAAACACACAACTTCATAATGAGTACGCGAGTCATATTTGCTTATGATCGCCTGAGTTATACATGTTGCTGAATATGAGTACTATAAGTATCTTAAACTTAAAAGTAAGTAGAAGTAGTGACGACTTTTCAATAAGTATGAATGCGTATAAATCAACGAAATAATGAATTATGATTAAAGTTGATTTACTTCATGAGTATTCGTTGCAGATCTTTTATATATACATACTTACATATATACATACATTTATGCATATATATGCTTCTATTAGTGACCGCTTGCTCTGTTGCTATATAAATATAATTTTGTTGTAGTAACAACAAATAAAAAAAATTTTGACGGAAATTGACCAATATTTTGAAAAGCCTATATTATGGTGGCAGTAAACAGACAGATAAAAAAGTTATATTTGGTCTGCAAAAATTGAATTTCTTTAAAAGAACAGAGGTGTTTTTGGTTTTCTTCTGATGTCTCAGCGGCTAATTGGATGGCGATTTTGATTTTCGATATTAAAATTTTCGAAATTAAATCTTAGAAATTTATGCCACATTAGATACTTAGGGATATGTGGTGGCTGAAAAAAGTTTATATATAATAAAATCTTAAAGGTAGGATCGCACAATTGCAGAAATATATCAAATCTTGGCTTGTTTCATGATCCTACCGTGTGGATTCATAATTCAATGACTCACGGTACAATCAAGCTGCTGTTATATTTTTTTGCTCATTAAATTCAGCCCTGGTGCGGCAAACACGTAATCATACAAGAGCCAAACTTGTGATATTAGAAATGGTGCACCAATATTTAGCATGTTCTTGTTCGGTATTTGAATTTTGATATTGATGTTGCTTTTTGAGCAAAAAAGCTACTTTAATTATGTATTTTCAGTAAATTTCACTGTTGCTGTTTGTTGTTATTTATGTATGTACATTTCGAACCAAATTACAATTTTTTATTAATTTTGGTTTACAACAATATTGCTAATAAGATACCTCTTTAAGGACATAAAAGTCCGGATGTCTTTTCGGATTACAAAATTCATAAAGCAAAAAAGCAAGGCATATCTGTAAGGTATATGCAACGCAGCAACAAACACAAAAACACATGTATTTCGTTTTTGTATATATGCTGGCATATGTCACACAATTGTTATATTTTCTTCTTTAATTTGAAAGCTTTAAAAAAATAAAAGCTTTAAAGCGAAAACCTTTTTTTTGTATTTTTTAAAACGTTTTAAACCAACTGAAACTGCGAATTATTTATTGTATGAGAAAATTAAAAAAATTAAGTTTGACAAATGCAAATTAAAAAAGTTAAAAAAAAGGGTAACGCTCAAGGCGAATTCATACTGGTGAAATTATCAGCACATGATGATAGGGTAACACAATGTCTAAGTTTGTTGAATTCTCCTTGATTCTATTTATTAATGCAGGAATGGGAAATTAGCTTCAGTATTCCGAATTGAACATTTAACTTAATTGTGCTTTTTTGATAATAAATTTACCGAATTTATGTATATTTGTTGTTCTTGCACCATTTATAATGTGTTTCACAAACAATATCCCTTTTTTTAATAAAATTTTATTGAATTAAACAGATAAAAACAACTTTCCCATCTCTGTTATACGAATTGGCCCTGACAGAAAAAATCCTCTAAAAAGTTGCTTTGTTGTATCAATTCGCCGTTGCACATATCTGTATGGATATGCCTTGGTAACGCTTATGAAAAGCATAAAAAAAAGTCAGCTGATTGGATACGAGTACGTTATGGATATGCCTTGGCAAAAAGTTTTCAAAGTTTGTTGTATTTTCTTTAAAAAAACAAAAAAATAATAAATAGAATATATATAAAAAAAATACAGAAAATGTAATATCATGTTTCGTCTCCATTTTAATTAAATGTTTTTTCTATAGATAGTCTCAATCATAAAAATTAATTTTAGGCAAATTTTTATTATTTTATTTATCTAAATAAACACAATAAAACTGTTCCTACGACTTAACGAGTAAATTTTCAAAATTAGTAATAAAAGCAATATTCTCAAAGATGTAACTGAATGATAATACAAGTGTGCCTAAAAATTTCGAAAAAATACTATAAAATATAACAAACGTAACATAAATATTCCCCTACTTACCAAAGAACACTCACATTAAATTATATTAAAGTCCCTACAACATAAATAAAACTCATTTTGGAATTTGAGTTTATTTTAAAATACAGACGCACTTATTAGTTCCACACTCACTCAGAGTTTGACTGTGTGATTAAACTCAAAAGCAAGCACAACTTTCGTGTAATATACGAAGACCGATATTAAAAATAACGAACATTACTATATTATGCACAAATGGGCACTGTGCCAAGTAGGAGAAGAAAAAATATAAAAACAAACATACGCAATTACACACACACATACATATGCTGGTTTTGCAAAATATAGTGTATTCTTTTCAACCAACACGATCACGGCATGTAAGGCTAGAAAATATTTACAAAAAGTAGCAAGAAAGAACTATTACGAACATGGCAAACACCGAGCGAAATAACAGCAACGAATTGATTATTTAGGAGAGCACAGAAGAAGATGAATAAATATGTATGTGCTGAAGTGTTAAATAGAGGCACCTAAAAGTAGGCCTTGCATACAAGCAAACAATTTTTCAAACTCAATTTCAAAATATTCTGTTAAAAAAATATTTATGATAAACGAGCTCATTATTAGCCGCAGTGTTCTTGCGTTTAAAGAGGAAATGAGCGAAAAGTTGCCTACAATAAAAACATTTGTGCAGGTGATGATGGCAGCAATGATTGTTAAAGCGATGTTGATTTTAAGAGAATTTTGTTAGTGTATGAAACAAAAACAAATGACGGTGTATTTTTTTTTAAACATCACATGGTATGTGCAATTTAGCTTCAATGTTGCTGCTACTACAACTACTACTTGTAATTGCGTTCTCAAAACAAATTATTGAAATATAGTATGAAAACGATGAAAACCGATGTTGTTTGCAAAATGCTTCTGCTTTTTTACATCTGTTTTGTTGCTTTAAAAATTCATTTGGTCCCCCCCCCCGTATATAAAATTTTGTTTGGCAACGTTGTCCAATGTTGTTGTACGGCAATGTGCTTCTCTAAAAGTCGGCTATGTATGCTTTTATTAAATAACCAAACCAGTAGTGTGTCACAGAAGAGTGCAAACGTAGCACAGAAACACAGTTAGAAAGAAGACAAGTTAGCAAAACGTTCCACATACGAACAAAAATATATCTATGTATATATTTCCTTTTTTGTAATTAACAATACGTTGACTGTATATATAAATATAAAAAAAAATCTAAATAGAGTAAAATACAGAGAAAAAGTTTAAAAACAAGGAAAGTTAAGACGAGTTTAGTTTGTTGTGTTGACTAAGACAATAGATAAAAAATATTAAACAGAAAAATAACTCTGTATAAAAAAAAAATTAAAAACCTGCAATGAATTGCTGAGTGGAGTTTACCATTAAAATGAAGTGAGTGTTAAAATAAAAATGATAAAAAACAAGAAGTTTTAAGCTTATGTCTACAAAAATACAAATTCAGTTTTGCTCTAAAACAAATAAAAAAAACAAAAAGAGTTTCTTTTGTTACTTCTGCTTAAGCCGACAGAAGTTAGATAAAAGAGAAGTTTCGTTTTTTTTTATTTGTATTATGTCTGATGGACATTGTTTTTGGCAACTCGAATTAAACTCCATTTCACTTTATCTAAAATTCATTTTAAATATGCGTTTTATGAAAAAACAAAAAAACCTTAAGCCAAACTTTATGTAATCAGAAATTGTTTTTAATATCTTTTCTTTAACTATTGCAGCGTGCAAATGAGTAAAGGTAATTTAGATTTACCTTTTAATTAAATTATCTTTAAAATAAAAGCTATTTTGTTAACTGTGGCTAAATTTTCTTCTTAGTTTTTCTAACTTCAAACTATATAGTTTTTAATAAAACCTTGAAAAAGTAATTGCCTAATTAAGCAGTTTGACCCTTTTTTATTCTCCTAATTTTAAGACGTTTGTGTTAGAGATTTAAATTCGCTTTGCAGCAATTTGTGTGGTAAACGTATAATCAGGGGTGTGATTTAAATTGCCTCAAAATAAAGTATAATGTTACATTTAGGAAACTGTTTAATATTTTTGAGTTGAATATTTTGTATGTTTGTAAAAGTAAAATTATATTATTAAAAGGTCTACAGTGAAAAGGGGTTCGTTATGAAAACTAAATTGTTAGCAATGAAACTGCTCAGTGCCTGTATTTAAAAGCTTCTTTTTTTGGGTCGGTACTTTGTATTGCTGATTAAAGTTGCAATGAAATTTAAAAAATTCTTGTAGTCATAAAAGTTTGGAGAACTTCAGCAAAATATACAAATTATTTTAAAAACTACGACTTCACATATAAGTTTGTGTAACACATAACCACATAAATTTTATGAAAATATTTATGAAATTATTGCTTACAACATGAACTGTAGCCTGAATTTTAGCAATAAGTGTTATTGGGGATGAACGTGTAAACTTAATTTGCTAAGAATATAAATAGTATTTTTTTTATTATATTAATATAGAAGAGGCAGAAGAAGCACAATTTTTTTAAGTTTTGTTTGAAAGTGTTCTTTTTTTTCAATACTACAAAGGAATTGACATTAAAACTTTTTTCCTTAACTTAGCAGCCATGTCATCAAAATATTTATTTTCTATTTAAATGTCTGTATAGTTGCGTTCATGAATTTTTTTCCATAAAACTATTTTGTCCGAATTTCAAATACATTCTCTGTTTAGCTAATTTTGTAGCACCCTTTATTAAAAGGTATAAAAACAAATAAACGATTTAACATTTTATGCCGTTAAAAGAACTGTAATTATTACAGAATTCTATTAACTTCATTATATAAATTTATGCATGATCACACACTGTTTATTAGCATAACTTAAAGCAAGCTTTAAGTACCTCTGCGTTTTTTCCAGCAAATCATTCAAAATCTTGACATTATTTACCTTAACCGTAACTAATCAATTTAGACAAATTTCTAATCTGTCGTCTACCGCAAATACATTTCACACACTTAAGCGCGAAAATAATGCTGAGTACTTTAATAACTTCAAAAATATATCTCATACCATACAACGAACACTCTACAATTGTATATTTGATTCAAAACACGTTTAAAAATGAAACCTTTGTTTAATCCTGCAGGGCGCTACGTGTCTCGCTTGTTCTAATTTATATTGATTTTCTTAAGTACGTTAGAAAAATGGCAATAGCTATTTATATGTGCATGAGAACAATTTGTGTTGTATTACAGTTACAGACGCCATAAAGTAGGCAATGTAAATTGTGTTAAAACACTAAGGTTATATAAATTATTTTATTTCAATAAATACGCAAATAGTAGAAGTGTAGCAAGATGAGAAAGGGAATGTAATACATACAAAATTTAAAATTCATTATTACTAGATTTGCGTACACACATATTCAATATGTTGTAGATATGTCCGTTTGTATGTACGTGTGTATGTACGTGTAGAATATGTTTATTTTCAAAGACGCCTTAATGTGTATTACAATAATCTTACAATATATATTTTGATAATTTTGTACTAACAACTTTCATTTTTACACAACAAATAAACAAATATAAATTATATATATTTTACATAAGTACATGCCCAGCAAAAAAAAATTAAAAATTGTAAGCAGCGCAAACTAAATTATGTTATCAAACCTTTTAAATCAATAGTGAAAAAACATTCATTCTAAATGACTCCCTAAATGCGAAATAATCTGTCACAATTGATGTGCATAAAAACGAATGCAACATCCTGAAAATTTGTTAAACAATTTATGTAAACAAACGTTTGATTTTCACGTATGGAGTTTCATTAATATATAAATATATTCATTCAAGCACGTGATATCCAATGTTACGCTAAAGTGTAAATCTTAAGTGTTTTCACTTCAATTTAAACAGTTTATTATCGGTTGAATTCCTGCAAAATTACTTTCACTTTTTTGCGTGAGCTTAAACTTTTGACAAAATGGCTTATGCGAAAGGTTTTGAGATTCTTACTAAAAATAAAGAGACTCCTTTCGTAATGAAGAAAAGTTTTTCGGTTCCTCTGACTAAATTCAAAAATTTGATTTAAGATGTTTTGTTAAAAGCTTAATGACATACATATAAATATAAACATATATAACATATGGCTACAATAAGATATGAAGAACACATATGTAGGTATGAACATACATTAACACATAAAAACATACATACATAAATACAAGCATATATTTTGTGCTTTATATCTCAATGGTTTTGTGTGATGTTGACATTATTTCTTCTCATGTGTATAAAGGGGAAAATAAGGGCATCCTTAAGTGTTTACATACATATATCGTTGTCTACAAATACATTCATACAGCAGGGATGTATATTTAAATTTAGAATGAAAAAGGGTCTCCTACATCTACCTTTTATATCGTATTATTTTTTTTACTAAATGATTTAAAATAAATTGGAAACAATAAGAGCTAAATAAATTATATATGCCACTATGCGCCTACAATATGAATTTTTTGCCCAGAACAACAAGGTGCACAATGAAGTTTTATTAATGAAAAACATTATCTTGGGTTAGTTTACAATGACAAATGCAGGCATATAAATTATTTTCTATATCGATGCAGACCTCGAGTCTTATCGGTTCCTTGGAAAACTTAGGGTTAAGCCATGTCTTAATTGCATGGATTAGCAATATGTTAAGGAACAGATGGATAAATTGTGAGGCAAATGGAGTAAGAAGAAGGGACAAAGTATGTCGAGGAACCCCGCAGGGAGGTATTTTATCTCCATTAATATGGGTAACTACCATACATAGTCTACTGAGTATTCTATCGAACGAGGGATTCAAGCCTATCTGTTACGCAGATGATGTTGCGATACTGATCAGGGGGACGAATCCAAATTCTTTATGTATGAGAGCAATGGAGGCTTTGAATATATCATATAACTGGGCGAAGGAGCGAGGGCTCAATGTCAACCCGGAAAAGACTGAAATCTGTTTGTTTACGAGAAAGAGGAAGATACCGGTGCATAGCTATCCCATCTTTCGGAATAAGACAATTAAGATTGATAAAAAGGTCAAATACCTAGGAATAGTACTTGATTGGAGACTATCCTGGAAGGACCACATTCAATGTAAAGTGGAGAGAGCTCAAAGAATATGGGCCCTCTGCAGAAGAGTGATTGGCTTAAAATGGGGCTTAAGCCCAAGGATGACACATTGGCTATATACGAGTGTACTGCGGCCTACAATTACGTACGCTTCGTTAGTATGGTGGACATCCTTAGAGAAGAAGGTGAATATAAAACCTCTTCAAAAGATTCAGAGACAGTGCTGCATTAGTATTTGCGGCGCCATGAGGACCACATCGACAATGGCCATTGAGAATATATTATCCATTTGGCCTATTGAGATACAGGTAAAATATGAAGCGGCCTTAGCTGCCACAAGATTAATGGCAATAGATGAGTGGCTTATAAGAGAACATAAGACCAGATACCAAAGAATAACGGATATCTTACCGATAGGAAATATTACAGAATTAACATGTGATAAAATCCCGATGAGATATGAGAATATTAACTGCATCACCATTATACCGGAAGGGGGAGAATGGGATGAGATAATCAGGATGGGAAACACCCACGGAATCGATCTTTATACAGACGGTTCAAAGATTGGTGACCAAACTGGAATGGGCTTATACGACATAAGCCGAAATAGAGGCAAATACTTCCGTCTACCAGATCACAACACTATTTTTCAGGCTGAGATCATGGCGATTACGGAAGGAATTAAATGGATAAAGGAAACGAATAGCGAAACTCCGATTCGTATCTTTACGGATAGCCAATCAGTGATTAAGACATTGAGAAAGGAGAAAGTTGAATCCCGGAACGTTTTGCAATGCAAGAGTGAGATAAACTCATATGCAAATTGTGAACATCTGGAGATAATATGGATACCAAGCCATCACGGGCTGATCGGAAACGAGAAAGCCGACAAATTATCCAAAATGGGAGCTCTTTTGAGTACTATAACTTTGGAGAACGCCAAACCCCTTAAACGATTTAAGGATGAACTTAAACGTTGGGCAATGGAAGAACATGTCAGAAAATGGCAAAGCACTGATGTCGGTAAGGTGACAAGAACACTCTGGGGTGACCCAAATCTTGGGAAGTCAAAGGAGATTTTGAGACTAAGTAGACCTACACTTAGGAAATTAACCGGTGTAATTACAGGTCATACGGAGTTGAGAACTCATTTAGCACGCATGGGATTATCTGAGGAGACGACATGTAGAGCTTGTGAGGAAGAGGATGAGACCCTGGTACACTACCTCTGTCATTGTCCTGCGTTTGGGCATATTAGACGCGAAAATTTTACAGTAGATAATATGCCGAACTTGGAATACCTGGGGAACTCGAACTGGAGATCCATAAGGCGTTACATTGAGGGGACTGGTTTCTTGGACTAGTCCGATATTTATGGGAAATTATGTTTATGGTTTTTTGTTTGGGAATTCCGTTTTCCACATGGAGCGCACAACATGCCAACTGGGCATAGGTGTATACCTGTCATGGGTTTGGGCTTTTATACCCCTCCTTTTCAACCTAACCTAACCTATATCGATGCAAACAATTTCTTTAACAAATTATCTTATCTAAAATTATAACATGTAATTCGACTTAATATACAATGAGTTTTTCATTTAAAAAACAGCAATATTATACAATCCTCTAATTATATTTTAACATTTTTAAAGTTTAAAGTACGTGTAGACTTGAAAAATGGATTTGTACCAGAATAGTTTTTATTGCACGTTTCCTATTCTATTTAAAACCAATTACTTAATTTAAAAAGGAGTTTTGTATTAAGTCATCCGTAAATCTTAATATTATATCTGTGGCTTGGAGCTAAAAGGGCCAATGTCACTTTTTTTCTCTTTTGAGTTAATCATTGCATTAGAGTTGTTTTCTGGCTCTATTTCATTATGGTAAAACAGCTAAACTCATACTTAACACAGAACAGCTTCATTAATAAAACGCTGGCCAATGTCACTATAAAAGTTAAAGTTCAATTTCAATTTTCTCAAAAGTAAATATTTTGACATTGGCCCTTTTAGCTACAAGCCACAGATATATTCTACATTATAATTTATCCATTTATGTTTTAAAATGAATTGCCAAATGATATTAGAGCACTGCTGAAAGAATTTAAGTTGGTTTTATAATGAAACTTATTAATAATCCACATATGTGGCCATTTTATTTAATTGTCTGTAACCGGTGAGGTATGATTGAATTTTTTCTGTACCAACGATGACTATAATTTTAATCACGCATGATGCAAATTATTGTATACAAAAATTTGCTTGTTTAAAACAAAAATATCTTAAAACTAAATCAAAATTAATGTTACTGAATAGGTTCTAGTATTCCTGTCGTATTTTATCGGAATAAGAGGGTTTTTGAAGTAAAAACTCTAAATACTTACGGTGGAGTGCATAGATTTTCTATATAAAAAAAACATATAAATATTTGGTGTAAATAACAAATAGATGGTAATTTTTTAAGTGAAAGTGATTAATTTAAAACTAGCGTTTATACCAATAAATGATATAAAGACTTACAATAGAATAACGTATACAAATCCTAGATTTTATTGAAAAAACTTGTAGTACGAGATGCGAATTTTAGTTCATCTGAGCTGATAATACGTTGTATTGTGAATCGTTTCATGTCAACATTCATCCTTTTGAATAATATTCATCCAAATCGAGTCCAAACCGTACGCACGGAGAAAGTCATCGCCGCTGTGGGCACAAGTGTGACAGAGGACCCGAATTTATTGATCCAACGGCTGTCTCAGAAACTTATTCCTCATGCCATAACTTACCTTTTAGAGTAAAAGAGGTTTCAACAAAACGGCGCAAAATAAGATGCGCAAAACCATTATTTGTTGTGAATAATAATTATTAACCAAATTACCTCAGCAAATGGAATTGTAATTTGGCCATTTCAGAAGTACGCCGAACTTATGGTCTTCACTGATAAACCAGCAATTATTGATAATTTGGAAGCCATGCTTCGATAGACTATTGATGAAATAAGATCGGATGTGTTCTAAACAGCAGTGTGAAATTGGCGTTTATAGCGGCAGAGGTCATATGCCAGAAATCGTTTTAAAATTGTTAAGTCCAATGAAATTGTTTAATTAATAAAACAAGAGGTAAATAACTCTACATATCCACACAAATACATTACAATTTGTAGTTTTGCGATTAAGGAAAACAAAAAATAAAAAATTAAAAAATAGTTACATATATCTCTAATGCGACAATAACAAATGTAAAATTGCATCTGACAGACATCTTTTTAAACCCTTCACAGTGATTGAAAGGGTATCAGTTTGCCATTCCTTGTGAAATTTCTACAATATTTATTTACGACACCATAAAGGCCACCCCTGTTCGCGAAATTGTCGTATGTTATTTTACAGGAGAGCGTTTCTATTACTTTTAAATAAATAAAAACGTAAAAGACACTGCGACATACGATAAAATATACACAGTGTTATTTTCATAACTAAAACAGTTATCGCTTTAATATTTTATCAAGAGAAGGTTTAATGGATGTAGAACCAATTTCTAAAAAACACGTAACATACGATAATAACGCGCACAAGGGTCGATATTTTCTGAAGGCCTATGAATAGGAGCGTGAATAAAGAAGAATTATCCGTCTGTCCGCGTGTACGTTGAAATAAAAATTTTTAAATATTCGGTAGCAGATCGGTATTTGAAATCAGCATAATTCCATTATAATTTTTTGACATATGAACAAATAAACACGACTGCCTCTCTTGTTTCGCTTTTTATTATCATAAAAATTAAATTGTTACTATATGTGAATTTAGTCTACCTCATGATAATAGTCATTAAAAATTTTGGACAAATTGGTTACTAATCGGCAAAGTTATAGGCAAAAATTATTAATATTTTTTTAAATATATCAAGTTTTTTTAAACTCCTAATAAGTTTCTGGACTCGTTTAGGATACCAAATTTAAGCCATAACTTCAGAAATTATTTCTAAGAAAAACTAGCAAACCGGTTTGAAACCAACTGAGATATAAGCACCAAAGTATAACTGCTTCGGTGTATTTCCTAAAATTAACAAACGAAAATCGGTATTTTTTAGTTTCTATACAACCAATAGAGAGTCAATATGGGGGATCGAATGAAATAGCTTGAGTATTAAGAGTAAGCAGTGAAAATAAAAAAATCCAAGATTGCGTCCACTGGACTAAATATCGAATGTATGAGTCAAATAAAGTAGTTGCGATTTTGTCCCCTTTAACCGCTAAAATAATGGCATCAAATAAAAGAGCTTGACCAGTACAATGTAGAAAACTATAAACAAATTTTAGAATCCAAGATGGCGTCTGGAACAACTACATATATCGGTATCAAATGAAAGGTTTTTACTAGTAGAGTACACTACACAGAATACTCACAACTATGTACAAATTTAATTTCAAACATGTCGTCGGAAATAATAAAGAAAATGGTATTATATGATATCTAAAACCTAGACTTATCTACGATGTGGTGTTTATTTTTTATGTACATGACGGTGAAGGGTATTATCCTATTTAGTACTGCTGAATATAGCCGTCTTATTTGTTTTTTATCAATTATTTTTAACTAAATTGGAGTTTTTGTTTGTAAATAAGCGTGTGAGAAGGAATGGTAAAAATTATGTAAAATTTTATCTTAATTTTTTTTATTCCTATTTGATTTAGAATTTTTGTTGAAATATTGAAAAATTGCAAAAAAATACAAAGTAAGAAATTGTTTATCAATAACGCCCTTTAACTCAAGAAATAATACAAAGTTTCACTATTTTTTAAAAAACCATAATTACTTTCGGCCGTATGTTAAAAAACTTAGCGCAGCTTTACAAACCGTTGTTAAGCAAAATTCCTTAATGTTATATGCGAAAACGTTTATTAGCCTAACATACCTTTATTAAACCTTTATTAACTTTAAATATTTTAAAGTAGGAATATACCTTCTTTAAACCTACTATAAAGTGAGATTTTTATTTTTTCTTTCTGTTTATTGTCATTTTTTTATCAAGTGAAATTTTGTAAAAAAAATTTATACAAACAAAAAAAATAGGGTTAGTTGTAAAACTGAAAATGGACACATAATTTAATTAGAAGAATTCGTAAAAATAATTGTAATTTAGTGAAAAAGGTAAAATTAATTGTTTTGTTTTATTTAGAATATCTAATTCAAATGTCAAATTATTATCGTCCATGAATTTGTAAGCCGAGGATTGATGCTTTTTCCATTCCGGATGACCAATTTAAAAAAAAAAAATATAAAAATTTCACAAATTTATTTATAAGTTTCACAAAATACTCAAAAAATTATTAAATGTAAACAAAACTTTTTAGTGATGTACATACAATCAAAACAAATAAAAAAACTCGTTATTCAAATACCTATTTTATCCCTAACAAAAAAGTGTTGTTAATTCTTCTTAATCATTGATTTTTAATAAATATAGAACAAATTATATATACCCATTAAAAAATGAATAAGTTGTTTAATGCTAACACAAAAAAAGGAAGTTACTGTATGATAAACCAAATAAAATCTGGTTATGAACGACTACCCAAATGAATTTATATTCGTTCTTGTGTATCGCTAACTATTAAATGACAAAAGAAAATAATGGTATTGCCAGTATCAAAACTAAAAATTCCTTCAAACATACGTGAGTTACCCTACGTTGCCACAGGCAAGTATTTACTTGCAAGTAGTGTATACGTATTACTAACGAAAATCAGGAGAAATGCCAAAAAAAACACAAAAATTTTTTGAGTGTCTACACAGCACAATGCAAGTTCATTTTTAAAATGTCGCCAACAAATAAACTTCAAACAAATTTAAAACAAATGGCGCTGCTTCAATTGGTAATTAAGTGTTGTCAATAGCCACTATTGAACGTTACCTTTAGACATGTAACTTTTTAATATAATTTTTTTTATTAAATATTGATATTTATATTAAAACTTACATTTTAAATGAATATTTATATTTTTTTCTTAATATTCTTCATATACATATATACATATTTATTAAAAAAATTAGCTGAATTATTTACCACAATTGTATGATATATTGTTGAGTTAACAAAAAACTCAGTATTAGACAACACTGTTTTTCGGCTTGTCACTTTACTTGCCGTAACTGTAAAAATTTTACTTGCTTAAAAATTTCCTCGCAAGCTGAGTCGTAGGTTGTCAAAGTGTAGTTGTGTTAGTAAAAAAGTGTTAGTGTATTGGTTTTTTTTCACTTGCACTTGCATGTGGCAACGGTAGGTTAGAGTGATGTTTTCTCATACGTTTTTTTAACAAAGGTTTATTAGGGTTAAAATATTTATTAACTAATATTTAGTTTAAGTCTACATTAGGGATTTTTTTAACATACGGCCGTTTGTATGTAGATATTAAACTCTTTTTTTTTTTTTATTATTAACTAAATTAATGGATTCAAATAGCGCTTTAAATGACATCCCTGTATATTTGTAACATTGTATATATATGCTTACATATAAATAAGTATGTAGGTACATGCACCTATGAAAATGATGACTGTATGAATGTGTTTGCATATAGGCTAAAGTGTTGTGTTTGTGTTATTATACGTTGTGTATTTATATGGGAGTGTGTGTGTGTGTTTTAACTGACACATTAAACTCAAATATTTCTTATTCAGTTTTTAAAATAACTTGACTGCAAATACCTACTTGTTCTACTTTTTCTTCCTCTTTTTTTGTGTGACTTTAGACATAGAATATTTTCATATTATTTTATTCAATTTGTTCTTTTTATACTCACCATCAAAAAAATGGTTTGGAAGTATATTAGTTTTGTCATTTCGTTTGTAGCACATCGAAATATTTTTTTATACCCCATAAAGTATATACCTTCTGAATCCTGGTTTCATTTTAAGACGATCTAGCTATGTCTATCTGTCTGCTAAAGGCACGATAGCATTTAAACAGGAAAAGTTAGGGGAATTAATTTTATCTAGAATATTTCGTATACATCGGAAATGGTCAGTATTAAATATGGTCTAAATCGGTACAAAATAAAGAGCGTAATAGCTTGTAAATCAAGAATAGGTTAAAAAACATCGCATAAAATGCGCGCTTAGATTTATGTAAATTGATCAAATTTTGCAAGTATGTTTTTTTTTTTGCCAAAACTCCTACATTACGAAAGGAGCTATATATCAAAATATACGAAAAATTTCCTTGCAAAGTGTCCCTTTCAATCCATTTGAACTTTTCAAATTCGCATATATAGCTGCTTCGTCAACGTTATTAGAATAACTAACAATTAATTTGAGATTCTCACCTGGCATATAACGTCATTAAATAAATTCATATAATTTCTCTATGTTCAACGATCTTGGAAGAAAAATGATCTATGTCTTTTAATATCTAAGCAGAAATCATTATCAGAAATCACGTTCATACGACTACAGTAACGTCTACCTCTCACATATGCTTTACTCTAGTGTCAATGAAATACGAAAGCTCATACAACCGACAGCAACTGATGAGCAGTAGGAAACGGAGGTGAAAACGACTTATCTTTAATTCATATAATTTCTATAATTTCTATATGTACAAAGAACATGAACAAGAACAATTATTTCTTTAATGCGTTAGGTAAGCTGAATTCGTTTTTTTTTAATTTCTTTCACTTGAAATGAAATGGAATTTAAAAGCTTATGAAATTAAGGCAATTAGATATACAAAGCTGAAATTTTGCTGAATGTTATTATTATGTTAGAAAACAGAGATGACACGCCTACTTAACGTCAGCCTTAACGTTTTCTTAAATCCATATAAAATGTATACAGTAAAATATTTTAGTAGAATAAGAGACTGTTTCTCTGTTAATATCTTAGTTGAACGCATTAGCAGAAAATGAAGTGCCATACCCATACACAAAATTGTCGTAGTCCTTAGTTTTCGTAAAAATATAACGTTGTGGAAATAATTGTATAGTATTATTCCTATTGTAGAAATACTTAAGGTTCCAGTTTGAAACTGAATATGAGAAAATAACTTAATGGCAATTCGAATCAAAACGAAGACTCTAATGCATATTTAAATATAAAAATTATTTTATAGTGATTAAAATTGTAAGGAAAATTATAAATTTTTGTTGTACAAAAGTAATATTCACGAAATTGGCGATGATTGATTCGGCGCAGGCGAATATATTGCTCTTGTTATTATTTGATTCCCTTTAATTTTCTACTTTGTAATTTTTTTCTTTCGTTAAATACTCAATTCAAATTTTTCATTTTCTACAATGTAAGAGGTATTCTCAAAAAACAAAAAAAAAATATTAATTTCAATTCCATCTTTTGGTTTCTTTATATACATGCAGATATATCATTTAGTTTTTTTTTTAGTTCAAAGATTATTTTTCCTAGTATTCATTTGAAGTATTTAAGGTATTTTAGAGAAAAGAAAATTTTTAGTAATTATTAATTCTCTAAACCTTTAAAATTTAAAGTGAAATCTACCTGTAAACCAAATGATACAAATTTTATGATGACATAATTTAAAGTCGATTGCAACACTAAAATGCTTATATTGCAACAAAGTTTTTGCTATTTCTATATCTAGATTAATATATTTTTAACGAAATTGTAAAAAAGACACAAGTTTATTTCCTTATACTGCAGGAACTAAATACATCACTGATTTTTTCTTTTCCTGCCTTAACAAACAATATATCAAAAATAAAGGGTGGTTCAGTTTTTAAAGGGCCGATGTTGATTTTGAATAAAACACATTCTTTTATGAAATTGTTGTCATATCTTTTTATAATGATAAAATTGGTATGGTTCAATTATGTATGGAACAAAATATCGGCCAAATGGCCGCCGCAAACTCGGCGGCACACCTTCATCTGATATGGCTCAAATTTTCAATGACAATGTTGATGTTCAAGTGTTGAGCACGATTATGAGACGAGCTTGACTGCTCTTTTGCTACACTACCGCAAAAATGTAGCAATGTTTTCCGCTCAACGATCTAAAAAGGCTTTCACAGATGTTTTCACATTTCATACAGACCTGTTTTGCTGAAATTTAAATATTTATCATAATTCTCCCAATTGTGGACATATATGAACGATTAAGTTGACCAAAGAATTATTTTCATAATAAGCCTGAATAACTTTAACGCGTTGGTCGATTGTGTGCCTTTCCATTATTCAAAGTGAGTTAGTCCGAAATTGAGAAATGTCAAATGAAATGATGAAAATAACTTGACTATTAGGTGTGTTGGTAAAATTTAACTACCCTTTATTATTTAAAAGCTTAAACAACAAAAGTACTACTAACTAAGTACAATTAAATATATATATCCGAAAAAACAATATTATAAAAATAGACTTCCTTCTAATTTAAAGCAGGTATCAGTTGTAGTTTATTTTAGAGTTGTTACGGCAAATGATTTACATTGCTCTCTCTGCCAGGTCCATATATTAAATTATTTTCAACCGATCTTCTAGTATCACACTAATTCCATGAAATATTCAAGATTATGCTCTATGCAAACATAATATCGAGGAGTCTACCAATTTTAATCAGAATCCATTTGGGACGTCTTTAGCTGGTTGAATTTAAAAAGACATGAAGACAGACTAAAATTCAAAAATTATTATTGTTTTTTAATCTAGATTATTGACAAAACAATAGCAAATATCGTTAACTTATGTGAATTTGAAGAAAGAAAAAATCTTCAACTAAAAAATCTATGAAAACAAAAATTATTGTAAGTTCTCACAAGTGACATTATGTGTGTCAAGGTACTAGTAAATTTTCTTTATGCTTCTTTAGTCTGTTTCAATTTGCTTTGTTGCTTATTTCATTCACATGTTTATTTTTGTACTGAACAAGTCAAACAATGCCTCCAAACGTCTTTACTTGGTTTATTTTTGTCATAGTCTGTGTTTTATTCGCCTTTATTATTACAAAAAAAAAATGGTTTTAGCTCCATTACTTTTTAATATGACCACCTCCGCTACCACCACATTTATCACCATCTTCCCTTTGGATGTTGTCATTGCCATTCATCGTAAGGCAACCAGCTAAACTGGATTTATTCTTATAAAAGACAAAGGGATTGAGTATACAGATAAAGGAAATCGGCTAAGAAAAAAAAAAATTTAATTTTTTCTGCTAGCTAGAATAAAACGCATTAAAGTCACTTACGATTTTTTTATGTACGCTTTGTAAGTTATGGTCAAAATAATTTTGACACCAAAACTATTCAGGAATACACTAAAACACTTCTCCACTTATGCAGATATCATTGGCAAATAAGAGAGTTTCATGTCTGGCTGTATATCACATTCATAGCCATATGGTAGAAAATACAAAAGAGAAAGTAAACTAATAAAGCCAGGGAAAAAAATAATTTAGCTGTTAAAAAATAGTCAATGGTGAAGTGAAATGTTTAGCTTTTTATGACATCTTTTACGTGTCTTTAGAAGGCTACAAGTATGAGCTGTTGGTGTTATGTTAAGACTATTAAATGTTTAGAACAGACTTAAGTTATTTAATGGAAATAAAATTGGAAATTTTTTTACACAATAGCGTTGCGTAAATAATTTAAATTCCTTACAACCTTGTAATTTGTAAAATTTGTAATTATATAGGAATTCTAAGTGTTGTACAATTTGTGTTTGGTTTAAAATGCTTTTTTTTCTTTTTGAATGGGCAATTGGACAATATGAGATAAATACTAAAGTTGGAAGGACACTTTAATTACAATTTTATGAAAAAAAAAATAACAAAAATGTGTGCCTTTGAGAAATTTCTTTTAAATTATTTTAAAAATAAAACAAACATTAATTAGAGTATGTTTTTAAATTTTTATTTTCTTTATTTTTCTCATTGCAGTTTTTTCTCTCATCTATGAGATTTCCTCTTGTCTTTGTATCTAAAAAAGTATCGCTTTAAAAACATCTACTTTTTGCTGTTGTCTTTCTAACAAGAAAATAATAATTAAAGCACAGAGCTTTCTTTTAAATTATTTAAAAGAAAAAATAAAAACTGGAAAACTACATTTCAACGAATCAACTTTGTGCACTTTTCTCTGAAGAAAATCATCTATATGATATAAGCAGATCTTAAACCAGAATTATATTCTTCTACTTAGAAATAAAACAAAAGTTTCCTCCATCTAATGTTAAGGTAAGTTTTGCTAAGCTAAACTTAAATAATTATTTCCTTACTAACACACTACAATCAACTGTAGAGGAGGACACTCTAGTACAGTAAATATACTAAAATGGTAAGGTAGTCTTAATGTGTTTTTTTTTATCTATAAAAGTCTGTACACTTTTCTTCTTGTGTCTCGTCTCAGCTTGTTAAATGTTACAATTTAACTTCGTTAGTAAGAGCATTTAAGAATTTGTAAACTCTTTAAGTATGAACTTTTTATAGAACTTAGTTAACAAATACTTTGTCTTACAAACTTATATTATTTTTCTTTTTCTTAATCAGTAAAATAAATTGTGCGTTGAAAAAAAACCTAAACCGTTGTACAAATATTTTGAGTTAAAGTCAGTAGTCATTGCTGTGGGAAAATTGGTGATTATTGAATAGTTTTCTCAAGTTACTTAAGTGGTTGACATTTTCTTTTTAAATGATTCTAAGTTTGGCAACTGAATATCTTTAACAAAAATTTAAAAAAAAACTAACTTTATTAAGAATTAAGCCTTAAATTCATTGCTTTATGAGAATGATATTACAGCATTAGATTTCAATATATTTTTTTGGTTATTTATTTAAAGATGTAAAGATTTATTTCAATATATATAAATGTGTACAAATAAAGAATGGTTGTTGTTGCCACTTGCCACAATGTGATTAAAGCGTTGAATTGGATGCTTCTGTACTCTTGAAGTTATTGACACCAATATCAATTCCAGATAGTCATGCCGTCTATTTCGACCACTTCTTTATTTTCATACTAATTGTTCTTACAAACAAGTTGTAAATATTCCAAAATGCTTACTTTTTTGTTTTAAAGTGCCAACTAATGGGAGAACTTTCGCAAATATACGTCCAGTTTGCTGTAGTCCATCCTGTAAAATGTGCTTTATATTTTTTAATATTTGACGGGATAGGGACAGTTTTACGATTGGTTCAGCAAAGTCGATTGAGATAACTAGAAACCTGAAAATTCATATAAAATCTGACTGCAAGTGTTCATTAGTAATATAACGTATGGGCAAAAAAATACGGAATTGTGTAAACATGGCAATAAAAACAAGTAAGAGCACTATATTCGGCTGTGCCGAATCTTTTATACCCACCACCAATTTTGTGTACATTTAAAGCACAATATTTATTATTTTGTTAATCGCTATGGAATAATCTTTTTTCAATAAAATATGTATCACTTTCTTTGTAGAGGGTGGTTAAATTTTAAGGGCCCATGTTGAAGGTGAACTACAGCTAGTTTTTAAATTTGTTTTCTGCATTTCACTTGACATTTCTCAATCTCAAACTTACTCAATTTGATCCGTGGAAAGATACGCAAATCAGCAACGCTTTAAAGTTATTCAGGTTTTTTATAAAAATGGGCGTTTAAATCAAAATGCATTTTGTGCAGTTCGTAATTCTTTTGATCAACATAATCGTTCAAATTCATCCACAATCGGGAGAATTGTAAAAAATATTTAAATTTCTGCAAAACAGGTCTGTATAAAATGTTAGCAAATCTGTGAATGCCTTCTTAGTTGGTTGAATTGGAACCACTGCTGGTTTTTGCGATAGTGTGGCAAAAGAGCAGTCAACCTCGCCTCATCATCATGCCCAATAATTGAGAATCAACATTGTCATTGAAATTTTGGGCCATCAGATAGAGGAGTGGCGCCAAGGATGGGGGGAGGGCATTTGGCCGATATTTTGTTAAATACATAATTGAACCATACAAATATTATAATTACAAAAAGAAATAATAATAATATCCTAAATAATTTATGTTTTATTTAAATTCAACATAAAATTTAACCACCCTTTATAACTTCGAATGCAACTAAAATGCTTTTGTAAGTGTAGTCTTTCAATGAAAATGGGCGTTAAAGTAGGCATGTCAATAAAGTTTCTGCTAATAAATACAACTAAGATATTTCAATATAGTCCTTTATTTTCCCAAAAACTTTATTAATAGAGAAATTACATGAATTTAAGATAAACCGTTATATGGGACGTAGGCGTTAAAGTGCGCGTGTCACCTAAAATGGATATTTCGATGTGTTACAAACGGAATGACAAAATGGATATACCCCCACCATTTTTTTGAAGGCGGGTATAAAAAACAAAACAACAAAAGCAAACAAATTACATTGAATAGAAGGATATACGTAGCAAATTTGATCATCATACCTCTAATTTTGGCGGTTTTATGAGCTTTTAAATTTCATTAACGGTAGATAACGTGAAAAGTGGGCGTTATAGTAGGCTTGTCAAAGTTTTTTTTGCGAATGAGTACAACTTAGGTGTTTCAATATAGCCCTTTATTATTCCAAAATCTTTATTAATAGAGAAATTATATGAATTTTAGGTAAAACGTTATATGGGAGGTGGGCGTAAAAGTAGGCGTGGCACCTTAATTTTCTGGCACAGTATTGACATTGCCTAGTGGGATATACGTAGCAAATTTGATCATCATACCTCTAATTTTGGCGGTTTTATGAGCTTTTAAATTTCATTAACGGTAGATAACGTGAAAAGTGGGCGTTATAGTAGGCTTGGCAAAGTTTTTTTTGCGAATGAGTACAACTTAGGTGTTTCAATATAGCCCTTTATTATTCCAAAATCTTTATTAATAGAGAAATTATATGAATTTTAGGTAAAACGTTATATGGGAGGTGGGCGTAAAAGTAGGCGTGGCACCTTAATTTTCTGGCACAGTATTGACATTGCCTAGTGGGATATACGTAGCAAATTTTATCATCAAACCTCTAATTTTGGCGGATTAATGAGCTTTTAAATTTCATTAACGGTAGATAACGTGAAAAGTGGGCGTTATAGTAGGCGTGTCAAAGTTATTTTTGCAAATGAGTACAACTTAGGTGTTTCAATATAGCCCTTTATTATTCCAAAATCTTTATTAATAGAGAAATTATATGAATTTTAGGTAAAACTTTATATGGGAGGTGGGCGTAAAAGTGGGCGTGGCACCTTAATTTTCTGGCGCAGTAATGACATTGCCTAGGGGGATATACTTAGCAAATTTGATCAACATACCTCTAATTTTGGCGGTTTTATGAGCTTTTAAATTTAATTAACGGTAGATAACGTGAAAAGTGGGCGTTATAGTAGGCGTGTCAAAGTTATTTTTACGAATGAGTACAACTTAGGTGTTTCAATATAGCCCTTTATTATTCCAAAATCTTTATTAATAGAGAAATTATATGAATTTTAGGTAAAACGTTATATGGGAGGTGGGCGTAAAAGTGGGCGTGGCACATTGGTTTTCCGTTAAAAAAAAGCGTCTCACCAAAAAGCAAAGTGTGCAAAATTTCAGAGTCGTACATCCAATTTTGTTGCTTTTATGACGTTTTTGTTTTTAAATATACCGAAAAATACACTGTGCGGTATAAATTTTCGTACATTTTGATCGATAACTCCTCTCCTAATGCTTAGATTTAGATAATTTTTGGGGAAAAATATTGTTTTTACTCAGGAAATATATATTCGAAGTTTCATGAGTCTACGTTAATGCGTTTGGACACAATTCCATTTTATTCGATGTTCGAAGGACACGGTTTTTTCGACCTACTCTTGCTTTTCGAGCTATAACTCTCTTCCTAATATTCCGATTTAGCCCATTTTCAATACCAAACAAACCTTGTCTATAAGAAAGATTCTGGCAAAATTTGAGGCCCCTAGCTTTTTCGGTGCGACCTCTATCGTGCTTTCAACAGACGGACAGACGGACAGACGGACAGACGGACAGACGGACAGACGGACAGACGGACAGACGGACAGACGGACGGACATAGCTAGATCGTCATCAAATCAAACCCTGATTCAGAATATATATACTTTATGGGGTCTAAAATGGATATTTCGACGTGTTACAAACGGAATGACAAAATGAATATACCCCCACCATTTTTTTGGTGGCGGGTATAAAAACAATGAGTTGTACAACAAAATTTTCTTACTAAAATATAACGGCATTATCCAGTTTTTTTTTAAGAAAATATTATCAAGTGTATTGTTGATTAATAAGTATTTAAAATGTCACTTAAGAAATTACATCGACGTAAATTGGTATGTAAATTTTGTGAAGAAATTCCGTGTAAGAAAAAAATTAAAATTTTCAATCATTTTAGAGATATGAGATTTAAAAAAACTTTTATCTACAAGGCAATTAACTTAATACGGAATAATAAAAGAAACGAAAGAATACAGGGTCCGGGTAGAGAATGTCGGTTGCAAGATCCAAAACATCGCAGTAAATTAAAGTCTAAAACCGTTGTACGTAGTACAAAATCTTTTTGGGAGTTAGGAAAATGGTATAACTGCCATAAAAGTACTATTCAAATATTTCTCAAAACCGTGGGCATACATAAAAAAATAAAAAGGCACCTAAAACAACTTAAAATTTCTTTTCTACAATCACTAGGTACAAATGTGTGTTGGACGATGAGTCGTACTTTACAGTAGAAGGTAGTAAATGGTAAGAAAAATACTACTTTGTGTCATCTGAACATAAGGCACCTAAAACATCATGCTATATATGTAAAACAAAGTTTACTGGAAAATTTTTATTGTGGTTAGTAAGGAAAAATGGTATCAGTGAACCTGTATTTTTCAAAGTCGGATTAGCTCAAAAATCCATTAATAGTTACCATTGGAAGGATAAAATTACTTTCTGGCCAGATCTAGTACGTCTCGCTACGCCAAAGTTACAACAAACAATTTTAATTGCCGACAAATCAAATATGTTCCCAAAGAAAACAATCCGCGTAACGTAGAATTTAATTTCAAAAACATGTAAATACAATGAATAATTAACAAGTAAAAGCGCTATATTCGGCCGTGCCGAATCTTATATACCCTTCACAACGTGTAGTCATGCAATAACAGTAAATTCACGTATGTATGTTAAAAAAAACAAAAAAAAAATAAAAAATAAAAAAAAAATTTAAAAAAAAAAAAAATTTAAAAAAAAAATTAAAAAAAAAAAAATTATAATATACATATATAATATATATAAAACAAAAAAAAAATAAAAAAAAAATTAAAAAAAAAAAAATAAAAAAAAATAATAATAAAAATATATATAATATATTAAATAAAAAATAAAAAAAAAATAAAAAAAAAATTTAAACAAAAATTTTTAAAAAAATTTAAAAAAAAATTTTTTTGCCTCAGCTGGGATTCGATGCCACGTTTTCTCTAACCAGTATACACGTTTGTATGTTGTATGTTGTTGTTGTAATGTTGTTTTTATGAAAAGAAAATCGAGGTGGTCGTGGGTTTTTGCTCATATCTCAGTTGTTTATGTACCGATGTTTCTGATTTTCAATACCGATCTACTCCCGAATATTTCTGATATTTTAATACCTTACCCGGGTCCAACCTATGTCGGGGGGCTTCAAAAAGTTGATTTCAACATACACACGGACAGACGGTCAGACGGACAGACGGACAGACGGACAGACGGTCAGGGCTTAATCGACTCCTCTATTCATAAGCTTTCAGAAAATATATACTTTATGGGGTCGGAAATGAAAATTGTAGAAATTTCACACGGAATGACAAACCTATATATACCCTTTTTCACTGTGTGAAGGGTATAAAAAAATATAACGTAAATATTTTTAACGACTTCAAAAATAATCTCTTAATATGCAAATATTATTAATTAACAAATTGCCCTGTTACAGAAAACATTCGCTTACTTTATAAGCTGGATGTTGGACGAATAGCTAAAAGTGCATGTAACAAATAAACAATACTTTGAGTTTTATAACCACTTCCCTCAAAAAATTTTAACACTTTCTTTATAGAAATTTTGAAGTATTGGTTACGTGGACTTATGTATTTTTTAATTTTTTAACACATTACCTCAAAAAGTATATTAAATTATTTGCAAAAATATTTTTAAATGTAAAATTAAAAACAAACCTTGAAGGAAAAAATTTTATGAAAAATAAATGTTAGAATACAAACATCTGCTTTCGAATCGTAGCCACCTTTTTCATTTCCCGTGATCCGAAAAATAATCCCGGTAAATTATAGCACAAAATGTATTATTTTGTTATTATCAGTAATCGCTATGGAATAATCTCTTTATACTAAAATAAGTATCACTTTATTTGTATAACTTCAGTATGCTAGTAAAATATGTTGGTAATTTAAGTCTTACGATGAAAGTTGAAGTTATGGTAGGAATGTCAATAAAGTTTCTGCTAAAAAATACAACTTAGATATTTTCCCAAAAACTTAATTCATAGAGAAAATATATGAATTTTAAATAACAATTTTAGAACAAAGCCTTTGACCAAAAAGCAATTTTTGCTAAATTTCAGAATCATACATATAATTTAAATTTAAATTCATTTAAATTTTGAATATACCGAAAAAAACACTGCGCGGTATAAATTTTCATACTTTTTGAGTTACCGAAAAATAAATAACAACAAGAAGAATTGAAAGTACTTGTTGACATGAAAAATTCATCGCCAGAATCCATATTTCATAAAAAATCACTTACAAATTAGCAAAAAATTATTACAAACAAAACTTTGTTCACTTTGTTCAATATAGCGTTAATTTTGGTTCTAGCGGCCACTCTGCAATCAGTCTTACAACCGAATACAAAGTTGGCAAAAAATATGTCTATAACTTTCATTAAAAACAAATTTAAGTTAAGTGCGAAAACCTGCTGACATTGTGGCTATTTTTGCAGCAACATTTGGAAAAGGAGAATGAGATGACCAACCACAAATAATAATGTGATTCATAACAATTTTTTTTCAGTATTGACGTTATTTAGAGAAGAGTTATCACATTTCAAAATTCAAGGGATCGATTCAAAAATCGAACTTTTGAAAAACTGAAGTTAGAAGGGTTATGATAGTAAAATGCTTATAAAATATAAAACAAGTAAGTAAGAGTGATGGAATATAAATGACCAAATCTGCTACAATGTGACCATCTGGATTGAAGATTAAATAATTTATGACATGTTGCGTTTTTTGTTTCTAAAGCCATTCTACTGCTTAAGCCGTTTTATTTGATACATATATTGATGGGGTTAAGAAAAAGAATAAAATATTTGGTCTTGCTGTTTGATAATACCATTTATCATCATGTATACAGGTATAGTGGCCATATCGTACCTTAGCCTAGATTTTTAATTTCTTCATAATTAACTATATTCTACTAGTTCATCTCTTTTATCTGATACTCATATTATAAATATTATATTTTAAAATTTTTATAATTTACGCCCTTTAATATCAATATTGAGGAGGTTGAAATGGGTGCTAGGTTTGACCCATATATTGATTTATTGTAGGTAATTTTTTAGAAGCAGCCAACATGGATTTTTAATTTCTTTATGTAATTATATTTTGCTAGTCAAGTCCTTCCTTTTGATGTTACCCAAAAGGTGAAAAAATTGGTTTTAAAAAATTAAATTGGTAAATAATTTTGATTTTTATTAAAACAAAATCGATTAAGCGATAACTTTTTTGTCAGGTTTTAAATGAAATCAGATTTTTAAAACTCTTATGTTGCGCAGACCTGTAAGTGGTGCTAAAAATAGCAGAATATAGGTCACCCTTATTAGAGTAGTTGTAATTTTTTCACTATTATTTTTTGAGGTGACCTTTAATTGCACGTACTCAACTAAAATGTTGCAAACTATTGGTATTCGATTATGGAGCTGTTCAAAGATGTGTGTAATTTTGATTACGTCTTCTGTAAATTAAGGTAAAACAAACATTATTTATTTGTATGTACAGCTCTTTGTTTACTTACACGTAAAATATTAAAAATTAAAAAAAAAATCTATTGTTATTTGTTGTGTAGTAAAATATGTAAAAACAAAAAAAGGTAGAACGTACATGTTTTAAGAAGCTTAAGTGACCATAAAAATGTAAATTTTTGCTTTATGTGTTAAATTTAATGACACTGAAGCCCGGTTTGAAAACGCACCCAAATAGCGGTAGTGAGAAAAAAGGCGTTTATTTTTGTTTTGATTTTTTATACAGGGTGCTCTAAAAATATATTGAATTTTGTTGAAAAGTTTTGCCATTTGAAGAAAGAAAAATTTTCGAAATAAAAGCAGATATTTAGCAAATAATTTGTACATGAAAGGTTATTGATCATTAAATATTTTTAACTTTAATCTGTTATAAAATACAAAACTAAAAGTTGTAAAGCATGGTCGATGTCATTAAAAAAAAAAAAAACTCAGTATGGTTTAAATAATCGCCACAGTTGGTTCAAGAGTATTCTATCAAATCCAGTTTTTAAGCACTTTTATGATTTTTCTGGCTCTAGGATAATGAATGGAAGCATTCTGTTAATGTCTGTAGTTCATAGTTAACCCTGAATGATTAAAATAATATTTTCATTTAATTTCTCTACGTAGAAAATTGTATAACGATCTCAGATACAAAAATATATCACCCGTTATCAAACAACATTATGTAGGTCATATATTTAAATCAAAATAACATAAAATTGTTCATTTTAATTCAACGTTATCGTATATTTTAAGACTTCCTGCACAAAGAAAGAAAGTTATGTTGATAGTGAATTTCATTCGATTTAGGTCAAAAAGTATTAATAAAAAAAGTTGCCAACATATGTGATATACAATAAAATTAAGCTTAAATGTGGAGTTTTCTGTAACATTTACTTTTCTCTGAAAAGTCCTTTATAGGCAAATTTAAAAACTAAATTGAGGAGAATAAATACATTCTCCGACTGCAAATAAAAAAGGGAAAGGTTTGCTTTATATACATACAAATAGCAAGCTGGCAATTGGTTGGGTTTAGAAAGTAACTGCCATCAACACAAGTAAACATATAAACATTGTTGAATTGGTTTTTCTAAGGACACATTTCCACACTGAGGGTTCATATACATTTAGATACCGAAAAAAATACAAAAATAAAAATGCTCCAAGGTTTCTCGAAACATTGAAAAAATTGTTCTTTTCTTAAGAAGATATTTTTTGCAAACAACAGTTTTAGATACAAAATAGAAAGGATATTTCTGTGTCGCATTTACTCAAAAGATTTGCATTTAAATTAAAATTTCTAAAATTAAATAAGTCTACCTAATTCATTTAATTATTAATGCAGATATAATAAATTCCATATGATAGCGTTTTAACATTGCGTAGTCGCGGGACTCAGTGATTGAGTGATAGTGATCGGTTGACACGAAGTCACTGGGGAGCGAAGGGGGTCGAAAAGAGACCCGTGGTAGTGGAGGTCTGCATCGATATTCCCCCCACATGTGTATGTAACATTGCGTACATGTAGTTACATGAAATATATAATATTGAGCTAATACTGCATTTTGCTGGATTCAAGATAATGAGGAAAAGCTATTCTCTATCGCCATATGCAAATTTTCCTATGTCCTGTCATGTAAACTGTTCGTAATAAAAATTCTCAAAAATACTTTAGTTCATTCAAATAATGTAAAAATTAAAATATTGGCACATTACTGGGTATTTATAAATACAGTGCTAGATAAATATGTGTAACCGTTTGTCGGCATAACATCGGGATCAGAGAGTGTAGCGTTTGGTTTTCTATAAACGAATTTATTTACATCAGGTTAAAAAAAATTATTTTAAATTTATCTGTCTAAGCTACATGTTTTTAATCATCAGAAAATAAAATTGGGAAATAAAATCATATAACAAACATTTATCCATATTTGTCTTGTCCATCTTTTACGAAAATCCTTCCATTAGGGATCTTTTAGTTGCCGATTTTTGACAAGTTGATTCAGTTACGCTTAAAATAAGATATGCTCTGTTATACTTTTATCTGTGTTCTTTAGTTCTTTTTTTACAAGAGCCCAATACCTTTCAACAAGCACAAGTTGTGGACAGTTGGTAGAATTTGCCTCCTGTAGTACATAATTAATATTTTTGTTTGAATACCACGCAAAGAACTTTTTGCAATAGTGGCACTATCCCAAATCGAGTGCTTGATGTCACAAATGATTGGCTTTTTTTCCACAATGGCTAATGGCTTACCCTACAAGAAACTACTTGGGAATATTTGTTTAATTTTTATTCCCGTATTGTTTGTTGTTGACTAGGAAGTTGAAAAAGTTTTGCCACTACATAAATTACATCATCATTTCTTTTGCTCTTTTTTTTCAAAATTGTTATATAAAAAGAGACAAAGAAAACGTTTTTTTTATGTAAAACTGAAAGAAAATGATCCTTAAATACTTAGAAAAAAAAGAAATCAACTTCATTATAATAAATTAACTCCATTCCAGCTAAAGCTAAATAAGCCATACTATAGATTAATTAATACCAAATTTAAGTTTATTATTTACATATACAGTGGCTCACAGCTCATTTTATGCAGTGCATTTTTTATTTTTAAAGCTCTGTATAAACAAAACTAAAAGAAACTTTAAAAAGTAAGTAAGTAAGTTGTATTAACTTGATTTTGCATTTTTTCTTTCATTTTTATTGTAAGATAAACACATAACGTAACTAGTTCTAGTCAAAAAAATATTTTTTTCCTCTTTAAACATCAATGAAATTTCTTACTGCAAACAAAAACTTACCTAAATAATTTGCACATGTTTTTTGATTGAATCTAGTTTTTATGGTAATCTCAAATACTGTAATTATTATTCAAATGATGTATGACAAATACAAGTAGTAAATGAAAAGGTATCATTTATTTATAAAAAACTTGTTAAAATTTCTGTACGACGCACGATCTTTGCACTCTTTTATGCGCGTTGCCATGGTCTATATGGTTTTTACAATCAATATGTAGCACATACAGATATAAATATTACCAAAATATGTATGTGCTACTTCGTTTGCGTAGTTCTCACTCTTTTTCAATACTTGAGTTCTTTTTTTGAATTACTAAATAATTTTGCAAACTATTGGGAGAATATTCTAAAAAATCTTAATAAAAAAAATTTTTTATTTGGTTGCCCTTAACCCTTTAATAACCGCATTTTTGGTTGGTTTAAAAATATATAATTTTTTTATAAAATTTCATTCTTACATACATATGTATGTAAGTATATATAAATGGAGTGCTACATATAGGACACATTGGGTAGTTGCAGGTAATCTTAAAATGTATATGCTCATTGATTATTTGCCTTCCTATTGTGTTGATTAAACTTTTTTATATGTACGAAACAAAACAAAACAAGACACCAAAAGACCTTATATTTGCTGCACTTTGATCTTAGAAAGCCAGTTTGACACAGTCTACATCGTCCTTTAGATATTTATTGAACCCAGTGGCTAGGTTTGTCAAATCCTTTAATTTTTGCAGGGTCGTTTTATGAAATATATTTTGAATAAGCTCATCACAAAAAACTGGATGAAATACACTAGTGGTTCTTTGGTTTGAGTGGAGCTGACTTCGATTTACAAGACAGTATTGGTTTAAAAACTTAACTGTTTTGCTAATTTAAACTAGACCAGTTTAACTTTTCTACCCTTTCTCGGATGATTTTGTCATTTTATAACATATTACAAACATTTTGTCCAGCTTCAATAAACCCATCTCCAATATTTTTTCCGCAGTTTGAAGTGTTTCCTTTATTGCCTCCTACAGAGATAAGATTTTGACATTTTCTGCCTCTTCAAACCCATCAGCGGTGTCATCCCAGAAAAAATTTTTTTCTTTTCTATTAAGAATATATTCACATGTAAGATTTGACTGTAATCGACAATGTTGCCTATAGGCTGTTTGAAAAATACTGCGCTAAACCACAGCCTTTTTTACTTTAAATCTTTCATATAATTTTTTACCTGTTAAAAAAATCAGAATTATCTTCCAACACAAAAACTTCTTTTCAAACTATTTAAAAAAATTTTTTTTTAAACACACTTTGTAAATAATTATTTACACAACAATCAGTTATCCAATAAATATGGCTTCAAAATAAACACAAAAGCATTTTCGGAGTGCACTGATATTAAGGGTAAAAGAAAAATTTATACTAAAATTTTAATTTATGCAGTTAGAAACACAAGTATGCAATATAGCCTACATGCAACAACGGGGCTGGAAGCCTTAATATATATTTAGTGTTGACCAATGTATTAGCCAAGTATATAAGAGATTAGAAAAATAAAAAGAAATAAATAAAATTGTTGTTCATGTTTATTTTTCTTAATATTTTTTTAACTACCAAAAAATTGACAAATTTTACTTCTTTAAAAAAACCCATTTGAAAAAAGTGCCGATTACCTTTTTATATATTTTTTGTTTGAAAGTAACTAATACAGTTTAAATTCTTTTCCTGCATTTATGTGTTTGGAAGTTACATATGGTACCAAAAAACCAGAACTAAAATGTACCTTTTAGCTGTATTTTCCACACAGGCATTTAAAGCCAAAGAAAGGGCCGGACACTTGTGAGCTTTCATGTTGAGTATTTAGATAACTAAGCGTTTTTAGGATAATCTCTATAAATTTTACTTAAGCGGATTTAAGGTTACCAATTTTACTAGTTCTTCCCTTATTTGCCACCTTACATTTTTCAAATATTCCTTCTTATTGGATTCATACATCGAAAGAGATATTTATTTGAAATTTAATGTCTTCAGTATCATGAGTTTGGGATGTGTGATGATAAATTATTATTCAGTTACGCTTCTCTTTTTTATATACAGATTAATCGCGATCTACATCGTAGAGTACTTCTTTAAATTGGAAAACAACATTTTAAGGAATTAAATTTTCAATTAATATTTAAAGATATAAACGAATACTTTTTTCGTTTAAACGATTATTTTTAGGAACTATTATATATCTCACGATGCAGATGATTTTGTAATCAGGGCTTAAAAATTATATTAAACATAAGTATGCATTCTGTAGAAAACCCAAATTATTTGAAAAAGTCCAATTTTTTAAACCTATTTTCGGTCTTTTATACCGAAAACCCGTTTTTGTTTTATATTTTTGTTTATGTAAATGTTAAAAGAGAAACACGAATCTTATTTAGTTTGTTTTTAATTGAATACTGGACATTCGACTCTATTTCATATCTGTAAAATGAATTAATAATTTCTAAGAAGATTTTAATAAATACACATATTTCCCCACATGTACTTTTAAATGTAAATGGCAACTAGTTTATATTGAGTGTTTATAATTGTAATTAATGTACTTTACAAATACATTAAATAATTTTTTTTAGTTCATTTAATAGGCTTTGAAAATATTGTTTTTAAATTTTTTTTTTTTCAAAATCTTGTTGTGTTCATTAAAAATAAAATTTTATGTGAGCAAAAAAATTCGGGAATTATGATTTTATTATAAAACACGATTGTTTCAAAGTGCGGTGTTTGTGAAGGAAAAAGAATATGTATATAAGAAAACCCAATATTTTGGACTTTTTTGGATGTTTATTTTTTTGAGGTAAAATGTGTGTTCTTTTTTTGTTAATGAGGCATGTACACATTGCTTTCTTTTATTAATAGGACACATCTTCGGATATATTCGATGTTTTTTTTTTGAGGACATATCTTTTCAAATCAAACATTATTGGTGTTTGCGAAACAAATTAAATCTGCCTAAAATTACTGCGCAAATTAATTCAAATTCTGCACACCATCACATCAGTCCACCAAATTGACGTTGAATTAACTTCAGGATTTGTGGCAATTGGGAAATTGTTTCGACACTAAATTCTGGAAATAAGTCTTAGTTTTAATTGAAATGAATTAAAATTTTTCACTTGGGCATAGGCATATAAATTGTTAACACAAAAAGAAAAATCGTCAAATTTTATAAACCAAATTCAACATCACTTCAGGCCCGCTGTTTTGTTGGAAAAATTTTGGTGAGTTTTTTTTATTTTATTAAAGCATTTTTTTCAATTTCTTTGTGCTATCAAATTTGAATTTTTACTGAATTTTAAAAATCGAATGTTAATAACATAATGCTTTAACAATTTTATTTCTAACCTTTGACAATTAATTTACACTTTACACAAAAGTTACAACACCAGCCATATTTGAATTGTAATCTTAAGATAAATATATAAATAACACCAACACGTTTATTACAACACTAAACAAACAACAATATTTTTTTGAATTTAAAATTGTAAGAAGAATACTATAAAAAATATGTTACTTCTACATTTTCAATGTTTAATTAATCTTGTTTAGTTAATATATTCTTAATACATATCGCACTTGATCAACAAGAGGGTATTAACTCAAAATTTTTAAAATATCACTTTTTTCAAGAAATCAGCAAACAACATCAATATCTATCTACTGTAAAAATTTCAACGTATTCCGTTTACTCTTTCATCTCGAAAACCACTTTTGAGACCATATTCATGATAATGTAGTGATTACCTTTATTTCAACAAAAAGGTATTATTTCGAGTTAATACAAAAGTTGAAATAGGTAAGAATCGTATATTTTCATAAAAAAGGCATTATTTTGATTTGAGCCTTTATTTTTGTTAAAAATAATCAAACTGTTTTATTTATATTTGGTTGTATTTTGAGTTGATACTATTTTTTTGATAAAATTTGTTTTATTCTATAATTTTAATTCGAAATGTGACTCTTTTTATGAAAAAATTGTTCAAATTTTTTTTGAGTTGTGACCCTTTTCATGAAAAAATGGTGTTAACTCAAAAAATAGATTTTTTTTGCAATGATTAGTAAAATTTAAAACAAAAACAATGTATATATATATTTTCAAATGGAATTTGCTTCCTATGGTATTTTTGAATTTTTAAATTCTGTTAAAATGTGGCCACAAACAGTTTTTTGACTCTACTGAAAATTCAAAAATTTTGAGTTAATACCCTCTTGTTGATCAAGTGCGATATGTCTAATAAACTTTCTTTTATTCTACGAAGAGTTTTTACGTTATAGTTAGGAATTCCATTAATGCTATCTTTATACCATGTTCTTTTTAAGATACTATAGTTTTACTTAACTTTCTTTTCTTATTTCTTTATTCATTGTTTTGTTAATTTTTATTTTTCAGTATATTTTGTTTTAATAGTTAGCACTAACGTTTAGGTTTCTTTTTAAATATTTTTTAACAATATTAAGCAACTCTTAATGAGACGAAATCACCACCTCAAACCCTGAGCAAGATCAGAAGAATAATTAACGATAGTCTCAGGAGAGGTAGGGCAATAAAGTTTTAATCATTACAATGTTTAGAAAACACTTTCCTGGTAATTGTAAGTGCAACACACATATAAGGAATCAGTAAAGTCGCACGTTCCGTTTTCAAAATATTATATTTTTACTGAAAATTTTCTTCTATGAAAAGGTTCTTCTGGCAGTTGCAAATGCAATACAAAAAGAGTCAGATATTTTGCTTTTTTCGAGTATAAGTAGTATTTTGTATAAGAGAAGTTATTTTTTTTTAAACGTTAGTCTGGTTAATCTTAATACAACAAAAAAAAATTTAATTTTTTAGCGATGTTTCTACAGATATACGACCATGCTTAACTTCATTTTATTCATATTTATCGAAATCGGTTAAGCTGTGTTCAAGATATGTTCCTACAAATATGCGGCAATTGCATTCGAAATCTGTAAGTAGATTGAGAAAAATTTTCAAACTGTAGTCTTTGATTTCGCAACCAATTCATTAAATAAACTCTTGTTTGCACTAACAGTAAAACTTCAACAAAGTAACTAGTTTGTGCTGCGAAATATGATGGTTTTTCTAACTTCAAGTAAATAGGTGTTTTTTTTAATTTTTATATATCAAACTATCGAATATAAGCATATTTTATAATATACATATGTCTAAATCAATAGTTTATATGAAGTTACAAATTTTTTTTAATACTAGTTATTGTAAAGTAGTGCGATTTCAAGTATCTATATAGATATATTCGTACTAAAATTCATTTTTTTAACTAAAATTTATACATATTAACAAAAAGAGGGAATATTATGTAATATAGGAAAATTTCCTCTAATCAAGCTGAGCACTAGATACAGCATTGTCTTTCTTACTGCATTTTGGCTTGAATGAATCTATTAGTTTTGTAACAGTCTCTGTACAACTAGTGATATGTTTGCAGAAAAATGTAATTAAGTAAAAATTTTACTTAAGCATTTTATGCAAAACAAGCACTTCAAAAGTAATAAAACCACTCTGGTCTCACTGTTCCGGAAAAGTTTCTTAATTTTAGAGTGTGTTGGTAAAGAATAATAATTTCGAAAAATAATTAAAAAATTTGTAACACAATTTTTCTTTAGACCAGGACATATCGATAGTCATAAGAAGAAATAGCTGGATGTATGGGTTTTATACAAAAGTACCTTAAATTATGTTTTTCGAACTTAGGTCCTTTTAAATATAAAAAAGAAAATAATATATCGATGGTCACAATTCATCGAATTTACGAATTTATTTTACGTAATCCAGTTTTTTTAGTGATTCAAGTACATTTCACACAAATAGACCTCGACACTAAAATGTAACGCAATAGTATCAAAAGTAACAGTTTTACAAGAAATTTTATAAAAAAAGAAAAACAAATTACGATAAAACAGTTTCTGTTAGGTTTTTACATTTCCTGTAAAATAACAATTATTTGACCAACCTATGTATACCTATGACCAACGATATGTATTTAAGCACACCAAACTATTTGATATGAATAATTTGGGATTTAAGAGCCGGTTTCTTGAAAAACACAAAATTTAAAAACCGATTTAAAATATAGAAGATCCGGTTTCTCAAATTATTCAGAAACCGGGTTTGACAAATTTAGCTATCAGTTCTTAGTTCAATTCATTTAGTTGAGGAATTCTAAAAAGATGTATGACACTGTTTTTATACCCTTCACACAGTGAAAAAGGGTATATATAGGTTTGTCATTCCGTGTGAAATTTCTACAATTTTCATTTCCGACCCCATAAAGTATATATTTTCTGAAAGCTTAGGAATAGGGGAGTCGATTAAGCTCTGTCAGTCTGTCCATCTGACCGTCTGTCCGTGTGTATGTTGAAATCAACTTTTTGAAGACCCCCGACATCGCTCGGACCCGGGTGAGGTATTAAAGTATCAGAAATGTTCGGGAGTAGAACGGTATTGAAAATCAGAAACATCGGTACATAAACAACTGAGATATGAGCAAAAACCACGACCACCTCGATTTTTTATTCACAAAAACAACATTACAACAACAACATACATACATACATACAAACGTGTATACTGGTTAGAGAAAACGTGGCATCGAATCCCAGCTGAGCCAAAAAAAATTTTTTTAAAATTTTTTTCTTAATTTTTTTTTTATTTTTTTTATTTTTTATTTAATATTTTATTTATATTTTTATTATTATTTTTTTTTTATTTTTTTTTTTAAATTTTTTTTTTATTTTTTATATATTATATATATAATAATTTTTTTTAATTTTTTTTTAATTTTTTTTTAAATTTTTTTTTTAAATTTTTTTTTAAATTTTTTTTTAATTTTTTTTTTTTTATTTATTTATTTATTTTTTTTTTTTAACATACATACGTGAATTTATAATTTTACAATGGGATGTTTTTATATATGTATGTTTTTATATGTATGTACGTATTTCATATGGGATGAATGGTGACACAAACTACTGTTATTGCATGACTACACGTTGTGAAGGGTATATAAGATTCGGCACGGCCGAATATAGCGCTCTTACTTGTTTAATTTTAGTAAGATATTGCAAGTTGTCTTTCGGCTAAAATTTACAAAAGGAACTGTAGTGCGTTCATGAGGATTTTGTTGATATAATGACATTATTGCTCTGTTCCGGCAAACTGGCAAATTTTGCTTATTTTTTTTGTGCAGTTCGTCTTAAAATTTTTTTTGTGCCGATTTAAAGAATCATGTTTATTAAATGTTCTATGTGTTTTTATATTTACCCTGTATCCATTCCAAAAAATATTAACTTTAAGCATTAATTTTCGTAACAAGCCATTATACTTCTGAAGAAGTCCAGAGGTGCGTATGATTATTATTTTTATCCACTTGGTCAAACATACGCACCAAGTGCTGTAATAAACCATTAAGAAATACATTTACATCTATACATAGACATTTTATTGTCTCGAGATAAATGTTTAAAGATGTAAAATTTACGCCATTAAGTTTAAGCAGTTAGACTCACTTCATGATCTTAAATTTCTGGCCCGAAATTCACGAAATTAGCAGTAAAGGCTTGGAAGGATATGGTCAGTTATGGTGCACGCTAAGTGTTCAAAAAATCTAACAATATTCTTGTAATGATGAGTGATCTATTGGGTCGGAAATTAGAGTCTTAAAAATCTTAATAGTTGTACACGATTTGTGCTGGATTGCTCTGTTAAACTGCAAATGTAAGTGATAGATATAAAATTCAGCATTTTGCGTAAAAGTTGCACTTAAAACCTGCTTGTCAGGCTCACCAGTTACGATGGTTTCATTTATGTCCTACAACATGCGAAATCTGCGAGAAGCAAACAACATTATGCTCGCTTCTTCTAACGATACGTTTATTGTTAAGGCTCTGGGTAAAGGATATTTAACGAAATTTAAAATAATCAAATATTTCGCATTTATTTTACACACTTCTCTTTAATCTGTAGCATCTTATTGCTAACTAACTTTCAATATTTATGCAATATCGATTTTCAAGCGCAATGACTACTGGCTTCAAATTTATTCATATTATCGCTTTAAATTTACCTTTGCTCCATCCTGTATAACTATATTTTATAGCTTAGGTTTGTTGATTTATTTTTTTTTTTGATAAAACAAGATTTTAAAAACATGTGCCGTGGTTTTATCATTTCAAATTTTAAGCGTATTTACCTTGAATAATATATAAATTGTCGTAATAGTATTAAATAAATTATTGCCATGAATATAGCATTACGTTGCTGCTGTTATTTGTAGCCACTAAACAGTTGTTATGTACTTTTAAATAATAAATTAGTGCTTGTTTAAATTTATTTACTAAAACAAAATAATAAATAGCAAACAAGTCTAATTGCAGTTTAAAATAATTCTCTTTTAAAAACAAATACAAAATATAAACGTTTTAAAGCCAAATAAAATATGAGGATTTGCTAATAAAAACAAACAAAGATAACAACGTTTGAAATATGAAAATATTTAATTCATTTTGGCATAGCAAACGTGCATCACGAAAGGTCGTATAATTAAAGCATAACGTGATATTAATATCCATCACAAAGCCCAAAGTGTTTACAAAATTTATTAAAAATTTACAGAAAAGGAAAAATTAAAATATTTTGATGTAAAAAAAGAATTGGTGTGAGAAAATCTATAAAACACAACACTAAAAAATAAAAACAAAAATATTCATTAATTTAACAGACAAATTTTTTAAAAATTATACACATTACACAAATAAAAAAAGTTCTAATCTCTTATTTTCTTAGTATCCAGTCTTTTAAAACTATTTTTAAAACAGAAGGTTAGTTTACGTTAATTCGATAGTTTCAAAATTCCCAGCAAAAATTGGCACTAGTTCAAAATAAGTGACATTTTTCGTGTCCTCTAAAAAAATCCTCCCTAAATCTAATATATTTTATCATAAATAATGTTTTTCAAAATGCATCTTTAACAAATCAACTAATTAAACATGGTTCTCTTTTTATCTTATATTCGTGGGTTTCATGTACTTATTAGAATTAAGAGAGATTTATTTTTATATTCATGTAAACGGATGTTCTTCAGTGACACGCTAATGGTAAAATGACGCACGTGTCCCCTAAATTGACCCATTTGATCATGGGTTGAACTAAGACATTCACTATTTCTTTAGCATGTCTTTTTTTTTACTGGTTTGTTGTCATAAATGAGTCCTAGAAGTTCCTGGTAAGAATGCCGAAAATTGTTACGAAAACCGTTAAATCCAAAGTTTTGTCAAGACTTAATTTCTAATGCTTTATACGCATTAAGAATTTCTTTTGTTGTCGTTGCATAGTTACTAGCTAACGTTAGTGATAAAGTATCTTTAAATGTTAGTAAGAGGGCAACGACACCTAAATGAACCCGAAAAAACAAAATATTATTTATTTTTATAGTTGCGTACCCAAAAAATTAAAACGGTAAACCATGGCCGTTATTTTGACTTTAGTTTGCAGGTAATCAAATGTAACGAGAGGTTATGTACCGTTACGCCCAGTTACGTAAAGTTATTTATATTTATGTAATAAGGGATTCAATTAAATACAAACCAAACTAAAGAATTAAGTATTGTACTCAAGTTTTTTTGTATATTTATATTTGGATGTCGTTTATCTCTCACCCAAATAATTACGCCGATAAAGTGTCCGGCATATACAAGTTATTTATACATATTTACGACGAAATCACAACAAACTCTCTTTTTGTTGCTGTTACAATGATAAACTATGATTTAATGGAATAATTTTTAAGTGCGATTTTGGTATTTTGAGTTCTACTAAAATAATAAAGACTTTTCTTAATGCTTTTTAATATCCTCTACTTGCTTAATAACGTTTTTGAACTTGTATTGTATTATAGCTCCTTTATTTATTCCACACCTACACTTTACTCCTCAGGATACATTTTTCAATATGAATCCCACTACAAAGGGAATAAACTGACATTTTTTTTCAAACTTCATTTCCGCATTTTAGTTCGTAGAAATACCTGTCAATATATGATTTTACTTCCATCACAGTTCAACTGACTTTGGCTTCAAAATTTGTTTTTGTTTTTTCGATATATGTACATACAAACTGCTGCCAATAATCAAACTCAAACTAGATGTGACTCTGCGATATAAAAAGATAGACATTTATAAAAGTTTATAGAAAAAATTTGCATAAATATTCGACAACAACAGTCCCAGCTGCCAGAACAAAATACTCACACATAAAGTCAAGCAAGATTTTATATAAATACTTATTGTGTTAGTGTGTTATGCATATGTGTATGACTCCATACCCATACAAGCATTCATACACAGATATAAAATGTAGTTTTTATGCAAATTTTAAGTGTTTAACTGCACGCCTGTGTTTATGTTATAAAGTGTTTAAACTAATGAAAATGTACAGACTTATAGGATTGTATACGAGCAACGCATAGATGCAAGTATTCATGTATTTTTAATGACAAAAGTCATTACCATAATATTTTGTTGGTGCCATAACTGCAAAATAGTCTTGAGAAATATACACTTAAATGGTTTTGAAAAGTGATGATCGTAGAGATTATGACAAAGATGGCTACAAAAAACAAAGTATTTAAAATTTAAAATATTTGTCGAACCTTTTCTAAAAAGATTATTATAAAGCTGTTTTAATCATTTTTAAGTTTAGCAAGTAGAGATAAGTTTTGCTTAGAAAAGTATGTACAATATCTATATATATAAAAGTGAAACTCTGTGTGTGTGTGTGTGTGTGTGTGTGTGTGTTAGCTATAGACTCCGAAACTGTAAAACCGATCGGGCTCAAACTTGGGTAGGTTGTTGTACACATACCAGGGAGTGTTTATGGGTGAAAAAAAGTGGGCGGAGCCACGCCCATAAAAAATTAGTTATCAGTTTTAGCTACTTGCACTTGACCGATTTTTTTGAAACTTTGCACACATATCGAGCTGTCATGACTAAATAATTTCGTGATAAGAAAAGTGGGCGGGGCCACGCCCCTAAAAAAGTTTTAATTTTGAGGTACTTGCACTGGACCGATTTTTCTGAAACTTTGCACACATATTGAGCTGTCATGGCTTTATAATTTCGTGATTGAAAAAGTGGGCGGGGCCACGCCCATAAAAAATTAGTTATCAGTTTTAGCTACTTGCACTGGACCGAATTTTCTGAAACTTTGCGAAAATACTGAGCTGTCATGACTTTACACTTTCGTCATTAGAAAAGTGGGAAGTGCCACGCCCATTAAAAAATAGGTATCATTTTGGGGTACTTGCACTGGACCGATTTTTCTGAAACTTTGCACACATATTGAGTTGTCATAACTATACAGTTTCGTATTTAGAAAAGTGGGCAGTGCCACGCCCATAAAAAAAATTATAGTTTTTAGGTTTTTGCACTTGATATTCAATAAAAATTCAGAATGCAAATTGATTCATTAAGGGGCGTAGCAACGCGCGCCGGGTTTGGCTAGTCTACTATAAATTAAACTTTTAATTTAAAATTCAAATAATAATACTTTAAACTTAAGCGCCACCACGTGAGGTTTGAGCAGAGTTAGTTAGATAGATAGTGCTTCAAATATTAATAACCGTTTTATGAAAACTACTTAAGCAAACCTTGTTGCTTTTTTTCATCGAAGTGTCATATCGATTACCATAAAAAAAGGTTTTGTATGCTTAAACTACAACACTTAAATATCATCTCACATTGTTAAGGTGAATTCACCCATTTGTTCTGAACAAAATTTTTTCCGGAGAATAACATTTTTTACTGAGAGTTTTCTGCAGAACGATTCACCCATTTCAGAAAATTTGTCCGAAAAAACAAAGCTGCCATAAAAATGCAAACAGTTGTACAAAGTGGCAGCACAGCTAGCAAGCTATGTAAATAAGTACAAACGTAAAATATATGTGAACAAAATGTCGGATAGAAGAAAACTAAAATTATTATTTTTAGTTGAAGTGCATAAAGTCTATTCGTTTGCAAAAGAAATTTATAAAAAAAAATCGAAAATAAAAAGAGTCACAGTGAGAAAAATTTTAAAAGAAAAAAGATCACACGGTTTATTTCACACATTGGTTCCTGATATGCAACTTAATGACGTGGAGTCCTTTATAAATTTTCACCGTATGGATCCACATACGTTTCAAGAACTCCTTGAAATTTTAGGACCTGATTTGCGTAGTACGCCTATCCGTAAACATGAACATACTATGACCCTATGGCTAGGTTTTTGTAAATAAATGAATGTATAAATAAACTAAAATGTACTTACGACCGATTGCAGTGGCGGCTCCTATTTCATTCCATAAACCCTATTTTAAATAATTATTTTTGTATGCACTATTGCTCATGTCATACAAACATTCTCTTCCTGTTTTTTTTAATTCTTCTATTAATTTTTGAGCAATATTTTCATTAAATTCCATTTTAATTGTTAATTTTCGGCAAAAATAATTTTTGTATAATAAATGTCTGACACTGTGTGATGTGGCAACCAAATTCAATTTTCATGTAAATATTGAAAAAAATGGCATCCCAACTCAGTTTCTTCTGAACAAGAATTAAAATTAAACCAATTAAAGAAAAAACTTTCTGAACAAAATAATCTCTCTCTCTCTCTCTCTCAAAAGTAAAACGTCAAACTCAATATAAAAAATATTTGTTCTGAACTAAAATTTTATGGGTGAATCCAGCTTTAGTATTTCATAATTTAGAAAAATTACAAAATTAATAAAACATATTGTATTGTTCATTACAACCATTTGAGAAGTTTTAAAAATTATTTCAATGCGATTAAAAGCATTTATGTTTGTATATGTGTGGACGTGAAAAGCAAACATTGGTACGAAATTGCAAATTTTTAAACGTAACAAATCTTTAGGGATCATTATATAAGAATTTTTAATAACAATGTGAAAGCAAAAAAATTCCTTCCAATTCTTTCTAGAAAATTAGTAAGTAAATGTATATTATTACACGGAATATAACCAAAAAGTTCGTGGACATCAAATAAAAGATTATGAAATATTTTTACAATGCTACTCCTGCAATAAGCTCAGTTATTTGAGAAAATGTTCTCAAAGAATGTTTAAAGCTCAATGTTTTCCTGTTTTTAGCGAAGGTAGACTCTAACCGAGGTCATACAAAATCACTAAAATGTGCTCTATCTTCTGCGTCCTTAACTAAAAGTAGACTTGTGTATGGAAAAATTAATTGGTTGAATATAGTCTCAAGAGATAAGCAAAATTTTAATTTGTGTGTAATTTACATATGTAGAATATTTAAAAAATTTTTAGTATTTAGCCTTAAACATTTGTAATACATAAACTTACTCAAAGTATTAACCATAGTTTGCTATGATCTTTTTCTATGTTTCTATGGTTTTCACGCCAAACGAACTAATTTTTTGAACCCAAGACGAATTCAAACCAATTTCTGATACCCTGTTCTGAAGTGAAGTTTTTAAATGAAATATCATTTTCCAACAATCGAAACAAAGACAAATCAGATTGGGCAAGGTATACACTATTAACCGGGTTAGATAAAATGTCTAAACCCCTTTCTTCTAGTTGTTGTGATGAAATTTTACGATTTTATATCTGAGCACCTATTCAAACAAACCAGTTGCATTTTTGTACAGATTCCCAGTTATAGTTTGGCTAAATTTTATCATCTCATAAAAGAAGGGAGAGTTTTGATCCTACTTAACACAGAATACTTCCCTTAGCGCCATAGATATTTGGCCTTGTTATCGGTTAAGCTGTTTGGCCCGAATTCATATACGTTTTTCGGCTCCACGAAAAGCCCTTTAATGAAATAACGCCCAGGAAACAATCCCCAATGAAGTAAACCCCAAAAAATTGGAAATAACACCCAAAAACAGTGAATGGAATAACATCGAAAAATAAATGAAATAAACCCCAAAGCGAAAACGAAACAACCCCCAATATTTGGGAGTTATTTCAAATGCAATAACACTGCCTTCTTTGCAATATTGTAACTATAATAACGTCTCCCATGAGTTGAATTTTTAAGCCATTCGAAAGTTTTAGGATAGCTCGTTGGTGGCTGATCTGAAATCGCTTCCATCGTATAAGGGAAAATAACTGCACTGACTTAGTCCATTTACAAAACCAAAAGTAGTCACTACTAAACGAGCTTTGTATGTTCATTCACAAAAAAAAATTGATTATGAATGCTGGCTCACTTTCGAAGTTGCATATATCCTTATTATGAAGAAGACGCCTGGGGGCCTCCACACGATCTATATCAATATATTTGCGATTTTGCTGTTGGTTCATATTGACTTCATGAAATCCTTAATGAAATTGACTCTTTTATGAATTTTGGGCATAATTTCATTTTTGTTGCTGATGGGGTTTATTTCATTGGGGGTTATTTCATTTTCATTATTGGGAGTTATTTAATATGAAATAACTTCCAAATATTGGGGGTTGTTTTGTTTTCGCTTTCATTTATTTTTCGATGTTATATCATTCACTATTTTTGGGTGTTATTTCCAATTTTTTGGAGTTTACTTCATTGGGGATTGCTTCCGGGACGTTATTTCATTGGTGGGCTTTTCGTGAAACCGCTTCTAATAGATATGAAAGCTCTTGTTAATTTTTAAAACAATTATTATTGAGTAGTTCTTTCAATTATTTGTCTCCATATTGGACTTCTGTGTCTAAGCTACCCCTTTCTGTACCGCACAAACTTTCTCTAGCACATTGGAGCCTATTTAATATATTTTTCAGAAGCTTCGGGTAGCAATAATTTTCATAATTAAAAAAATAATGTAAAACTTCTATCATACAATGCTTTGTTGGCACATAATGTCAACATGTACCAAGCAAAAAAAAAACTTGTTGTTTTCAATATGAGATATATGTAATAGCCAAGTAAGAATTAATAACTGATATGTAATCTTCAAAATAACGTAATATTTGTAAAAGACAAAACCTATGGCATTTGTACACTTCAACCAAGCTCGCATGCTGTGTTCTCTAGAGAAATGTAAAATTCCTCTTTATATTCATAATCTAAAGTCAGCTAAAATTTCGAGTAAATCACCTATACAGTGTCTTCGATAAATTGATAGATAGAATAGATTTTCATTTTGAATTCCTTTGGAATTTCAAGCTTAGAAAAGTAGTTGCGTTAAAGTTCTCGTATATAGTATGGTCAAATACAGAACAATATCATAAGTCTTATCTAAAGTCTTATCCTCTTCTTCGGATCCTTTACATATCGTTTCATTCTATGTGATCTGATCTTATGCTAATAAAGTGTTGGCGTACTAAATTTCAGAATCTCCTTCAATTTTTTAAGATGTGTATCATTCCATAAAATTTCCAACACGTTACCATTTTCTGATGTGGTTCATTCCCCTAATTTAAAATTGTTCGTTTCCGCCTAGAAGATGATAAAATGGTACATATTTTATCACTAAATTCTCATTCGAACTAATATTATTCTTGCATTGCAGGACATTCCGAGATTTAACTTCTTTGTTCGTTATGGTCTTACCTTCAGATTGGCTATCTGACAAGTTACAAATGGTAACTTACACTTGAACCTCTAAACGACTTCGAATTCTAAGGATATTTCAATAATGCCAAGCCTCAACTTTAATTTCAAATAATTTTATTTCTTTTACTAAAAAATTATACCCTTAAAAAATAAAGTAAAACTAAAGAAAGAACTTTATATAATAATTTAATACAAACCTGTATGATTTATGTTTTTATTATGCTAATTAACATCTGACTATTATGCCTTTGTGCCCATAATTTTGCTTAAAGTTTTAATCAATAAAAATACGTGTGGGAATAATTTTTGTTTTTTTTTGTTTTTAACTAAATCTGTGCGAACTTGTATATACTTACATATACACTCAAATAAATTAAAACTTTTGTGACACAACATCCTTTTCATAAAAATATAAATCATTTTAAATATAACAAAATTATGTTCGTGTTAATCTTTTAAAAATTATTTATGTTCATAGTAGCAAAAAAATATTACGAGGGTTGTTTAGAAAATCTAAAATGTTTATTGTTGACAAAATGTTTGCAAAAATTTAAAATTTAAAAAAAAATGTAATAGTTTTTTTAAGCTTAAGGTCTTTTCAATAATAAAAAATCTTTTTGTTTTATTTTATATTATTTGATCAATATTTCGCTACCTCTTTGTGTAGCATCATCAGGGGACGAGTTGTTTTTATTATATATTTGTTTTTTGTTGGTTTAGTGTCGTGATATTTGATTTTTTTATAAATTAAAAAAAAAAAAAAATTTGTTAATCAAACTATAAATTTATTTAAAAAAAACCAACAAAAAAAAACAAACATATAATAAAAACAACTCGTCCCCTGATGATGCTTTACAAAGAGGTAGCGAAATATAGATCAAATGATAAAAAATAAAACAAACAAATTTTTTATTATTAAAAAGATCTTCTTATATATTATCAACTAGCCAAACCCGGCGCGCGTTGCTACGCCCCTTAATGAATCGAAAAGCATTCTGAATTTTAATTGAATATCAAGTGCAAAAACCTAAATATTAAAATTTTTTTTTGGGAATGGCATTGCCCACAGCGCAATATGTGTGCAAAGTTTCAGAATAATCGGTCCAGTGCAAGTACCTCAAAATGATTCCTATTTTTTATGGGCGTAGCACTGCCCACTTTTCTAATCAGGAAATTATAAAGTCATGACAGTTCAATATGTGTGCAAAGTTTCAGAAAAATCGATCCAGTGCAAGTACCTCAAATTACAACTTTTTTTTATGGGCGTGGCCCTGCCCACTTTTTAAATCACGAAATTATAAAGTCATGACAGCTCAATATGTGTGCAAAGTTTCAGAAAAATCAGTCCAGTGCAAGTACCTCAAAATTAAAACTTTTTTAGGGGCGTGGCCCCGCCGACTTTTTTTTATCACGAATTATTTAGTCATGACAGCTCGATATGTGTGCAAAGTTTCAGAGAAATCGGTCATGTGCAAGTAGCTTAAAATTATAACTAATTTTTTTGGGCGTGGCCCCGCCCACTTTTTTTACCCATAAACACTCCCTGGTATGTGTACAACAACTTACTAAAGTTTGAGCCCGATCGGTTTTACAGTTTCGGAGTCTATAGCTAACACACACACACACACACACACACAGAGTTTCACTTTTATATATATAGATAATAGATAAATAGATAAAAAAGGTCAAAGAAACTAATAATTATTTAAGAAAAAAAGAATCAAAAATTTTAAATTTTATTTTAGCTTGCTTAGGTTTTAGATAATTTAATTTATTAAACACAAAAAACTCAAACCATTGAGATTGCATTGAGCAGGCCTTTATTTATTCCTGATGCTTGCGCTTCATGAAGAGCTTACTAGAACATGGACAAGAGGAGCAGTCATTAAGATTCCAAAAAACACGAATTAAATAACCGCAATAACTAGAACGACATAATCCCGCTTAACACTATTTGTTAAATAATTGCTACAAGAATAATTAATTAATAGACTGCAGTGCGTTGAGCAGACACTGCAAGACAATCAGGCAGGTTTACGACCACATCGAATTTATTTTGATAGAAAAAAAATCTTTGTTACAAAATAGCACTGTCCGTAGAGTGGAACACACTGATTTATCTAGTCCATGTCGACTTTATAAAAACATTCATTTCTATTAGATGTGGGGCGATATGGGACACATTAAAATCTAAGGGTGTACCATCAAAATTATTAATCCACATTAAGTCTATATACAACAAATTCTCACTTCAAGTTTGTTACAATAGGATAATAAGTGAATCCTTCAGCAGGGTTTTCCTTCTCCTTCTTTGCTATTTGCCATGATACTTGATAAGATAATGTTAAAGTTATACCCGAAGAAAAGGTATTGTGTTTGAAAATATATCTGGAAGTGAACGATTTGGTCAAGTTATCCAGGGGCGCTAAATTAAAAATTAACATTGAAGAAACTCATGCAAGGCGAGTTAATAACGTCACTGATATCCAATTCAAAATAAAAACCAGATGATTAATTTTGTAGTAAATTTGTTATCTGGGATGCATGATGTGTGAATAAGATGTGTCTATTTGACAAGTAAAAAAGGTAAATCCAGCATTTGGTTGCCCAAAAAACATTTAATGTAACACGTCGCATGGAGATTTACTAAATTGTGCTGAAAAAAAGGCAAATTACTTCAGAAGTATGACAGCTAGTGTTACAGTTATCGCTATCGGAAAATCTATATCTAAAAAAAGCCTCTATATACATATATATAGTTTTCAACAACTACCCACGTATCTGTTATAGAAAACAATTGCTTACACAAATGCAAAATTAACACTTAAAATTTTAATTTATAGAAAAATGTCAACTGGTAATTAAAATGGGCATAAGTCCAAACATGATTACAAACGTAAAATCATTCATACGTGTGTATTTGTGTAACGGTAGTTATATTCTTGTTTTTGGTCATTACATACTTGTATTTGTTAATTTATAAACCCTTGTAGTATAAATGCTACGCAAATTAAACTAACATATTCGAAGTAACACCCCAATACAATAGTAATTTTTTGTTTTACAAAGTCTATAAAAATTATTTTAACATGTATGAGTTTGCTATAAAAAAATACACACATATACTCACACACAGTTACCTTGTGTACACTTAGAAAACGGACAATTTAGTTTGCTGCCATCGAATAGTTCAGTTCTTGCAATCGAATGTTACTATTACAGGAATCATAATTTTTTAGTGCTGACTATTCTGTTGATTTAACCATTAAATCCTCCTTAAATATTCGAATGACAACAATTCTTGTACTCCCAACCGATATTGTTTTCTCTGTGTATGTACACATGCTAATATACTGCGTTAATTTCAAATGTTTAATGTCATTCATTTGACATTAATTTACACACAAATAATTCTAACTTTTGGCACAGTGGAGTAAAATGCAACAATAATAATTCCACAAAAAGATTAATATTTAAAATAAGTAGTTGCATACACTTTATACACTTCTTCTAATAACGACTTATTATTTAATGTTTTGAAGCACTTAGATCTACTCACATTTTGTTATTTATTAATCCCACAGTCCCACATTTTATACTACACACGTACATATGTTTATAGAACGATAAGTGTATAAATATATGCAAAAGGTAGTTCAAGCCTTAAATGACCGTAGTGTTTGTAAAATCATTATTGTGAATGTGCGTGTATATAAACCATGTGAAAGTACAGGTGTTAGTATTTTTATTTATGTGAGAAAATGGAAAAGTACGTAAACGTATAATGTATGAATCATGACTTTTGGGACTAAAAATAGAAAAGAATAACAAAAAAATAAAATTGAAATTAAAACAAAACATCTAAAAACAAGGTGAATGTAAGAATAATTTGAAGAATATAAAAACACAAACAAATACTAAAACAGTTTTTCCAAAAAAATACGCTAGAACTGTTAGGATAACACGTGCTGTAGATTAAAAGCTTATGAAGTTGTATGTTCAAGTATAAATTTGTTGTAACTAGTGTTAATTTTAAGAGTACAAAGCAACACTCTCAGTAGATTACAAGATTTATATTGTATAAAAGTTATATAAATATAATTAAAAAAAGTTATATTATACTAAAGAATGTTACCAATAACCACAGGTATACTTGTACTTAACATGTCGCTCAGGCTCTAAATTAAAATAAAAAATTTTTAAGGCATTGAAATTTAAAAAATATCTTAAATGCTACTTTTGCTTGTTATACCCTTCACACAGTGAAAAAGGGTATATATAGGTTTGTCATTCCGTGTGAAATTTCTACAATTTTCATTTCCGACCCCATAATGTATATATTTTCTGAAAGCTTATGAATAGGGGAGTCATAGGGAAATGTTCTGTATTTTGTGGGACCAAAAAGATCGTATCTGCTTAAATCTGTTTAAGCTATCACAGGGAGCCTATAGCAAATGAAACTGTTTTGTTTAAAGTGAGCGTTGACCAGAAAATGTCCAAAATATGACATGAAGTCGTAATATTCCATCATTAAAACGCTGGGTCACATTGTGCAATAATTGTTAAAAATAATTTAGAAGTTCTGTTTGTTACTTACGTTAATGAAGCGTAATAATGATCATATATTTTAATCTTAGGATGTGTTTACCATAAGCATGCCCACAACGTTTTATTTCTCTTGTAATAATTTTTAAATCATAATATTTTTAAAGGACAACCATACTTTTATAGATAATACAATATGACCCTTGTGATCATGTCGCAACCATGTTTTTTTTTTTTAGTAGGACAATCATTTAGATGTAGGCTTATTTATACATTTTTTTATGTCTGAGATGATATTTCTTGCTTTTAAATTTTTAATATTCCTTGATGGTGATGAAGGGTTTAAAAATAAAATATTGTTTATATTATTTAAAATTACTTGTTAATTGCTATTACATCTGAATGACCTCACAGCCTAAATATGATTATTTTCATACAATTGTTTTATCGTGCAACGATTGCTTTTATCTTTAACTTTGTATGAGTTATTTTATTATCTTTTCCCATAGTAATGCTTAGAATAGGTGAAAAAGATTTACATACCATGTGCGAAGAAACCAGAATCGGCATTTAAAATTTATTTGGTTAACCGGCCCACTGTGCTACCACGAATTATTTATTTTTTTTTTTAAGATTTGCATATTTATTGTTCGTTATACATTTATAGAGTTAATATTTTCCTGCTTTCCCTGCTTATTACAAACTAATATTTATTCATTGATTTTATAACCATTACTTTGGTTTTAGCCAATGTTTTATGGTTACCGTTATTGTGGTTTTATCGTGCTGTTCACACAATCTCTGCTTATTTATTTTTAATTTAAATTTCAAAAACAGAAAATTGATTAAAGTAACAGCAAACATTGAAATAAAGGCACCTTTGTGTTGCGAAAGCAGTCATGGTCTTAAATTAAAACTAACGGCAGCATGAATTATGGTAAGCTTACCGTGTGGTAACCACAGCAAAACATTCACTTTGGTGGATAATACGTAAGAGTTTTTTTTTGTTTTTTTTTTCCGCTTTTTGTTTTTGTAAACGTGAATAAAAGTATAGAAACAGACTGTATAGAGAACATTAAAATTACATAATTCTGCTGTATGTAGAAGCTCAGTTACACATGCATAAGTACTTATATAGGGTGGTCCAACTAAAAGGCTCGGTGTTAATTGAAAAGAAAACAAAAGGTTTGCAGAGAGTTAGCTTAATATTTTTTTATTAAGTACAATCTATGTGTGAAGCAAAATTTCGGCTAAATGCTCGCCATGGCTTCGGTGACATATTTCTATTCGATGGTCCCTTTTATCAATGAATAAATGGATGTTCAACTGTTGGGCACGACAACGAGTCGAGGTTGGCAATTCCTCTGTCACACTATCGCGAATCATTTCCACAGAATGAACTGGGTGTGTATGCACAGATGTCTTCACATTTCTACCGGTTTGCTGAACTTTGCGCCATTCAAACAATCTTACCAATTGTGGACACATTTGGTCTATTATGCTGACCAAAAAAGTGCATTGAATACCCATTTTAGTAAAGGGATTTTACAATCTTAACAAACAACCCAATTATGTACCTCTGCATGGTTATGTTTGTCAAACGCTGAAAACAAGAAATGTCTTATGGTGTGATTTACAATCAACATCGTACATTATGGTTGGACCACCATTTATATGGCCAGTAAAAATATAAATATTTTTTTTCGTTTAGCAAAAATTTATTATTATCGTAGTTTAACTGATGATATATTATTAAAGGTTATGAATGTTGTCAAAGTTGGCAAATGTTATTCATCACCTGCTGTCTCTTATTTAGTTTTTCAATAGTGTAAACTCTTGTGACTTTCTAGTTCCCCATGGTTTAGTTTTTCTTTGAAGTTTTTAGTTTATTCCAATATGCCACTTCCTTTGAACTGTCACCAACATATATTTTCCTGGGGGCCGAAATATATTATATTTTTTTGAACAAATTTCGCTGTAAATCTTATTTAACATATTTAACAGGTGAATTCACAGGATGTAGTTATAATGTCAAAATTTCACAAAAAAATTTTAATGAATTTAAAGTACAGAAGTATTTAAGAGCAGAAACCGGACCGCTTTTCTGGCCTCAACAAAATGTTTGCATTGTATTCGTTATGAGATAAATTTTACCTGAGAGGGTATTGCTTCCCCTTCTCCGATATATACCATTTCCAGTTCTAAGTTGGAAGTTGTTATCGTACTTAGTTTAAAATAATAGTAATTTAATTTTTCCACAAAAGACCCAAACTAATTTTTTGTTGTTGGGGTACCACAACCCATGCTCGGTACTTATCGATTTTTCGCTTGGAAAAGTAAACTGATATCGTAGTCAATTTCATCAGAATTTAAAGCCTATAACATGTACAGTTCTGCAGATATGACACTAAGTATATTTCTTTGTAAGGGAAATGCCACGCCCCTTAATTCGACCTTATCCAATGAGTTGTAAAATAAAAATAAATACACCAGGATTAAATACTTTATTGTTTAAATATCTCGAAATATGTCAAAATATCAGTATTTTTTATATTGGAGGTATCAGTTTCCCTTCGATTGCTTCGATCGTATCGAATTTTGTTTATAATAAGACAAAAAACAAATGTACCCAATGTTAAAAGATTTTAGAGTTGAGTGTTTCTTTATATTTTATTAAGTATATATATAGAAGATGCCCCGCCCAGTACTCATTTCCAGCTCATTTTGAGCTTACCTATTCAAAACCTAAATAAAAGAAATGGAACCAACCATTTTTTTTTCATTTTAGATAGATTATAAATTGCATCATGAAAATCCGTGTTATCATTGTTTTTTTCCGTCAAGTTGGAATTTGACAAAATTAAAAACAAGAAAAATTAGAAATCCGAGCATCTATTATTAAGAGATACGATTACCACCAAACGATATTTGATTTACATTTATATAAATTATAAAAAGATTAACGCTATTCGAAATTTTGAAAAATTTTGACATTATGACAGTACAAGTCTTAGGATATCTTGTCGATCTATTAAATAATTTTTATACCCGCCACAAAAAAAGTGGTGGGGGTATATTCATTTTGTAATTCCGTTTGTAACACATCGAAATATCCATTTTAGACCCCATAAAGTATATATATTCTGAATCGGGGTTTGATTTTATGACGATCTAGCACGATAGAGGTCGTGCCGAAAAAGCTAGGGCGCTCAAATTTTGCCAGAATCTTTCTTATAGACATGGTTTGTTTGGTATTGAAAATGGGCTAAATCGGAATATTAGGAAGAGAGTTATAGCTCGAAAAGCAAGAGTAGGTCGAAAAAACCGTGTCCTTCAAACATCGAATAAAATGCAATTTTGTCCAAACGCATTAACGTAGACTCATGAAACTTCGAATATATATTTCTCGAGTAAAAACAATATTTTTCCTTTAAAATCGCTTTAATCTATACATTAGGAAAAGAGGTATAGATTAAAATGTACGAAAATTTATACCGCACAGCGTATTTTTCGGTATATTTAAAATTCAAAACGTAATAAAACTGACAAAACTATATGTACGATTCTGAAATTTTGCAAACATGGCTTTTTGGCCAAAGTCTTTGTTATAACGGAAAAAAATGTGCCACGCCTACTTTTTTCTTAAAATTTGTATAAAAATATATTAGTCATATTCATTAGCATTTATTCATTGCAGACGGCACCATCCTTTGAAACCTAGATGGCGCCACTACATTTTTGAAAACAATGAGGACGATGTCGTTGCTAACTATAACGTAGAACACTAGATAACTATACTAACATTTTTGCTAACAAACTCTTTCAGTTTTTGCACAAACCACAAGGGAATTTTATAGGGGTTTGTGAAAACGAAAATGACCTAAGTTGTTTACAAAAATTAACTAAAGTAATGATTTGTGCTCAACTTTACATACAGGTGTACCCACAGTCTTAAGAGGTTTAGGATTTAAAAATATTTAAAAATAAATGTGCATCAGTATATTTAAAATAAGTATTTGGATATTTAAAATACATTTTTTAACCAAATTATATCTTAATCTATCTATTCTTTTGAAAAGGGTGATTAAATTTTAAGGGTGATTTTGAATAAAACACAAATTATTTAGGATATTATTATTATTTCTTTTTTGTAATGATAATATTTGTATGATTCAATTATGTATTGAACAAAATATCGGCCAAATAGCCGCCGTGACTTTGGGGGCACACCTCCATTAGATGGTCCAAATTTTCAATGGCGATGTAGATGTTCATTTGTTGTTGATGAGTCGACGCTGACTGCTCATTTGCTACATTATCGCGAAAAACAGCAATGTTTCCCATTCAACGAACTAATATGGCATTCACAGATGTCTTCATATTTCCTACAGACCTGTTTTGCTGAAATTTAAATATTTTTTACAATTCTCCCGATTGTGGACGAATTTGAACGGCCAAAAAAATCACGAAGTGCACAAAATGCATTTTGATTTGAACGCCCATTTTAATAAAAACAAGTAAGAGCACTATATTCGGCTGTGCCGAATCTTTTATACCCACCGCCAATTTTGTGTACATTTAAAGCACAATATTTATTATTTTGTTACTCATTATGGAATAATCTTTTTATAATAAAATATGTATCACTTTCTTTGTAGAGGGTGGTTAAATTTTAAGGGCCCATGTTGAAGGTGAACTACAGCCAGTCTTTAAATTAGTTTTCTGCATTTCATTTGACATTTCTCAATCTCAAACTTACTCAATTTGATCCGTGGAAAGATACGCAAATGAGCAACGCTTTAAAGTTATTTAAGTTTTTTATGAAAATGGGCGTTCAGTTCAAAATGCATTTTGTGCACTTCGTAATTCTTTTGATCAACATAATCATTCAAATTCATCCACAATCGGGAAAATTGTAAAAAATATTTAAATTTCTGCAAAACAGGTCTGTATAAAATGTTAGAAAATCTGTGAATGCCTTCTTAGTTCGTTGAATTGGAACCATTGCTGTTTTTTGCGATAGTGTGGCAAAAGAGCAGTCAACCTCGACTCATCATCGTGCCCAACAATTGAGCATCAACATTGTCATTGAAAATTTGGACCATCAGATAGAGGAGTGGCGCCAAGGATGGGGGCGGGGGGCATTTGGCCGATATTTTGTTAAATACATAATTTTACCGTACAAATATTATCATTACAAAAAGAAATAATAATAATTTCCTAAATAATTTGCTTTTTATTTAAATTCAACATCGGCCCTTAAAATTTAACCACCCTTAATAACTTCGATATGCTACTAAAATGCTTTTGTAAATGTAGTCTTTCAATGAAAGTGGGCGTTAAAGTAGGCGTGTCAATAAAGTTTCTGCTAATAAATACAACTTAGATATTTCACAATAGTCCTTTATTTTCCCAAAAACTTTGTCAATAGAGAAATTACATGAATTTAAGATAAACAGTTATATGGGAGGTAGGCGTTAAAGTGGGTGTGTCACTTAAACTTTTTGACACAACAAATACATTGATTAGAAGGATATATGTAGCATCATACCTCTAATTTTGGCGGTTTTATGAGCTTTTAAATTTCATTAAGTGTAGATAACGTGAAAAATGGGCGTTATAGTAGGCGTGTCAAAGTTGTTTTTGCGAATGAGTACAACTTAGGTGTTTTAATATAGCCCTTTATTATTCCAAAACATTTACGAGTAGAGAAATTATATGAATTTTAGGTAAAACGTCATATGTTATGGGCGTAAAAGTGGTCGTGGCACCTTAATTTTCTGGATTTACGTAGCAAATTTGATCATCATACCTCTAATTTTGGCGGTTTTATGAGCTTTTAAATTTCATTAACGGTAGATAACGTGAAAAGTGGGCGTTGTAGTAGGCGTGTCAAAGTTATTTTTGCTAATAACTACAACTAAGGTTTTTCAATATAGTCCTTTATTATTCCAAAATCTATATTAATAGAGAAATTATATGCATTTTAGGTAAAACGTTATATGGGAAGTGGGCGTAAAAGTGGGCATGGCACCTTAATTTTCTGGCACAGTAATGACATTGCCTGGGGGGATATAGGTAGCAAATTTGATCATCATACCTCTAATTTTGGCGGTTTTATGAGCTTTAACATTTCATTAACGGTAGATAACGTGAAAAGTGGGCGTTACAGTAGGCGTGTCAAAGTTTTTTTTGCGCATGAGTACATTTTAGATGTTTCAATATAGCCTTTTATTATTCCAAAATCTTTATTAATAGAGAAATTATATGAATTTTAGGTAAAGCGTTATATGGGAGGTGGGCGTAAAAGTGGGCGTGGCATCTTAATTTTTTGGCACAATAATGACATTGCCCAGGGGGATATACGTAGCAAATTTGATCATCATACCTCTAATTTTGGCGGTTTTATGAGCTTTTAAATTTCATTAACGGTAGAAAACGTGAAAAGTGGGCGTTATAGTAGGCGTGTCAAAGTTATTTTTGCGAATCAGTACATTTTAGATGTTTCAATATAGCCCTTTATTATTCCAAAATCTTTAATAATAGAGAAATTATATGAATTTTAGGTAAAACGTTATATGGGAGGTGGGCGTAAAAGTGGGCGTGGCACATTGATTTTCCGTGTCGAAAAAGCGCCTCACCAAAAAACAAAGTGTGCAAAATTTCAGAGTCGTACATCCAATTTTGTTGCTTTTATGACGTTTTTGTTTTTAAATATACCGAAAAATACACTGTGCGGTATAAATTTTCGTACATTTTGATCGATGACTCCTTTCCTAATGATGAGATTTTTGTAATTTTTGGTGAGAAATATTGTTTTGACTCGAGAAATATATATTCGAAGTTTCATGACTGTACGTTAATCCGTTTGGACACAATACCATTTTATTCGATGTTCGTAGGACACGGTTTTTTCGACCTACTCTTGCATTCCGAGCTATAACTCTCTTCCTAATATTCCGATTTAGCCCATTTTCAATACCAAACAAACCTTGTCTATAAGAAAGATTCTGGCAAAATTTGAGCCTCCTAGCTTTTTCGGTGCGACCTCTATCGTGCTTTCAACAGACGGACAGACGGACAGACGGACGGACATAGCTAGATCGTCATCAAATCAAACCCTGATTCAGAATATATATACTTTATGGGGTCTAAAATGGATATTTCGATGTGTTACAAACGGAATGACAAAATGAATATACCCCCACCATTTTTTTGGTGGCGGGTATATAAACCTGAATAAGTTTAACGCTTTGCTCATTTGCGTATCTTTCCACTGTTCAAATTGAGTAAGTTTGAGATTGAGAAATGTCAAGTGAAATGCAGAAACAAATTTAAAGACTAGGTGTAGTTCACCTTCAACATGGGCCCTTAAAATTTAACCACCCTCTACAAAGAAAGTGATACATATTTTATTATAAAGAGATTATTCCATAGCGATTAACAAAATAATAAATATTGTGCTTTAAATGTACACAAAATTGGTGGTGGCTATAGAAGATTCAGCACAGCCGATTATAGTGCTCTTACTTGTTTTTGTTCATGGCAAAATTTTTAATAATAAAAATTCATTTAACAAGAATAAAAATGTTTGAAAACAAATTATGATTGAAACATAATATAGCGCGATTGCTTTGTTATCATACTGTTATCTCAATTATCATTAAATAGTTATTTGTAATTTTAAATGTCTTCGGATATTATGCTATTTTTGTAGAGACATGATACAACTTTTGTCATAATAATTTCGTAAATCATACGTTTTTAAAAGATAACCATATTGAAGTTTTCATAAAAAGCAAACATTAAATGATCAAATTTAAACAAATGCTTGGTTATAGTGACAAAAAAAATATAAAACACAACTAAAATAACTATTGCTTGTTTTCGATAACCAAATATTGCTATGGAGAAAATAATATGACCGTCGTGATCGTATCGTAACCATGGATTTTCTTTGTGTGTGTAAACAAACAACACTAACTAATTGGATTATGCGCAGTGATTACAATGAAGTGCAGTTCATTAATATATTCACATCTACATATGATTTCCAATAACACGCTTACGTTAAAATCATTAGTATTTTCACCGAAATTAAAACACTTTGTCCATAGTTAAACCCTGTAAAATAACTGCATTATCATAGAGCATCATTTTTAAAAAAATGGCTGATATATGAAGTAGAAGAATATCAAAAAAAAAAAAAAAATATTCTAGCCAACTAATGGACCAAGATATAAACAATGACTATTATATAAATAATCATTAACTTAATATATTTTTTTATGGGATTGCAAACGGAATGAAAAACTTATACCATTTACACCCTCTTTGAAGGGTATACAAAATATTCTATTTAACAAGAATTACATTTTTTCTCTTTCCGAATATCATGATGCTTTTTGTATCCAAGCTATTTATGATATATGTATTTATGGATATTTTCATATTTAGGTAAATCAAGAGAATTATCAGTAATTTTATAACGAGTTCTTAAGAAGCTTAAATTCACCTGGGAAACCAATAATACGTATATTATCTTTGGAAATAAATTTAAAAGGATTTTCAATACAAGTTTTTATCGAATTAAACTCTGGCAAGTGTTTAAAATGGAAATAAGAATCCAAAGAGGTTACCTTTTTCATTCTCCATTTACTTAATACCGGAAATTGAATATTGTTGTGTATTGCTTTTATCTCAAAAAAGTTTCTTAAACAAAATCTCTTTCATGTAGTTTTAAAAAGAAATAAAAATTTTATATTTACATGCACTAAACAAACATAAAATCTCAACAAAAAATTTCATTTCATGATTTAAAAAAAAAATCGGATTGTCTTTAGCCTCTTGTCTTTATGTTAAAAGGATTTATATTTTTTGATCCCCACAAATGTGGTAGAGTAAAATAAATATATACAAAATGAAATAAAGAAACTAGTAAAGCAGCCAAAACGAAACACGACTGAGATTTCTACTCCAAACGAAGAAAAAAAATGCATAAAAACCACCAAGTATAGCGTGTTGGAGGGTATAAATGTGTATTTTATATGACAGTGCTCCACAGAATATTACTTTAAATAAAGTAAAGAAATACATTGAAAATAAACGATGAAAATTGTGCCAACATTTCGAGAGTATGCAACAAAAATCTTTAAAATAAAGATGTTTACTTAAGAAAAATTTATATTTATTTGTTAAGTTTACGTCTTCATTTGGTTTAAAGCCATTTATACTAGGTTACTGGTTTGTAGCTGAAATATACCAGACCAAGAGATATTTTAAGGTGGAAAGTGAAACCACTGCGTTTAAAACTTTGGTTTCATGGTGTCATCGCTGCGGCATACCATAAAAATTATAATAAATTAAAGATAGACGAGACATGTTTTGATTATATTCAGATTTTGTTTAATATTTCAATTTCTCTTATTTTATTTATTTAAAATTTTTTTAAAACCAACTTTTATTTTGTTTACAGGTAATTTTGAATTATTTTAAATTGGTATGTATGAATAAATTTAAATTATAACTTTTATGTCGGAGAATACGTAAAAAACAAAATATTTATACTGGCACTAATGAATGTTTGATGTTCTCATAAATAATATTAAGTGGGGATTCTGGGGAAAAGAAAAAAATATTATTTCACCTTCCCTCAAATAACACATTTTTTCTCCATAAGCAATAATTTCGTAAGCCATTTAGCAAACAATTACTATATTTTATTAAAAACAACTCTACCACAAATAACGCCACCAACTACATAGTTGATTTATATTCGAGGCAATTACTGCTGTTACATTAAACGTTTTTCTATTTTGCCTATAAAGTATTTTTTAAAATCAGTATTCAATTTTAATATTTAGAGCTTGTTTTTTTTTATCGTGACTTTTGACTTTTTTTGCTCATTATTTACTTATTAGCTGGTGGCAACTCATAAGGGCGAGCTATGCAACTGCACAAGATAAGACTTTATTTATTGTTAAAAAGTGTAACATGAGCAGGTGACATATACTATAGGACTTGAAATATTTGGTGCTATTATAATAACTTGGTGTTAGTTAAAGGTAGGGATTTGTTAGACATCTTAACATTTTATCATTATTAAAAGCACGAATTGCTGCAAAAATATAATCGTATCGGTGCTTTACCTTAAATTTATAAAAGAAAATCGATTTTTGCCAGCTTCAAGAAAACTAAGAAACACAATGGCGTGGCTAATAGAATACAGAGCTCTATAAAATTTGAAGCCGTAGATAACCGTCTTTGCAAAATATCATACAAGGGTTTTATATATGGGCCAAATTTAAATTAAAATTTAACCCCCTCCATATTAATATCAAAAGAAAAGGCTGGTAAATATAGAGTGCCGTATATTATGAAAAAATATATATGTTTCGTCCGCAACAAAAAAGCAAATATATAAGACAAATACAGTAATTCGATGTCTTTTGCTATTAACTCTCACAATACAGGTATCAAATGAAAGAGCTTGATTAGTATAATAAATTAAAAATTAGTAAATTAAGACTCATGATGTCACCTTAAATTAAGCAGTGAAATAACGCCCAAACGAGAAATGAAATATTCTCCAAATTTTTTTCATACATTTTTGGGTGTTATTTCATATGAAATAACTCCCAATTTTTTTGGGCCGTCTTTCTTTTTTTTTTTTTTGGAAATTATTGCATTTCTCATTTGGGGTTTTCAAATTATGAAATAATCTCCAATGAAATAACACCCAACAAAATTTTAAAATTCGGGGCTTGTTTCATAGCGTGTATAATTTGGGTGATATTTCATTTTGTATTCGGGGGTTATTTCATTTTTAAAGCTTTTGGTTTTGGGGATGTTTGTATATAAATTATATAAAAATGGGCTCCACGAAAAGCCCCCCAATGAAATAACGCCCAAACGAGAAATTAAATATTCTCCAAATTTTTTTCATACATTTTTGGGGGTTATTTCATATGAAATAACTCCCAATTTTTTTGGGCCGTCTTTCATTTTTTTTAGAAATTATTTCATTTCTCATTTGGGGGTTTCAAATTATGACATAATCTCCAATGAAATAACACCCCACAAATTTTTAAAATTCAGGGCTTGTTTCATAGCGTATATAATTTGGGTGATATTTCATTTTGTATTCGGGGGTTATTTCATTTTTAAAGCTTTTGGTTTTGGGGGTGTCTGTAAATAAATTATATAAAAATAGGCCTTTTACAAGAAAACTTTTAGCCTGTGAATATATTACAATATCTGTTTAAATACATAAATGATAACGTTCGGGATTTGGATGGTGCGACCTTCGTGACAGACTACGAATTTAGTCTACGGAAGGCAATAATTATTGTTTTCCCTAAATCAAAAGAAATCGGTTGTTGGTTCCACTTTTGCCAAGCAGTGAGGAGGTCCATAATAATAAAGTGAAACCAACTGGCAGCATTTATACATACAACGTATATTTTCTCCATCTTGAATTCATGAGCAACCATTTTGTTTTTTTACCGTTCCTTACGTATAATGTATTAAGTTTATTACTTATGTATGTACATGAAAATAATTTTTTGGTAGTTGGGCTTCAAAAATAAATATATTGGAAATATTAAACAATTCTTTGTTCATACTTCCTTACATCTCCATTACAGAAAATTATTGCCTTTTACAATATTGTAACTATAATAACGTCTCCCATGAGTTGGATTTTCAAGCCATTCGTAAAGTTTTAGGATAGCTCGTTGGTGGCTGATCTGAAATTGCTTCAATCGTATAAGGGAAATTTACTGCACTGAACTTAGTCCATTTACAAAACCAAAAGTAGTCACTATTAAACGAGCTTTGTATGTTTTTTCACAAAAAAAAATTGATTATGAATGCTGGCACACTTTCGAAGTTGCATATATCCTTATTATGAAGAAGACGCCTGCGGGCCTCCACATGATTTATATCAATAAATTTGCGATTTCGTTGGTCCATATTAACTTCATGAAATTCTTAATGAATCTGACTCTTTTATGAATTTTGGGCATAATTTCATTTTTGTTGCTGATGGGGTTTACTTCATTGGGGATTATTTCTTTTTCATCATTGGGACTTATTTCATATGAAATAACTCCGAAATTGGGGGTTGTTTCATTTTCGCTTTGGGGTTTATTTCATTTATTTTTGGATGTTATTTCGTTCACTGTTTTTGGGTGTTATTTCCAATCTTTTCGGGTTTACTTCATTGGGGATTGTTTCCTGAGCGTTATTTCACTGTGGAGCCTAAATATGGGTAAATAGGTAAATATATATTATATAATGTTTCCATTTCAACACCTACAATATTGGTAACAAATGAAAATCTTGAAGCCTAAAATACAGTAAGCTACAGTAGAAAAGATTTCAGTTCCAAAATGGTATTCGCAGAAAGGTAGCGTATAAATTTTTGTTATTAAAAAAGTTAAAAATCTAAGATGACTTTTAATAACAAATAGCATAGAATAGTGCAGATATAATGAAATCAACATTGAAATTTCCACATACTAACGTAAATGATGGTGTAGGGTATAAAAGATTAGTCAAAAAGAGCGAACAAATCCATTTGAGTTCATCGGCCTACAAGAATTATTGATTTTGATAATACTTAGATATCGCTGAAAACGATGAAGCTTTTTGTTATAAAAAGATTAAAGCCTATTTGTATATACATATCTAGGTATGTGCAGTATTTATCAGCGCTTTTACTTCCAAAATCATATCTTGATAAATATCAATAATAACTCCTTATCGCTTAGTATCGATGTAGAAACGGTACCAAAAAACTGATACAATAGGAATTTCTGAAAGATTTCATTGGCAAACAATTTGGTTTTCTGTTTTTGGGTATAGAAATGAAACCGACGAAGATGATCTGTTATTTAAAATTGATCATATCGTTCAAAATCAAAAAGTGAGCTAAACCAGGTATATACAGCATATTGTAAAACATGCCCAATGACCAGCTATAAGTTCCACGTTAACAACAGCAGTGATAATATCTGTTCCATTTTATCAATCAAAGCTTTGTTTCGGCTATAACCAACGAATTGGTTAGGATTGTTGAAGCGTATAATGAGGGTGCTCTATCTCGCACATCTATTATATATACTGTGAGAGTATATATGTGATACTCTGTTGACGTCAGCTTTGTTGCCTTATTTTCCTTTTGTGTAACATATAAACAGAGATCAGAAAAACATTAATAGTAGGAAAATAAAGTTTCACATTTACAAATAATAAATCATGGTTCAACCAGACCAAGGGAGTAATTTAATAGATTTTGATATAAAAATGAAATTCATATAACTGACTTGTACCAATCGAATTTAAATTTTTTTTTAATTTGCTTCAAACCATATCATTTGTAGAATTCAATAGCAAGAGATGTTAGAAATTAATTAATTAAGAGATGTTAGAAATTAATTAATTAGCAAAAGCCTTTGCGGTAAAGTGATCATCTCACATTACTTTTTTGGTTTAAGTTAAGATAAGCCAGAAAAGCACATTGACGTAATTTCAGCTTCGTATATCTATTTGTGACGATTTTATGTGCTTTTAAAATTTAATGATAATATTTGTTTTTATTTAAAATCCATATTTAATACAATAAATATAATTTCAATAATAGTTTTCAGCGCCACTGGGGCATTACAGAGACAAGTTGGTAAAAACTTACATAAGTACAAAACAAGTAAGAGCACTATATTCGTGCCGAATCTTTTATACTTACCACCAATTTTCCATTCTTTTATAGCTAGGGTTTTTTTCCGGGAATGCGAGATTTATTTTTAATCTCCCGGGATCCCGCAGCAAAACAAATAAAAGGTAAAGTTGTTTTTAATTAATAAAAAACTTTTTATTAAAAAGTGAGAGCACTATATTCGGCTGTGCCGAATCTTTTATACCCACCACCAATTTTGTGTACATTTTAAGCACTATATTTATTATTTTGTTAATCGCTATAGAATAATCTCTTTATAATAAAATATGTATCACTTTTTTTGTAGAGGGTGGTTAAAGTTTAAGGGACCACGTTGAAGGTGAACTACACCTAGTCTTTAAATTTGTTTTCTGCATTTCATTTGACATTTCTCAATCTCAATCTTACTCAATTTGATCCGTGGAAAGATACACAAGTGAGCAAAGCTTTAAAGTTATTCAGGTTTTTTATAAAAATGGGCGTTCAAATTAAAATGCATTTTGTGCACTTCGTAATTCTTTTGATCAACACAATCGTTCAAATTCGTCCACAATCAGGAGAATTGTAAAAAATATTTAAATTTCTGCAAAACAGGTCTGTATAAAATGTTAGAAAATCTGTAAATGCCTTCTTAGTTCGTTGAATGGGAACCATTGCTGTTTTTGAGATAGTGTAGCAAAAGAGCAGTCAACCTCGACTCATCATCATGCCCAACAATTGAGCATCAACAATGTCATTGAAAATTTGGACCATCAGATAGAGGAGTGGCGCCAAGGATGGGGGTGCCATTTGGCCGATATTTTGTTAAATACATAATTGAACCATACAAATATTATTATTATAAAAAGCAATAATAATAATATCCTAAATAATTTGTGTTTTATTTAAATTCAACATCGGCCCTTAAAATTTAACCACCCTTTATAACTTCGATATGCTACTAAAATGCTTTTGTAAATGTAGTCTTTCAATGAAAGTGGGCGTTAAAGTAGGCGTGTCAATAAAGTTTCTGCTTATAAACACAACTTAGATATTTCAATGTAGTCCTTTATTTTCCAAAAAACTTTGTCAATAGAGAAATTACATGAATTTAAGATAAACCGTTATATGGGAGGTAGGCGTTAAAGTGGGAGTGTCACCTAAATTTTTGGCACAACAATAACATTGATAAGAAGGGTATACGTAGCAAATTTGATCATCATACCTCTAATTTTGGCGGTTTTATGAGCTTTTAAATTTCATTAACGGTAGATAACGTGATAAGTGGGCGTTATAATAGGCGTGTCAAAGTTCTTTTTGTGAATGAGTGCAACTTAGGTGTTTCAATATAGCCCTTTATTATTCCAAAATCTTTATTAATAGAGAAATTATATGAATTTTATATAAAACGTTATATGGGAGGTGGGCGTAAAAGTGGGCGTGGCATCTTAATTTTCTGGCACAGAAATGACTTTGCCCAGATGGGATATATGTAGCAAATTTGATCATCATACATCTAATTTTGGCGGTTTTATGAGCTTTAAAATTTCATTAACGGTAGATAACGTGAAAAGTGGGCGTTATAATAGGCGTGTCAAAGTTCTTTTTGTGAATGAGTACAACTTAGGTGTTTCAATATAGCCCTTTGTTATTCCAAAATCTTTATTAATAGAGAAATTATATGAATTTTTTGGTAAAACGTTATATGGGAGGTGGGCGTAAAAATGGGCGTGGCACATTGATTTTCATTTACAAAAAAGCGTCTTACCAAAAAGCAAAGTGTGCAAAAAGTCGTACATCCAATTTTGTTGCTTTTATGACGTTTTTGTTTTTAAATATACCGAAAAATACACTGTGCGGTATAAATTTTCGTACATTTTGATCGATAACTCCTCTCCTAATACATAGATTTAAATAATTTTTGGGAAAAGATATTGTTTTTACTCAGGAAATATATATTTCATGAGTCTACGTTAATGCGTTTGGACACAATTCCATTTTATTCGATGTTCGAAGGACACGGTTTTTTCGACCTACTCTTGCTTTTCGAGCTATAACTCTCTTCCTAATATTCCGATTTAGCCCATTTTCAATACCAAACAAACCTTGTCATAAGAAAGATTCTGCAAAAACTTGAGCTCCCTAGCTTTTTCAGTGCGACCTCTATCGTGCTTGCAACAGACGGACAGACGGACGGACATAGCTAGATCGTCATCAAATCAAACTCTGATTCAGAATATATATACTTTATAGGATCTAAAATGGATATTTTGATGTGTTACAAACGGAGTGACAAAATGAATATACCCCCACCATTTTTTTGGTGGCGGGTATAAAAACCTAAACAAGAGCGTGAACGTTGTGTGATGAACAGTATTGATGATATATGTTTTTAATCAAACTCACTAAATAGAAATAAAATCGATAGAAAAGTGCTAAAATGGCATTACTTTTTAACAAATACAAGAGTTGTACTGCAACCAACTGCCGTACCTAACGTCTTGTCAAAATTGGATTTTCCAATTGCAAAGCGTTGCTATTGCTACGTTTTGGTTTGTTTCGTATTTTTGTATGATTATGAGAATTTTTGACAGCCAGAAAATGTTTGCCGCTTAGCTTAAGTTTAGAGTTGGGCATTATAATTGGCATGTCATAGTCATTTCTGCTAATGCATTCAACTTTGGTATTGACGCATAGAAAGTCTTTTGTTATACAAAAATACTATATTAAAGTCATTTTTATTTTCATTGACACTAACATTATCCAAAAAGTTATTTTTGAGAAATGTCAGCATCATACATATGTATATCTAGTTGTATTGCTCTTATTTCACTAATTGAAGGATCGCCGCGAATAACGTTGCAAATGACAAAATAGTAATTTTTCAGGAGAGCAAAAAAACGTATTTATCTTTTTTTTTTATTTTTTTTTTTTAGTTGATCAAAAATAATAAAAATAAAATAAATAATTATAAAAATCAAGAAATTCGAGTTTCAAATAATATATAAATTAAATGTTTTTATGTTTTTAGTGGAAAAACGTTTCATATCCAAAAATTTTTTTTTGTTACGTATGATTTTTCACTATTTCTAAACCTTTTATTTTTATTGTCTTTCCAACTTTTCGACAAATACCTTTCATTTTGTACCTCTGTTACACTTATCAATCACTTTCGACAATTCCGTTTGTAGCATTTTTCTTATAACTTACAACGTCCTTCCACTGACTGACTCATTGTAATTGCGTTTTGACGGTGATAAAATGCATAATTTTGATATTTTGGTGTTTGAACAAATGTAAGAGAGTAATTTTAACGGTAATTTGCAAAAAAACAGTTTTTGCAAAATTTGTCTTTTACAACGTTTTTCGCGGCTTTGCTTCAATTATAGATTATGTGCAAAGTTGGCGTTAAAGAAGGCATTTTGAAATTAATTTCTACTAATGAATTCAACTTTTGTATTGCATTATAGAGTCTGCTCTTCTTTTAAGACCTTTAATAATTAAATTTTAAGATAAATCGTTATATGGAAAGTAGACATTGCAGAAACGCGTCTCCTTAATATGCTGGTATTGCAAAATGATAGACCAGAAAGCTTTATTTACGAAATCTTAGCCTCGTGCATATAAATCTATTTCTTTTATTAACTTTAACCCTTTTGCATCCCTTGGATATGTGCCCTTCCTATGATCCTTTGGGTCAATATGACCCAACATAAAAATGTTAACAAAATTTCAAATTAATATAGGACATTTTTTTGTTTTCTTGTTTTTTTTAGAATAATAAAAAATAATGAAAACTAAAATAAATAAGCTCTGCCTGAGCACTTATTAAAATATATATATATATGAGGAGCCGCAGAACAAGAGGTGCTTTTTCGCTCATTTCAAATTTTTGGGAAATTGAGATTAATTTTTTTCGCCACTTTAAAAAACTGCAAGAACCTGCAAATGCTAACAAGTATTATACTTATCTACAGATGCATCTAACTGTAATAAGTCACCCTATTAAATATTAAGGATGTTTGATATAATTCCATTTTTATTTCGGAAAAAGCACCTTTTGTAAAAAAGAAAGCAAAAAAGCACCTTTTGTTAAAAAAAAGTAAAAGAGCACGTTCTGTTAATAGAAGGAAAAAGTATATTTTGTAATGCGAATACACATAAATGACGATAAAATTTTGACTGAATGTGGTTAAACCTGATCTAATATATTAAAAAATGTTAAATTAAGTATATAATTTTTGTCGTTTTATTAAATAAAATTGCAACTTAAACATTTCTTTCTTAGCCTTAAATTAAATACATATAAAATTTGTTAAAGTTAAACTCTTGTTCCAACATCTTCTTCTAGGCAAGAACATCCAACATTTTCGTCTATTGAATCCTCCATACCTTAATCCTGGTTATACAAAATGTCCTTGTACCAAAATAATGACTGATTTTCACTCCAGTCTTTACCAAACTGTTTTATTAAAAGACTTTCCACAAAGACTTTAACATCTGATTTACTTTAACTGTAGTTTGGTTTGATCATTAAAGTAAAAAGTGAAACTAAACAAAGATTATGGAAAAGAACCTTTTGATAAAAAATAATCAAAAAAGCACCTTTTGATAAAAAATAATCAAAAAAGGACCTTTTGTTAAGCATAAATTTTTTAGAACCCATTTACTTTGTAAAAAAAAAACTAATAATAATAATAAAAACTTGATTGTTTCTACAAGATTTCAACCTAAATATTATAAAAATACCAAAAAACCAATTTTTCGCGAAATGCGAAAAAGCACCTTTTGTTCTGCGGCTCCTCATATATATATGTATATATAAAATAAAATTAAATTTAAAATTCAGCCTTTTTCTTGAAAAATAATAATATAAGAATTATATTTTAAATACTAATGTATAAACAATTAAGAATTTGTGTGACATGTGACAATGTGACCATGTGTTCTTTGCAAATAAATTTTTTACAAAAATCACATTTGGTTGAATATTTATTTGAATTTCTTCCATATTGACAAAAGAAACACCGCTGTCGTTTGTTGGGTAAATTACTGGAAAATGGTGTATTTGTACTATTTTGTTTAGAACATTGCGAGGCACTTGTGAGATCATTTTGTTTTTGAATAAGATTTCTTGCTGACGGTCCATGTGGCAAAACCTTTCTTCGCAAAATATGCTAATTTATTAGCTGATCTGCAAGTTCTACTATATAAAGCCTGCGTCTAAAGTTTTTATTGAAATTTAAGGCAGGATTCATATCAGGCCATATGACGTAGGAGTTGTATGCTGATACAGCTATCATATTTGAAAAAAATGCAACAGGCTATCGCTTAGTCATGCGTAATTAGCAACTAGTTGGTCAAGCACATCAACTCCAGCTTTCGCTTGGTTGTAATGATGTATTATTTTAGGTTTCTTTTTTTCATCGTCTCTTACAACGTATTAATTTTTTTTTTTAACATATGAAGCTATAGTTATATCATATAAAAACAAAGAACCAGAGTGCAATACAGGTTTATTTTTCATATCCAGATTTCTTGATGGCAAAAAAGTTATATTTTTATGGACAGTGCCAACTAATGTTATATTCTGACAAAGTAGTTGAATGGCAAGATTGTATGTAGTAAAAAAATTATCACATGTAATTGTGCATCCCTTTGGGAGAGGGTCTAAAAATGTTAGCACCACTCTCTCACTTAAATTGAAAATATCGATATATAACAAGTGTAATACGAAGTGCAATTGATTGGATGTGTATTTCTTGCTCTGCCTATGTACACTTCGAAATTCCAGGCTTATTTAGTTGTAGAATCACAAAGTGCCCAAATTCTTATGCCATATCTGGCGGGCTTTGATGGAATATATTGCCTAAAACTGCACCGACCTTGAAATGGAACCAATTGTTCATCTACAGTAAAATTTTTATGTGGATTGTAAAAAAAATTAAGCTCATTACTCCACTTGTCTCAAACGTTTCATATCTGTTCTAGTTTTTCACGAAGTCTTCTTTCTTCTCTATCTTCAGAGCTGTCAAACCGTAGGCACTTTGATATGCTCCCAAATCGCTTCAGACTCATTGTTGCTCGAAAAACAGGTCTTTCGTTTTTTTCATTCCACAAGCTAGTAAGATTTTCTCCATTAGATTTATAAACACCTGCCATTAACATATCGATGTTTTTCCAATTATTTCCATGTAATTCTACACCTTTTTGATTGGTCATTTTAATCACAATATTTTGGTGATATAAACAAGTCGAACGAAGACTTTAATATTATCATAAAACAAATTTTAAGAGATACCTTTACGGGATTCGCCAAATCCCTCTCAAAATGTGAGAATAATAAAATTTTGAATGAAAAATATTCATTTATTTTATTGATTATCTGACTGAAAAAATGATTATTCGATGATTTTGAATGAAGGTGAACTTTATTCAATTATATTTAATAGGCAAAAATGGTAAAGTGGAATAAAACTTACAAAATCGCTTGTTGGGTCATATTTGAAATGTGGAGGGGGGAGGAAAATTTTAAATTTTAATACTTTCTTTTTAAATCATAATTTTCGTTCCTGTAATGGATAAATTAAAGTTTCAGGTTCATATCTTATAATTAAAGGGAAAAATTTTGAGTTTGAAAAACAAAATTGGGTCAAATTGACCCAAGGAGTACGTGAGAAGTTGGTGTTAGAGAAGACGTGTCAAATAAATTTCTGGTAATGAATTCAGCTTACATATTGCATTATAGAATCCTATCTTCTTCCAAAATCTTAACCGAAATAAAAATAATATAAATTAAAGATAAATAGCATATAAGGAGGTTGACGTTTAGGTGGATGATCACCATCATTTCCTATTGTTATAAACGTATTGACGAGAAAAAAATCATTCTTTAAATTCAAAAGGTCTTAAGTTTTACTGGTACAAGATTATGCCACATGAGAGAGGTCATCGTTAAAGTAGGCATGTGACAGTGATTTCTACTTAGATATTTAAATACAGAGACCATTATTTTTTAAAATCGTTGTCCGCCGAAAAATTATATGAATGTTAGAAAAAGCGTTAGATAAAAAGTGGGCTTTAAAGTAAGCATGTCACTTTTATTTTCCGCTCTTCCAATTATCTTGACGAAAAAGTAACTTGCAAAATGCCAGCATTGTACATCAAATTTTGTCGGTTTTATTACTTTTTTTAAATATGCTAAAAATGAGACTCTGCGTGGTGAATTATTGTACATTTTGATCTATTTATAACGACTTTCTTAATACATGGATTATGGCAATTTTTGGCGAAACATATTTTTTTACTCAGTAAATAGTCTTGTGAAATTTTATTAATTTACGTCATTGCCTTAAATCGCAATCACATATTATTCGGTGTCCGATAAACTTTTTTATGACCTACTCTTGCTTTAATAATTATATCCCTTTTTACAGACTTTCTCCATTGTCAATACAAAACATTTTTCATGTACTAGAAATATTCTAAACTGCCTTACCATAAAAAAAATGTTTTATAATCGGGATTACATAATTAGTATAATCCCACACCATTCTTTTCACCCAATAATACAGCTAATTAGTCAATTTTGAAAAATAAATCTCAAGTAATTTTTGGAACACACGTTATTAATTTTGTTTCGATTAAACTTTGCTAAAGATATCTTACAATGTTTCATTCAAACCCCAACAAGTGCAGCATAAAATCAAAGATGAAATTATTGTTTGGTAAAACTAATAAATATGAATTGGACTTAAAACGCATAATTTAAATTAAAAATTCCACTTAAAAGGCTAAGAAACCAACAGCAGCTGTGTGCTACCGCAAACACTGCCACAACCACAACCATATTTCATTTCATTATGATGTTTTCACAAAAAACATACAAACTAAAGAGAACAAGTTGTAGAAATAAAATCAGTAATAAATTATAAATGAGCATTAATAGAAACAACAAATAATAATGTTAATTACATATTTAACAACTGGAGCAAGTAAAACGTTATATAACAAAAACAGAAGGGCTTAAACAAAAACACAATGAAAAAATTAAAATTAAACTTAAACCAAGCAAAAACTTGTTTAAAAATTCGAGCCAAAACTTTTAGCATAGCTCGTACTCTATACCAACATACTTACACTTGTCTAATGATACTTAAAGAAAAGTTTTAAACAAACAAATCTAAATCAGCAGGTAGATTGTGAATTTTTCTTTTCTCTTGGTTACTTTATTTCGAACACAATTCAGAAAACAAAAAAGAAAATTTATTTAAAAGTTTTGGTACAATAACATTATATTGAGCAGTTTTTTGTGCCACTTTTTTATTTTTCTGATGCAGTTTTTGTTTTCTTTTTTTTTAACATAAATATAATATTTGCTTGAAAATAAATCAATAAATTTGTCATAAATTGTTCAACCTCTATATATTTTTGTTTGAACCTTACTTTTAGTTCAACTTTTATTTTTGGTAAACTTTTTGAAATGCTCTGTATGCATTTTTTCTGCTGATTTTATTTTATTTTATTTTATTTTATTAAGTAATACAACAACAAAAGGGTAAAACAAATCTTTTCACTGCATTTTGTTTAACCTTTTCTGATATCGAAACTTTATTACGAGTAGTCACTTTTTGTTATCGTTTTCATTCAGCAGAGTATGAAAAATTTACTTTGTTTTTGCCTTTTCATTGATAGACACAAACAAATATAATACCTGGTGCTGGTAACCTTCAATACTTGCGTATGAGTACTTCCTGTGTTACATGAACTTCCGTTACATTACGTTTTTTTTAGGTGTTCATTCCTACTGGTAATGTTTTTGTTAAGGCCCTATATTTGCAATAATGTTTACTGTACATGCTGTATAATTTTAAGGGTGTCCCATTAATAATTAAAACAAAAGTAATAATAATTTTATATTTGTTCGACTTTTATATTATAAATAAATTGTAAATAATTTTTTATTTTGACACCAGTTCATTTATTCTATTGTTTAACTTCCTAAAACATTTTCTAAACTAAATTAAATTGTAATCGTTTTAAGAATATATTGCAAATTATCACGATGTAAGAGAGACATTTTTTTGATTTTCGTAGTACATGCTATAGCTCTTTGGCTTCCAATTTTCAATATCAAACATTTCTTATGTGCTAGACATATTCTGGCAAAATTTGATCGGTTCGAGCTCTGGACATAGCTAGATCTTCCTAAAATGCGACAAGAACTAAAAAATTTGTAATTTATTTTGTCCAAATCTGAATATGAATAATTCGATGTGTTACAAACGGAATGACACCACCATTTTTTTTTTGATCGAGTTTTGTATCTCAGATGCCCATATTTAAAATACAATTTTGGGTGATTTATGTTTTAATGCTGGGTTTTTAATCATTTTAAAAAGTAGGGCCCCAAATGTAATCATATGTAAGAAAACCTCACCTTATAAGTTCATCCTATTAACAACATGCTCAATACACAGATCACTGGCATTTCTATGTATTTTTGTAATGACACTATTAGCCTCTTTCTGTGTATATATTTTTGAAAGCAGACTTATCTTTACATATCTTTTTTTATTATATATTTTTATTGTATATATACGTACATATGTATATATAAAGGTGGAGCGTTGGTATAAAAAAATCAATAGTTTATCAATATTTCCAGAATGTTGCATGCTTCTTAATAATAATATACAAATGTTTTTATCATTAAACCCTCTATCCTAGCTGAAAGTTGGAGTAATATTTTGGTTTTAGATACATCTGTAATCTTTTACAAAACGTAATAAAAGTCTAAAGCTTATCGTATCACATTCTAACATTGCAAGACAAACATGAAAATTAAGGCATTTAATGAAAATCCAAAAAAGTAATAGAAACTGTATAAAAAACTTAATTTGTATCAAGTTTTTTTTTTAAATATAAAACAAGTTTGCATGGCTTTGTTTTAAAACTCAAAATTCATTATCTTTCAGGCTATTTCGCCAGATACGGTAATCCATCTTTTAAAGATCATTTTTACACAGTATAAGTTTGATGCAGCCAGGCATTCGAATTTGTCTTAATAAAAGCTTTATATCATTCAAGAAGATGCAACTTTTAACTTACGACAATTCATATACGCTTCGTTCTTTGAAGCCTTCGTGAGTGGACTAGTTTTGTTATGCTAAACAAGTCTTAGAAACATTAGCGGCTGCCTAGTGCTGAACAGAAATGGAAGAAAAAATTTTAATCTGTTTTAAGCTTCCATCAAAGTCCTTTATTATAAAAGCATTGGTTTGCAGAAAATTTGAGCAATTTTCCAAGACTTTTACTATTGTCTTAAAAAAAGTTGAGACCCACTACTTTCTGCATCAAATTTAGTAAAGAAGTGCCGAAGGACTCATTCAGGTGTGCTTCACAAATGGGTATCTGCAGTGATCTCCCTTTTTTAATTTCTGTAAAACAAAGCAAAAATAATTTTTTTAAATTACATACTCAGTTTGTTTGATATGAAATTCTCCTAAAGTCTTAAAGTTTTTTTTTAATAATGTAGAAATCTTAGACAATATTATTTGAAACGACATCTTAAAGTTCACTTCAATTAATAATAGGTTGAGAAAAAAATTACCTTCCATTTTGTTCAGGACGCCATGTTGGACATAAAGTTTTTAAAAGTTTACTGTATAATATTGGCTAAACTATTTCATTTATTTATTGGAGTTAAAGGAGCATAACCGTAATGACTATTTTTACCCATATATCCGAGATTTTATTTTGGACGACATCTTTGATTTTACTATCTTGTACCCGCGACTTCGTCTGCGTAGTTATAGGGATAAAAGATAGACTTAGTATTAACCTAGTTTGTTATTTATATGTTTGTAAAATATATCCAATCACACAAACATTCACATTTATTATACCTATTAGTAGGCTTGTTAATTTGAAAATTTGAATTTGAAAATATAATAGAAAAGTCAAAATTTTAACAAAAATAAAAATTTTACAATATTATACAATCCGTATAGGCAGCTTGATGATGAGTTTGCCATGACTTCGCCTGGTTATCGAGATAAAAAGTAGTCTATGTGTTAATCTAGGTTGTTATCAATCCTTGTGCCGAATTTCAATCAGTTCCATTCAGCCGTTTTTGCGTGATTGAGTAACAAATATCCAAATATCCAAACATCCAAACATTCACATTTATTATATTAGTAGGATTACCAATATTGACGGGGTGGAATTACTAGATTTAAAAAATATTGATTTTTTGCTTATAAATTTAAAGAAAAAAACACCGAAGCTTTTTATTTTTGTACTTATATCTCAGTTAATTTTAAACTTATTTGTAATTTTTTTTTTTTGAGCGGTTATTTTCGAGACTGCACCCTGTATTCTGTATTCTGATGTCATGTCCGAAAATTAACTGCAAGTTTTTATAACTAGACATTTATAGAAATATATATCTTTAAAAATTATTTTTGCCTACACCTAGACCTGTTAGTAGTTGATGTTTCCAAAAACTTTTGAGAATATCTTTAGAAGCATATCGCACCTATAAATGGTACAAAATGCCTCGTATCTACTTTTGATTTTTGAGCTAAAAATATGGAAAAAAAACCAGAAGCAGTCGTGTTCATTTTCTCATATCTCTAAAAGTTTCAAAGCTATTGTGTTTAGTGGCGATTCATTCCCGGATATATGCAAAAAATATATTTCACAAACAGATCTGAGTAACATATGGGGTCTTCTATAAGTTGATTTCAACCAACACACGGAAAGACGATCAGAAATAAAAAACATGGCTTAGTCAAGTCCACTAGTAATAAGCTTTCAGAAAATATATACTTTATGGGTTCAGACCCCATTAATATTGTAGAAATTACAAACGGAATGACAAAGTTTTATTAACCCTTGGCCACCACAGGTGAAGGGTATAAAATTATATAATTCAAATGAACCAAAGGTTTATAACGTTTTCTTAAATTTATATGGAATTAATCATTTAATAGATAAGACCAGCGGAAATTTAGAGTAAAACGGTTCACAATATTAATAAAAAATTCTTTTAATTCTTGTCACATGATATTTCAAGAACATATCGCTTTAATTTATTTCCACATTTTTGGAGCTGCCCTGTACTAAGAACTATAGGCAAACATTTTCTTCATCCAAAATGAAATTAGAACAAAAAATCTGCCTCTCTACCCTAATGTATTTATATCCCCTCCGGTCTACTTACATTTTTCAACCATTGTACGTGTGCATCCATGTTATTTGTTTGTTGGCATTTGGCCAAAATATTTTCTAAGCTTTCTTCTCATTGCTACTTTGTATTTGGTACAATGTCCATAATCTTTGCGTTTTTTCTTTTTATTTGTTACAACTTTTTAAATATTAAAATTCTTTGCAAGATATACTTTTTTTTATTTTTGTTGTTTTAACCCGTTTTCTTTCCATTTAAAGGTATTTTAGTAAATGACTTTAAAGATACAAAAGTGTTCTTTGATTTTGGAACAACTTTAGTACTCGTTTAAATTAGAAATAAGAATTTTTACTGAACTTAATGGTGCACATTTGGGCTTTGCGCATAATAAATGTTATTGAAACTGGTACCCTGTTTCTTTGAATCTTTTTAAAAGAAAGATTCTGCTTTCAGAATAGAAAAACAGAAATGAATTATCTATATAACTTTGCAATTGAATGCTGGCTTACACATAAATAATGTAGAGGAAATTAAAACTTATTCAGGTTTTTACAATATAAAATTATTTTCAAAAATATCTAAATCAAACATGTTTCGTGGAATAACTTTCAAAACTTTTTCCCACTTATATGCCTTTTGAGGTAAACGTACATCGATGATTTATTTATTTGTTTCTATAATTTATCAACTAGATGTGCAATAAGATGCAGTCAAAAACGTCAAAATTTATAATTTACTTTTAATTTAATATATAGTTAATTCATTTATGAATATTGTCAAAATTAAACCATAAATTAGTCAATTTCTGAATTCAGTTTTGGAATAGAATTAAAGAAAAGCAAACTTGTATGTTTTACCTCTAGCAAAAAATGGGGCAAGGACGAGTAGCTGGAAATTTTTGCATTAGCTAAGCAAATAATCAAATAGCTTATTTAGAAATATGGCAAATATAGAAATTTAGAGTTTGTATTTATTTTCCATCAAAGCTGAGAAATATTGAAAAAATGGATAGTTGGTAAATATCGATTAACCTGGGAAAACTCAAAGCACGGAGTGCAAGTTTTGTATTATTTTCTTAATGAATAAATCAATCTATATAATAAAACTTACGATCCGTTACCTTGTTTTCGAGATACTGAATCATAATTTCTCCAACCTTATTTGTTTTACAGGCGCAACTTTGCGTCGATGTATCGGTCAAAAAAGTTCGTTACTACACTTTGTAACATGTTAATACTACGCACCTGTCAAATTTTAGTTGTAAGTTGCAAATTATGAGGCCATGTTTATAGTTTAATGTCTTGCTGAAATCTGGGTTTAAAAATTATCAAAATATTTTATTATTTTCTGGTTGCTGTTTCTGTTTCTGTTTTTTGTTAGTTAGATCATCGAAAAACGAAATCAAAAAAACTAATTAAAAGAAAATTATATTAAGAAAAACTAAAATAATTTATACAAATTAATGTTCAATAATTGTTGAAGGCTCATTTAAAAAAATGCGTTTCTTCCGGCAATGTTAAATGTGAATACATAGTATAGAAATGTTGTTGTATTAGTGGTAAAGTTGTCAAAAAATTAAACATGAAAAACTAACGTGTTGCAAAATAGATTACAAAGTTTGTATCTGCCATAATATCCTTGTTCACAAACGATGTATCGTTGTACACCTCAAAGCTCTTGGATTTTGGGAGTCCCAGAACCTACCCTTCTGCTTTTTGACAATGCCATTCAAATATAAATAGTGCTTATTTCATTTCTGGTCAATTGTTAACATTTTACTACAGACGCAACCAAATATTTTAGGTTTATTAAAGGCTTATTTGACAGATGTTGTAGAGAAATTTGTCAAATAAGCCTTCAATAAACCTAAAATATTTGTTATGAATATGGTCCAAAATCTTTAAATCTAAAATAGTAAATCTTTTTGTTTTTTAAATATGCCATAGTGTCATACTAGCAATTCCGAGCTGAATATACCGCTTTCCGTGTTTTGTTAACACGTTCAATATTTTCCGCAGTGCGTATAAAAGATGGTCATCTAGAGGTTAGTCTCTTGTTGATGGTGACGCGTAACTAAGCAACGAATTATTGCTCCACAGGAAAAATTCTAACCATCATTAAAGTAACTGATCGCTGATAATATTTTTTCCATTACTTATTCTTCAATTTTAATTTATATTATTTATTAAGGTTTTTAGTTTTGGCCCAATCTGTAATGTGTAATTAAGGGTGGCATAAAATTTACTAAAGTAATTTATCGCTGATTTAAATGAAATTCTATTGTTTCCTTAATTTATTCTTCAATTAATATTTATATACATATTTATTAAGCTTTTTAATTCTGGGCCACTCTGTATTTAAAGGGCGGCATTGAAGAGAACTTGTCAAATTTATTTCAGTTATTGAGGTATAAGGAATAGAGACATTTTAGTTACACAGTTGCAGAATTCAGCATAAATTTCTATGTGTTTTTAAGACAATTAGTTGAAAATAGATAAAAAGAAACAATGTTTTTGTTGAATTTTTATAAATTCTGATCTTTAATAATTTCTGTAACTCCCGAATTAAAATAAAATCCGGTCAATTTAAATTCTTACTAAGAAATTGTACTTTTGAAAATTTACGAAAAAAAAAATTCAATTTCTATTTACATTTTTTGTTAATTTAAAGTAGATTATGCCTTTAAATAAAATATTTCTAAAGCAGCTTATACAAAGAAAGTTTTTTTTACATCTGACTTGACAAATTCCACACCGAAAAGTACGAGCATATCGTGTGTTACCTTTAAAACATTACTTCTGTAAACAACATGTGTTGAGACATCTCACAAAATTTTAATTAGAGCGCGCTCTATTTTCTTCTATCAAAACATGTGCCATCAGCCGTTGGCAGAAATTTCTGGTACTGCAAAGCAGTCAGCGACGGTTGCGCGTAAAAGTACAATTTTGACAGACATGTAGATTGCCATATGTATGTCTCACAAATTTTAAAGTCAGATGTAAAAACAATAGTAAAACATGTTATAATTATGAAATATAAATTAACTATGAAATATTTTTTAAATTTCCATTTTCTTATCTACAAAAAAACAAAATCTTATTCAGTTTAAAATTTTGGATCCTGCAGAAATTCGTTACACCAATTTTTCTATTTTAACAAAAGCAAATATAACAAATAAAAGAAATAATTACTTTGCTGCAAAAACTCATTCCATACAATTCATTTCATTATAGTAAAAATCTTTAATATTCCTTCTTCAATTGAGCAGAATATATAATTTTAGGGCAATGTGAAATACAACAATTCAATTACATTTTTTCAGGATTTTAATAATAAAAATGTTTTTGCTTGGCAAGTTATTATTTAGAAGCAAAACGAATTTCTGTTACATGTTCACATTTTCATTTTAATTTTTTTCTTTTTATATTATTTTACTTCTAACGAAATTGCCAAGTAGTTATAGTCAATTCTAGAGAACTGAAAACTAAATAAATACTAGGTCTTTGTATTTTTTCTTGTCGTATCTTAGATTTTACAATATTTTCTTTACAATAAGCTTAAATTTTGACAAAAGAAATTTGCTTGCTCTGTTTGCTGAGTTGTTTCTTGCTTAATAATAAATGATTTTTGTGTTTTTTTTTGCCTTACTTTTTTGAAGTAGTAGTTTTTCTATTTCTTTTCAATTTGTCGTCACAATTTTATGCATTCTTATATGCATTTTATGTTATTTTCCATGTCAAGCATAAACTTATCTATCATCGTTGTTAACGGAATGTTTTTAGGGATAATAATGAATGAAAAATAGTCTAACAAATCGCAGGAGTGTGCAACATTGCACTTTAAAATTTATGGGTAAAACAGATGGAAACTATTAACAAAAATATTTTTGAAAATAAATGGAATTTTTTATAATTTCTTAGGCCAATTGTAAATAGATAGAAACTATAGAATATGAACTTTATAACCCTTTAAAAGTCTGTATTGAAATGACATAGTAAACAAGCATTTTTACACTTAGCATCTAGTTAAAACTTTATGTGAGCCAAGATAAGGTTTATCCAACTGAATATTGTTATGCTTATAATATTCATAACTGTTGGTTTATTTGCTTAAAGTAAACTGGGATTGTTTTATTGCAAATAGCTACAATTAAAAATTATGTTATAAAATAGTGGACACAATTGCAATTTTTCGATGTTGGAAGAACATAGTTTTTTTGACCTATTCTTGCATTACTCTCTTCCTAATATACCGACTATATCTATTCATTACGAAATAAGTCTTGTGTATAAGACATATTCTGGCAAAATTTTAGCTCCCTTGCTTTTTCGGTTCAAGCTATATCATGCTTTTAACATATGAACAGATTGACAGACGGATGGGAATAGCTAGATCGTCATAAAAGGAAACCAGGACTCAGAAAATAGATACTTTATGGGGTCTGAAATAGATATTTCGATGTGTTACAAACGGAATGACAAAATGAATATACCCCCACCATTTTTTTTTGGTGGCGGGTATAAAAAGAAATGATTATAAATACAGTTAGTTGTTTACTCAGGGTAACTAAAAAGCAATATTTTTGTTAAGAATTTTATTAATTCAACAATTTTTTTCCTTTTAAATTCAAAAAAACTTTTACTATTATTAATTTATTTCTTCTACTAGGGAGAAATAATTATAATTCATTAGAAAATGTTCATAATTAGTTGCTAGTGATTATCAAAAAAGTAATTAAAAAGTAATTGCTGTTTAGTTCAGCATCTGAGGGTACACATTTAAAAGCATTTGTGTTTCTAAATCTTGTAATGTTTAAAGAAATATTATCTGTCGATATTTATGTTTAAAAGAACATAAAGAATAATTATGATACTTGATAATGGGAAGGAAACTCAAGAAAATCGAAAACAAAATCAATTTTATAACTGAATTGTTTTGTATTAATTTTCTCAAAATTCATTTTACCAAAAATTTTGATGTTTGTATAGATTTCTAGCAACAACTAGAGTTTGTAAGAAATCTGTTGGCATTTTTGTGTTAAGTTTTTTTGTATTATAAGCAATATACTGAGTAATTTATTAAAACACTCAATCAATAAAGTTTTGTGTGAAAGGCTTCAAAAAAGACTTATTAATGTTAATGGATAGAAATTGCTATTAGGTTTTCAATGCTAACGAATTTTCTTAAATTGAGCATTATATATTATATTTATTACAAGCACCTCATGCCGAACAATCACCACCCTCAAATTGAGCATTATATTTAAACCTTTAAGCATATCGCGATTATTTTACAAAACCAATATTTGCAATACATATATTTTGTAAAAAGTTATTTCTGTAATACATATATAGTGTAAAACAAAACATCTACACACTAAATGAATCGTAAAAAGCGAAAATCCTATTTTATTAACTCATCATAAAAAATAGAAAAAACCAACATTATAAAGTAAACTAAAGCAAAATACAACTGAAAGTATATTTTGTTATCTTCGTATGGATATGTTAGTACGTGCTTGAAAAAGACTTCGAATATGAAGCATATTTAATTGTATTGCCTACTATTAGGCTCAGTAAACTATAAAAACAAAATGTGCAAAATAAATAAAAAAAAAAAAACACTACATTCGGTTTTGCCGAATTTTATATACCTTCCACCAATTGTGTAAAAGTACTCTTATCCAACAAATTCACTTATATTATAGATTTACATTTTTCTTAGTTTAAATTACATTTTAATTTAATTAGTTTTGCCGAATTTTAAACACCTTCCACCAATTGTGTAAAAGTACTCTTATTCAACAAATTCACTTATATTATAGATTTACATTTTTCTTAGTTTAATTTACATTTTAATTTAATTAGTTTAGTTGACAGTAGTTTTGGTAGAGGTTGGTTTACTAACATGTTATGGAATATGCAGCTGAATTTATGCATCATGTGCGGCCTTCTTTAAGAGTAGTTATATTTCCTACATATTACTAAACATTAATATCTAATTCTTAAAATAAATTTTACGACCACTGAATGTATCAGAATGTGCCGGTGTGTGTGAGATCTTTGTGGAAGGTAATAAATATAATAACACAATTAGATGACATTCCAACAATAAAAAGTCGACCGGCAAATCCTGTTGGATCAGTGTAACAGTAGAGTTTGTTACGTGAGTATATAATTGAGTTTGATAATATAGGCGTATAAAAATAAGTGAAATAATAAATAAAGTATTGCAAAAGTAATATACAAGTGCGTTTAGAAGCCATGACTGACTATCAGTTTTAGTCGTTCGATATGTCAAAAATTTTTAGAAAGTTTGACAGTGTGAACAAAAAATGGACATGTGTAATAGATTTTTTGACAGGTGTGTCGGATTTAATAATTCTTTGAAAATTTTCATATAATAATATTTTCTGTTTCTGAGTTGCTTTTAGTGGGCAAGAATGACAGTGCGGCATCGAATCACACATTTTGTTGCGATGTATAGGATGTGGGACGGAAACCTAGCAGACCTTTATTGCACATAATTGCACGACTTTGTTAGATAGTAAGTCATGGCTTTAAGTTACTAAAGTCTCTACTATTTTATAACATAAATTTCAAATGTTATTATTTGCAATAAAAGAATCCCAGTTTTTTTTTTTTAAATTAAATAAACCAACGTTTATAAAAGATATAAATGTAACACAGAATAATTTCTTTGTAATAAATTATATATTAGTTTGCTTGTTTAAGTTAGATTAGCCATTTTTTTTTTTTTTTGAAAATGCTATAAAAAAACTACTAAATATTTTCTCAAATTTCTTTTTTTATTTGAAAGTACAATCCTTCCGGTTAATAATGAAAAATTACTTCAAATGGCTGCCACGATCGGTTAAATGTTTAAGCATATTATCGATTGTGTGCAGCTGTATTTCACAAATATTATCCTTCAAAGCGTAAATTATCTCTAGCTTGTTGGCGTATCACTTATCTTTGACGGTACCCCACAAATATTAGTCCAACGGTGTCAAATCACAGCTCTGAGGTACCCAAAAACAGGGCGCAAAACATCGAGTGTAGCTTCGGCTGTGTGGCACGTACCGCCGTCCTGTTGAAACCAAATATTGCCAATATTCTCCTTTTAAAGTTTTGTGAACAAAAATTCGTTTAAAATGGCCTGATAACGATCTCCATTGACTGTAACGGCCACTCCTTGCTTTTTGAAGAAAAATGGCCCAATTATGCCTCTGGACCAAAATCCGCACCAAACAGTGACTCGTTTTGGGTGTATCGGCTTTTCAATGTATGAGTGCGGGTTTTCTGTGCCCCAAGTGCGAAAAGAAAATGCTACCAAGAGTGAATTCCGCTATTATTTTATAATACTTGTTTTTATCTATCTGCTTTTGCAAGTGTTTTAATGTTAGATAGAATCAGTGTTGCCGCCGACCAACTTTTTTTCGCAGTGAAATAAAAAAATGTCGTTTTGGTTTGGACAAAAAAAAGGAAATTTTTTTCACTGTTTTAACACTTTTTGCCCTTTTTTTAAGAATTACTTGTTTTTTAATTTTTTTAGTTAATTTTATCTCAACTACTCAACTGAAATAGAAAAAAATTATTATTTTTGATTGTCAACAACAGTGCAATAAATATTTTTAACTTTAGTTTTTCAATTTTATTTATCAGAACAAAAACAATTCATTTTATAACTAAAAGTTACATATATAATATTATATATTTTAATAAAAAAAAGGAACTCATCTATCAGTCATATATCTCTTTGTATGACCCTCGGTATTTGAATGACGTTCAAAATGTGTGTAATTATTTTCCAAGTATTTGCAGCATAACTTACAGAAAGCTTTTTTGTCTTTGCAATCCAGCCAATTATATTTTTCTTTCCAAGATGGTAGGAATAGTTGTCGAAATGGCGTTTTCTTTGAATTTGCTTGATTAGAAGAGGATGATGATGGCTCGTTGTCATTTAAAATTTCAATTCCCTCTGTACTAGTACAAACTGTATCATCTGCTTTTTTTTCACAATTAGGATTGATAATTCTTTCGCCTTGTTATTCCAAAACATATCTTTGAGGTAAATGATATTAAGGCGTTGTTGATCAAAAAAAGAGGAAACTACCAAAAACTGAAAAACGCAGTGATATTAAAGAAAACGCAGTTACGCAGTGACGACGGGCAACACTGGATAGAATATACAATTTTTCATATATGTTCCTGTCTGATTTGTCATGTGCATTATCATTTATTTGGTATTCATTTGTACATAATATTTTATGATTATTTAAATTAAAATACTTTTGTTTAATTTGTCATGTACACTGCTCCTTATTTGTTTCATTTACACACATACACGTTCAATACAAAGGACACATATCCTGTAATATGATTTCTAAAATAAGTTACAATGTTTAGGTTGACAATGTTTGATTAATTAATATAAACAATGACAAAGATTAATTGTTGGTATAACTGGTCATACACGTGTTGGAGAAGAATTTGTTTAGGTTTAGGTTAGGATACGTCAAAGCAAATGCCAACCCACAAAAACCCACTTACAAATGTAAGTATAAAAATAAATTGTATATCCTGAATTTTAGTTATTGGAAACTGGAGTAACTGATGCAATTACTTTAATAGCATGATTCTAAAATTTTTTATAAAAAATGTGTTACCTTAATTAAAACTCTTTTAAAATTTATAGAAATATTAACCAATTTTTTAGTACCATTAAAAGTATAAACTTTTATTTTACTTATGATATCGTTTTGATGATTAAAGCAAAATCAAATAAATTTTTGATATACAATATTTTGTGTTTCAAAAAAATTTTTTATTTTATTTTTTCAAACATTTCATCGAACGAGCTAGGTGCACAATTAAAATAAATATAAAATAATTTCATAAAACTAAAACAATCGATGCAAAATATAACGGTACAATTTTTGTCAATTTACAAAAAAATACTTGCTACCGTTGTTATTATCATTACTGTCATCGTAAAATTTTTTAAATTTAATAAAAAAATTTAATAATTTTTGACTTCGACTATTTTACAAATTTGCACTAAACAATATACATTTAACGTTGATCTTACATTCACTCATAAATGGTTCCTCTCTAACAGTATCATGAAAATCACTTTAAACTAATTTCAGTTAAAGTAATAAGCTATGAAGGAACTTGCACTTGTCTTCTTTATACCCTTCACCTGTGATGCACAAGGGTATATATGTATAGCTTTGTCATTCCGTTTGTAATTTCTACAATTTTCATTTCCTACCCCATCAAGTATATATTTTCTGAAAGCTTATGAATAGAGGACTCAATTAATCTTTTGGAAATATTCGAAAATGAATCGCTATTGAAATTCAGCACAATCGCCGCGTAACTTTCTGAGATATGAACAAATACACTCGACTGCCTCTGTTTTTTCCCATATTTTTGCCACAAAAATTTAAAATTTTCAGCTATAGAATAATTTATAGGTACATTTGCTATTATTTGTAAATATAATATGCCTCTAGAGATGTTCGTGCAAATTTTTCAATAAACCGTGCTCTAATCGTTAAAGTTATAGGCAAAAATTTTTTTGAAAACTACATATTCCAAAAAGTTACAAACTACAATCAATTTTTTCAGCTTTTAGCCAACCGAGAGAGTTAATATTGGTATTATCGGAAAGGACTAGAGTGGCGCAATATAAGAAATTAAAATTTATGTTGGCCGCCACTACAAAATGGTGGACAATAAATTTATGTATGTATGAGTCAAATCCGGTGTTTTAATATGTAACGCCCTCAATATTGGTATCAAATGAAAGTGCTTGACTAGTAGAAATCGAGAATGCCATCAAAAATAATAAAAGAAAAATGGCGTATAACATGAAATATAGGTTAAGCTACGATGTGGGTTTATACCTATGTACACGCAAAGAAAAACCATGGTTACGACATGATCACGGCGGTCATATTATAGTTTCTATCACAATATTTGGTTGTCAAAAACAAGTAATAGTTATTTTTGTTTCATTTCATCACATATCTTGTCACGATAATCAAGCATTTATTTAATTTGCATCCTTTAATGTTTATTTTCGTTAAAATTTTGACATTATTGTTATTTTAAAATAGTATAATTTAAAAAAAATAATTTGACAAAAATAATGTTGTATTCAATAGCACTAAAAATCACAAATAACCATTAAATAATAGGTGAGACAATAGTATGATTATAAATTAACCAAGCTATGACTTTTTAATAATAATTTGATATCATCTGTTCTTCTTCTTGCTGATTAAATGAAAAAAAAATGAACAAAAATTTTGAAAAACTAAAGAAAATTTACAAATAAACGAGAAAATGTAAAAAAAATATTAGTATAAAAATTGCAATTAAATTAGTAAAAACAATGAATATGTGTATGTTACAGCAAAAGACAATAATTTGCCGTAAACAAGCAAATATTGTCGATTTCAATTGTAGTCATATATATGATTATTGAATGATACTTTAATTAAACGTAATAATGATAACTGGTAAAGGCTATAATACACGGTATGTTTTTTACATCTGACTTTAAAATTTGTGAGATATATGTTTTTCTACATATCTGTCAAAATTGTACTTTTACGCTGACTGCTTTGCAGCAGCAGAGATATCTGCCAACGGCTCATGTCACATGCTTTGACAGAAGAAAATAGAGCGCACTCTAATTAAAATTTTGGCAGATGTCTCAGCACATGTTTTTTTTACAGAAGAAATGTTTTAAAGGTAACACACGACATGTTTGTATTAGCAGTGGAGAATTTGACAAGTCAGATGTAAAAAACATGCCGTGTATTAGTTCCTTAACCATTATATGTTTTAACCATAATCATAGAATTCAATCATAGTATGTTGCTCTTCAATTATGGTTACCACAACCATATTTTTTCTTTGCGTTTACATGATGGTGAAGTGTTTTTTCAGATAAGGCCGAATATAGCACTCTTACTTGTTTATGACGCCATATGTAACAATCGATTTATTGCAGCAACGATTTCCAGAACAAATAATAATTTTAAAAAATTCTTATAAAAACTTATAATGTGATTTTACGCCGTGAGATTTTTTCTTTTGGGCTTTGTGAAATCTTGGATTTATGCCAATAAACCAAAAATAACTCCTAAGCTTTAAACGAGATCCACTAAATCATCGGTGAGATACAGCCACACTTGTATGAAAAAGTGATTGAAACTTTCATGGAAAAAATAATGGGTTGCCATCAAACCCATTTAGTACATATTTTATACCGCACTTAACCGGAATATGTCTTTTCTACAATCCAATAAAAAAAATCACAACATTCTTAGTATTTATTTTTGCAAATCCCTTTTACATTTTGCTAACCATTGGCTAACATTAAATGTGTTTCGAGTAACCAAAAATTTTAATATAATTGTATTGTTCAACATTGACTAAATTATTTGGGATGTGGTCTAATTAATTTTTAAATATTAGTTATTCGCTTTTTTTTTAACATATTTTTGTAACATAAGATACTTTACAGAGGAACAAATGTTAATTGGGTGTTAAATAAAATAATTTTATTGCTTTATATTATTTGCAAGTTTTTTCAAAAAATTTATAAAATTTAAACTGATGATCTGGCATAAGCAAAGTAATACATACATATCTATATATTTCAACGAGTATTAATCGAACGACAAAGTAAATATTATTAAATTTTATATTATTTATTTATAAATTTCCATAGTGAATTGACCTTGTTTTTAATTTTTAGATTTTTCATTAAGTTCCCCTGTAAAATTGTGCGCTGAATTAAAAAATGTATTTATTCCAAGATCTTGCAAGAGTAGTTACAAAAGTAGAACATTTTTAAGTTATTTATTTTTATACAATTTTGATTAATTTAATTTAAAAATTAAACTTAAACAATTAAATTCTTTAAAAAATACAAAAACCTCATGTACACATCTAAATTTAGTTCTTTGCCATAAATTTTTCTGTATGCCGAAATATCTTGATATTCAATTTTGATTTAATAAATTTCCATTGAGAAGAAAAAGAACAAATGAGCTCCCGTTCCTTTTCAACATTGAAGGACATCTTCCCTAATTTATGCTTATTTTATATTTCATTTAATTTAGGTTTATTTACCGAATAAAATATTTCTAAGCATCATTTGTTCTGTCATATAAACGTTAGACTTCACACAAGACGACAAGTGAAATTGCGTTGCTGATGACAACGTCATAATAGAATAAAGAAAGAAAAAGAAAAAACACTTAAGTTGAAATTTCTTGAAGTGTCACAAACAAATTTTAAATACAAGTATTGAAGCAAATGAACAAAATTTAAAGTCATTAAAATTTTTTTTTATATTGAAGTTGACAGGGATAACACTATGGGAAGTAAGATAACAACAGCGGTACGAATATTTACACAAAAATACAAATAAAACAGCATTTTGTTATAATATATACCAGGTATGGGCAGATAAGCTGAATTTTTTTATTTTTTTATCCGCCACCAAAAAAATGGTTGGAGTATATTAATTTTGTCATTCCGTTTGTAACATATCGAAATATCTATTTTAGACCCCAAAAAGCATATATATTCTGAATCGGGGTTTGAGTTAATGACGATCCAGCTATGTCTGTCCGTCTGTCCGTCTGTTAAAAGCACGATAGAGGTCGCACCGAGAAAGCTAAGAGGCTCAAATTTTGCCAGAATCTTTCTTACACACAAGGTTTTTTGGGCTAAGTCGGAATATAAGGAAGAGAGTTATAGCTCGTAAAGCAAGAGTAGGTCGAAAAAACCGTGTCCTTCAAACATCGAATAAAATGGAATTGTGTCCAAACGCATTAACGTAGAGTCATGAAATATGTCTTTGCTTATTTGCTTACATTTGTGCATTAGGAAAGGAGTTATAGATAAAAATGTACGAAAATTTATACCACGCAGTGTATTTTTCAGTATATTTTAAACCTAATAAAACGGACAAAATTAGATGTACGATTCTGAAATTTTGCACACTTTGCTTTTTGGTGAGAGGCTTTTCTGTAACGGAAAATCAATGTACCGCGCCCACTTTTACGCCCATTTTCCATATAACGTTTTACCCATATAACGATTTCAATAGTAAACAAAGCTCGTCTATAAGAAACATTCTGGCAAAATTTGAGCCCTTTAGCTTTTTCGGTGCGACCTCTATCGTACTTTCAACAGACGGACAGACGGACGGACATAGCTAGATCGTCATCAAATCAAACCCTAATTCAGAATATATATACTTAATGGGGTCTAAAATTAATATTTTGATGTGTTACAAACGGAATGACAAAATGAATATACCCCAACCATTTTTTTGGTGGCGGGTATAAAAATCAGCCCACGTACCAATACTTCAAAATTTTTTATAAAGAAAGAGTTAAAATTTTTTGACGGAAGTGGTCAAAAAACTCAAATTATTCTATATTTGTTAAATGCACTTTTAACTATTTTACTTGTTTTGCTGCAGGATCCCGGGGAATTAAAAAAGAAATCTTGCATTCCCGGGAAACAAAAAATTGCGGAAAAAACCCTTGCTATAAAAGTACGAAAAGTTGGTGGTGGATATAAAAATATTTTAAAATTAGTCAAGCTTATATTTTCACTATAGTTTGTTTCAAAATCTATAAAAATTTTATTTTACAGATCTTGTTACATCTGGATATAATAAAGGTTTTCCTAAATAGTTTTGAAGTATTTTTTCGTTGTAAATATTTAATAAAAAAAACTTGGCATTGGAAGCAATAGGTTTGTACTGCTCTGCAATGAATAGGAAAAATATGTGTGTTTCTGCAAATATGTATGTATGTACATATGAAAATAAATTTGAAAGACAAAACAAAAAATTACTAACGCACAAATCCACATCCTTATAAGTTAAGTTACAGAGATATATATGTGTGTGTATGTAATTTAAAATATTTTTTTTTCTTAAGAATTAAAAAAAAAATGGAAATAAGAAAACGCAAATAACAAAAAACTTTTTTATTTGACTTCTGTTTTATTTATACACACATATTTGTTTTTCCTCCTCTTTCAAACAAATTTTAAGCAAAAAATTTTTTAAAGCCATATGAGGTACACTGTGAATCCCTAACGAACATAAAGATGAAAAAAAAGTAAGGAATGCTTTTAATAACTGTTACTATGGCTCCCCAAATCAACTCAGTAGATCACAAATGGAGTTTATGTCACAAAAAAAAATATTTTTACAAACATAACAAGTATGTTTTTTTTTCTATTTTAATTTATAATATTTCACCATCACCAGTTAGTGCCATTTACAATCAGCTAAGAAAAATAACTTGAATTTAATGTACCGCATATATAAATCAAATAAATTGGCTACTTTTACGCACATTAACATTGTCATAACCATACATACGGTTACTAAACCAAATTATAATAAATTTATAAAAAAACTAATTTAAAACTTAACGAAAATCATATTATTTTCATGCCTGAATTGCTACAAGGTATCTAATGGCATATAATTGGATTAAAAAAAATTTATTTCATTAGAAAGCAGGAATGCCAATTTGGTCTGACCGGACAAAAATTAGTAGATGTTTTTTAACTTAATCACAATTTGGTAGGTATTTGGTTTGTCGGAATTTTAAGTTTTTTGTAGAAAATTATTATTTTTATTTAAAAGCACTACGTTAAAATAATTTTATTAAGAAATGTCCTTTATAGTTCTATATGAACAACGATATGCGATGTGATGGGATCAGACTTTAAATGGCGCTCTATATATGAAAAACAATAAAAAAAACTGTTTTTTTGGGAGAGGCAAATATTTTTTTCCTATTTCAGAAACTGGCACAACTTTTCTTTGTATGGTGACCGACCCGCCCTAATGTACACTTGAAACATTAAAGTGTTGTAGATAACTTAAGGTGTCAATACATGGTACATACACACACAGACATATTGACATAATGCTGAAAACTACAGGATTATGTTAAATAAATTTAATTTACAATAATAACTAAATATTTTTACAAAAAGTTAGTTTGCATGTATTTATATTACGTCAAATGTCTCATTTAACAAATTCGTTGATCTAGATTCTGTGACACCTTTCTTTAAATAGTAATGCAAATAAATGTATTTGGAATCATTTAAACACTTTAAAAATCTTAAATAGAAATTAATCGTAAAAAACTACTTTATAGAAAATAAACTTTAATTTAATTTAAAATTATTATTATTTATTATAAAATAATAATAATTTTATATAAAAAGTGATCTTTAGCTCGAAGAAATTAAAACAATATGGGCCGTATTCATAAAAAATATTTTCGGTTTATTAAAGGGGTTATTTGACAGATGTTGTAGAGAAATTTGTCAAATAAACCTAAAATAAACCTAAAATATTTTTTATGAATACGGCCCTATATTAATATAAAAAGATCGAAGAAATTTACATAATATTTAATAAAATTCTTTTTTGATATTAATAAAAAAGATCGAAGACATTTATTTATTACTTAAAAAAACGCTTTTGGCATTAAAATTATTAGAAAAATAAAATAAGAAGGAAAAAATTGTTGGTTGAGTTTATGAGGAAGTTTTTATTTTTGTTTTTTGTTATGTTTAAGATTGTCATATTGTTTATGAAGATAATAACTAAAGCTTGTAACATTTTTAAACTGTTTCATAAATTTTGTGGCTTAAAGGTCTACTGATGATCTGGCATAAGCACCAGTGAAATGCATAAACCCAATAACCAATTAACTTATATTCTTTTTATACCCTTCACCTGTGGTGCACAAGGGTATATATAGGTTTGTCATTCCGTTTGTAATTTCTACAATTTGCATTTCCGACCCCATAAAGTATATATTTTCTGAAAGCTTATAAATAGAGGAGTCGACCGTCTGTTCGTCTGTCCATCTGCCCGTCTGTCCGTGTGTTAGTTTAAATCAACTTTTAGAAGCAACTACGTAGAGTCATGAAACTTCGAACAGATATTTATCGAGTCAAAAGAATAATTCTCCCCGAAAATTGCTTAAATCTATGCATTAGTAAAGGAGTTATAGATCAATATGTACGAAAATTTATACCGCACGGTGTATAGTTGAAATTTAAAACGTAATAAAACTGACAAAACTATATGTACGATTCTGAAATTTTGCAAACATGGCTTTTTGGTCAAAGTCTTCGTTATAACGGAAAATAAATGTGTCACTTCCACTTTTTTCTTTAAATTTTTATAAAAATATATTAGTCATATATATTAGCACTAGCATTTAACCCGCTACTTCGTTAGCGCAGTTCTTACTATTTATTGAATGCTCAAGTTCTATTTATAATTATTAAATATTTTTGGTTCAATTTATGAAAATTTGTATCTCTGATTCAATTCATAAAAAGTGCTACTGAGTTTCAAAAATTAAGATTCATATTTTGCAAAAATTACCCTAAAATAATAAAATAAACATTTTTTCCTTCAATAAAACTTCCACTTGGTTTATTATTACCTTTATTTAGAATTCTATGTATACAAAATATATAAAAAGAGAAAAAGTAATTTTGGTCGTCCATAATATTAGGACTTAGACCTCGCATCAAAAAACACTAATTTTAACAATCTATGTTTACAAACGTAAAAATACAAAGAGTACAATAAAAATGCGAAAACGCTTTTTTTGTGTCTTTAATATCATTTTAATTCTAAACTTGAATAAATAATCCTTTATTTCACAATTTTAACTTTTTAAACGTAGGAAATTCAAAAAGTCCCATTATAATGCATAAAACTACCCTTTTGATCGCCCATAACATATTTAGCCTTACCTTGTATCAATAGTCACTAATTTCGAAATTTTTGCTTCGCAAACGTTAAAAATACAATAAGTACCATAAAAATTCAAAAAAGTACCTTTGTGGTCGCCCATAACATTTTCAGTTTCACCTGGAATCAATAGCCACTTATTTTAAAATTCTAGCTTCGCAAACGTAGAATATATAAAAAGTACCATAAAAATTCAAAAAAGTACCTCTTTGGTCACCCATAACATTTTTACCCTCACCTTGTATCAATTGTCACTAATTTCAAGATTCTACCTTCATAAACGTAGAAAATACAAAAAGTACCATAAAAATCCAAAAAGTACCTTTTTGCTCGCACATAACATTTTCAGTCTCATCTGGAATCAAGAGTCCTTGATTGTACAATCCTACCTTCATAAACGTATAAAACACCAAAAGTACCATAAAAATTCAAAAAAGTTTTTTTTTGGTCGACCATAACATTTTTAGTCTCACTTTGTATCAATAGCCACTAATTTTGAAATTCTAGCTTCGCAAACGTTGAAAACACAAAAAGTACCATAAAAATTCAAAAAAGTACTTTTTTGGTCGCCCATTACATTTTTGGTCTCATCTGAAATCAATAGTCCTTGATTGTACAATCCTACCTTCATAAACGTAGAAAATAGAAAAAGTACCATTCAAATTCAAAGAAGTACCTTTTTGGTCGACCATAAGATTTTCGGTCTCACCTTTTATCAATAGCCACTAATTTTAAAATTCTAGCTTCGCAAACGTTGAAAACACAAAAAGTACCATAAAAATTCAAAAAAGTACTTTTTTGGTCGCCCATAACATTTTTGGTCTCATCTGAAATCAATAGTCCTTGATTGTACAATCCTACCTTCATAAACGTAGAAAATACAAAAAGTACCATACAAATTCAAAAAAGTACCTTTTTTGTCGCCCATAACATTTTTTGTCTCACCTAGAATCAATAGTCCTAGACTGTACAATCCTATCTTCATAAACGTAGAAAATACAAAAAGTACCATAAAAATCCAAAAAGTACCTTTTTGCTCGCACATAACATTTTCAGTCTCATCTGGAATCTATAGTCCTTGATTGTACAATCCTACCTTCATAAACGTATAAAACACCAAAAGTACCATAAAAATTCAAGAAAGTACCTTTTTGGTCGACCATAACATTTTTAGTCTCACTTTGTATCAATAGCCACTAATTTTAAAATTCTAGCTTCGCAAACGTTGAAAACACAAAAAGTACCATAAAAATTCAAAAAAGTACTTTTTTGGTCGCCCATAACATTTTTGGTCTCATCTGAAATCAATAGTCCTTGATTGTACAATCCTACCTTCATAAACGTAGAAAATACAAAAAGTACCATTCAAATTCAAAAAAAGTACCTTTTTGGTTGACTATAACATTTTCAGTCTCACCTTGTATCAATAGCCACTAATTTTAAAATTCTAGCTTCGCAAACGTAGAATATATAAAAAGTACCATAAAAATTCAAAAAAGTACCTTTTTGGTCCCCCATAACATTTTCAGTCTAACCTGGAATCAATAGTCCTTTATTTTACAATTCTACCTTTATAAACGTAGAAAATACAAAAAGTACCATAGAAAAGCGAAAAAGTACATTTTTAGTCCAAGTTCCAAATTCCAAGTTTAAAATGTTCAAATATCTATGTAACAAAATATTTTAATAGACATGATTAAAACTCAGTAAATCTACTCTTTTTTGCATAAAAGTAATTATGTTCTAAAAAGTACCAAACTCTTCCCGATTTTTCCCTTTTCTACCCTGTTATGAATGTGTTTAAATTTTTACTAAATTACATAATTTTTTATGTCTGGTGAAATCCCAATTAAAAATTTTGTGAAAATTGGCCGTCTAATAAGGAATTACATACCTTTTTTGTCCCCAAAAAAGTTTCCAAAAATTTCACCTAAATAGTTGTCCATGTTCTATTAGGAAATAATAATTGTCAAATTTTGTCCCATTGAATAATATAAGAAAAGTTTATTTTAAAAAAAGTACCAAAATAAGGGACAATTTTTACCCCTTATACATATGAATTTGAAAAAAGTGCCGAATTTCTATTAATATTTTTTTGCGGACTGCTTAACACAGTTTACATTTTTTTCCTAGCTTTATGCGTTTGGTAGTTACATGGGGTACCAAAAAAGTACCAAATTATAGTTTTTTCCCGTTTTTTTCCCTTAGGGGTTGAAAATTCTAAAAAAGACCAGACACCTGTCAGCTTATTTTTTGTGCAAATTACAATACTTTTTCAATTTAATTTGTATCATTTTTAGTTTAGCAGATATAAGATTACCGATTTTACCCGTTTTTACCCTTTTTTACCCCCTTAAATTACGAATTTCCAAAAATCCCTTCTTAGTGGAGCTATACATTGAAAGAGGAAACGATTGTCCAAATTTCATGTCTCTAGCTCTTTGCGTTTGGGCTGTGCGATGATGAATCAGTCAGTCAGTCAGTCATTCAGTCAGTCAGTCAGTCACGTTACTCTTTTATATATATAGATTTATTCATTGCAGACGGCAACATCTGTTGAAGGTGCCACTACATTTTGCCAACAATAAGGATGACGGCTTTGCTAATTATCACGTAGAACACTAGATGACTCTAGTAACATTTTTGCTAACATCCTCTTTTATTTTTTGCACAAACCACAGAGGAATTTTTAGGGGTTTGTGAAAACGAAAATGACCGAAGGTTGTTTCCAAAAATTCACTAGAGTAATGATTTGTGCCCAACTTTTTATATAGGTGTACCCACAGTCTTAAGAGGTTAAAGATTTACAATTATTAAAAAAAAAAATGTGCATCAGTAGATTTAAAATAAGTATTTGAATATTTAAAATACATTTTTTAACTAAATTATATTTTTATCTATCTCTTCTTTTGTAAAGGGTGTTTAAATTTTAAGGGCGATTTTGGTGATTTTGAATAAAACAAAACTTATTTAGGAAATTATTATCATATCTTTTTATACCCGTTTGTAACACATCGAAATATCCATTTTAGACCCCATAAAGTATATATATTCTGAATCGGGGTTTGATTTTATGACGATCTAGCTATGTCCGTCCGTCTGTCCGTCTGTTGAAAGCACGATAGAGGTCGCACTTGGTCGCATTTGGTATCAACAAGACGTCGCAACGTGCTACACAGCCGAAGTTACACTTTTTTTTATAGTATTTAAAAAAAAAAGTTATTTGGTGGACCCTCTATTATACATAGTTAAGAAAGCTTCCAGATGGCAATGCGGCAAGAAAATTAGGAGCAAAATAATGAGCGAAAAACTTGAGGTAAAACTTTATTAAAAATACACCTGTTGAGTGAATGCAGATGTAACTTATGTCGTGTAGACTTTTCACAACTTCGGTCAAGATGTTTTGTGGCTGCTAGACGACTTAATATTCAACAAGTAAGAGCACTATATTCGGCTGTGCCGAATCTTTTATACCCACCACCAATTTTGTGTACATTTAAAGCACAATAATTATTATTTTGTTAATGGCTTGGAATAATCTCTTTATAATAAAATATACATCACTTTCTTTGTAGAGGGTGGTTAAATTTATAATTTAAAACAGAGGCCGAATTACGGCACTCAAACGTGATCGTAATTTGAAAACTCTTATTAGAATCTCTATACCTAAAGCACACGAGTAAAATTTCGATCGATATCGAATGCCGTAATTCGGCCCCAGGTCTGTATAAAATGTTAGAAGATCTATGAATGCCTTCTAAATTCGTTAAATGAGAAGCATTGCTGTTTATCGCGATAGTGTGGCAAAAAAACAGTCAACTTCGACTCATCATCGTGCCAAGCAATTGAGCATCAGCAATGTTATTGAAAATTTGGACTATCGGATCGAGGTGTGCCGTTGAGGTCGCGGGGGCCATTTGGCCGATATTTTGTTCCATACATAATTGAACCATACAAATATTATCATTAAAAAAGAAATGATAATAATTTCCTAAATAATTTGTGTTATATTCAAAATCAACATCGGCCCTTAAAATTTAACCACCCTTTATAACTTCGATATGCTGGTAAAATGTTTTCGTAAATTAAGTGTTTCAGTGAAAATGGGCGTTAATGTAAGCGTGTCAATAAAATGTTTGCTAATAAATACAACTTAGATATTTCAATATAGTCCGTAATTCTTCCAAAATATTTATTCATTGAGAAATTATATGAATTTGAAATAAAGCATTATATAGGATGTGGGCGTAAGAGTGGGCGTGTCACCTAAATTTTCTGGCATAACAATAACATTGACTAGAAGGATTTCCGTAGCAAATTTTATCATCATACCTCTAATTTTGTCGGTTTTATAAATTTAAATTTCATTAACAGTAAATAACGTGGAAAGTGAGCGTTATAGTAGGTGTGTCGAAGTTATTTATGCTAATAAATACAACTTAGATATTTCAATAAAGCCCTTTATTATTCGATTTATAGAGAAATTATAAGAATTTGAGAGAAAACGTTGTTTGGGAGGTTGGCGTGTCACATTTATTTTCCGTCAGAAGAAAGCCTTTGACCAAAAAGCAATTCCTGCAAAATTTCAGAATCGTAGATCTAAATTTGTCACTCTTATTAGGTTTAAAATTTTTAACATATTGGAAAATACACTGCGCGGTATAAATTTTCGTACATTTTGATCTCTAACTCCCTTCCTAATACATGTATTTAGGCAATTTTTCTTTCTTCCTTATACTCCGATTTAGCCAATTTTCTATTCCAAACAAACCTTGTGTATAAGACATATTCTGGCAAAATTTGAGCCCACTAGCTTTTTCGATGGGACCTCTATCGTGCTTTTAACAGACGGACATACGGATGGACATAGCTAGATCGTCGTCAAATAAAACCCCGATTAAGAATATACATACCATTTTTTTGGTGGTGTATTAAAAAAAGGAATTTAGAAAAATTTAAACCTAAAGATAAAAAAAAATTATTTCTAAACATTATGAACAATTTATTTTCATGTATTAATGGCTAACAAATTTTAAAATTATACAAAACTTATTTCGTTTGAAAATCTTCTAAAAGTAAAATGTTATAGAACTTTAAAAATCAAAATCTTACTAATAAATTTCCTGTTTTAGCAAAATGCTGAGCATGTCTATTTTGAATCACCCTGTGGCCCTTAAAATTTAACCACCCTTTACAAAACAATAGATAGATAAAAAAAAAATTTGTTAAAATATGTATTTTAAATATTCAAATACTTATTTTAAATCTACTGATGCACATTTTTTTTAATATTTTTAAATCTTAAACCTCATAAGACTGTGTGTACAACTATATGTAAAGTTGGGCACAAATCATTACTCTAGTTAATTTTTGTCAACAAACTTCGGTCATTTTCGTTTTCACAAACCCCTATAAAATTCCTTTGTAGTTTGTGCAAAGAAATGTTACTAGAGTCATCTAGTGTTCTACGTGATGTTTAGCAAAGACATCATCCTCAGTGTTTGCAAAATGTAGTGGCGCCTTCAACAGATGTCGCCATCTGCAATAAATAAACGCTAATGAATATGACTAATATATTTTTATAAAAATTTAAAAAAAAAGTGGGCGTAGCACATTTATTTTCCGTTATAACGAAGACTTTGACCAAAAAACCATGTTTGCAAAATTTCAGAACCGTACATATAGTTTTGTCAGTTTTATTACGTTTTAAACTTCAAATATACACTGAGCGGTATAAATTTTCGAACATTTTGACCTATAACTCCTTTTCTAATACATAGATTTAAGCAATTTTTGGGGAGAAATATTCTTTTGACTCGAGAAATATATATTCGAAGTTTCATGACTCTACGTTTATGCGTTTGGACACAATTCCTTTTTTTTCGATGTTTGAAGGACACGGTTTTTTCGACCTATTCTTGCTTTACGAGCTATAACTCTCTTTCTGATATTCCGATTTAGCCCATTTTCTATACCAAACAAACCTTGTCTATTAGAAAGATTCTGGCAAAATTTGAGCCCTTTAGCTTTTTCGGTGCGACCTCTATCGTGCTTTCAACAGACGGACAGACGGACAGACGGATGGACATAGCTAGATCGTCATCAAATCAAACCCCGATTCAGAATATATATACTTTATGGGGTCTAAAATGGATATTTCGATGTGTTACAAACGGAATGACAAAATGAATATACCCCCACCATTTTTTTGGTGGCGGGTATAAAAACAGTTTCGGACAAAAACACAAACACAATTCCGCGAGATGTTTCTTGTATGACAGTCTTTGTAGTTATAAATAGTAAAAGAAGTTAATCATTTGTGACATCAGGCATGATAAACACGGAAATATATATTACAGAGTGTTTCCAAAAACGGTGTTATCCTTCTTAAAAGGGCATAGAGCACCTTTATATTTCTGATCCAATTTGGCAAATTGCCACTATAGAAAAAAGGCCTTTAAGTGTTATTCAAATAATAATCTCAATTTTGTGATCAAATTCATTCAACTGTTCAGAACTTTGGTCTTTGAAAAGGTATTGAGCTGTTGTTTAAAAACGATTTAAAGAACACAGAAAGAAAGAGGATAAATTTATAAATACCAATTAATTTGGCAATATTTTATTTATTATAATATTTTTAAAAAACTTGTACAACATTGGAATAAATCTACGTATTTCTAAGAATTTTTATATTAAACTGTTAAAATTTTTTTTAGGTTATTGCAAGAATATACAATTTTTCTCACTCACTCCTTACTAGATTATCTGTGTGTTAATCTACATAAGTATGTCCTTATATATCTGCGTATCACACTTTATTTAGTTTCGTTTGAACGTTTTTGCGTAATAAAATAACAATGATCCAAGCAACCAAACACTAATTTTCACATTTGTTATATTGCTAAGGAGATAGGATGCGCAATCTTTTCAAAGTATTTTTTGTATATTGCCTTTTACCTATAATTTTTTAAATAATAAAAAAAAATAAAAACAATATTAATCAATAAGATATAAACACATGTATTTATATAATATTAAACAGATTTTTTAATTAAATTTTTTCTTTTCATTTACAGATATTTAATTGAGTGTTAAGCTTTACAAACTTTCGGTGAGTATTTTTAAATTATTGCATTGGACTAATTTGCTTTAAATCGCTGGAACGGTATACATAGTTACGAGTTACATTTGTGTGCATCAAATATGTATCCATGTAATGGGTATAAATATAAGCAGCATTCACAATTTTGATATTTAAAGGCCACGTTAGCTCACCTAGATAACTGAAATAATTACTTTTGATTCCATTTATTATATATTTAAAATTATTCATTTTCATATAAAAATAAAAAGAGTTCCTATCGCCCCTAAAGGACCATAAGGAGAAATTTAGAAATAATTTCATATTACATAGTTCTTTTTTAAACACTATGGCAACTTTAACTTTACAGTTGACATTATAATCACTGTTTTTTTTGGAAAAATTAGCAATTTTAATTCGCCAATTGCTCTCCGCAATACTTTATTGTAGAACTGGCAATAAAACTAAAGTTTTCTTGCTATCAATAATTGACCCATATGTCTACACCCAAAACCGATACTGTTTTCTCTGTGTATTCTTTATATTATCCAGCGAAACCTGATCAGGTAAATATTGACATGATCAACTATCTGTTGAAAGCACGACAGAGGTCAGTCATAAAAGCTAGGGGGTTCAAATTTTACCAGAATATTTCACATGATTTTTTTGCCATTGAAAATGAGCTAAATCGGAATATTAGGAAGCTAGTTATAAGCTCTTAATGCAAGAGTAGGTCAAAAACACCGTGTCCTTCCAAAATCGAATAAAATGGAAATCTATGAATTAGGAAATGATTTATAGATCAAAACGTACAAAAATTTATACCACACAATGTATTTTTCAAAATTTAAAACGTAATATACCTGACAAAATTAGATGTATGATTCTGAAATTTTGCAAGCATTGCTTTTTGGAAAAAGCTTTGTTTTAACGGAAAAAACTATGGCACGCCCGCTTTTACGCCCACATTCCATATAACGTTTTATTTCAAATTCATATAATTTCTCTATGAATTAAGATTTTGGAGGAATAAAGTACTATATTGAAATATCTAAGTTGTATTTATAAGCAGAAACTATATTGACATGCCTACTTTACCGCCCACTTTCATTGAAAGAATAAGTTTACGAAAATATTTTACTAGCATATCGAAGTTATACAAACAAAGTGATACATATTTAAGTATAAAGATATTATTCTATAGCCATTACTGTTACAAACAAAATAATAAATTTTGTGCTATAAAAGTACAATTAATTGGTGGTGAGTGCTCTTACTTGTTATTGTTTGTGTCGGCTTCGTTTATTACTTGTTATTTCAACTAAGTAGATGATTGATCTGCTGTAGCAGGTGCTAGAATAATAGGGCTGCCATCTTACAACGTACTCCGTGTATTTGTTGGCAACCTTGCTAGGGGGTGTGTGCGATGGGTCTTTCAGGATGTATTATCTGGAGGGGTGGTTAAAGACACTTAATTCTGGAAACTCGAAAAATCATGTTGAAAATTGTTTCGTTTCTACTTAGCCGATTAAAATACTTTTTTTTAAATAATAGATGTTATAATAATCTATATATATAAAAGTGAAACTCTGTGTGTGTGTGTGTGTGTGTGTGTGTGTGTGTGTGTGTGTGTGTTAGCTATAGACTCTGAAACTGTAAAACCGATCGGGCTCAAACTTTGGTAAGTTGTTGTACACATACCGGGGAGTGTTTATGGATGAAAAAAAGTGGGCGGGGCCACGCCCATAAAAATTACTTATCAGTTTTAGCTACTTCCACTTGACCGATTTTTCTGAAACTTTGCACACATATCGAGCTGTCATGACTAAATAATTTCGTGATAAGAAAAGTGGGCGGGGCCACGCCCCTAAAAAAGTTTTAACTTTGAGGTACTTGCACTGGACCGATTTTTCTGAAACTTTGCACACATATTAAGCTGTCATGGCTTTATAATTTCGTGATTAAAAAAGTGGGCGGGGCCACGCCCATAAAAAAAGGCTATAATTTTGAGGTACTTGCATCAGACCGATTTTTCTGAAACTTTGCACACACATTGAGCTGTCATGACTTAATAATTTCAAGATTAGAAAAGTGGGCAGTGCCACGCCCATAAAAAAAAGGTATCATTTTGAGGTACTTGCACTGGACCGATTATTCTGAAACTTTGCACACATATTGAGCTAATATGACTTTATAATTTCGTGATTAGAAAAGTGGGCAAGGCCACGCCCATAAAAAACAATTTTAATTTTTGGATACTTGCACTGGTCCGATTCTTCTGAAACTTTGCACACATATTGAGCTGTTATGACTTTACAATTTCGTGACTAGAAAAGTGGAAAATGCCACGCCCATAAAAAATTATAATTTTTAGGTTTTTGCACTTGATATTCAATTAAAATTCAGAATGCATTTCGATTCATTAAGGGGCGTAGCAACGCGCGCCGGGTTTGGCTAGTATTTTATAAATATTGAACTTTATATTTGCTACTTTACATTGCTTTATTTTAAAACTTTAACTTCTTTATCTTTATGATTAGTTTTTATATATTGTTTAATTTTGCTATAACGTTAACAATCTTATGAACATGTCTTAGACTTAATAAAAGTGACCTAAAAGCTTCAAATTTTACTTATTATCCTAGTTTTTAGTTTGTATAAACTAAACTAAACTGCATTCACTGTATGGACATACTTGTTTAATAAAGTTTGTTTTTGGACTTTATTTTAAGACTTTTTTTATTTTATTTTTTATTGCCATAAAAACATAATTCTTTATCTTATAAACAACAGATTCATGTATTTTGTTGCTTTACTGTTTGTTACTCTTTTTTTTTGCATTTTGTCTAGCACCACCAACATAAATTTTGCTTTATATCTACCGCAATTCTATGAATATAAAATTGGCTCACTTGTAGCTATTTACAATTTAAACTATCTGTTTGTTCAGAAAAAAATCCCAATAAATATAAAAAAAAAATTTTGTTATAAAAATAACCACATTTTGTTGTCCATAAAAATAAAATAAATTTTGGTAATAATAAACAAGAATCGAATATACATTTTTACTTTTTTGTGCTAAACCAACTTGTAAGTTCTTGAATAGATTTTTGAATAAATAAACAAACAAGCTTAAATAAAAAATATATAACAAAAAAAATAATAAAAAGGAGACTTTAGTAAAAATTGCTTCAAAGATAGAGTGAAAGTTAAAAGATAAGCAAATAAGTTATTTTATTTTTGAAACAAAATTGGTAAAAGCACTTTCATTAAAATAAGACAGCAGGAACAAATGCTTTGATATGTAAACACATAATAATGACAGTTTGGTATGTGTGATAGTGTAGCATTTACCATTTTATTTATTTTTCAAAAGTATACACCACAATTTACCATAGACATTTTATAAAAATAGATAATTGGTAATAAAGTCTTACACGCCTAACATATAATTTTGTAACACTAAGAAGTGCCTCAAAACTTAATCTATCTTTCTTTCTTTAAGATAGTCAAATAAATGACGTTTCTACGTCTGTTTGAGTACATAAAATTTGTAATCAAAGTAAAACCTAGCTCTCGTATCACTTATTGACTTTAGTCTATTATTTCATATAGCCATTTAACATCGTCTGCAACATTTGTGTTTTATCAAAAATATATTTGTTGAGTTTCATAATGCTTTGTCATTTATTGTTAATAGCCTACATAGCTTTAACGCTATTTATATTATATACTTATATTAGAATTCAAACAAATTTCAGTCCACACGTCAAAAAAAACATAGCTATGGCAATAATAATTTTAAAGAAACATGGTGTGATTGAATTGTTTGATTGTGGTTTAAACATAAGTATAATGGAGGCTAGTTATGATTATTATATTTAATTTAGGTATTATGCAACAAGTAAAAGCACTATATTCGGCTATGCCGAATCTTTTATACCCACCTCCAGTTTTCCGTTCTTTTGTAGCTAGGGTTTTTTTCCCCGGAAAATTTTTGTTCCCCGGAAATGCGAAATTTATTTTTTAATATCCCGGGATCCCGCAGCAAAACAAATAAAAAGTAAATTTTTTTTAATTAAAAAAAAAACTTTTTATTAAAAAGCATAAAATAGTTTATAATGTAAAAACACACTTAAAAACTATAAAAATTAATAAAGAAACTTGAATTTAAAATATAAATTGAGTAAAAATATTTTTTATTGAAAAAAATATTATTCACTAGATACGACATCACAAAAAAACAAAAAAATACAGGTACTTCAGCTATGAGTACCCGTATAAGCATCTGCTATCGAATCGTAGCCACCTTTTTTATTTCCCGGGATCCCGAAAAATTATCCCGGGAAATAACCCAATTTACAGCACAAAATGTATTTGTTTGTTATTAACAGTAATCGCTATGCAATAATCTCTTTATACTAAAATATGTATCACTTTCTTTGTATATCTTCGATATGCTAGTAAAATGATTTCGTAAATTTAGTATTTCAATAAAAGTGTGAGTTAAAGTAGGCATGTCAATGTATTTTCTGCTAATAAATAAAACTGAGATATTTATATATAGTCCTTTATTCTTCCAAAAACTTTGTCCATAATGAAATTATATGAATTTAAGACAAAACGTTATATGGCAGGTAAGCGTTAAAGTGGGCGTGTCACCTAAATTTTTTGGCATAACAATAACATTGATCAGAAAGAAATATGTAGCAAATTTCATCATCATACCTTCAATTTAGTCGGTTTTATTTCATTAACACTAGATAACGTGAAAAGTGGTAGTAGGCGTGTCGAAGTTGTTGTAGCCTTTCAATGAAAGTTGGCGTTGCAGTTATTTCTACTAATGAATGCAACTTAGATGTTACACTACAGTCCTTTATTATTCCAAAATCTTTAGAGAAATTATATGAATTTGAGATAAACCGTTATATGGGAGGTAGGCGTTAAAGTAGACGTGTCACCTAAATTTTCAGGCTTAACAATAACATTAACTGGAAGGATATAATTAGCAAATTTCATCATCATACCTCCAAATCGGTCGGTTTTATGAGCTTTTATATTTCGTTAACAGTTGATAACGAGAAATGTGGTCGTAATAGTAGGCGTGTCGTGGTTGTTGTAGTCTTTCAATGAAACTGGGCGTTAAAGTAGGCATGTTGAAGTTGTTTCTACTAATAAATGTAATTTAGATGTTTCAATTTAGTCCTTTATAGTTCCAAAATCTTTATTCATAGAGAAATTATGTGAATTTGAGATAAACCGTTATATGGGAGGTAGGCGTGAAAGTGGGCATGTCACCTAAATTTTCCAGCATAAGAATCACATTAACTAGAACAATATAATTAGCAAATTTCATCATCGTAGCTTTAATTTTGTCGGTTTTATAAGCTTTTAAATTTCATTAGCAGTGGCTAACGTGGAAAGTGGGCGTCATAGCAAGCGTGTCAAAATTATTTTTAATAACGAATGCAACTTAGATGTTTCACTATAGTCCTTTATTATTCTAAAAGCTTTATTCGTAGAGAAATTATATGAATTTAAGGTTAAACGTTATATGGGAGGAGAGCGTAAAAGTGGGCGTGTCACATTTATTTTCCGTCAGAACAAAGCATTTGACCAAAAAGCCATGTGTGCAAAATTTCAGAGTCGTACATCCGATTTTTGCTTTTATGACGTTTTTGTTTTTAAATATACCGAAAAATACACTGTGCGGTATAAATTTTCGTACATTTTGATCGATAACTCCTTTCGTAATGCATAGATTTAGACAATTTTCAGTGAAAAATATTGTTCAGGTAATATATATTCGAAGTTTCACGAGTCTACGTTAATGCGTTTGGACACAATTCCACTTTATTCGATGTTCGAAGGACACGGTTTTTTCGACCTACTCTTGCTTTTCGAGCTATAACTCTCTTCCTAATATTTCGATTTAGCCCATTTTCAATACCAAACCTTGTCTAAAAGAAAGATTCTGGCAAAATTTGAGCCCTCTAGCTTCTTCGGTGCGACCTCTATCGTGCTTTCAACAGACGGACAGACGGACGGACATAGCTAGATCGTCCTCCAATCAAACCCTGAATTAGAATATATATACTTTATGGGGTCTAAAATGGATATTTCGATGTGTTACAAACGGAATGACAAAATGAATATACCCCACCATTTTTTTGGTGGCGGGTATAATAATAATCATATATATGACTATAGTTTAAAGTCGACAAAATGTTCTTTTTTCTACGGCAAATTAATGTCTTTTGCTTTGAGTCAGACATATTTATTGTAATTACCTTTTTAATTGCATTTTTTACAGTTATTTTATCATTTTTAAATTTCTCTAATTTTTTGTTTGTTTTTTTGACATCTTTGTAATCTAACTGTTGTTTCAACAATTCATTAATAATTTTAAAGGCTTTTGAATATAACTTTATTTTTGCGAAGAGACCATACTATTTTGTCTTAATAATTTTGTAAATCATAATAGATTTAAAGAACAGTCCTAGCAAAATTTTTATGAAAAGCTATCATCAAAAATAAAATTCAAACAAACACTTGTTTATCGTGACAATAAATATGATTAGATAAAATAGAAATAACTTTTACTTGCTTTCAACACCGAAATATTGTCATAGAAAATATAATATGACCGTTTATAATTAAATAATTTATATTTTTCGTATATTGTATAATACAATTTTTTAATTTTTTCACCAATGCTCTAGGCCTACCTTCCAAACGGATATAGGTTATATTATTGTTTTATATTTTCGGTGGGAGTGGCACCTCCACTAAAAATTTAACACATTTTTGACACATTTTGAGAACTATACCAGCTATTCCCTTTAAACTTAGTACAAATTACTTTGATACCAATTTTTTTATTCAAGAAAAAAAAATAGATAGAATCGAAGCATGGTGCATGGCATCCTCCATATAAAACGAACTGTGATAGCAAACTGTTTAAATCAAAATGTTTTCTGTTTTGGTTAAATAACTTAAAAATAAATGGATGAAATAAAAACGTAAAAAGTAAAATGCATTTACATTAACACTACTAGATATGTGCGCATACATTATATATCTATATCTATGTATATAAAAAAATAACGTAAACATTTTTTGTTGGGTGTAGCGAAGCGCACCGGGTAAGCTAGTAAGGAAATAAAAACAAAAATGCGAAAAAATTTTAAGTTGTGAGGAAACCTTAATTTCATATTAATATTTATTGAACTTTAGATTTAAAATTTATTGTAAATAAATTTTATTCTGGCTCAAGTTTATTAATTCAATTTTTTTTTATTTGTTAAACATTTTCTAAATTAAATTATATTTTAATCATTTTAAGAATATTTAAAAAATAGTTCCGATGAGCGAAATACATTTGCGAAATTTTTTTTTCTGCCTTAATTAATCGAAAAGTGGTTCATATTTACAAAAACTTACAAGCCTCGAAATGTTTCCTAAGTCCAAGGTTGCCAACTTTTACGAATTATGGAGCTACCCTATGCTAAAATAGGATATCTGGAAATGCAACGTTTTAGAAGATTTGATTCGCTGCTATGAGTCCCAGATTCTCAGCATATTTATTACCATTTATTTTGCAAAAGATACCACTGTGTGGCGGAAAAATAAGCTTGTTCAAAAGATACCGTATATTTGAAATTACAATTAGGTAATGTGAAACCCCTGCTGATTTTGGTTCTTGTATTGGCGTACGCATTATATTTGCTTTGTTAATAACGAAAACAATTTATTAATTAATTTAGAAACAAACAAAAAAAAAAAAACAAGATAGAAAACCGTTGAAACTTTTTCAAAAGGCAACGGCAGTAAAAGATTATCTGTAGTTATGGACGCAGCAGGACCTTAACAAATATTTACAAATGTCATTGATATACAATTGTTCATGGTTTCAATGTTTCGTGAACGAATATAATGGTTGTTAACAACAACATTAATATTTGTTTAAATACACAACAATTTCCTTTTTTGTTTTCATTCAAAAACTGTAAAAAACTGGGGAAAGAGATGGAATTACTTTTTAATTGATTTTATAAGAGGTAGGCTGGAAGCCGAAATAGGATAATTTAAAAATATGTGGCAGTAAAACAACACAGTGCTTATTTTTGTAAATTAAAACTTTAACTATCATTAACATCATTGTTAAGCAAAATTCCTTAATTTTCTATGTAAAAATCCAAAAAAGCTCAGTATAACTTCTTAATCTTTAAGAAATTTAAACTAGGAATATACCTGATTTAAAACTACACTAGCCAAGATATTTTTGTTTTTTTTTCCAGTTTTTTCGTTATCTATGTTTTTTGAAGAGAAAGGTTGTGAAAACTATTTAAAAACGCAGCAATAAATGGTGTCTACTGATTGAACTGAAAATGTTTAATCAAACTTGATCAGAATAATTCTTATAATGTGTTTAAAAGTTGTGATTTCTATACAAAGTGGGCTAAAAGTCACCATAGGGCTTAAAAATGTAAAAGCTTTTTCGCTTCTATGTATATTTTAAGTTTTTTTTCCCTCAGACTAAATACATAACACTAGGATCATACGTCACTACTGCGATTTTTAGAACGGTTTACTATATCTTTCATGCAACTTGCTATTAGTGCGAGAATTATATCTTGTAATAAAATTTAACTGTTGGCTTGAAATTAAATCAATTCTATTACAAATCTGATTACATGTGATGAAGGTCATATCCATTTCAATGGCTCTCTTACCAAGCAGAAGAGTTGCCAAAATCCAACAGCCATTCATCACGACAATTGACGCCCATTAAGTGTATATAGGGTGTGACATTACATCTGAAAATGTCATATGGACTTGCTTCTATAAAAATAAAGATGAAAGTGATATAACTGTGAATGATAACAGCCCTGAGATGTGGTTTTAGCAGGATGAAGCCAATGCTCGAAATAAAATTGCGCTTTAGAGTCCAGTTTCTGAAGAACTAATAATTTCCAGAAATTCAAAAAATTAATGGCCAGCGTGTTCGCTTGATTTTTCAGCACACGACTATTTTCTTTGACTTCATTTGAAGGAGCAATTAATTATATGTAAACAAGCCAGAGAAAATTTTTGAACCCAAGACCAACATTGTTGCAGGATCACTACAGGCACAAATTATGAAAGAAGTTATGAAACATTTTCTCAATCAAGCCCGTAATTGCGAAGCTTAAAACGGGCGTCATCTAAAAAATAATATTTTCCGTACTGAGTACAAAAAAGTTCTATTTTGTATATTTTATAATCAGAAAAATGATAACAAAAATACATTAAAGAAAAAGTTATGCAATTTTTAAACCCCATGTTAACTTTTGACCCATCCTGTATGCCACCGTAGCTGCATTTTTGTGAAAGCATAACTCGAAAACCGCTTAAACGATTTTATGAATTCCTGTTTTGTTTTATTCACTGTTACAAAGACAACGTTGTTGGGAATTAATGAGAAGTGGGCATAACAGCTGATATCTAAAAGCATTACTTTAAAACGATTTGATGGATTTCGCGAATTTTAATTTTGTTGTACTTGCAAACTGCCAAGCCAAAGTTTGGACATTAAAAATTTTATTTTTAAAAAGTGGGCGTGGTATCTACCAAAAAAAAAAATTCTAAACAATTATCGCATAACTAATATCGCTCATTCTCTCTGCAATACAAGTTTGCAGCGATAATAAATATTAGTAATGTAATGATTAAATTTGTAGCAGCTTAATAATAATTATAAATGTCTGCTTAAATAAGAAAATATTTGTTTAATTTATTTTCTACGACCAAAAATTGTTTGATCCCTGTATTAACTTATAGAATTTGATTTGTTTACTCAAAAGATCGTTTGTTGCCTTTATTTCATGTTAAAAAAATTTGAGAATTTTATTTTTTTATTTTTTTTTTTTTCTCAATGAGCTGATCAAAATAATTTATCCACCTAAGATTTGTAACTTTAGATTATTATCCGTCTATTTTATGACACATAATTATTGATTTTAACAAATGCATTTATATCATATAATACTTCATGAGATGTTGTTTAAACTCGGTATTTTTTGCTGTGCTATGCTATAGCCTTAAGTATATGGCCAAAACCTTACAACGGATTATTAAGAAAAACAAATTGTATATTAAAACGTTTTTAGAACAATTGTACCAGCTAGCGTTAAGCAAAACGATAAACTAAAGGATCATATTTAACAGATGCTGCTACTTATGTATACCAATATCCAACGAGTATTGGCGTAATTAAAATTTTATATATTACGACATATATACTGAAATAGTGTCAGTTGTGCTAGAATAGCAAAATGTTTGTGTTCTTTTAACTGTTTACTAAATATATTTAAGTTCGCAAGGGATTTTGCGACCATATACATCTTTCTTCTCCAGCCTAACTATTTGCATTAAATTTATTTTTTTTGTCACTATTTCTAAGCAAAAGTTGTATGGAATTGATAAGATCTAATCAACCTCAATGTTTACTTTTAATTTTAAATATTTTCTCTCATTTTCCTTTCTTGCGTAAATTTTATTGAGTTTAAATAAACGCAAACCTCTGCTGTAAGTTCACTGAACTGAAAAAATTTGTCATTTTATAACGACAATAATAGTAACATTAACACGAGTAATTTATATTGTAATGCCATAGTGTATATAATTCTGTATTTGCTTCATTGCCAACATTATATTGTAGTCATCGTCATTACTATTATGTAGAGTTTGCAGAAAACCGCAAGAGGGGAACGCTGAGGTTTAGTTCCAAAAAGATTCGGGTTTTCCAAAAAGCCTGTACTAACTAAATCTCTATGTAACGAAATTTAATTTAAGTTTTATATATTTTAGATATCGTGTTTTAATTTGAACTGTTTTCCAATTACTTCTACCTTCCGATTATTTTGACACTTCGTATGCATATTGAGTTCATTAGAGAATAAGTGATTGTGAGAAGAAAAGTAGGCAGTAACACGTCCATAATTATTTTACATTTAAACAGAATATAAATTCAGAACACTTTATATTTTTTTTAATAAATTTAGAAAAATGTTCGCTGCATGAAAACATGGTAGATGTCTGTAGTATTAAGTATATTAGAGCTACTTATGGATGCTGTCCTCCACAATGGAATACAACATTAATTCAATTCACAAAGTTGTATTGTACTCTTGGTACTATTTTTGTATGTGTTTACAGTATTGTATGCCTGTTGCTAATAATATCAATTGAAACATTTTGTATAACAATACAATAAAGTATTGTATTGAATTCATACAGGGAAGGGAAATGAAATAAAATAATTATTATACTATCTTGTTTTAACTCACATACTTTGTTTGTTTATTTTTGCCTTTGCTGAAAATACTTTTATTAAAATTTTCTCAAAATATTTTTTTTAATTCTGCAAAATAAGTCTTGATAGACTTTCCCATTCCTGATTTTTTATTTGCCTGAAGTTTAGTAACACAACAATACAACCACTACAACAGAAATTATGTTGAAAAGTAAATAACACAAGACTTTCTTTCAATGGACCATATAGAATACAATAGAGGGTTGTGAATTGAACAAAACTCATAATTTATAATAAATAATTAAAGCAGCTTTTCGAACCTGCCTTATAGGCAACACTGTCTCATGCCCTGTTTATATGTACTGTCGTCGACACAATTATTTTGACAAATTGTTCTCTTGTATATTGGCGTTTTTTTTCGTTCCAGTGCGTAAGATACCGTTACCTCAGCCTTGGTCAAAACAAAGTGCACATTAACAATAACTTATGTAAAATATTTTGTCCGTTGGTGTGCGCACTCCCAAACTGCCGATAAGAATCGTAATAAGCAGTGACTTTCGCTTCGGCTTTAGTATTTTGACATGTACTTAATGTCAGTGTTATGGCGTTTTCTTTGCAATTGAAGCTCGACTTAAATTGTTCATATCAATTTTTGTGTCTTTACTTATAATTTTGATTTATTAGTGATTTGGTGAAACAGGGAAAACGGCTGAGTTAATGTAGCAAAGTTCAATGCCGAATTCAAGATTATAGACATAACTTACGAGTTCAATTTGTTGCGTCACACTAATTGTTATCAAATAAAAAAATTTAAAAACAAGAACGATGTACAAAATTTACCGAGATCCGGCGCGAAAAGTAAAACAACTCTAAGTAAAGACCGAATCATAAACCTAAAGATTCCACATATGAATGAAATAAGGACTTCAATTAGTGAGCGGACGATTCGACGCCGCTTGAGAAAAGCATGTTTTTTAAAACTAATATAGCAAGAGATATTTCATAGATATCAAAACAAAACAAACTCAAGCGTTTAGCTTTTGCTAAAGCACTTGTCAAAAATTCAGTAGAGTTTTGCAGAAAACTTTTTTGGACTGATGAGAGCATATTCCAATACAATTCATCGAAAAAGAAGATTTATGTAAGACTTCCACAATCAAATTTCAATAAAGCATTGTTTAAGTTAAAAATCAGTAAGTGATATTTTCTTGTCAAAATAATTGTGTCGACGACTGTATATATGTATATACGAGCTAGTTTATGTTTCAGAAGTTAAGTGCACACAAAAACAGGTGTTGTTTAACAAAATGAATCGGTGGTGTAAGTTTGTTGCCATAAAACCGTTACCCGAACATTAGCCACTACCGTATATTTAAATATAATTCTGGTTTTTTATTATAACCGCAACAGAGAATCTTTTTATTAATTGAGTTTTTTATTTTTAATTCCGGCACCACTACTTGATATATTCATAATTTGATTTTTTCAGAGTATTGCCTGCCTTTCGCCAGAATTTTGACTTTTTCTTTGCAAATAGATGCACAAGGAAAATATAAAATTTATTCGTTATTTTTATACCCTTCACCTGTGGTGCACAAGGGTATATATAGGTTTAGCATTCCGTTTGTAATTTCTACAATTTTCATTTCCGACCCCATAAAGTATATATTTTCTGATAGCTTATGAATAGAGGAGTTGATTAAGCCCTGACCGTCTGTCCGTCTGACCGTCTGCCCGTCTGTCCGTGTGTTGGTTGAAATCAACTTTTAGAAGCAACTATATGTTCCTCAGATCTGTATATGGCATCAATCTCTTGGAAATATCCAGGAATGAATCGCGATTGAAATTCAGCACAATCGCCCCATAACTTTCTGAGATATGAGCAAAAAACCACGACCACCTCGTTTTTTACACAATTACAACAACAACATACATACATACATGCAAAAAACATGCCAAAAAAAAAATTTAAAAAAAAAATATATTAAAAATAAAAAAAAATAATAAAAAAAATTACAAAAAAAAAAATTTAAAAAAATTTTTGTAAAAAAATTTTTTAAAAAAATATATAAAAACAAAACCGGTATATACATATTACGTATTTTATATGAGATGAATGGTGATACAAACAATTGTTATTGCATGACTACACGTTGTGAAGGGTATATAAGATTCGGCACGGCCGAATATAGCACTGTTACTTGTTCATATTTAAAATGTTTGAACATCACATTTTAAAGTGAATAAAAAATAATTCTTTTGAGAAATCTATCCTTATCCCATTATTTTATTCGCTAAAGTTAATTTGCACTGATAATAATATAAAAATCTAAATTTATTTCACCATTCGGTTTTAGTTTTCAATTTTTGTTTCTGCTGAAGCCAAAATGCAACCTCTATTATTGTGGTTTTGCTAACAATGTCATTACTGTTGTTATTATGGTTGGTCGTCGGAAGTAATGCGACGATCATACTATCTTGGTACCTTTATATTCTACTAATTAGAGATTTTTTCCTTGTAACATTCACAACGACGTACAAAGACCAACTAGATTGTGTTATTTGAATGTGTAGGCTGGTGCCACTATGTTTTATCAACACTAATTGAAACAATGTTGTAGCTTAAACATCATTTGAGGAAGGATGTAACTGTACAAGGAAATAGAAGAATTATACAATAGAACTATAAATATACAAACACCTTTTGCTTCACTAGGATCCTGTACAGTTTGAGTTTATAAAAATGTAAGGGTAATAGAAAACTGAATTAAATTAACACATAAACTTGGTGTTATATTTAGCCTAAAGGTGTTTAAAATGTAAAAAATATTACATTAATTAAATTCACTAGGCTCATAGTGAAGAAATTGCGCAACTGGGAATTAATTTACTTACGTTCTGAAATTATTTAAGAAGAATAACATTAAGTTTTTACAGCCCGTAAAACATGTTTTTCAATTGGGTTTTAAATATAACCTAAAAATTTATTTTTCTTTGTATAAGTAAAATAATTTAATAAAAAAATTTTAAAATTTACATGACATTTAAGAAAACAATAGTAACATTTTTAACTTTTTAGTTTGTAAGTAATAAATAAAACCAAAAACACATCGTCGTTACTCTAACAAATTCAGATATTTTTAAATGGTTTGGTAAATAGATTTGTGAAAAAAATTACTTAAAATTAAGCTATCAGTAAAATTTAAAAAATTGTCACATAACACGCAGTCAAGAAATTATTTATTAGTTTTCACTTTTATATACTTAAATGCTTTTTAAACACAATCAAATTTTTTTCTTCGTAAGCCATAAAAGAAGCTAATAAGTATGTCCTTAAATAAAATGATTAAAATCAATCATTTTCTCATTTAGTTTTATAAATAAATTTTTAACAATGCACATACTCTTATTTTTTTATATTAATCATTTTCGTGTTCTACTAAATCAATTTATCAATTATTATATTATAAATTTAATAATACTATACAAGTAAACGCACTTTGTTCGGCAGTGCCGAATCTATATATCCTTTACATAGTTCGTGGCATCAAGGGGGACAACAAAAAATCTATGACGGAATCTTGTTCATCTGGGCCAGAGATAGCCAAAATTAGAGCTGGATTAAACGACGTTAACATGTTTGAAAAAATCTAAATTTTTTGCAAAAAAGCAGACATATGGAGCCTTAACTTCAGAATGGTAAATAACTAGTAAAAAATGAAAGCGTATGTCGTTCTTAAAAATTTATGTTTTAAGTCAAACAGAGTTACTACAGCCTTTGAACCAAAAAAACGTGACCTGATACCACTAAATGCTCCTCTAGTATTAAAAAAATATTCTAAATGTTATTCGGGCCATAACTGAATGGGGGTGTGAAAGCTCTTGATAAGTAGATTACAGGGTTAAGGTGGGTTTATACGGGTCTTTCTCAAGAGCATAGCTACAGAGGGTAGAATAAGTTAAAGTCCCCCTCTAGGATTAATAGTATTTAGTATTTATTTGAGATATTAAGCGTGTGTTTATTATTTACCATTTTGGAGTTATGGCATCATATGTATGTCAGCTTATTTTCTAAAAATTTGGATTTTTTCAAACTTTTAGCGACGAGCGGCACAGCTTATCGTCGTTTAATCAAGCTCAAATATCTCAATATCTGAAAAAAGAAATCGTTTTGTGGGGTCCAGACAAACAAGGTTTCGATTTTTTTCCTAAATGAGATCTCTCTCTGTGCCCTTTTAACTCCAAGGCACAGAAATATAAATACTGCTCTTAAAAACTGACTTAATCATGAAAGCGACAGTGTTTGCATACATTAATGTCTTAAATGATGAATTATTTTCATGCTTCTTCCATTCTCTATCGCACACTTAAACTAAGCAGCAACAACTACTATATAAACTATATAAATATTTACAATTGTTTAATCTTTTGTGCGGATGTGATGTTTTTAATCCTTTACTTTGTGTCTTCTTGTCTTTTATACACATATCAAGTTCAAATATTGATTCTTTTTTAGTTCAGTGTTTGTCTTTGAACTGACTTTGACTGCAAAAAATAATAAAACAGAAAGAGTTATGAAAAAAACAAATATGAAACACAATTGTAACAAAGTTGTCATTTTTTATTATAAATAATAATAATATTCAAAGGTAACACATTTTTAGAGAAAAAAGATAAAGCTTTATTAAACTGATACCTTTATACTGTTAGGGCTTAAATATTATATCGTGAACGTCAATCGCCATTACCTTAGATATAACTCATTATAGCAGTAACATTTTCGGCTAACTTCCATAAGAATTTAGTTTTGTAGCTCTTTAACATTCCAGGGAAGGTTACCTTGCAAGTTATCAAAATTTGCTATTTTTTCTGAAAATACACTACATAGTCTTAAAGAAATTATTTCAAACCTTTAGGTGTATGTGAAAAAGTTATTGCATATTGCTCCATTATTAAAAAAAATTATCATGATTTCAAAACACTTCATTTGATTAAGGTTCTATAATTTTCTACTTTGAAGTAAGTTTTATATAAAAAACAAAGGACTAACAAATTCCTGATTTATAGAGTTTATAAAGTATTGCTTAGATTCTTGAAATCTTTTGTATTTTTTTTTTTTATCATATCATTATTTTATTAATGTTGTGTATATAAATATGTACATAACTGTAATCCCACTAGAAAAAGTTCTCTAATTTTGTTAGCAGTGCATTTTTCATTCTCTTACCGTATTCTGTTCTGCTTATTATTTCAGTACTAGAAAAAATACAGACTTATTTCATTTATATTATTTCGTGTACGTAAGTATAAGTCCTGATTAAGCTGTTTCTGATAGGGTTGAATTTAGCTTATTTATTGCAAAAAAGAGATATACGAAGTGGGTTAAAGCCTTCTCGGCATAATTATTTTGACAAGAAAAAATCACTTATTGCTTTTTAACTTTAAAATTAATGATTTATTGAAATTTTATTGTGGAAGTCTTACGTAAAGCGGCGTCGAATCGTCCGATCACTAATTTAAGTACTGTATGACTTATTCCATTCATCTGCGGCATCTTTATGTTTAACCTGAACGTTTGTTTTAAATTTTCGCTTTTGGACTTCACTCAGAGTTGTTTTACGTAAATTTTGTACATCGTTTATGTCTTAAAATTTGGTAATTTGATAACAATCAGTCAGCGACAAATTGAACTCGCAAGCTATGCCTATTGCATTGAAGCCGGCATTTAACTTTGCTATATTGAGACTCTAACAATATAAGTTAATTAAGAGGTTTTCCACATAGTTTTAAATCATTGATTAATCAAAATTAAAAGTATTGACACAAATATTAATTAGAACAATTTTAGTTTACCTTCAAGTGCGAAGAACACGACATTAAGTGCATGTCAAAATACTATTGCCAAAGCAAAAGTCACTTTCTATTCCACTTCCTGTTGATAAGAATCACTATAAGAAGTTTGAGAGTGCACAAAACAATGATCAAAATATTTAAAATAAGTTTTGTTGTTTTGTAATGTGCGCTTTGTTTTGAGCAAAGCTGAGGTAACAGTATCTTACGCACTTGAACGAAAACTAAGTAAGAGTGATACATTCGACCGTGCCGAATCTTATATACCCTTCACAGCGTATAATCACGCAATAACAATAGTTTTTCTCACCATTCATCCCATATGAAATACGTACATACATATAAAAAACATACATATATAAAAACATCCCATTGTAATAATATGTTATGTGTGTTAAAAAAAACCTGGGGCCGAATTACGGCATTCGATCACGATCGAAATTTTACTCGAACGATCGAGTTCGCTGTGCTTTAGGTATAGAGATTCTAATAAGAATTTTACAATTTCGATCACGTTCGAATGCCGTAATTCGGCCCCTGACTTACAAATGAAAGTAATTAAATAAATTACAGGGAAAAAAATTTACGTTCATACAAACATACATATATATGGAGGTGCTATAACAAATAATGTTTTTTCTTCAATTTCTATGATAACAGCAGTCTTTTTATTCACTTCTTTATACAAATTATATAAATTTAAGCGAAACTGCAATGACATATTTACATAAATTCAATTGCACTTGATGTCATTTGTCTTAAAGTTTTATTTTATGATGCGGTTGAGAGCTATTATTTTTCTTTAATCATTTTCCTAACTGTTTACTTTCTTCTTCTTTTATATGCTTGTCAGCAGTATTATCATTTATTTTCTAAGTATTTGTATGCAAAACTCAAGGACATCATTTGTAAGCATTTGTTATTGTCGTCGCTTTTGTTGTCGTCATTTGTATATACAAAACTAGTATGATGTATTTCCTTAATGCTGCATTTATTTTCAACACAATGTTCTACATATAAATAGATATAAATATTGCAAAGTTTTTTTTCTTATTCGGTCCTTTTCACGGCAAAATTTTAGTGTTATTGTGTTGTGTTGCGATAAATATGAAATCATTAATCAAAGCTTTTATGTTTTGAATGTACCGACCATATACCCAAACCAAAGGTTGAGGGCGTATTTTACCAATATTATTGCACTAATGCAAGATTTTTCCTTTATCCAATTGGATATAGAAAACACCAATTCAGTTTTAATTTATAGTAATTGAAGTCAGAGTGGAAAAAAAACAATAAAATGATTCTGCTAAAATTAATATCGCCCAAAACGTACACATTTGCCAAATATTTGTTCAAAAAAACCGGACTCTTTGTGGTAAACAATTAATTTAATAATTTCTTTATATACACATTTTTTTACACCAAGTATTGTCAAAGCATACAATATATTAATATTGCAATTTAATTAAATTAAGTATATTTTTAAATAAATAAAAATGTGCATATCACAGGTAAAATTTTTTTATTGCAATAGTTACTTTAATGTCGTCAAATATTTTCCTAATATTAACGTACTTTTAGTGATGAACTTGGAAACGCTTTAGAACCAAAAAAGTACAATATAAAGAATTTTTTAAATTAACACAAATATCATCACTCAAAATTATTTTACTATAGTTGGCCTATAATCAGATGAGTCCCTTTTATAATTTTTATTCCTGAAAATTATTTTTGCAGTTATATGACCTTTATAAATAATTATTCGTAAAAATCGGTAAATATTTTTGAACAAACCCTCCTCATCTCTAAAGGCCATGACTGACTATCCTACAAAGTCGTGCGATTATGTCAAATAAAAATCTGATAGTTTTCTGTCCTACATGAAAAAGTCGCAACAAAATGTGTTATTGGATGCCACACTGTCATACTTGCTTAGAAAAAGCAACTCTGATCGCACAGAAACTATTATTTTATGAAAATTTCCAAAAGATTATCAAATCGGACACACTTGTCAAAAAATCTGTCACACATGTGCACTTTGTGTCCACACTATCACACTTTCTGAACACACATACAATTTTTGACATATCGAACGACTAAATCTGATAGTCAGTCATGGCCTTAAGTAGATATAAAAAAAAACAAAAAACCTTTTATAAAGGGGTTTTCAACAAGCACGCTACAAAAGTAGGCCGATAGGGACAGCAAACGAAGCCATATTCTTTGCCGCTCTTTTGACATTTCTCTTCAGTAAGGTTTGCCATTTCATGATGGAAAGATATGCGAGCCAACAACGAGTCGAAATTATTAAAATTTATTACCGAAATTCGGAGCGCTACGTCCAATTTATGGTCGTCATAATCGTCCTACCAGATCAACAATTGAGCGTCTAGTGGAAAAACTTGAATCCAGAGGCACAGTACAAAATATTCCCATGCCAGAGAGACAAACAAGTGCCGTAGTGTCGAGAATATTGCTGCCGCTGAAGCTTCAGTTGAAGAAAGCCCAAATGTGTCTCTCACACGTCGTTCTAAGCGTTGGGCATCTCTGTGACGTCGTTGTGGCTAATTTTGCGAAAAAATCTTCGCCTACATCCTTACAAGATCAAATTGACGCCAGAACTGAAGCCACTTGACCACCAGAAGCGTCGTATGTTCGTGAATTGTGCTGAGCAACAACTTGAAAATGATTCGGATTTTCATCGAAAAGTCATCTTCAGCGATGAGGCTCATTTCTGGCTGGATGGCTTTGTCGATAAGCAAAATATGCGTTATTGGTCAGACAGCAATACACACGTACTCCACGAGTCATCATTGCATTCAGAAAAAATTACGGTTTGGTGCGGTTTATGGACCAGCGGCGTCATTGGGCCGTACTTCTTCCGTAATGATTAAGACCGGCACGTTACTGTCAATGGAAATCGCTATCGTTCAATGATAACAGAATATTTTTGGACCCAAGTGGATGATATGGATTTGAAGGACATGTGGTTCCAACAGAACGGCGCCACAAGCCACACAGCGAATGTCACAATAAATTAATTGGAAACCAAGTTTGGAGAACGTGTTATTTCACGAAATGGTCCAGTCGATTGGCTGCCTCGGTCGTGCGATTTGACGCCATTAGACTATTTTCTCTGGGGCTACGTGAAGTCTATGGTCCATGCCAACAAGCCAGCAACGATTGATGAACTTCGTTGAAAACCATCAAAAATTGGGTTCAGCGTCTGGACTCCTGCAAGCGTGTCCGTGGTGGCCATGCAAAAGAAATCGAGTTCCATATATAATGGCAGCCAACGTACTTTCACAGGAATAAAGAATTTCATTGATATCCAAAACCGTTTTTGTTTTATTTAAAAAAAACTTTTGTAGCGCTCATATTGAAAACCCGTTTATAAACATATTATTGACTACCTAATTTTGTAATTATTGGCAAATAATTTGGTCAAGGTGCCATATAACTTCTTTAAGCACTGTTAAAAGCAGCTTAAAATGTTTTTTTTTTTGGTATAATGCTTAATTATTTTTAATAAATTGTTATTTCTTTATCTCCTCTGTTCAATAATATTTACGCTTTTTGCTGTATTTTTTTTCATATTTACAGTTATGGAAATAAATCTACATACATTCCTTGATTAACGTTTTTAAAGTATTCGCGAGAGATATTAAAAATAATTGTATGCAATTATTTAGTGTATTCAAAAATAACTTGAATTATAAAATAAAATTTTATTCGTAAGAATAACCAAAATAAAATTAACAAAAAGTAGAAAAATTCATAGAAAATAAGTCGACATACAGCCACTATACAATCTACGTTTTCTTTTTTTTTTTTGTACATATAAAAATTAATAAATTCATTTCAATATTTAGTAGGCTCATTTTGGGTATCAACTACAACTTGAAATAGCCGTGGTGTTATATCAGCCGATGCAAGAAATAATTTGGTTTCTTTTCCAAGCCATCCAGATTCGTTTGATTTGGTTGAGATCCAGTGCCTGGGGTAAGAAATTCAGCTGTTTTGGCTTATGGAATAAAACCGAGTCTCGAACAACAAGTGGGATCTGCTTGGGGTTATTTTCCTGCTAGAAAATCTGTTTATATCCCAGACCCAAACTTTCAGAACACGACCTCAAATTTTGTTGCATTTAGATTTTTATTGAAGGCGATCCATATTACCTTCGTAAAAAACCAAACAATCCTCCCTAGATGATATCATAGCTTCCCAAACCATAATACTGCCTCCACTACGTTTAACAAGAATTATGACATTATTTGAGTCAAGATCAGTGTTATATTTTCTCCAAGCTTTGGACCTGCCATCAATTTCAAAAACGTTATGTTTACTTTTATCAGTAAAAAGGAAAGAAATCTATAATTTTTTAATTATTAGCGAATTGAAGGAGATGTTTACGATTTTTATTCGAATAAAGTGTCTTTCTTGTGCAGTTCTGCTCCTTTGTAAAACACTTTTTACTGTTCTAGATCTTACAGTAATATTAGAACCTCTCCAAAATGTTCCATTAAGTCTTGATCCTTATACTCCTAAAAACCTTTCTTGAAAGCTTTTTCGGTAGCCCGGAACTGTATTTGATTTTTCAGAACTGTTGCTAATTTCATAGTTTCTTATAATTTCTCGGATTGCAGCTTGAGTTAATTTTAAGATTTTGGCAATTTCACCAAAAAAACATTTACTATTGCGGAATTTTGACAACTCACTACTATTTTTAGAAAAGTCGAAGTTATACAAACATTTTTTGTAACTGAATGATATTATTGCCTCTAACGGCCCTTTTCACAATCTGTGATTATTTAAATTTAACAGGAGCATTTACAAACCGTCGATATCGCCATGAAATGAAATAAAAGAAAAAAAATTTGAAACAATTAGAATCAATTTTTTGATGAAAGAAAAATATATATATTAAATAAATTTTTTACTTAAAGCACTTTACATACAGTTCTTTGGTATGTATAAGTTTTTATATTTTACTAGCCAAACCCGGCGCGCGTTGCTACGCCCCTTAATGAATTTGAAATGCATTCTGAATTTTAATTGAATATCAAGTGCAAAAACCTAAATATTATAATTTTTTTTATGGGCGTGGCATTGCCCACTTTTTTAATCGCGAAATTGTAAAGTCATAACAGCTCAATATGTGTGCAAAGTTTCAGAAGAATCGGACCAGTGCAAGTACCTCAAAATTATAATTGTTTTTATGGGCGTGGCCCTGCCCACTTTTCTTTTCACGAAATTGTAAAGTCATAAAAGCTCAATATGTGTGCAAAGTTTCAGTATAATCGGTCCAGTGCAAGTACCTCAAAATGATACCTGTTTTTTATGGGCGTGGCACTGCCCACTTTTCTAATCACGAAATTATTTAGTCATGGCAGCTCGATATGTGTGCAAAGTTTCAGAAAATTCGGTCCAGTGCAAGTAGCTAAAGCTGATAACTAATTTTTTGTGGGCGTGGCCCTGCCCACTTTTTAAGCACGAAATTATAAAGTCATGACAGCTTAATATGTGTGCAAAGCTTCAGAAAAATCGGTGCAGTGAAAGTACCTCAAAATTTAAACTTTTTTAGGGGCGTGGCCCCGCCCACTTTTCTTATCACAAAATTTTTTAGTCATGACAGCTCGATATGTGTGCAAAGTTTCAGAAAAATCGGTCAAGTGCAAGTAGCTAAAACTGATAACTAATTTTTTATGGGCGTGGCCCCGCCCACTTTTTTCCACCCATAAACACTCCCTGGTATGTGTACAATAACTTGCCAAAGTTTGAGTCCGATCGGTTTTACAGTTTCGGAGTCTATAGCTAACACACACACACACACACACACACACAGAGTTTCACTTTTATATATATAGATTTTATTGTAATATTCCTATTATACCGGCCACCAAAAAAAATGTGGGAGTATATTCATTCTATCATTCCGTTTGTAACACATTGAGATATCCATTTTAGACAATAAAGTATATATATATGTATATACTGAATCAGTGTTTGATTTGATGACGATCTAGCTATGTCCGTCTGTAGAAAGCACGATAGTGGTCGGACGGAAAAAGCTAGACATAGAGTCATGAAATTTCGAACGTATATTTACTGAGTAATAAAAAATACTTTTCTCCGAAAATTGCCAAAATCTATGAATTAGAAAATGAATGATAGATCAAAACTTACAAAAATTTACACCACACAGTGCATATTTAAAATTTAAAACGTAATAAAACTGGAATGTCTGAGTTGTATTTATTATCAGAAACTTTATTGATACGCATACTTTAACGTCCACTTTCATTGAAAGATCAAATTTACGAACACATTTTACCAGCATACTATTAATAACAAAATAATAAATTCTGTGCTATAAAACTACATCAAATTGGTGGTGGGTATAAAAGATTCGGCACAGGCGAATATAGTACTCTTACTTGTTTATTTTTATTTTAATAAAAGCCTTTGACCAGAAGATTTTAATCGGTTCAGTATAATAGAGACTTTTTGATTAGTTTCTGTCGGTTGAATGCTAACCGTACACGCAAAGAAAAAATATAGCTGTGGTAACCATAATCGAAGAGCAACATACAATGATTGAATTGTATGATTATCGTTAAAACAAATAATGGTTACCAGTTATCATTATTATGTTTAATAGAAATATCATTCAAATATCATGTATATGACTAAAATTAAAATCGACAATCTTTGCTTTTTACGGCAAATTGTTGTCTTTTGCTGCAACAAACATATATTGATTGTACTTACCAATTCAATTGCAATTTTTATACCAATATTTTTTACATTTGCTAGTTTCTTTTTAAATTTTCTTTAATTTTTAAAAATTTTTGTTCATTTTTTTGACATCTCAAACTTTTAAAATAATAAAAATTTAATCAGCAAGAAGAGAACAGTTAAAATCAAAATAGCGTTATAAAAAATCATAGCTTGATTAATTTGCAATCATAATGTTGTCTCACCTATTATTTAATGATTATTTTTAATTTTTAATGCTTTTGAATATACAATTATTTTTATCAAATTATTTTTTTTTTAAAATCATTTTGAAAGTTTTACGAAAAAGTAAACATTTAATGATACAATTCAAACAAATGCTTGATTATCGTGACAAAATATATGATGAAATGAAACAAAAATAACTATTACTTGTTTTCGACAAACATATATTGTTATAAAAACTATAATATGACCGTCGTGATCATGACGTAACCATGGTTTTTCTTTGCGTGTACTTTGTAAAATGCAATTTTGCCCAACTTACGGTTAAAGTTCATGTTAAATTATAATCGCACTTTGTGAAAAGGGCCGTAAAGCAACGAAAATATGTAAAACTAACGTTTATTTTCTGTTTAGGAGATGTTTTAGGAGATGTGGCAGTGTATGTAAACTTTGTCCGGTTATTTGTTATATTTATCTCTATTAATTTTTAGGTTACTTATATTTTCTTTAATTTTTCAGAAAGTCTTAAATGTTAAAGCCTTAATAAAAAATAAATATCCGATATTACCATTAATTCATGAAAACTTTAATATATTATGCTGTATGTAGAGGTTTTTCTTAACAGTATATTGTGTTCTAGAAATTTTCAGTTGCTTTAACGACAAACAAAGAAACATTAAGTCAATTACAAGGAAAATATTAAATTTAAATATTCATATTTTCGTTTTGGGTACTCGTTAGTTGTTGTTTTTTCGATTTTTTCGAATAACCTTTAATATTTTGTTGAATTACTAAATCGGCGAAAAAACATATGTAGTTTGTGTATACTCCTTTCAATCAGACTGATGGTAAAACACATCAATAAAAATTAAAAATAAAAAAAAAAACAATAAAACAAGTAAGAGCGATATAGTCGGCCGTGCCGAATCTGATAATACCATTCACCGTAATGTACATAATCACCATATCGTAGCTAAGCCTCGATTTTAGATTTCATGTAATACGCCATTATCTTTATTATTTCCAAAGTCATCTAAAATTTTAAATTTTTACAAAGTTAACTGTATTATATTAGTCAAAAAAAATTAAAAAATTTACTAATCTGCAAAGTTATAGGGAAAAACTATTTGGAAAAATATTTTTTTTAATATAAACTTCTCTAGTATTATAACTACTTTTTGCGCACGCTCAAGACGCCGAATAGCAAGTCCTAGCTCAAAAAATGTTGCCTAAAGGAGTCCACAAATCGATTGTAGAGTTACCTAAATAAAGACTCCAAAATACAACTGCTCTGGTGCTTTTACCAAAAATTGCAAAAAAAAATACTTTTTTAACCAGCTTCTATATAACCAAGGGAGTCAACATGGATATTAAAAAAATGTTTTGACTCCTTAAATGTAATATACTATAAGAAAATTAAATTTATATATGAGTAAAATCCAGTATATAAAATTGTTCCTCATCAAACCAATATGTAGTGAGATCAAATGAAACTATGAAAATTTTAAATCTAAGATGGTTTTTTATAAAATAATGGGTGTATGTGTCAAAAATAAAAATTACGACTTCGACCTCTTCAATCCCATAATCTTTGTATCAAAAAAGAAAAAAGAAAAAGCTTAAAATCAAGGATGACGTCTAAGATAAATGAAATTTTTTTACCGTATTAATATTGGTATCAGTTCAAGGGGTTGACTAGTAAAATACAAATAACTTTTAAATAATCCAGAATCTAAGATGCCGTTGAAAAAAATTAAGATAAAGTACGTACAATATTAAATTTGAAATCTCCGTTGCGCTTCGTTGTGGTCATTGCGTAAATAATGGAGAAGGGTATTTCAGATTCGGCACCGCTGAATATAGCACTTTTCCTTGTTGAAATTCTGTAACCCGCTGTCAATTTTTCTTACACTATATAGTAGTGAAATACTTTTTGTATCACAAATTTAAACAATGAAGTAGTAGTAGTAGATTGTATGTGTGTACATATGTTATATGTTTTAGCATCACAACAGCAAAAAATAAGCAGTTCTTATTAAAATTTTTAATTTCTATTTGTAAGTATATTAGTATGGAGAGTCGTAAATTTTTGGACAACTCAAATAACAATAAGTACCCTGCAGATAACGCGACTAGTCCATACACGCATGTAAAGTATGCTCTATAATGGACTAGGACTAATCCAAAAGTCACCCAAATTTATGAAGAAAACATGGCCGATTTAACATCGGAATAGTCTCAAAACTACTGTTTGTCACTACTCGATGGAGCACCTACACGACCATCATACACGTTTTGACAACAATAAATGTAATCGTTAAAGCACGAACGCTTGTCGTTTAACTACAATCTCTTATTTGAAAATGATATGGTCCATGACTGCATATCATAGGACCATGTTGTAAGTAGTCCATTCATCTGAAATGGACCACGTAGTCCAATATTGTCTATACGGTAGTTTATTCGGTCAATAAATATATATGTATGTATATCTCGAATACTACTCGCATTCTTACGAGTTAAGTAAGGACTTGTGCATATTTTGATTGACGCTTACTATTTCGTAAATACCTGTTATTAAAATAGATGATATTTACAACTTACACTAAGACGTTCTGCGCCAGGAGTGCTGATGATAAAACGAAAATGTCTTGCAATCGACTGGTGTCCAAATAGAACTAAGTTTTTCAGTTTACCCTGTTAATAAACTACAATTTTGTTTTTACTTAGGATCACATTTTTAAAACCCTTCTAGACACGATATTGTAACAAAATTTGTCAAAATTGGACAATATTCAATTTTTATGTCGTTTTTAAAAATGCAAGCGAATATCTTCAATAGATGCGATTCACGAAACGCAAAAGTAGTTTAATTCACTTAGTAGTAGACGTGTAATAAATTATATTTTGGTGAAGGGCATATAAAATTTAAATTACTTTTTATACCCGCCACCAAAAAAATAGTGGGGTATATTCATTTTGTCATTCCGTTTGTAACACATCGAAATATCCATTTTAGACCCCATAAAGTATATATATTCTGAATCGGGGTTTGATTTGATGACGATCTAGCTATGTCCGTCCGTCTGTCCATCTGTTGAAAGCACGATAGAGGTCGCACCGAAAAAGCTAGGGGACTCAAATTTTGCCAGAATCTTTCTTATAGACAAGGTTTGTTTAATATTGAAAATGGGCTAAATCGGAATATTAGGAAGAGAGTTATAGCTCGAAAAGCAAGAGTAGGTCGAAAAAACCGTGTCCTTCGAACATCGAATAAAATAGAATTGTGTCCAAACGCCTTAACGTAGACTCATGAAACTTCGAATATATATTTCCTGGGTAAAGACAATATTTTTCCCTGAAAATTGTTTAAATCTATGCATTAGGAGAGGAGTTATCGATCAAAATGTACGAAAATTTATACCGCACAGTGTATTTTTCGGTATATTTAAAAACAAAAACGTCATAAAAGCAACAAAATTGGATGTACGACTCTGAAATTTTGCAAACTTTGCTTTTTGGTGACACTCTTTCTTGTAACGGCAAATCAATGTGCCACGCCCACTTTTACGCCCACCTCCCATATAACGTTTTAACTAAAAATCATATAATATCTCTATTAATAAAGATTTTGGAATAATAGAGGCCTTTATTGAAACACCTCAGTTGTACTCATTCGCAAAAATAACTTTGACACGCCTACCATAACGCCCACTTTTCACGTTATCTACCGTTAATAAAATTTAAAAGCTCATAAAACCGCTAAAATTTGAGGTATGATGATAAATTTTGCTACGTCTATCCCCCTAGGCAATTTCATTACTATGCCAAAAAATTAAGGTGCCACGCCCACTTTTACGCCCACCTCCAATATAACGTTTTACCTAAAATTCATATAATTTCTCTATTAATAAAGATTTTGGAATAATAAAGGACTATATTGAAACACCTAAGTTGTACTCATTAGCAAAAACAACTTTGACACGCCTACTATAACGCCCACTTTCACTTTGAATTGTGTCCAGACGCATAAACGTAGTCATGAAACTTCGAATATATATATATCGAGTCAAAAGAATTTTTTCCCTGAAAATCACTTAAATCTATGAATTAGGAAAAGAGTTATAGATAAAAATGTACGAAAATTTATACCGCACAGTGTATATTTCAAATTTAAAACGTAATAAAACTGACAAAACTATATGTACGATTCTGAAATTTTGCACACATGGCTTTTTGGTCAAAGTCTTCGTTATAACGGAAAACAGATGTGCCACGCACACTTTTTTCCTTAAATTTTTATAAAAATATTTTAGTCATATATGTTAGCATTTATTCATCTTACACTGCGCCATTTATTGTACTGTAGCTAAATATAAGATAAAGATGATAAGATAGATGACTCTACTAGCAACTACTAGATGGCATGCTAACAACTTATGCTTATGTTCTCCTGAAGTTATGCTCTATTAAAAATGGGAATTTAGGAAAATTTTGACCTTAGTCAAAAAAAATTATCTCTAAACATTATAAACGATTTATTTTCATGTACTAATGACTTACAAGTTTTAAAATTATACAAAACTTATTTCGTTTGAAAATCTTTTAAAAGCAAAATGCTATAGAAGTTTAAAAATCAAAATCTTACTAATAAATTTCCCGTTTTAGCAAAATGCTGAGAATGTCTATTTTGAATCACCCTGTAGCCCTTAAAATTTAACCTTAAATTCACTTTCTTCCTCTTAAATTCATGTAAATTCTCTATGAATAAAGATTTTGGAATACTAAAGGACTATATTGAAATATCTAAGTTACGTATATTAGCAGAAACTTTATTGACACGCGTATTTTAACGGCCACTTTCATTGAAAGACTAAATTTACGAAAACATTTTACTAGCACACCGAAGTTATAATGGGTGGTTTTATTTTAAGGGACTATGTTGATTTTGAATAAAATTATTATGAAATTATTTTCATTTATTTTTATAATGATAATATTGGTATGCTTCAATTATGTATGGAACAAAATATCGGCCAAATGGCCCCCCAACCTAGGCAGCACACCACGATCCGATAGTGCAAATTTTCAATGACACTGTTGATGATCGATTGTTGGGCACGATGATGAGTCGAGGTTGCTTGCTCTTTTGCCACGTTATCGTGAAAAACAGCAAAGTTTCCCATTCAACGAACTAAGATGGCATTCACAGATGTTTTCACATTTCATACAGACCTGCTTTGCAGACATTTAAATATTTTTTACAATTCTCACGATTGTGGACGAATTCGAACGGTTATGTTGACCAAAAGAATCACGAAGTGCACAAAATGCATTTTGATTTGAACGCCCATTTTTATAAACATCTTTAATATTTAAAAGCGTTGCTCGATTGCGTATCTTTCCACGGTTCAAATTGAGTTAGTCTGAGATTGAGAAATGTCAAATGAAATACAAGAAAAAAGTTGAAGCTTAGATGTGGTTCACCTTAAACATGGGCCCTTAAAATTTAACCACCCTCTACAAAGAAAGTGATACATATTTTATTATAAAGAGATTATTCTATAGCGATAAACAAAATAATAAATATTGTGCTCTAAATGTACACAAAATTGGTGGTGGGTATAAAAGATTCGGCACAGCCGAATATAGTGCTCTTACTTTTTAAATCTCCGTTCTTTTATATTATCTAACACCTCACACCATTAGTATTTCGAAAAATTAGGTTTCATTAAACCATTTCACACTTGTTGTTCACTTTACAAAATTCTTCAATATTTTCCTTCAATTCAATTTTTTCTTTTAAATGTGCAATGAACTAAGGTACATAATACAAGTGTGTGTGAGTACATTTTGCTACTTTTATATATTTATTTTTTGTACACTTTGCAATTGCCAAAACACCAATACATTTTCACCAACATTATTGTAAATTTTTATATTTTATACAATTTACAATAAATGAAACTCAATTTTCAATTTCATGCTTCATAGTGCAAAAATATTCTCAGTAACAACAAATTTTAGTTAAACGTTTTTATTTTATATTTGTTCATTTATATTTTTCATCAATTTTATTTATTTTTTTCTCTTTGACACAACTGCGAACGTGTGTAAATTTCGTAAAATGAAGATAAATTATATATATGTATGTTTGTGTATGTATGTACTTATACATCGAAAAATAAAACTCGAAGTCAAAAAAAAACGACGCATGAAAGATCTAACAGAATTCATAGTTATTTTACATATTTTTAAAATAATTTTAAATTATTCACAGTCTTTATTTAAGCGAACTAATTTATTCTACAACAAATAATGACAACGGGAGCAAAATTCAAAAGATTTTTCTTTACAATTAAATGAAAAATAAAAGGAACGGAGTAAAGGTAAATTGGTTTTGTGAAATTATGAATCAATTAAATGAGAGTTTTTTTTTTACAAAGACATAATGATTTAGAAAACTAGCATTTGCACTCGATTTCGTGTACGTAGCTTTCGGGGTGAAAAGAAATCTATGTATTAATGCAGGTTGTCTTCTATGCATGTGCCAAATATAATTTATTTCCCTTCAGTAATAAACATCCAAACATATGTACAAAGATTAACATTTGTTACATTTGGAGGATAATGTTTTATGTTAAAATAAGTTATTTTTAATGTTAAATTTCAAGTACCCTGAACCGACTATATAGACGACGATTCTATCTTAAAAGTACGAAACTTTAATTTCTAAATATTTAAAAATATAATGTTTTGTTGCAGAATCAATAGAGTTTTTTGAAAAATTTTAGTAAAGAGTAAATACAAAAATCTATTGGAAAATCATATCTCGATTAATGTTTTTTTTTTTTTTTTTTTTTTTTTTTTTTTTTTTTGCTTTCGAGCCGGTGGTGTGGAATCTTCATAGATACTAGTGGCCCGTGCCACAAGCATGTACGATTCGCCGTAGCGCCTACGTACTAAACCACACCCCCTCGATCATCGACGGACATCCCCACGGGACTGCCGCTAGGTATTACTTCGCGGGGGCCGTTGGCATTTACGCCTCCTCCTCGTCGGACCGTCTAGCCCTTTCCAGCCTTCTTAGATGCTTAATTATCCGGGAGCACACTCCACTAAAGACCTCCCAGTTTTCCACGTCCTGACACATATGCCGAAGAAACTCCGATGGATTCGTCATACCCGAAGTCCACCCCATGTATCTAGGGCATCGGAATACGACATGTTCCGCATTTTCCGCCTCTTCTGGGCATTCTGGGCAGGTTTGGGATTTTTCATGGCCAACCCTGTGCAGATATTGCCTAAAAGCGCCATGGTTTGTCATATACTGTGTCAAGTAGAAGTTCACATCCCCAGCCTTCCTATCCATCCATACCGCAATATTAGGGATGAGTTTATATGTCCATCGCCCTTTAGTCGATGTATCCCACCTTCTCTGCCATTCTCTGATTGAAAACGATCTTTCCTCTCTCTTAACTGCAGCTAAATTTATTACTGCCTGGCCTGTCGTTCGCCTATTGTAGATTCTCTGGATCTCCGCCGCCAGTATGTCTATTGGAATCATTGCCGCTATGACACAAGCCGCGTCGACCGATACCGTCTTAAAGGCACTTATTGTCCTGAGCGCGCATAGTCTATGAACCGAGGACATTTTTCTTCTATACTCCTTTATCTTTAGAGCCTGTGCCCAAACAGGGGCTGCGTAAAGCAATGTGGAATTGGTAACCGTAGCCAAAAGCCTCCTTCTTGGACCCTTTGGTCCTCCAATATTAGGTAGTATTCTAGCAATACTCCTTTGAATCATTGCGGCCTTCGCGCACGCGTATTCAATATGAGGCATAAATTTAAGTCTGTTATCCATCATGACCCCAAGATATTTGATTGCCGGTTTAGAACATATCTCCTGGTTTCCCACCTTCACCTTCATAAATTCCACTTTTTTCCTACTTGTAATAAGTACTGCTTCAGTCTTCTGTTCTGCCAGGTTGAGATTCGCCGAATCTAGCCATCTCTGGATCCTCACAATTGCATCGTTTATAGCCGATTCTAATTCCACAATATGTTTCGCTACACTGACAATCACTATGTCATCCGCGAACCCGATTATCCTTGTCGAGCTCGGTAGTTGTGTTCTAAGAACTCCGTCATACATGATATTCCATAGTAGTGGACCAAGAACCGATCCCTGTGGAACACCTGAACTAACATCATACATCCGTGGCCCATCGTCCGTTGCGTAGATCAGTTTTCTATTCGAAAAGTAACTATTCACTATTCTAATCAGGTACTTCGGTGTGTTCAGTCTCTCTAGAGCTGCCATTATGAAATCCCAACTGGCAGAGTTAAACGCGTTTCTAATGTCAAGCGTGACAACACTACAGTATTCTTTTGTCCCCCATCTCCAACGTTCTCCTGCTATTGCACCCGCAGCTGTATCTACTACCCTTTTTATGGCGTCAAGCGTGGAGCGTGATTTTCTGAATCCGAATTGTGTCTCGGAGAGTCCATTCTCTCTCTCGACGATGTCCATGAGTCTGTTGTAGATCACCTTTTCCAGTGCTTTGCCCAGTGTATCAAGAAGGCAGATAGGGCGATAAGATGAAGGGTCGCCAGCTGGTTTGTTCCCTTTCGGAAGCAAAACTAGTCTCTGTCTCTTCCATTGGTCCGGGAAAATACCCTCACTAAGGCAACCTTGCATAATTCTCCTGAACAAGCACGGTCGTCGCTGTATTGCGGCTTTAATGGCTTTGTTGGGAACTCCGTCCGGGCCAGGTGCCCGGTTATCCCCAATTTCCCTACCTATCTTGAGAATCTCTTCCTCCGTGACAGGGGGAATATTGCAGTCCGTGAATCTGCTGTCGACGTATACCCAATTGTTCTCCCGCTGTGGAAACAGGTGCGATACAATGCCCAGTAGGAGTGTTGGGCATGTTATCTGGGGAGCCGCTTGGCATTTAAGCTTCTTCATTACCACCTTATATGCCGTACCCCAAGGGTTTGCATCTGCCTCCTCGGAGAGGAGCTTGAAGCTTTCTCCTTTGCTCTTCTTAATTGCAGTTTTGAGTTTCTTCCTAAGTTCCCTGAATTCCTCAATCCTCTGAGTGTGGTAGCTTTTCCCTCTTGATCGCTGTGCCTTGCGCCTCGATCTAAGGCATTCCAATCTGAGGCTTCGTATCTCCTCATTCCACCAATAGCATGGAGAACCAAATCTGTTCGGCTTACGTTGTGGCATTGACGCATCGCAAGCTCTTTCTATTAACCGGCATAGTTGCACTGACGCTATCTGCACTGGACCTTCCTCGATCTCCTCGTCCATTATTGAATCATTGAATGTTTCCACGTCGAAACGTGAATCCTTCCACTTTGGACCCGTTGTAGGCTTAGTATGTCGCCCACGGCCACTGCATCCTGAGATTACGAACATTACCGCCTGGTGATCACTGTAAGTGAAATCTTCGCTAACCCACCACTTCGTCCTTGGAGTTAGCGAGCTGCTGACAAACGTAATGTTGATGATAGAGCTCCGACCGGCTTTCCTGAAGGTCTGGCTCCTTCCATTGTTAGCCACGTCTACATCCAGGGGTGCAAATGCCTCCAGGAGGCTCCGTCCTCTTCTGTTTGTCGATTGGCTGCCCCATTCCGTCGCCCATGCATTGAAGTCACCAGCTATTACAAGTGGGGACTTCCCAACTGCATCATTCACAAGTTCCTGCAACATAGATTCATATTCTTCAAGGGACCAACTCGGTGGAGCATAACAGCTGTAGAAGAATATGCCCTTTATCCTTGCTCGAGTAAAGCCTTTTCTTTTATCTCCAATGTTCTGAAAAGCATGTTTGCCACATGCCCATATTGCAGCTTTCGAACTTTGGTCGCTTGTCCAAACATTGCTACTTCTTACTCCATATGGCTCGCTTATTATCGCAACATCTATTTGCTTTTCTCTTACTGATTGTGACAGTAGGTCGTTTGCCAATTCGCAATGGTTGAGGTTTATCTGCATGATCCTTAGCTCCATATTTATTTCCTAGTTTTGAGAGCTCTCCTGAATACCGGACATCTACTGCTTCCAGCAATGTGAGCTGAGTCGCCTGTATTATTGTTCTTGCAGAACATGCATACGGGATTTTCCTCACATGTCTTAGCCATGTGCCCTTCCTTACCGCATCTCCTGCACATCTTCGATCTATCCATAGCATTTTCGCACTTGACCGCCAAATGCCCGAATTCGAGGCATCTAAAACATTTTAGGAGGCTCTTTTCCTCCCTTATACGCCATATTGCCCAATTTGTAGCGACTTTCCCCATTTTCAGAAGCATTTCGGCTCTGTCTACTGGCAAACTAATTTTGGCGATCTGTGTTCCACCGTATGCACTTCTAAGTCTAAGCATCTCTACCGGGTCAGAGTCTCTTAGCTTTAGTTGCGCCCTAATTGTCCTAACTACCTACTCCTTCGTCGTTACTTCATCAATATCTCTGATCTCTATAACTTTTCTCGGTTTCAGACTCCTTACAGACGCCTGGCCATTTAAACTCTGACCGATCGCCTCCTTATACTCGTCTGTCCGCTCGCCCGTATTTCGCAGTTGGAGTAATAGGTTACCATTATTGGTTCTCCTAATCCTGGATACTGCCTGACCTAGTTCGTTGAGACTCGGATCGGCCTTCACTTTACGCAGGATGTCGGCGTAGGAACTATTCCCTACAGCCTCTATTACAATCGCGTCGGGTTTCGTCCTTACCCTATTGCGATTCCCGTTTGACTTCTTTGTCTTCGCCTTAGACTTTACCACTTTCCAACCATCATTCTCCTGTATATTGGCGGTTTCCTCCGGTTTTGCTTCCTCGCATTTCTTGCCTTCGTAGACTTTCTTTGCCATAGGTTCCTTTGGTGCTCCCTCCGGTTTCCCCTCTGGTTTCCTCTTGGGCTCTTTTCTCCTTAACCATGGCGAGGTTTGAGAGGATTTTGAGCTTCTGATGACCTCTTTCGCCTTTTCGTCATGGTTTTCTATCGCCGATAGCTCGTACAAGGCCTTAATGCTCTCTATAGCATCCCGCATAGGTTGATGAATCGAACGCCTTTTCCCATCTTCCAGCATGTCCACTAAATTCCGGATGCAGACGCCGAGTCTACAGAATGCTGTGGTTTCCATATTCGGGTTTACTGCCGTCTCATTGGATCCAGTCTTCTCGTGCTGAGGTGATCTGCGCACTTTTGAATTTCGGGCAAAGGGGTTGACTGTTACCAAATGGTCACCCTTGCCGCCATCTAGTCCCCTTCCACTAGAACCGTTATCATTTATGCTTGTAGCATTATCTGCCAATCCAGCCAAGCCTACCGGAATAGCATTGCAGTCGCTTGATATCGACGCCCGGGAGCCTGCTTGCCCACCCCTCGCGGCCGCCGACACTGGGGTATTAGTCCCCTGTGTAGTAACTTCATTTATTTTATTCAACCTTTCCATCTTTGTTTTATTATTCGGGGATCCTACCCCTAGCGTTTTTCGCCTCTCGCCAGGACACAAAGAACAGCCGCTCCTAACATGGAGACAGACGCTGACCAGGAAGCCGCCCAATGTGGGTCAGACGCTCCTGGATTTGGATAACCTACCATCCAGTCATAGTGCTAGATTTTGATCACCCCCAGGTATTTTATTTCCCTGGTACCCTTCACGCCCTGAAAAGGGCATGACGAGCGCTCCCAATTCGCCGAATGGGAGGGTCCCGATGGAGGATCTAGCAAACCCCACACTCGATTAATGTAGATAGGTTCAACTGAAGTAGGCCAAAGATAATCCTACGTTATACTTAGTTTCTCAGAAATTTGTGTCTTACAAAAGATTTTATTTGTTTTACATTTTAGAAAATGCCATCTAGTATTTGTGTACTGTATTCCACTTTCGAAACCCTTTGATTTGATGCTCATATATAATACACCATGTTATTTTAGATATTATCTTACATGCATTTCATATTGAATTTGGAATTTCGGCATATGAACTGTGGTGTTGTTGGTTTTAAGAAATATATAAAACTAGAAAAGCCCGGCACGCGTTGCTACACTCATTAATGAATAAAAAAAAAACATTCTATATTAAAATTGAATATCAAGTGGAAAAAACTAAAAATTATAACTTATTTTAATGGGCGTGGCACTGCCCACTTTTATAATCACGAAAATGTAAAGTCCCGACAGATCAATATGTGTGCAAAGTTTCAGAAAAATTGGTCCAGTACAAGTACCTCAAAATCATAACATTTTTTATGGGCGTGGCCCTGCCCAACTTTCTAATCAAAATTACCTCAAAATTATATTTTTTTTATTGGCGTGGGCCCGCCCACTTTTTCACTTTTATATATATAGAAGATAGAAGATCTGTCATTAAATTGCGATGTGTCGCATTTTAGTTTTTTATTGCGTTTTGTATTCTACATATTGAGAGATTTAAAATATGTATGTAATCTACTATTTCGTCTCAGATGCTATCTCTGATTTATAGATCTTCAAGCTGTACTTTGTTCTACTGGTCAAGAGTTTTAATTTTTCAGAAATTTTTAAGTTAAAACTAGACTTCCTATTGTAAGTTTTGTGAAACAAAACAGGCCAATTATTAAGAAATTAATTAAAACCAATTTAAATTTTTTTTTCTTCGAAATAATATTTATGACTTTCACATAGAATCTTCTGCTCTTGTAAGGTTACCTAAGATCACTGTAAACTTTATTTATTTAAAATAAACTATTTTTCTAAGCTATCTTTGCCTCTAACCTTAACCATTTCTAAGAAATTTCCCACAAACAGGTTTGCAGAAAGAGATTTTTTTTATGTTAGAAATATGGACAAATAGAAGACATCATCTCAGCATACAATGGACCTTCTAATAGCCACCCATTTCCAAACATCTTGATTTAGTCAGTATTAATTAAAAATAGCTCAGAATATTATTATACCAAACTTCAAGGATATATTAAGCAATTTCATTTGCTTCAGATTAATGGTTGACAACTTGCAGTCACGAAAATTTTAGTTTTGTCTTTTATATTTTGTCTTTATAAATCTTATTATCCCAAATCATTTTAATTGATTTTTTTTCTCAGTGCTAAAATTTCAAGTAGTTCCAATCAATAGATAAAAATAATTAGAAGTATTTTCTCATTTAGCTCGCAAACTTATTTTGTTCTGTGTCGATTAAACTAATTTGCAATACCATTTGGTTTGAAAGAAGCAAACAGTTGGAATGGACTGTTTTTTAACATTGTCATGGTTTACACAAACAGAAATGCTACCAGAAACCCCAGAAATGAAAAATGTTTGCACACGTTATTAGTAAAATCTACAAGGAATATTTCTTGATATTACACATGGAATGTCATACTCTATGTTCAGGTTGCTGTGGAAGTCATAAGTATTAAACAATGCAGCACTTTAAGATAAATTTTATAATTTACATACTGTACGAAATCCTTCTAAATATCTTAAACTTCTTATGCAGACCAACTTTTAGCTTTAAATCAATTTTAATTTTTTCCCCTTTAGAAGTGCAAACAAATATCCAACAGAACAGAACTTTTTCCTTAAAATTAAAATAAACTTTTAAATCTTCTTTATATACATATAATTTTCAAACAGAAGAAGAAAAACGACGAAAAATATTTAGTTTCTAAAGTTGGTTTATACCAACAGAAGTGAGTGATTTTCTCTTCGTGGCCTGTGTTAGAACAAACACAAATACAAAAGCACAAAGTTCAACAATGCAAAGCATTTCAAGTTTGCAAGATTCTCACTTGCTACGTGTGCTGGCAATTAAATTTGCCTTTAAGACTATAAATTTTACTCGCATATACAAATAAGAGTTTTCTTAATATTCGCATTTCCAAAAATTCTACAAATTTATGGCATAAAATAATTTTAATAACATTCATTTTAATCGCAACAAATATTTTTAAAATTTAATAGGACACGGGAGAGAAACTTAAACAAATATTAAAAGTATGCAAGAAACAGAAAGATTTGACTTTGTTTTACCTTTCTTAATAAATGTTTTAAAATTCTTTAATATGTGCATGTAAATTTTAGTATTGTAAATAAAAGTATGCGTGTAGTTAAAGTTATCTCATATTGTACAGTTTCAGTTATTTAAGACATATTTGTGACTTTTAAAAAAAAGTAAAAGTCTAAAGAATACCAACATTAAGCAGCATAAATCCTTAAAGATACTGCGATTCTTAAGTACACAATCATTTTAAAGCGATTAAAAATAGAACCTACAAAGTTTTAACATAGAATTATAAAAAATAGAGTAATAAAATATGGAATAAAAAATTGCACTAACAATGAAAAGAAAAGTTTAAAAAAAATATTTTCATTAGCGATCTCTCAAAAATACCAAAATTTTTTAAAACATGAAAATTCTTATCAACACTAATCCAATATTGGTAAAAGTGCAAGTGTAAAAAATTAATTTGACAAAAATAGCAATATATTCAAAAGCATCAAAAATTACATATTAAATATCATTAAATAATAGGTGAGACAACATTATGTTTACAAAGCAATCAATAAATGATTTTCCTAATAATTATTTGATTCCAACTGTTCTTCTTGCTGGAAAATTTTTATTCATCCATATTATGTTTGGCGTCACCAGCATCGCCGTCAATTTAACTCATCGTCAATGCTTAGTTGATATTCCCTAACTATTTATTTAAAGATGACATTGATTTTTTATCGATTGGTAATTTAAATTTTTTCCGTTTTGTATAATAATTCTGACTCTTATTATTTATTTCTAATTTTTGTTTAAACACCTCACTAAAAAAAAAAAAAACGAGGTCAAAATCAAAGTTAATTAAAGGCAATATCAACGTTATTATGAAAATGGGCGTTCAAATCAAAATGCATATCGTGCACTTCGTGATTGTTTTGGTCAACATAGTATTTCAAACTCGTTCACAATAAGGAGAATTGTGAAAAATATTTAGATTTCAGCTGAAGAGGTCTGTATGAAATGTGAACACATCTGTGAATGCCATTTTAGTTCGTTGAATGGGAAACATTGCTGTTTTTCGCGATAGTGTGGCAAAAGAGCAGTCAACCTCGACTCATCATCGTGCTCAACAACAGAACATGAAAGTTGTAATTGAAAGTTTATAACATCGGATGTTGATGTGCCGCCGAAGTCTTGGCGGCCATTTAAACGATATTTTGTTCCATACATAATTGAACCATACCAATATTACCATAATAAAAAGAAATGGCAATAATTTTCTAAATAATTTGTGTTTTTTTAAAGTGAATGATTAGTTAAGCTCAAGGTCAGTTTTTTTATTTCCTTATTTATTTAAAAAATATTTCCAATATTTCGAACTCCAATGGATCTCATCTTCAGGGTACTACAATTATAGTTAACAAAAAATAAAAATAAAAACAAACATAATTTTAACATTAAATAAATACATTTTGTCACACTGTGTCATAAAACATCTAAACAGAAAAATAGACGACAAAAATAAAAACTTACAAGAGGAACAATAATAAAAAACACGTCACACACGGTTTTACATTTAAAGTTGCACTAATTCCTTATTCTATTTTTGTTTATTATATGTCTATATTGTCTTGCTGAGCTCGTCTCTAAATCGCTCTTAAAGTGATGCAAACTACCCTTGCAAGTCGTGCAGACCGTGCAAGTCTAGCAAACAATTTAACTTGTGCACGACTACAAAAACATATTCGATTAAATTGCAGTTTGCATCACTTGAGCAAATATGCGCTACTAAAAGTCATTGCAAAGTAATGTCACAGAAATTTGCACAACAGATACACAATTTTTTTACTTTCAGGATTTAAAATCTCTACAAATTTAATTTCATACATGGCATTTTTTACCAAAAAAAATTGTGATATTATATTTTTCCGTTGATTTAGGCATTGTAATTTATTTAAAATTAATTAATTTTCTTTTCGGAAAATATTAAAACACAGAATCTTACTTATTAATTTAAAAAAAGATTTGTTGCTTCTTAAATACTAATTGCACTATATACACTAATTGCAAAAATGCTACCGAGAGTGAATTCCGCTAATAATTTGCCGTTAAAAAAATCAAATATTGCCGATTTCAAATGTAGTTATTTTATATGAAAACTGAATGATACTTTTATTAAACATGATAATGATAACTAGCAACCATTACATGTGTTAACCACAATCACAGTATGTTGCTCTTTTATTATGATAAACACAACCATGTTTTTTCTTTGTGTGTGTATTCTATATTTGAACCACATATTCGTTGCTTTTTTCGACACCATCCTGGGTTTTCACCCTTTCATAATTCACTAACTTCTACTAGTTTGGGTGAGCTGAACGGTGACCATTTTTAATTACTTGATTTTACCCAAATTTTAATTCATTGTACACCATTTTTTAATGACAATCATAAATTAGTTTTGACTGTGAATATGATTTTGATAGTCAAAACCTTTGATTTTACATTCATACTGACTCGCTTAGTTGCCTAGAAAAAAACAAATCCATTTCCGTTTGTAAATTTAAGGAAAAACACCAAAACAGTTGTATTTGATGCTTATATTTCTGTTAGTTTCAAACCTGGTTCCCGAGGTTGCTCTTTGCAGTTTTAGTCCCTAGCGTGTCATAAAAGCAATAACGATATTTAAGAAATTGATATGTTAAAAAATATATATATTTTTTCAAATTAGTTTTGCCCATAACTTTGCCGTTAAATTTATCAAAAAGAGAGAGAGCTGATAAGTGTTAATTGTATGGTATAAATAAGAGAAAAAAAAAAGAAAGTCATGTTTATTTGATTTTAACTCGGCAAGTTAGTCAGTCAGTGAGTTTGTTATGCTGGTTAGAAAAAGATCTTTCCGAATATTTACTAAAGATAGGAAGCTTCTAAAAGCTGATTTCGATCAACACCAGGACAGATAGATATTGCATAGGCTTTCAGAAAATATTTACTTTCAAACTGAATATCAAAGCAATTCCCTTGGAACTACAGGTTAAGGGTATAAAAACCGTAGAACATTGAAGTGAACTGAGACTATGCAAATTAATAAAATGTTTGTCTTTAACTAAATATAGTGTTGTCTTAAAAAATAAAATTTTTCAGGAGAGAAAAAAAACGGTTCATCTTTTTATACTTCGGTGTCTGGTTTAAAGTTAAAATGCAATTATTAATGAATTGATTGTATTTATGTATATTAGTAGTAATGATATACTAATCTTTTTTAGTTAAAGCATGAAACAATCGTTTGATATGAAAAAGTCAAAACCGTATTTTTTAAGTTACGAGGTTGAGGAGGTAAGGCATCGATATGTAATCGCTACGTCTGGTTCTAGCGTATTTAATTTTTGAAGGAAAATTTTCGACCACTTTCTTAAGCAAGCCATTGATGGCAACGATAACACCGTCCGGCTTTGATATAAGATATCGTAGCTCAAAAATCACTTTAAACAATATGTTTGTGCTCTTTTTTACTAATATCCGGTGTATTTTGCTTACTCCACATCTCAAAATTTGGAAAAAAAAATAAGCATAAACTCCAACTAAATCAAGAGTTCTGGAATAAACTTTTATTATATTATTTCTGTTAAATTGGCTAACCAAACTGAGCACAAAATATTAAACCATGTGATAATGTAGTCACTGTTTAAAAATGGAACCTGTAAAAAACCGCCTTAAAAATTTAAATTATTTTTGCAAGTGCTAAGAATACCACCAGTAAATCTTGCACATCACTGACAACAATTCAACACCTACACAAACAATATGCAATTCCATTGGACACACATTGAAGTTTGCTTGTGTGAAAAATACATTTTTTATAAGATTCAAATAACTGTCAAGAATTATTTTCATCAAATTTTATATCTTTTTATATTTTTGGTTTCTTTTTACATTTTTTTAATCATAATCTTGGTATGCATAAATGTATGAAATGTACAATGATGATGGTTTTATTTATGAGTAAAGATATGTAAATATGTATGTATGCAAGTATTATATGCTTATGAGGGTTGGCATCATACCACTTTCTCGGTGTGTGTACCGTAAGTGCGTTTTGGTTATGAGTATCATGAGAGATTGTAATATATAAAAGTCAATAAATATCAAATGAAATAAAATTTTACACAAGAAATACTTGTGAGCACATGTACATTCAATTCATATTTCCATGACACAATATTTTATTAAATTGAAATATTTTGAATGATAAAAATTTTGCTAAAAACAAAAAACAAAATTACCATACAATATAATTCATTTCTAATAAATAATATACGAATACTTTAATATAAAAAGCAGGCTTCATGTATCTGTGTGTTAGATGTCATACACTGCCACTTTCAATATAAATTAAATTAAATTATGACCCGGTAAGCCTGTGATATTGATATATATTACTTTTTTACGATACTTATTTGTCTTTACAAACGTTGTATTCGTTCAGGAAATTTTATATCTATTTATACAGGGCGGTCCAACCAAAACTCACAGTGTTAATCGTAAACATAATAAAGGTTTTCAGAAATTTATCTTAATATTTCTTTATTATTTTGGAATACAAATATGAGTGAATAAAAATGTCAACCAATCGATTGTTACGGCTTCTGTGACATACTTCTATTAGATGGTCCATATTTTTTAAGACACTGAGATATAATTGAGGTTAATTGTCATAATGAGTCGAATTGTCTCATCATTTAGCTCGTGAATTGTTCTTTGCTTATTGATGTATACATTTTTTTCAATATCCTTAAAAAATGAAGACCAACGCTCTTCGCTGATCGTTGCGGCCAGTTAACAACGCCACGACGTGAGATCTCGGGGCCATTGAATTTATCAAGCAAAAGAGCTTATGTTTTGCTGGCTGTATGTCAAGTGGCACCATCCTGTTTGAATCACGCGATAGTGAACACTATTCACAGTAGCCGTTAGGCTGACCTTTTTTTAAGAATTGCGGCCCGTTGGAACCGCCAGCCCATAAACTGCACAAACGGTCTCTCTTTGAGGAGACAAAAAATATTTTTATTTATCACAGTTAGGATTAGGCATACTTCTCCTAATTACTAAAAGTTCAATATATATATAACTTAAAGTTTAAATATTTTTTATTTATATCTCGACGTTCATACGGATATTAAATACATCGAAACAATAAGTTTACAGTGAGCGTTATGACAATATTTCGATATAAATTTAATTAATCAAATAATAAAGTAAAAATATGTGATGACGGAATGATTGAAGCAACAACATAACTCGTACATAAATATTATTATTTAAAGGGGTAAATATGATATTATGTATGGCACACGTTCTGTGGGACTAACTTTTATATGTTGCCAAGAGCAACCAGCTGCTGGAATTTGAACCTAGGATAATTTGGTTTTGAAGGTTTCCGCCCTAACCATTACTCCATGCCGCCAACATAGTTTTTATAAGCTCTCGATAGCGATACCTGTAAAACTATATGTCTGACAAATGAAGTGTATTAAACTTTTTTGTAGTAGACTTTGGCAAATTAATGTGCAAAGACTTACACCAAAACAACGTTTACAAGTCGCGAAAATTTCGTTTTCAAAATTCGAGCTCTGTTCGACGAAATTATAGAACACTTCGTCAAGTTTATAATGCGCATAATCGTCCACCTGACCATGTAATATGCAATAATATGAATCTTATTCATCAAAATTAAAAATGTACCATGTGAACAGAAGAAACCATTGCCTCAGTGGACGCTAGTGTGACCCTAAACTACAATTTGTAGATCCGGCGCTTATCTCAAAATCTCGGTATCGTATTTTTTTAATCCTTATATCATCAGAAATTATTTAGAGATGAATTTGTTCCAAGAAGACGGTGCAACATGCCAAACAATGGGTGTTTGTTGAGCTGAACATTTACGTACTGAGTTATCTCAAGAAATAGGTTTGCATGGCTCGACACCTTAAAATTATTATTAATTATTATTATAAAGCTAACAATCGACAAATTATTAACGAAATAAGATGGAGTGTGGTCGAAAAAGTATTGAAATAAAGTTAAACGGAGTTAATAAGGCGCGGTCATGGAAGCCATATATTAGAAATTAGTTGTAAATTATTAATGACATAAAATTTGTGGGCTAATAAGGCCACAATTTTGATATTGCCATTGAAATTTTAATATACCTGTTGAACTATTGATAATTCTTGTTTTTAAAAAATCTGACAAATAAACCTTTAGTAAACCTAAAATATTTTTTATGAATACAACAGTAAATTTTTAAATTAAGTATTTGGAAATTGTCAAATATCAACACAGTAATTTAAATAAATAGGACCGTAAATTTGTATCCACAGTATTGTAGCGGAACAGGATTATCGTAAACATAAGATTACAAGACTGAAATCGTTTAGTTGTTTGTAAATATAGCATTAAGAAACTTAAGTGGTTTTTTGTATCTACAGAGAAAAAACTTTATGCTGTGGTGGTTGTACATGACATTAATAAAAGTTATAATCTCTGCCCGAGTAGTTATATAGTTATGATCAGATCCTTCCTGCTCATAGTTGGGTATAGTAAAATAAAAATACGAAAAACTTCCCTTTATTACACATGTAAATAATAAGGTCTAATTTATCTTTCATAGACAACGTGTAAATAGCTTTAATAAAAAGAACATAAAATGTTACAAGAGTAAAGTTAAACTGTAGTAACAAGTTTATTACTTGTTCTTTAAAATAATATGAAGAAATGTTTGGTATTTATTACAAATTATATTCAGATTTTATATTTCTAACAAAAGGAGTAAGAAGTTATAGCCTTCTAAGCTGTGCAATACAAAATATGTAATATTGTAAAGGGTTTTTATTTTAGAGGAACAACTACATATAGATTGTCTATCAAAATTTTCAAACCTGTTTTTATTGCCGACAATACTGTAACCAACAATTCGTATATTTTATTGCGTTATTTGCTTTAATAGAAAGAAACGAAATATTTGAAAACTATTTTTGTATTTTATATAAGGCATTTTAAGAAAACCACAGAATTAATACCGTGGGGCCAAACATTACCCCAAAACTTACTGCATGTGTTAATTTTTAATAATTTATATATGAAACAAAAAGCATAATGTTTATTATTAAAAAAAAATATATAATATTTAGTTCTATTATATTATCGTACACTTCTTCTAACCATTGTGGTATTGTTTTTTCACAATGTTGATCTAGTCTCAACCAGGATGGTATCAAGAAATTTAAAATGGTACTGAATAGCTTGAAAAATCATACGTTTTTGACCTTAATTGTACTAAAAATCACATGTTTTTAAGTTATAATTGCTCAACTAACAATCTTTCTTAGGTGTTGTATGTTGTAATATTTGTGCACATTTTGTTGATTATTTCTACATAAATTTTTTTATACAACACCTACAACTATTTTAAATAAGTAACTATCGCCATCTTTCTTTAATATGAAGAAGTCAATTTCTTACAACCCACAACTTCTACGACGGGTTGTGTAATTAAGCAATTTTTACACCCGCTACCAAAAAAAATGGTGGGGGTATATTCATTTTGTCATTCCATATGTAACACATCGAAATATCCATTTTAGACCCAATAAAGCATATATATTCTGAATCGGGGTTTGAGTAAATGACGATCTAGCTATGTCCGTCCGTCTGCCCGCCTGTTGAAAGCACGATATAGATAGGACGGAAAAAGTCAGGGTACTTAAGTTTTGCCAGAATATTTTTTATACACAAGGCTGGTTTGGTTAAGAAAATGGGCTAAATCAGAGTATAAAGAAGAGAGTTATAGCTCGTAATGCAAGAGTAGGTCAAAAAAATCCTGTCCTTCCAACATAGAATAAAATGGAATTGTGTCCAAATGCATTGACGAGCCATGAAAATTAAAATGTATATAACCTGAGTAAAAACAAGTAAGAGCACTCTATTCGGCTGTGCCGAATCTTTTATTCCCACCACCAATTTTGTGTACATTTAAAGCACTTTATTTATTATTTTGTTAATCGCTATGGAATAATCTCTTTATAATAAAATATGTATCACTTTCTTTGTAGATGGTGGTTAAATTTTAAGGGCCCATGTTGAAGGTGAACTACACCTAGTCTTTAAATTTGTTTTCTGTATTTCATTTGACATTTCTCAATCTCAAACTTACTCAATTTGATCCGTGGAAAGATATGCAAATGAGCAACGCTTTAAAATTATTCAGGTTTTTTATAAAAATGGGCGTTCAAATCAAAATGCATTTTGTGCACTTCGTAATTCTTTTGATCAACATAATCGGGAGAATTGTAAAAAATATTTATATTTCTGCAAAACAGGTCTGTATAAAATGTTAGCAAATCTGTAAATGCCTCCTTAGTTCGTTGAATGGGGACCATTGCTGTTTTTTGCGATAGTGTGGCAAAAGAGCAGTCAACCTCGACTCATCATCATGCCCAACAATTGAGCATCAACATTGTCATTGAAAATTTGGACCATCAGATAGAGTAGTGGCGCCAAGGATGGGGAGGGGGGCCATTTGGCCGATATATTATTCAAGACATAATCGAACCATACAAATATTATCATTATAAAAAGAAATGATAATAACTTCTTAAACAATTTGTGTTTTATTTAAAATCAACATCGGCCCTTAATATTTAATCACCCTTAGTAACTTCGATATGATAGTAAAATGTTTTCGTAAATTTAGTCTTTAAGTAAAAGTGGGCGTTAAAGTAGGAGTGTCAATAAAGCTTTTGCTAATAAATACAACTTAGATATTTTAATATAGTCCTTTATTTTCCTAAAAACATTATCAATAGAGAAATTACATGAATTTAATATAAACCGTTATATGGGAAGTAGGCGGTAAAGTGAGCGTGTCACTTAAACTTTTTTGGAAAACGATTACATTGATTAGAAGGATATACGTAGCAAATATGATCATCATACCTCCAATTTTGTCGGTTTAAGAGCTTTTAAATTGCATTAACGGTAGATATCGTGAAAAGTGGGCGTTAAAGTAGGCGTGTTAAAGTTGTTTTTGCTAATGAGCACAACTTAGATGTTTCAAAATAGTCCTTTATTATTCCAAAATCTTTATAAATAGAGAAATTATATGAATTTTAGGTAACACGTTATATGGGAGGTGGGCGTAAAAGTGGGCGTGGCACCTTAATTTTTTGGCACAGTAATGACATTGCCTAGAGGGATATACGTAGCAAGTTTTATCTTCATACCTCTAATTTTGGCGGTTTTATGAGCTTTTAAATTTCATTAACGGTAGATAACGTGAAAAGTGGGCGTTATAGTAGGCGTGTCAAAGTTGTTCTCGCTAATGAGTACAACTTAGGTGTTTCAATATAGTCCTTTAATATTCCAAAATCTTTATTAATAGAGAAATTATATGAATTTTGGGTAAAACGTTATATGGGAGGTGGGCGTTAAAGTGGGCGTGGCACATTGGTTTTCCGTTAGAACAAAGCATTTGACCAAGAAGCTATGTGTGCAAAATTTCAGGGTCGTACATCTAAGTTTGTTGCTTTTATGACGTTTTTGTTTTTAAATATATCGAAAAATACACTGTGCGGTATAAATTTTCGTACATTTTGATCGATAACTCCTCTCCTAATGCATAGATTTAGATAATTTTCTGGGAAAAATATTGTTTTTACTCAGGAAATATATATTCGAAGTTTCATGAGTCTACGTTAATGCGTTTGGACACAATTCCATTTTATTCGATGTTCGAAGGACACGATTTTTTCGACCTACTCTTGCTTTTCGAGCTATAACTCGCTTCCTAATATTCCGATTTAGCCCATTTTCAATACCAAACAAACCTTGTCTATAAGAAAGATTCTGGCAAAATTTGAGCCCCCTAGCTTTTTCGGTGCGACCTCTATCTTACTTTCAACAGACGGACAGACGGACGGACATAGCTATTTAGATCGTCATCAAATCAAACCCTGATTCAGAATATATATACTTTATAGGGTCTAAAATGGATATTTCGATGTGTTACAAACGGAATGACAAAATGAATATACCCCCACCATTTTTTTGGTGGCGGGTATAAAAATATTTGTCAAAAATTACCAAAACGTATGGATTGGGAAAGGAGTTATAGATCAAAATTTACAAAAATTTATACCGCACAGTGTATTTTTTGGTATATTTAAAATTTCAAACACTATAAAACTGGCAAAATTGGATGTATGATTCTGAAATTTTGATATCGTTGCTTTTTGTTCAAAGGCTTTGAACTAACGTTAGACGCACACTTTTACGCTCATTATGTATGTATCAAAAAATAGTTTAAAATAAACATGTAAACATGTGAACTGCTATTACCAAATACACATCAATTTATATATTAAATTCATAAATATTTGTATATTTTTTATGTTTTTGTGATCTACTTGTTTACTGTTATCGTTAGAAATATTAATAAAATCATTTGTACAAATATCATGTTTTACTTTATACATACAATTTTTTTTTACTAAAAACGAAAAATAATTTATTACTTTAACAACGAATTTATTATACTATTTTTCATTGCACAGTTGTTTTATTGTAGAAATTTTAAACTCCAACGAATTTTTATTGGTGAATATTTGCATTTAAAAAATTGTGTAAATGAAAATGCACAGTAATATGGAGTCGAACTCCGTAATGCTTGGCACTCTACTAGGACGAACAACGAATTTCGACCAATACGAGAATTTCGCTGGCAAAAATTCTCTGTGTAAATGCATCATAGGAAGCATAATAACGATGAAAAAATAACATCTTATATACATAGTTGATAAAGTTGTTTACTGATTGTGCAAACAAGGAACAAAAAAATTTAAAGAATTTTAATTTTTGTAAAATTCAACAAAATAAACAACTTAATTTCTGTTGTAAGTAGTAAAAACATATAAGCTTTAGCGTTACTTTTTCAAAGAATGTTCTGGATACGGCCAATAAACATAAATTACAATTTTGTTTTCGCATAACAGCTAAAGAATTGACTATATTAAAAAAGTTATTAAAAATCAAACATTCACAAAAGTACAAATAAAAACATTTTTTTCAAGTAAACTTTTTTATATTTATTTTAAATGCTTTAAAATAAAAAACAAAACGTTTGTTAAATTAAAAACTAACTTTATTTTTTAAAAAAGTTGAAATGTAAAACCAAATATAATAAATATGTTCACATTGTACCAATTTATTTGATGTTCATCGTTCGCCGTTTATTATTTTGTCCTGCAGAAAAATCTAAAAGGCCCACAGAACTCGTGCATATTTGGTGGAAAGCATTGGGTGTTGATTTTGTTTTGTTTACATGAACTGTATAAGATATTTTGCATGATGTTGCACTTATTTTAAAGAATATCATTTCTGTGGCTTGAAGCTAAAAGGGCCAATGTGACATAGTGACATCGGCCAGCATTTTATTTATGAAGCTGTTCTGGGTTAAGTATGACTGTAGCTGTTTTACCATAATGAAATAGAGCAAAAAACCAAATCTAATGCAATGATTAACTCAAAAGAGCAAAAAAGTGACATTGGCCCTTTTAGCTACAAGCCACAGATTTATAACGAATTGTTTTGCATTTAGGGAGTCATCTAGAATTATTTCTTTAACACAATAGACATAGAAGTTTTTAAATATAATTCGCTTCGCACTACTACCAATTTTTTTACTGAGTGTGAATGTATTCTTAAAAGCACAAGTGTTTGTTTCTATTTCACGCGTGGTGACGTGTCAGCAAACGACGAACAAATGAGTAAAGGTGACCAAGTTGGGTTTGTGTGTCCAAGTGCTTTAGAAAGTAAAGTTACTTTTTTACAAAAATAATTGTATTATACTCGATAAGCGCAACTCCTCGATTATTGCAACACGTAAATTGTTTGCATTGTTGACTCAGTTAACGCAACTTTTTTTTAAAAGAAAAAACCTCAGTTAACGCAACTTTTCTCCCAAATTGATCAATTTGTCATATTTTTTATTTAGATTTCCAGGAATATTGAAATATGCGTGTTGCACTTGTTTTTTGTAGATATGTATGTACTCAGTTAAAAGAATAGATTTTTGTAAAAGGTTTTTCTACTTACATTGAGAAAAGTGCCGGTGATTACAAAATTTATAAAACTTTCAATTTAACAAAAAAGTGATATTCGTAATAAACTTGAAAGGGGCATATCTGTAAAAGTGATTTGCGATGAATATAAAGTGATCAAATCAACAATATCCAGAATTAAAAAAAAAAAAATTAAGCTGCATTAAAAAAAAATCGTTGCAAATGCTGCATTTAGATCAGGCAAGCGTGTTACAATAAGAGCTATCCAAAAATGGAAAAGGATTTGTACAAACGGTTTATAAAGCCATATTAAACCAACAGAGAGAGAGAGAGAGAGAGAGAGAGAGAAAATGAGAATTTGCGACCTAAAAAATTGTGAGTCGATTATCGTAACCAGCGTTGTCAACTTTAAAATTTCAAAAAGCACCATAACCCAGGAAAAAACGCGTCATTCTCAAAAAAAAGCACTAAATTTATAATTTGTAAATTTTTTTTTTATTTATTTAATAAAATTATACATTTTTATAAATTTCTTTAAAAATAAGACATTTTTAAATGTATATCAGAATAAATAACAAAAAAATTTACAAAAATCAAACAACGAATATCTTTTAGTCAGTCAGTAAAGATTTACATAGATACATATATTTATATGAAAATAAAAATAAACAAAAACATTGGAAAAATTATTATAGTAATTATCAATCACAATATATCTCAGGAGTGATGCATTGTAAGAAATTTATTTCAACATTGAGAAAAAATTACGACAGGATTAATGTTTCCATACCTGATGCATTTATACGACGTTTTATAAACATATGTGAATTTGTTGTACAAAATATTAAATAAATTATTCACCAAATAAGTACAACTATTATTTAATATTTAAATATTTTTATATTACATATTAGAGTAACTAAATAGAAATATTTCTAATTAAAAATTATGAAAAATTTTAATAAACTTGCAGTTTAATATTTAATTTGATTCGGATTTAAGCTTTTCTCTGTGTAAATAATATCAAATATCAATGATAAAGTCAATTATTTCTTCATTATTATCACTATCATCTGGCCACAACACAGTCTTAATTTCAAATTGTAATGCTTTATAAATATCATTGCTATTAATCAGAATATTTACTTCATCAGCTATTTGGTAGGTTTCGCAACAGGAATTTTCCCGTTTAAGCCTATTTTTAATGTGAAGTAAGGCATTAACTGAATTTAAAGACATTCGGTTGCGTATTTTAGATTTAAACACATTCATGGGAGCGACAAAAGTTTAACGGCAATATTAGCTAATGCTTCAAAGGGATTTAAGTAACCTGCATCTTTGTACGATTTAACTTCAATCCAAAAATCAATTCAATATTTTGCCATTGGTAATGGTAAAATATCTTCTTTTGTATGTGATAAAACATTTCTAACATTAATAATGTTAATTTTACTCAAAATTTCAAGGTTTTCTGGTAAAATTTTTAAACGTTTAAAGTTGTGGGACGCCAAAAGTTTGCTTTAAGGTTTAATCATTTATAAGATGATAGAAAGAGGAATTTCTTTTATTCACATTCACCTCATATGCATTTCAATTAATATATTTGAATTTTAGTGTTTGGTGTCACCGAAATAAAAAGAAAATCACTAAAAACTAAAAAAAAAATCACTAAGCACTGACTCACAATTTTTCCGCTTTCGAAATGTTAAAAATCACCAAAAACGGTGATAAAATCACCGAGTTGACAACGCTGATCGTAACAACCTCAGTTTTCGCAACGGCCAAAATTTCTATTACTAAAATATAAATTTGTTGCAACTAAAATATTTTTAGTTGCGTTACTGGTCATTTAGGTGTGAACATAAAATATTTTACTATTGTATAAAAAAATATTTGTAAATTTTAACTAGAAATTAGATTTCATTGAATTGTAAAAGAAATACTCAATTCAAACTACATTTTTGTAAAACGACAGAGAGTGCTGATGATGAAATCGTAGTTGGTTTCGAAAATGAATTTCACTCGACTAATATCGGAATACTTCTTAAATGTTCTTAAAATTATTACAATTTTATTTTGAAAATATTTTAGGAAATTAAAAAATGTAATAAATGAACGTCATCCTAAGAATGAGAAAGATTTTTGGTAGCAGCTTTAAAAGTAAATTACAAAAAATGACATGACATTGAAAGTCATAGTGAAAATATGGAAAGATAGTCTAAAATTAAGTAAGAATTTACCTGCACAATCAAAATAAATTTCTAAATTCAAAATAGGTTTAACAACCAAAATGATTATCGAAATTAATTTTCTAAACCTATTTAAAACATAAAGATCGCTTATAAATATGGTGGTTAATAATCAAAAAAATTAATAAAAATATTTTTTTTTTACGTTTTTAGTACTATTCGTTAATAGCAGTAATAGGTCGTTAATATGAAATATATTGAATAATTTTACAAATTGATTATAAAAAGAATGTTTAATATCCACAAAAAAAAAAAAAAATATTATTTTTAACACCCCATTAAATACCGTTAACTGTTCCAGTAACTCAGTCACTAAATCACACGAATCCTTATTTCAACACGTAGTAAAACGTCCGCAAAAATAAATGTGTAATTTTGTTATTATCAGCTAATAAAAACCAACATAAGAAGCACTAACAACAGATGACAAATTTATCACAACAAAATGTAATAAAATTAATAAAATAAAGACTTTATCTGATAAATATTTTTCTCTTGATAACAACTTAAAGTTTATCAAAAATTTATCGGGTATACAATCTCTTAACGATGACCGTTTGACATTAAGTTTATGATAAAAAATAAATATTAATTTTCTTTTAATCATTATCGAAGTAAAAAAACTTTTATGGTTTTCTTTTTTCCCCATTTGAAAAGAGAAAAACTTTATCTTAAAATAAATCAGAAAGTTAAATACTTTTATCATAGTTAAATGTACTGTTTTTTCCGGGATTTTTTTTTTAGTTTGTCTAATTTTATAATAAATAAAAATAATAAATAAAGTTAAAAAAGAGTTTTTTTTACAAAAATTAGAATCATAGAAAAAATTATACAAATGAAAGATGTATGTAGTTGGACAAGTATCGTCTAAGTTTTGAAACTCTAAAATCACATAGCTCAGGCCAAGTTAAAACAGAATATTAATTTCTTTAACCATAGAAAACATAAACAATAAATACCACACAAACGCATAACCAGGGTATCCACGTACCCCACATTAATTTTTTATAGCTTTTAGTTATACATTGCATGTGAATATGATTATTTATTTTTGGTATTGAACAGAAAGTGATTTTTTGTTAGGTTTAAGGCGTACTTAGTCAGTATATGCAACAACGAATTCGCAGTGATGATTTTCGTGACACATTATTCTTAAAATTTCTATTTACTTTTTCATAAGTAGATTGATCGTCTGCTAGGCTTATAAGGTCACCTTGTATAAATTTATATTAATTAATAAATTTAGTTGTAGTCTCTCAAAGTATAGCCACATATGGAATGCATACATGCAATGCTTAAACTAAAATTATGTTGAAGTACTTTTGTTAACAATGTATAGTAGAACTAAAGAAAAACAGCACTTGTTGTTCTAGTTTGTGTGTTAGAAACAGTAACGACAATCTTGATAATGAAAACGAATTCAATATAGAACGCAAATCTGTCTTCCAGTGCATATAAAAGAAACATTAGCAGATAAGTATTAAGTCTCTTTTTGACACTGTTGTGAACAGCGTTGCCACTATTGTTCTTTTCCGACCAAAATGGTCAGACATTAATGGTCGTGGTCGGATGGTCGGCTAAACGTTATTTTGGTCTGTTTAAGAAAATGTACCATATTAATTTTAAGCCATTTGAAATACTGGTCGCTATTAAATATTAAATTTTTCAGTTTTTGGCAATACTATTTTCTTCTCAACAACAAAAAACAATCAAAAGCAAATGTCAAACGTGTGTAAAAGACTATAAACAAGTAAGAGCACTATATTCGGCTGTGCCGAATCTTTTATACCCACCACCAATTTTGTGTACATTTAAAGCACTTTATTTATTATTTTGTTAATCGCTATGGAATAATCTCTTTATAATAAAATATGTGTCACTTTCTTTGTAGAGGGTGGTTAAATTTGAAGGGCCCATGTTGAAGGTGAACCACATCTAAACTTCAACTTTTTTTATACCCGCCACCAAAAAAATGGTGGGGGTATATTCATTTTGTCATTCCGTTTGTAACACATCGAAATATCCATTTTAGACCCCATAAAGTATATATATTCTGAATCGGGGTTTGATTTGATGACGATCTAGCTATGTCCGTCCGTCTGTCCGTCTGTTGAAAGCACGATAGAGGTCGCACCGAAAAAGCTAAAGGGCTCAAATTTTGCCAGAATCTTTCTAATAGACAAGGTTTGTTTGGTATTGAAAATGGGCTAAATCGGAATATTAGAAAGAGAGTTATAGCTCGTAAAGCAAGAATAGGTCGAAAAAACCGTGTCCTTCAAACATCGAAAAAAGAGGAATTGTGTCCAAACGCATAAACGTAGAGTCATGAAACTTCGAATATATATTTCTCGAGCCAAAGGAATATTTCTCCCCAAAAATTGCTTAAATCTATGCATTAGAAAAGGAGTTATAGGTCAAAATGTACGAAAATTTATACCGCTCAGTGTATATTTAAAGTTTAAAACGTAATAAAACTGACAAAACTATATGTACGGTTCTGAAATTTTGCAAACATGGTTTTTTGGTCAAAGTCTTCGTTATAACGGAAAATAAATGTGCCACGCCCACTTTTTTTTTAAATTTTTATAAAAATATATTAGTCATATTCATTAGCATTTATTCATTGCAGATGGCGACATCTGTTGAAGGCGCCACTACATTTTGCAAACACTGAGGATGATGTCTTTGCTAAACATCACGTAGAACACTAGATGACTCTAGTAACATTTTTTTGCACAAACTACAGGGGATTTTATAGGGGTTTGTGAAAACGAAAATGACCAAAGTTTGTTGACAAAAATTAACTAGAGTAATGATTTGTGCCCAACTTTACATATAGTTGTACACACAGTCTTATGAGGTTTAAGATTTAAAAATATTAAAAAAAATGTGCATCAGTAGATTTAAAATAAGTATTTGAATATTTCAAATACATATTTTAACTAAATTTTTTTTTATTTATCTATTCTTTTGTAAAGGGTGGTTAAATTTTAAGGGCCACAGGGTGATTCAAAATAGACATGCTCAGCATTTTGCTAAAACAGGAAATTTATTAGTAAGATTTTGATTTTTAAAGTTCTATAACATTTTACTTTTAGAAGATTTTCAAACGAAATAAGTTTTGTATAATTTTAAAATTTGTAAGCCATTAGTACATGAAAATAAATTGTTTATAATGTTTAGAAATAATTTTTTTTTTATCTTTAGGTCTAAATTTTCCTAAATTCCTTTTTTTAATACACCATAACTTTTAGAAAACATAAGATAACAAAAAGAAATTAGCACCATTTAGTAGATAAAACTCTCCTCTATACCCCTATACCCCATTTTATACCCGTTACGATCCGACCGTGATCAGCAGACCAATTTTTGTGACACAAGGTCAAATATTTTTTGCAAAATTTTAGTAAAAGAGCTAAACAAATTTTTTTGTAATGTGTTTTTTTTAAGTATTTGAGTTTTTATATCCGCCACCAAAAAAATGGTATGTATATTCTTAATCGGGGTTTTATTTGACGACGATCTAGCTATGTCCGTCCGTCTGTCCGTCTGTTAAAAGCGCGATAGAGGTCCCATCGAAAAAGTTAGTGGGCTCAAATTTTGACAGAATATGTCTTATGCACAAGGTTTGTTTGGAATAGAAAATTGGCTAAATCGGAGTATAAGGAAGAAGGAAAAATTGCCTAAATGCATGTATTAGGAAGGGAGTTAGAGATCAAAATGTACGAAAATTTATACCGCGCAGTGTATTTTCCAATATGTTAAAAATTTTAAACCTAATAAGAGTGACAAATTCTGAAATTTTGCAGGAATTGCTTTTTGGTCAAAGGCTTTCTTCTGACGGAAAATAAATGTGACACGCCAACCTCCCATACAACGTTTTCTCTCAAATTCTTATAATTTCTCTATAAATCGAATAATAAAGGACTTTATTGAAATATCTAAGTTGTATTTATTAGCATAAATAACTTCGACACACCTACTATAACGCTCACTTTCCACGTTATTTACTGTTAATGAAATTTAAATTTATAAAACCGACAAAATTAGAGGTATGATGATAAAATTTGCTACGGAAATCCTTCTAGTCAATGTAATTGTTATGCCAGAAAATTTAGGTGACACGCCCACTCTTACGCCCACATCCTATATAATGCTTTATTTCAAATTCATATAATATCTCAATGAATAAATATTTTGGAAGAATTACGGACTATATTGAAATATCTAAGTTGTATTTATTAGCAGAAATTTTATTGACACGCTTACTTTAACGCCCATTTTCACTGAAACGCTTAATTTACGAAAACATTTTACCAGCATATCCAAGTTATAAAGGGTGGTTAAATTTTAAGGGCCGATGTTGATTTTGAATAAAACACAAATTATTATCATTTCTTTTTTAATGATAATATTTGTATGGTTCAATTATGTATGGAACAAAATATCGGCCGAATGGCCCCGCGACCTCAACGGCACACCTCGATCCGATAGTCCAAATTTTAAATAACATTGCTGATGCTCAATTGTTTGGCACGATGATGAGTCGAAGTTGACTGTTTTTTTTGCCACACTATCGCGATAAACAGCAATGCTTCTCATTTAACGAATTTAGAAGGCATTCATAGATGTTCTAACATTTTATACAGACCTGGGGCCGAATTACGGCATTCGATATCGATCGAAATTTTATTCGAACGATCGAGTATGCTTTAGGTATATAGATTCTAATAAGAGTTTTCAAGTTTCGATCACGTTCGAGTGCCGTAATTCGGCCTCTGTTTTAAATTTAAAATTTAACCACCCTCTACAAAGAAAGAGATGTATATTTTATTATAAAGAGATTATTCCAAGCCATTAACAAAATAATAATTATTGTGCTTTAAATGTACACAAAATTGGTGGTGGGTATAAAAGATTCGGCACAGCCGAATATAGTGCTCTTACTTGTTTTGTATTTCATTTGACATTTGTCAATCTCACACTTACTCAATTTGATCCGTGGAAAGATAAGCAAGTAAGCAACGCTTTAAAGTTATTCAGGTTTTTTAAAAAATGGGCTTTCAAACCAACATGCATTTTGTGCACTTCGTAATTCTTTTAATCAACATAATCATTCAAACTCATCCACAATCGGGAGAATTGTAAAAAATATTTAAATTTCTGCAAAACAGGTCCGTATAAAAAGTTAGAAAATCTGCGAATGCCTTCTTAGTTCACTGAATGGGAACCATTGCTGTTTTTTGCAAAAGTGTGGCAAAAGAGCAGTCAACCTCGGCATGATGATGATCATGCCTAACAATTGGGCATCAACATTGCCATTGAAAATTTGGACCATCAGATAGAGGAGTGGCGCCAAGGATGGGGGTGCCATTCGGCCGATATTTTGTTAAATACATAATTGAACCATAAAAATATAATTACAAAAAGAAATGATAATACTTTCTTAAATAATTTGTGTTTTATTTAAAATCAACATCAGCCCTTAAAATTTAACCACTTTTAATAACTTCGATATAATAGTAAAATGTTTTCGTAAATTTTGTCTTTCAATTAAAGTGGGCGTTAAAGTAGGCGTGTCAATAAAGTTTCTGCTAATAAATACAACTTAGATATTACAGTATAGTCCTTTATTTTCCCAAAAACTTTGTCAATAGAGAAATTACATGAATTTAAGATAAACCGTTATATGGGAGGTAGGCGTTAAAGTGGGTGTGTCACCTAAACTTTTTTGCAAAACAATTACATTGACTAGAAGGATATACGTAGCAAATTTGATCATCATACCTCTAATTTTGGCGGTTTTATGAGCTTTTAAATTTCATTAACGGTAGATAACGTGAAAAGTGGGCGTTATAGTAGGCGTGTCAAAGTTGTTTTTGCGAATGAGTACAACTTAGGTGTTTCAAAATAGCCCTTTGTTATTCCACAATCTTTATTACTAGAGAAACTATATGAATTTAAGGTAAAACGTTATAAGGGAGGTGGGCGTAAAAGTGGGCGTGGCACCTTAGTTTTCTGGCACAGTAATGACATTGCCTAGGATGATATACGTAGCAAATTTGATCATCATACATCTAATTTTGGTGGTTTTATGAGCTTTTAAATTTCATTAACGGTAGATAACGTGAAAAGTGGGCGTTATAGTAGGCGTCTCAAAGTTGTTTTTGTGAATGAGTATAACTTACGTGTTTCAGTATAGCCCTTTATTATTCCACAATCTTTATTACTAGAGAAACTATATGAATTTAAGGTAAAACGTTATAAGGGAGGTGGGCGTAAAAGTGGGCGTGGCACCTTAGTTTTCTGGCACAGTAATGACATTGCCTAGGATGATATACGTAGCAAATTTGATCATCATACATCTAATTTTGGTGGTTTTATGAGCTTTTAAATTTCATTAACGGTAGATAACGTGAAAAGTGGGCGTTATAGTAGGCGTGTCAAAGTTGTTTTTGCGAATGAGTACAACTTAGGTGTTTCAATATAGCCCTTTGTTTATCCAAAATCTTTATTAATAGAGAAATTATATAAATTTTAGGTAAAACGTTATATTGGAGGTGGGCGTAAAAGTGGGCGTGGCAAATTGATTTTCCGTTACAAGAAAGCGCCTCACCAAAAAGCAAAGTGTGCAAAATTTCAGAGGCGTACATTTAACTTTGTTGATTTTATGACGTTTTTGTTTTTAAATATACCGAAAAATACACTGTGCGGTATAAATTTTCGTACATTTTGATCGATAACTCCTCTCCTAATGCATAGATTTAAATAATTTTCGGGGAAAAATATTGTTCTTACTCAGGAAATATATATTCGAAGTGTCATGAGTCTACGTTAATGCGTTTGGACACAATTCCATTTTATTCGATGTTCGAAGGACACGGTTTTTTCGACCTACTCTTGCTTTTCGAGCTATAAATCTCTTCCTAATATTCCGATTTAGCCCATTTTCAATACCAAACAAACCTTGTCTATAAGAAAGATTCTGGCAAAATGTGAGCCCCCTATCTTTTTCGTCATAAATCATAAATCGTCATAAAATCAAACCCCGATTTAGAATATATATAAGTACTTTATGGGGTCTAAAATGGATATTTCGATGTGTTACAAACGGAATGACAAAATGAATATACCCCCACCATTTTTTTGTTGGCGGGTATAAAAATACAATGAGCCCATTTGTAAGGTGGTGCTACTTCTACACAAAATGCATAACAGCAAGAAAAACAAAAGGAATTTTTAGTTGTTTTCTTGCATTGGCTGTGTATGCCATCATAATTGTAAAAGTCGATGTGTGTTAACTAGGTGAAAGCAAAGCAATTGTAACGGCTTTTTATTGATCTCGTAACACAATGAAAACATACAAATTTTAATCCAGTACATTTATATAAGAAATTTTTGTGGTTTTTAAGATCTAAAACTTAATTACAATTTTTTTTAAAAATACATAGTCAGCCTGATTATGAATATTTCACGGGAGTTTTTTCCCTTCCCAATCACTTGTTCCCAGGAAAAAAATTCCCTTATTCTAATCTCCCAGGGAATGAGAAAAAAGGGAACGAGAAAATCTGAATCAGCTGTTTTGATTTTGACATTTTATTTTGTGCAATGGCATGTTTTCTATAATAAAAAAAATAAATTTTGTTTGTTTTTAAATAAAAATAAGTTTGTTTATTAATACAAATATAATTTCTGTAGAAAAATTGAGTTTACCGTGAAATGTTCAGTGCAGCTTTTCGTATGCTTGCTAAAGATGTAAATGATGAGGAACAAAATAAAAAAAATATTCAAAGGGTTGCAAGGAGAAGGCTGCGAGATGCTTTTAATCCATTGGAACTACCACAGTCACTGTAAGTACAAAGTAACCTGGTTTATTTTGAAGCATTAAGTGTTTTTCGTTTAGGTTCCAAAAATATTATCGGGTTAACAAACCGGCATTTGCTTACTTACTACAAGTGCTGACACTGCACTCACAGCCGTCGAAAAATGCATCCGGTGTAAGCTCTGTTTTAAAGCTAAGTGCCTGCTTGCGCTTCTTTGCAGAAGGCGGATATCAAACAGGGGTTGGAAAGGACAGTGACGTTGCCTTGGCTCAGCCCACTTTTAGTAAAGTCCTAGCAGAAGTTGTTCGCATATTTGAAGCACAGCTTTGTCCAGTATGGATAGTTTTTCCTACGACAGTAGAGGAAAAACGAAAAATTGCCCTAGCTTTTTATATTAAATACAAAATTCCCGGAGTTATTGGGTGCGTTGATGGAACGCATATACAGATTATTGCTCCATCTCAAAACAAACACCTTTTTTATAATAGGAAAGGAAAATATACTTTGAATGCTATGCTGGTAAATATTTTGAAATTTATAATTCTATAAGCAAATTTTATATTCGATCTTCTTAGATTTGTGATCACGAGCTTAAAATCCAGTACGTCAATGCAAATCACCCTGGTGCATGCCATGACTCCTTTATATGGAATACAAGTAAGGCTAGGGCTCACTTGGAAGGAAAATACTTGCAAGGTGTACACAACTTTTGGCTTTTAGGTAAAACATTTTCTCAAGGTCGAATTAACCTAATAAAATTTTACGTTGTATTAGGTGACGCTGGTTATCCTTTAGAGCCGTGGCTGTTGACGCCTCATCGTGTTCCAGAGGATGGTTCAACGGAGATGCGGTTCAATGAGGTACACTCAAAGAGCCGCAATATTATTGAACGAACTAATGGTGTATTGAAGAATAGATGGAGATGCCTTCTTGGTGCAAGAGAGTTACATTACTGCCCGGAGAAAGCCGCTAAAATCACAAATGTATGCTGTGCTCTTCACAACATATGCTTGTATTATAAAGTAAGAGAAGAACCGTGTGATCCATACAGTGGTGTGGAAACATCGGAAGAGGAAACAAGTTCATCTATTTCAGTGCAATACTTGACCACAGCTCAAACAATCAGATCAAATATTGGAAACACACTATAATAATGTACATATATATATTTATATATTTTTATATATATTTAACATTTAAAAAATGTATTTATTTTATAAAAAAAAAAAAAATGTCCACTTCTTGGATTCATACAAAATAATAATTAAAATAAAAATAATATTTATGTATGTATACACACTTATGTAGATACATGTTATACTTCATTTAGTTAGATCATTAAATTCAAGCTGAAATCGGGTTTTCTCCAATTTGTATTCAACTTCCTTCTTCCTCATTTCTTCCATAAAAGTGTGGTGGCGCCGCATCTCCTCAATTTCTTCTTTTTTTATTTCCTCCATTAATCGATAATGTTTTTTTTGCAATTCATATATGCTGTCAAGGGATCTGTAAATTTTTTTAAAACTTTGCTTTTGCTCTTTTGCATCCGATACTGCCTCTTTTACACTTTCCACCAACTCTCTTTGCACAGCAAGTTCAGCCAACAGCATATCAGACGAACATTTAGCAGAATCTTCCTTTGATTTGGGAATGGTTTTCAGTTTATGACATGGCTTGGGCTCCGCCGAAGCAACTGGTCTTTCGTTTATAGAGGTGTCTTGCATTGAAACATCTAAAATATCAGTCTCAGGAGGTACTTCTGAAATTTCATTTACTTCAATTGGTGACCCTAGACCAAATTCTTCTGCAGCTACACCTTCAACGGAAGTCTTCATTCCAATCAAATCATAAATTTTTTGCTCTGTTGGTGAAAACTTATGCTCTCTATTTGGTCCCCCACCTGTACCTTTCTTATGTTGCAAATTTTGAGCTGCTTTATGCCGCACGTATTTTTTTTGGTCATTCCACACCTAAAATTGTAATAATTTTATTGTTTTTTTTTTTTTGATCACGATATTTACCTTTTTCCATTCAGTGACATTTTTATTAGGTGGTCCTAGTGAATTTAATTCCTGTTCAGTTCTTCTCCAGAACCGTTCAATCGAATGCTTATCTCCCTTATTAAACCCACAAGCTATTTCAGAATTCTGCTCCATTAGGCAGAGCAAGTGTTGTAGTTGAAGTTTATTTGTACTTTTTGACCTAAAAAAAGCTTTAAAATCATTGATTTATATTTTTTAAATTCAATACTTACATTTTTTACATTAGCTCCCTTTAAAATATTTGAGGAAAAAACTATCAAAAACTGTTAACTGTTTTCCCCCTTTTTTCATATTTGTAATACCTACTTTTTTCCCGGGGAAGAGTTTCCCATTTTTGAAGTTAATTTAGAATAAGGGAACAGGGAAAAGAGAAAAATTTCCCTGAGAGATTTCATTTAGAATAGGGGAACAGGGAATAGGGAAAAAATTCCCAGGGAATTGCTGTTCATAATTGGGCTGAGTATGAATATATTTGTTATTTAATATTTAAAAAAATTGGTAGGTTTAAATGGATTTTGGTCGGTTTTATAGGCAAATTTGGTCGGATATATAATTTTTGAGTGGTAGCGCTGGCGATTTCTCTGACAATAAAAGCGCAAGATGTATTGGTTCAAAGACGTTTAGTTTTCCAAATAACATTACACCCAGAAAACAGAAAATTACATTCATTGCCAATCGAATGGTTCAGTTCCAGCAATCGAAATTTTAATTTGTGATTATAAAACTTCTATTGCAATAATCATAATTTATTAAAGCTTATTCTGATTCTGTAGATATAACCGTAAAATTCTACTATCTCAACTAAACTATTCGATTGACAACAATTGCGGTACTCACAACCGATACTGTTCTCTCTGTGTACAATTTGCTCTTATGTTCTTTGCTAAAGATAAACTGTATCGTTGCTTTCTTTTATGCACTATGATGACAAGATAGCAAAGAGTAGCAAACATTAAATTATAGAACTTTTAAATAAGACCACAGGTGGTGTTTATGTTATTGTCTAGTTGTTTTCAGACTATACTACAAAGCAGGCTACGAAACCTTAATCACATCATCTTAATCTGCATTACATGAACAACGACATGCAATTCTGGAAACAGACGAAATCTTTTCTTAGTAAATTGTCTGAAAAAATGCATGGCCTTCATTGAATAACGTGCATCTAATCATCCAATAAATAGACATTTCGCAACAGAAAAACCCACAAAAAGTTACCAGAACATGGGTGCTCCGGTGGACTAATCAGGAGTGTGCTAGTCTCCTAGTCTGGTTGTTATGGGCTCAGTTCACGCTAGAGGTTCTGGACTGGTCCACTTCTCTCTCTCTCTTTTTTTCGATTCTATTTTTGCCATTCTATTCTGGTATCAATCAATCAATAGACCCTGGTGAGCTGAAGAACAGCTGCCAGTGCTACCTATCTACCTGAACTGACCAGTAGAAACTTTCCGCTAAAATAATTCATCAACATTTAATCAAGTGCACAATAAATGAAGTGAGCCTAAAATTTAATTAACAAATCGTTATTGTCCAACAATTTTAGACATACAATTCACAAACTTTTGAATGACTCATATAATATTATATTCCACATTTTAAATGGCATAGCAGAGTGGCCTGCTGCCACTACAGCGATCAAAGAAAGGATAATTGATATGAATTTTTGATTATCTTACGAACGTTTTTTTAAAATAATCTTCAACTTTTTAAATCACACAAAAGAAAACAGATTATTTCTTACAATGTATTGTTGGTTTACTTTTCCTTTTACCCATAAATTATCAAGTTTTTCATATCACTTTCATTTTCGAAGAACACGCAATCGAAAACTTTTTTAACTTTACAATCTAAATTTGTAAATGCCTTTGTATTGAATCTCCCCAACCGCTAATCGATTGCATGAGAAGGGTTTATTCCATTAAGGTCATAAAGTTCTATTTCTATTTCATTGCTTATTTATTTAACTTTTTATTTTAACATATTTTATTTTTCTATTTCTTAACTTGTATTTTGGTTCCCAGTAAAAAAGTCAATAAATTATGTAAATTTGTTTATTTTGTACATATTTTTTATTTAGTATTTCCGATGAGATGGATATAAATTCCTTTAGCCTTAAGCTGCTCATTATTTATTTCAACGGTGGTGTATAGGGGGTTCTGTAAATACTCAAAAAGTTATTGTTTTTTTGAGAAAATGTGATAATAATTTTTTATATCGTTTTTTTTTATTATTTTTATTTACAGATTCTTTTGAAGTTTGATGGCCTAATTAAGGTAAGTTCTTTGAATTTTTTGTTGTTGTTGAAGCTATTTTTGGGAAAAAAGTTTAATATTATTTTAGATTAAGCAAATAACTTTTTGGCAGTTGTTAATGTATTCGTATTTAAAGAATTTTTTTTTACAAATGGTGTAACAAATGGATTGTTTTCATTTATATATATTTTTTTTTTTTAATTGCTATTTAAAAATAAGAGGGGAAAATTATTCTGACCCTAACTTCTTTCATCAGATAATCAAAAATAATTTATTGGTTTTTAAAATACTTTACCCTAAATTATTTTTATACTCACCCCTTAGGACAGTACTGTTAGATACATAACTGCTTTAGACATTTTATAGCACATCAAAATATTCCGTAAAAATCCCAAAAAACGATATGTATTAGTCATTTTTGTAAAAATCTTTAGAAATAAATGTGTGATGCTTAAATTTTAAGCTCAGTTTTAACCACATAAAATGATATAAATTGACACGGAAAGTTCTTCAAACTTAAAAACAAACTACGTTCATATTTAACAAATATTTACTCAAATAATTGGGACTACTCTTTTACACTTTAAACATTGTACTCTGATCATTATTTTTTTTAAGGAAATTTTAGATGTGGCTTTAGACATATCTCAATTTTTTTCTAAAGCCTTATGTTATTTCAGCATATTACATATACAGTTATTTTTGCTTTTCATGGTTTAAATCGCCTTTTTGAGTCCGATTATGCCATATTGGCAATTTTTTAAAGAAGCTTAAACTCTATATATCACTTCTGGTATCTTTTATCTTTACCCAAAGTATTGTATTGTTATTTTGCTAAAGACCTTTAAACTAGAACTTTTCAAATAATTATTCTCGTTTATTAAATACTAGCTTATACCCGGTGTGCTTCGCCACCCAAATTTTAGTATTTAATTCATATGACAGGTGCCACGCCCACTATTGTTAATGCACCCATTTTTTCCATAAATGTTTATTTGGGTGTCAAAGTTGCTCTTGCAAAAGTTTACTACTCTAATCGATATCGTTTTCCAAATATACGAATTTTAGTATTTAATTCATGTAGCCACGCCAACTATTGCAAGTCCGCCCATTTTTACCCAAATGTTCGTGTGGATGTCAAAGTTTACCGTACTTAATTTGAAGACTCTAGCTGCATTAACTTTCGTGATATATAATATTCAATACTAATTCTTTAATAGGGCGTGGCACCCCGCCCACTTACAATTTCAAACCCAGGTATAGCCTATAGTTCCTTCCAGACATACAGGAAGATTTTGTGAAAATTTCAAGGAAATCGGTTCAGCCGTTTAACCGTCTATAAAGCACACACAAACATTCAAACATACAAACAGACATAGATTTTTATATATATAGATATAATTATACTGAATAAAGATATCCTAAAATGAAATTTAGAAAGTAGTTAATAATGGTATCCTGTATACTCCAATCGGGCTAAAAATGGCAAGCCATTTAAAAAAAAAGGAAATCATTGCGACAGGAAAAAATAATTTTGAAATCACATTTAAATTATTCTTTATCCTTCCTTACCTTATCCTTTCATCTGGTAAAACTGTTTGTCTTGTATACAAGTAAAAGCGGGTTTAAGATTGGTTAAAAAAATTTAGCTCATCAATTGTACATGATGATGAGAGTTAAACATTATTATTTAAATGATCGGTTTGATTACAACGTTAAGTTTAATTAAAATAACTTTAACTCAGATTCCAAAATTAAAACAACAATATTTAAGGACGCTATATTCGGCTGTGCCGAATCTGATCTAACCTGATCTAATTTTTACTATCATGTAATAATCAAATATACTTGCAGTGGATCAAAAACATATTACATATAGTCTGCAATGTAAAATAAGCCAAACATTTGAAATTTTAATTCATATTTGTTTGCCAAACGTACATATTTTATACATATGTACATCGTAAGATTTTCAAAAAATTCCATAGGGGCTGCAAAATCTGACTTTTTTTGTGTAAAAACAGTGTCAGTCATGTTCTTTCGCTTATATCTCAGTTCAATCTACCCACATAACTGATTTTCAATAGCAAAATTCTCAAGAGCATTTCAGATAAATTAAGGAAATATAAGAGTCTGATATATTCGTGAGGGCTTAGAAAAGTTCATTTCAACAGACTGATTTAGCTAAATCAATTTTTCTATCTATGCGGATTCAGAATATATATAAGTAGTTTATAGGATATCAAATGAATATTGTGGAAATAACAATCGAAATGATTAACCTTTATAAACTCTTCTGCACTCTCTTGTGAAGGGTATAAAAAAAGTATTTCTTGTAAAAGTATCAATAACCACATTCGCTTATTTATAATCGGAATACAAACAGCAGTTTAGTGTATCGAAAAATGGGGTATCTTATGATATAAATAAATATTTTTAAATTCGTGCTCAATTAGTATTTTTCCTGGGGTGTGACTTTTTATATTTTTTATATAGGACCTAAAATCACCTTTATTGCCGACTGTTCCGCATTCGTGCAACTTTTTACGTAATAGCTTTTTCACAATATGATGAAGATACTTGCAGATACAAATTACTTAAAGATACAATTAGAGACATTTGAAATTCCACATTTATTGCTAGGAACTCGTTCATTTTAGGCTAAGTGATCATTTCGGATAATGCCATGCAATATATAGCTTTTAATTACCTTTCGCTTGTTGTTCATAGACAATGAAAATTTAAAAGATATTAGTACTGCGGTGCGACTTTCAATTAAAGTTTATCATACATAAAAATGTTTTTAATTTTAATTTAAATTTATATAATTAACATTTTTAAAAATTTTATTATACCCTTCACCTGTGGAGCACAAGGGTATAAATATATAGCTTTGTCATTCCTTTTTGTAATTTCTACAATTTTCATTTCCGACCACATAAAGTGTATATTTTCTGAAAGCTTATGAAAAGAGGAGTCGATTAAGCCCTGACCGTCTGTCCGATGTGCCCGTCGGTCCGTGCGTTGGTTGAAATCAACTTTTAGAAGCATTTTGGAAATATCTGAAATTGAATCGCTATTGAAATTCAGCACAATCGCCCCATAACTTTCTGAGATATGAGCAAAAGAACACGACCACCTCGTTTTTTTCACAATTACAACAACATACATACATACATATATACTGGTTATAGTAAACGTGGCATCGAATCCCAGCTGAGCCAAAAAAAAAAAAATTTTTTTTTATTTTTTTATTTTATATATTATTTATATATATTCTTTTTTATATAATTTTATTTTTAGTTTTTTAAAAAATTTTTTTTTAAATTTTTTTTATTGTTTTTTTTTATTTTTATACATTTTTTTTTATTTTTTTTTTTGTTGGAACATACATACGTAAACTCAATTTATAATTCTGCAATGGGATGTTTTGTATATGCATGTAAGTATTTCATATGGGATGAATGGTGATACAAACTACTATTATTGCATGACTACACGTTGTGAAGGATATATCAGATTCGGCACGGCCGAATATAGCACTATTACTTGTTTAATTTGTTTTTGGATTTTGCGACAACTACTTCAACTACTAACCTTTAGTAATTTTATTCTAAGGAAACAATGCAGACACATTAGGTTCTTAAAACCGTGAACAGGGCCGCACCTATACAAATTAAATTAAATACTCTTTTTGAACTTATTCTTCTTAATAGAGTTATATCTTTACACACAGATAGAGCTCCCGGTAAAATACAATTTTATGGTTACAATTTAGAAATATATTTTTTAGCTTATTTTTTTACCCGCCACCAAAAAAATGGTGGGGGTATATTCATTTTGTCATTCCGTTTGTAACACACCGAAATATCCATTTTAAACCCCATAAAGTATATATATTCTGAATCAGGGTTTGATTTGATGACGATCTAGCTATGTCCGTCCGTCTGTCCGTCTGTTGAAAGCACGATAGAGGTCGCAGCGAAAAAGCTAGGGGGCTCAAATTTTACCAGAATCTTTCTTAAAGACAAGGTTTGTTTGGTATTGAAAATGGGCTAAATCGGAATATTAGGAAGAGAGTTATAGCTCGAAAAGCAAGAGTAGGTCGAAAAATCCGTGTCCTTCAAACATCGAATAAAATGGAATTGTGTCCAAACGCATTAACGTAGACTCATGAAACTTCGAATATATATTTCCTGAGTAAAAACAATATTTTTCCCTGAAAATTATCTAAATCTATGCATTAGAAGAGGAGTTATCGATCAAAATGTACCAAAATTTATACCGCACAGTGTATTTTTCGGTATGTTTAAAAACAAAAACGTCATAAGAGCAACAAAATTGGATGTACGAATCTGAAATTTTGCACACTTTGCTTTTTGGTGAGACGCTTTTTGTAACGGAAAATCAGTGTGCCACGCCCATTTTTACGCCCACCTCCCATATAACGTTTTACTAAAAATTCATATAATTTCTCTATCAATTAAGATTTTGGAATTATAAAGGGCTATATTGAAACACCTAAGTTGTACTCATTCGCAAAAATAACTTTGACACGCCTACTATAACGCCCACTTTTCACGTTATCTACCGTTAATGAAATTTAAAAGCTTATAAAACCGCCAAAATTATAGGTATGATAATCAAATTTGCTACGTATATCCCACTAGGCATTGTCATTACTGTGCCAGAAAATTAAGGTGCCACGCCCACTTTTACGCCCACCTCCCATATAACGTTTTACTAAAAATTCATATAATTTCTCTATTAATTAAGATTTTGGAATTATAAAGGGCTATATTGAAACACCTAAGTTGTACTCATTCGCAAAAATAACTTTGACACGCCTACTATAACGCCCACTTTTCACGTTATCTACCGTTAATGAAATTTAAAAGCTTATAAAACCGCCAAAATTAGAGGTATTATGATAAAATTTGCTACGTGTATCCCCCTAGGCATTGTCATTACTGTGCCAGAAAATTAAGGTGCCACGCCCACTTTTACGCCCACCTCCCATATAACGTTTTACCTAAAATTCATTTAATTTCTCTATTAATTAAGATTTTGGAATTATAAAGGGCTATATTGAAACACCTAAGTTGTACTCATTCGCAAAAATAACTTTGACACGCCTACTATAACACCCACTTTTCACGTTATCTACCGTTAATGAAATTTAAAAGCTTATAAAACCGCCAAAATTAGAGGTATTATGATAAAATTTGCCACGTATATCCCCCTTGGCAATGTCATTACTGTGCCAGAAAATTAAGGTGCCACGCCCACTTTTACGCCCACCTCTCATATAACGATTTACCTAAAATTCATTTAATTTCTCTACTAATAATGATTTTGGAATAATAAAGGGCTATAACGTTTTACCTAAAATTCATATAATTTCTCTACTAATTTAATGATTTTGGAATAATAAAGGGCTATAACGTTTTACCTAAAATTCATATAATTTCTCTACTAATAATGATTTTGGAATAGTAAAGGGCTATATTGAAACACCTAAGTTGTACTCATTCGCAAAAACAACTTTGACACGCCTACTATAACGCCCACTTTTCACGTTATCTACCGTTAATGAAATTTAAAAGCTCATAAAACCGCCAAAATTATAGGTATGATAAACAAATTTGCTACGTATATCCCACTAGGCATTGTCATTACTGTGCAAGAAAATTGAGGTGCCACGCCCACTTTTACGCCCACCTCCCATATAACGTTTTACCTAAAAATCATATAATTTCTCTATTAATAAAGATTTTGGAATAACAAAGGGCTATATTGAAACACCTAAGTTGTACTCATTCGCAAAAATAACTTTGACACGCCCACTATAACGCCCACTTTTCACGTTATATACCGTTAATGAAATTTAAAAGCTCATAAAACCGCCAAAATTAGAGATATGATGATAAAATTTGCTATGTATATCCCCCTTGGCAATATCATTACTGTGCCAGAAAATTAAGTTGCCACGCTCACTTTTACGCCCACCTCCCATATAACGTTTTACCTAAAATTCATCTAATTTCTCTACTAATAAAGATTTTGGAATAACAAAGGGCGATATTGAAACACCTTAGTTGTACTCATTCGCAAAATTAACTTTTACACGCCTACTATAACGCCCACTTTTTACGTTATATACCGTTAATGAAACTTAAAAGCTCATAAAACCGCCAAAATTAGAGATATGATGATAAAATTTGCTACGTATATCCCCCTTGGCAATGTCATTACTGTTAGAAAATTAAGGTGCCACGCCCACTTTTACGCCCACCTCTCATATAACGTTTTACCTAAAATTCATATAATTTCTCTACTAATAATGATTTTGGAATAATAAAGGGCTATAACGTTTTACCTAAAATTCATATAATTTCTCTACTAATAATGATTTTGGAATAATAAAGGGCTATAACGTTTTACCTAAAATTCATATAATTTCTCTACTAATAATGATTTTGGAATAATAAAGGGCTATATTGAAACACCTAAGTTGTACTCATTCGCAAAAACAACTTTGACACGCCTACTATAACGCCCACTTTTCACGTTATGAATACATAAGTTGTAAATTAATTACAACAGAATTGTAATATTTTTTTACTAACAAGTTGTAAAGACCACTAGCTTTAAAGTTGTTGACACACTTTTCCTAAACAATACTTATAAGTAATATTTTATGATTAAGGATTCTTGAGGTAAATTTAAATATATATTCAAATATATTTGCTTAAATTACTTTAGTCAATTGTAACCTTTAATAAGTCCAATTTACTTCAAGAGAAAATTTTGTTTAAATAATTGTAAAAGCTTCTGTATGGATAACGTCTTTATTACTTTAAATTAAGGAATAACCCCACCCTAACTTATTACCATTAAAAGTCCTTTAGAGTCCAAGTAGTAATTATTTAACTCATTCGAATATTTATACGAACATGAATGGTAACATTAATAATTTAGTACGATTTTATTGTCGAAAAACCTTTTCCATGCTGATTAACAACACGCAAACTTCAAAAAGTAGTAAACCCTATGTTTGTTGTTGTTATTCATAAATGAATATTTTTTTCCTTTTAAAATAAAAACACACCACTCCCAGTAGAAAACCTAAAACACCAAACAGCAGCAAACAATAATTTACCCTTAAAATATCGGTAAATAGTTTGTTACTTTTGTAAAACAGTCATTACATCCATAAATGGATTTTAGAAGTTTTCTAGAGGTCACTCAAGGAAATAATATTTAGAAGGTAAGAAAAAATAAATATAATAACATGTAAACAGAACTATAATAAATATACTACTATGTACTGAATTATACTTCAACGTCAGACTCGTCTTCCACAGACACTAAAAATATTCATGTATTATTACGTAATAACAGTTTGTACATAGTTATGACTGTCTATGTATTTTAATTCGTTTTTAATAGTCTGAGTAATAGATTTAGAAAACTAAAATATAAAAAAGGGATAGTGAAAAAATTACTTCTGCATGTAAGTATGTATGTATAAGTGTATCTAAAGTGGTTGTAGATTAGTAAGGACATGTTAGAAAATTTTATTCAGCTGTATGGAAGCTCGAATAAATAACGAATGTTTCATTAAGTTTGTTATTTTAATAAAATAGTTTCAGATATGCTCGTTTGAAGGGCCTACCGATGTTATATGGAACACAGTGATCGTGAAAGTCATTCGTTACAGATCATCAAAATATGTTCAAGAAAACTCTTTCCTAAAATTTATTTTATTTTTAATAATTATTTTTATTGGTTTTAAAAATATTTTATTAGTTTGTTTAAAATAAAATTATATCTAACAAGTAAGAGCACTATACCCACCACCAATTTTGTGTACATTTAAAGCACAATATTTATTATTTTGTTAATCGCTATGGAATAATTTCTTTATAATAAAATATCTATCACTTTCTTTGTAGATGGTGGTTAAATTTTAAGGGCCCATGTTGAAGGTGAACTACACCTAGTCTTTAAATTTGTTTTCTGTATTTCATTTGACATTTCTCAATCTCAAACTTACTCAATTTGATCCGTGGAAAGATATGCAAATGAGCAACGCTTTAAAGTTATTCAGGTTTTTTATAAAAATGGGCGTTCAAATCAAAATGCATTTTGTGCACTTCGTAATTCTTTCGGTCAACATAATCGTTCAAATTCGTCCACAATTGGGAGAATTGTAAAAAATATTAAAATTTTCGAAAAAAAGGTCTGTATAAAATGTTATAAAATCTGTGAATGCCTTTTAAGTTCGTTGAATGGGATCCATTGCTGGCCGATATTTTGTTTTATACATAATTGAACCATACAAATATTATCATTATAAAAAGAAATGATAATAATTTCTTAAATAATTTGTGTTTTATTTATAATCAACATCGGCCCTTAAAATTTAACCACCCTTAGTAGCTTCGATATGATAGTAAAATGTTTTCGTAAATTTAGTCTTTTAGTGAAAGTGGGCGTTAGGGTAGGCGTGTCAATAAAGTTTCTGCTAATAAATACAAGTTAGATATTTCAATATAGTCCTTTATTTTCCCAAAAACTTTGTCAGTAGAGAAATTAAATGAATTTAAGATAAACAGTTATATGGGAGGTAGGCGTTCAAGTGGGCGTGTCACTTAAACTTTTTGGCACAGTAATGACATTGCCTAGAGGGATATACGTAGCAAATTTTATCATCATACCTCTTTTGGCGGTTTTATGAGCTTTTAAATTTCATTAACAGTAGATAACGTGAAAAGTGGGCATTTAGTAGGCGTGTCAAAGTTGTTTTTGCTAATGAATACAACTTAGGTGTTTCATTTTAGTCCTTTATTATTCCAAAATCTTTATTAATAGAGAAATTATATGAATTTTAGTTAAAACGTTATATGGGAGGTGGGCGTAAAAGTGGGCGTGGCACATTGATTTTCCGTTACGAAAAACCCTCTCACCAAACAGCAGAGTGTGCTACATTTCAGAGTCGTACATGTAAGTTTGTCCGTTTTATTAGGTTTTAAATTTTAAATATACTGAAAAATACACTGTGCGGTATGAATTTTCGTACATTTTTATCTATAACTCCTTTCCTAATGCATAGATGTAAGCAATTTTGGGGAAGAAGAGATATTGTTTTGACTCAAGAAATATATTTGAAGTTTTATGACTGTACGTTAATGCGTTTGGACACAATTGCATTTTATTCGATGTTGGAAAGACACAGTTTTTTCGACCTACTCTTGCTTTACGAGCTATAACTCTCTTCCTAATACTCCGTTTTAGCCCATTTTCAATACCAAACAAACCTTGTCTTTAAGAAAGATTCTGGCAAAATTTGAGCCCCCTAGCTTTTTCGGTGCGACCTCTATCGTGCTTTCAACAGACGGACAGACGGACCGACATAGCTAGATCGTCATCAAATCAAACCCTGATTTAGAATATATATACTTTATGGGGTCTAAAATGGATATTTCGATGTGTTACAAACGGAATGACAAAATGAATGTACCCCCACCATTTTATTGGTGGCGGGTATAAAATAAACAGATTTTCCCCCACATTTTGTTTGTTTGAATTTTTAATCTTAATGATAATTCCTACTTAAAATAAAAGTGTTCTTAATACTGTGAATTTCAGTATTGAATCCGAAATTTCCGTCCAGATCGATTGTTTTCAGCAAGATAGCTCTATCAGCCACACCGCAATGAAACAATCCATTTATTGTAGCAACAGTTTTCAAAATAAATTATCTGAAAAAAATTCTGATGTCAACTGATCACAAATTAAGATTTACGGCGTTGAGTTTTTTCTATGGGATTTTCTGAAATCTCGGGTTTATGCAAATAAGCCAAAAATAGTTTCTTAGCTCAAATCCGAGAGCCATTGGTGAAGTACACTCACATCTCTGTAAAAAAGTTATGAAGATATCATGAAAGGAGTAATGGTCTGTCATTAGAGCCGAAGTTGACATTTGGTGAATATTATATACTTAATCCCAACATGTCTTCTTTACAACCCTAACGTCTGCATTGTTTAAAAATAGTCTAAAAAAGATTTATTTATTATATGTTACATAACACTTTGCAATAATATGAAACTATTTTCAAGACTGTAATGTACAAGCTCACTGAAAACACAAAAAATATAATAACCTCTCTTAAATTTTGAGTGAGAACAAAATTATAATAAGAAAATGACGAAGAAGTTTAGCAGCTAAACTAAGCACATAGTGATGTTGATACAAAAGTATTTGGTATTTGAGAGTCAAATATTCTCGTCAGAGGTAGGATGGCCTACATACATATGTGAACAATAACTAAATTAACCCATAACGGGTTATCTTAAATTTAGTTGATTTTTAATGTTTGTGTCATGGCTAACATTTCTTTAGAACATTTTATTTCTGCGTTTCCCCTTTTTTAAAGTGTTTTTACGATTTGTTAAAATAACGCCACAAAATGTCGTTATGAGGGTAGTTGGAAGGTTAATATGTTCTACAAAAATATTAAACATAATATTTTCCACAAAGTTTCTAAATATATCTTACACCTTACATGTAAAGAAAACATACTTAGTTTTATATATCGATATGCTGTAAGATCAAGCCAAAGCTGGGAAATATAAACCTTCAGCAGGAAAAATTCCATTGCGACTTTTCAAAACTCTGACACACGTTATTTTGATCTTTTTAAACTCGTACTTTTTTGCGTTTTTATCACAAATTTAAATTTTTGGTTCTTGTTATTTTCAAAGCGTCTATATTTAGAGGGATTATTACTTATGTTTTTTCACTGTTAATTTATTTACTTGAGATAAATATAGCGATCAGAAAATGTAATTTCTTAAAATGTCATAATTTTTGTGTCATCATTTTTTAAACGAGCGTGACGAATGACGAATTAAAATAATAAATCAAAACGTCAAAAAATAGAAAGCAACATTAGTACTACTTAACAAGTGCACACAAGAGTAACACAAAATAAAGCTCTGCATTATTATTTATTAACATATTTCAAGCATTTGATGGGCTAACATGCTAGAATTAAACGTCTTTCCCCACAAGCGTCCATAAGATACTCATAAGGTTTTTAGCAAACAGATCTTTTTTCATAAGGTCGACGGAATTGCATTGGCAATTCTCGTAGCCAAGAACCTTGTTCTGTCGATGCAAACATCCTAAATAACCAATTTTTAAATATTCCAAATGTTCAACCGAATTCGAATTACTATCATTTTTCTAATGATATTTTAAACAATAATTTAAATTTTGCAAACGTAAGTCCGTATTATCCAGCCTACTATCGATAAAATCCAATGCAGTTGGTGTGGATGGGTTACATCCTAGGTTTTTAAAAATTCTTATTCCAAAATTTCTTCCTTTCATAACATTCGTTTTCAATAAAATTTTTACTACCAAACGATATCCTAAGATTTGGAAACTTGCTAAGATTATTCCCATTCCAAAATCTAGTTCTGATTACAGACCGATAGCAATCTTGCCATTATTATCTAAAGTCTTTGAAAGATTAATTCATAACCAAGTTTCACAGTATCTTGAAACTAACAATATGCTCACTGATCGTCAATCTGGTTTTCGTAAAAATCACAGTTGTATAACTGCCCTCGTAGATGTTGCTGAGGATATAAGACAACAGATAGACAACGGTAATGTTACCTTTTTAGTTCTCTTGGATCATTCTAGAGCGTTTGATACGGTTGACTACAATATTCTGTGTCTTAAACTTAAACATATATTTAGATTTGCATCAAGTACCACAGATCTCATACATTCATATGTAATTGATAGATATCAATACGTAGAAACTTCTACTTCAGTTTCAGGATCATTGCCATGAAGTCGAGGTGTTCCACAAGGTTCGATCTTGGGCCCTCTACTGTTTTCGTTATACGTGAATGATCTGCAGGGCAAACTCGAACACTGCATGGTAAGGCTGTATGCAGATGATGTACAGCTTTATATCAGTTGCAGCAACACCGCGGTTGATGAATGTGTGAGAACTTTAAATCAGCAGTTAGGTCTTGTTTACGAGTGGGCCACCGCTAATGGGCTGGCAATTAATCCTTCTAAATCGAAGTGTTTGATCATTAAAAAGAGGCTTTTTAAACTTGACTGCAACCCCATTTTAACGTTAAATAACCAGTCCATAGATATTGTAAGCTCTGCCAAAAATATTGGTATATATTTTAATAACAACCTTACTTGGTCTAATCACGTTAACGTTGCATGTGGTAGAATGTTCTCAATGTTAAGAAATCTATGGCAAACTCAATATTGTACTCCAACTAAAATTAGAATACTTCTTGCCAAAACTTATTTAATACCTATCTTATTGTATGGTTGTGAACTATTTGCCAGTTGCGATAGTGAAAGTAAAAGAAAACTTAATGTGGCATTTAATAACATAATTCGGTACGTATATGGCCTAAAAAGATATGACCATATCTCCCCCTACGTAACCTTGCGTTACGGTATTAGTTTTGATGAATATTTAAGAGTGCGCTGTTTACTGTTTATGCATAAAATTATATATACACATCAGCCTGAACATCTCCATGAACGTTTAAATTTTTCAACACTTGATAGAGGCAAAAGAATTCTAGCATTTAGTCATCGAACGCTGATTTCTAAATACCATTTCTTTATTAATGCTATCAGTCTCTGGAACGGAATCCCCTATAGATCACAAGCCATTAGTAACGCACGACAATTCAGAAAATTTATTTTTGGTCATTTCTCACGTTAAATATACATACATACCTATATATAAATTTCGCTTGTATATTGTTTTATCTTATTTTATTATTGTTTTGTCTTATTTTATTTTATTCTATCTTATTTTACCTTATTTAATTAAATTTTATTAACACTTCGTTATTAAATTTGGTTAAATTCTATATTTTGCTTTTCTTAATTTTTTATTTAAAATTACTTACAATTTATGTTAAAAATTACACCTATTTTGTTATAATTTCTATATTGTATTTGCAAATGCTCAGTTCCATACTGCAATATAAGACTTAAAGTCTTGTGTATGGGACATCGAAAAGAAATAAAAAAAAATAAATAAATAAAAATCACCTGTTTATTTGGCAACACCTGATACATGAATTCGCCTTGACTGTTGTTATATGTATTTTATTTTACTTTTGATTCGTAAGCATGTAAGGTGGGCTATAATAATGAAGTACTAAAATGGTTTGATAAGTTCACTCCAGAAAAAGTTATCATGGGAGAAACAAATTCATTAATACCTCTTCTGGTGAAAATGTTTCCATACGAAGAAACAAAATTTGATGCGATAAATAATCAGTACAGAGCACTAGCCGATGTGATGGAACTTATATCACACAGAGATTCAAATATTTTCTATTTTTGGTCTTAAGTATCACAGATGAAAATTTAATTTAATGAGTTCATGTTACCAGATATATCAAGAATTGTAAGAGGAGTTCTGTCTATTTCACATTCATCGGCTAACGTCGAACGAGCTTTTTATTTTCAAAACCTAATTAGAACAAAGGAAAGAAAAATATTACATGTTTCTACTGAATTAAATTTGATACCGACAAAAGATTTACTGAAGTAAACAAATTCTTGTTGCTTACATTTAAAAAAAACAGACAATTTATTATCTAAAAGTATTTAATAAATAAAATTTGTTAAATAATCGATCTCTACGTATGTACCTATGAATGTAATATTTAATATTTTTTATTGTTTACTGGATTTTTAGTCACATTTTTGTAAGGTGTCTGTTTTTTATTGTATATTTTTGAATTTTTATAAGCATTTTTGTTAATTAATAAATATTAAAAAAATGGTACCGTCATGGCCTAAAAAGTAAATTTTGTTTTCATACTTGGTACAAAATCATAAAAGCCATTTTCCTTCCCTGATCCGTAGCAGTGTCAGAAGTACGGTAAGTACGGATTTTCTTAAACCAAGTTAAAAATTCTTGATTTAAGAATGAATGAGTCAAGTACGAATTTCTTAATCTTAGGAATAGTTAAGCCGAAAAAGTTTGATTTTAACCCTCTCAACCCCGAATTTTTTTGAGCGGTTCAAAAAAAATTTTTTTAAGATATTTAATTTCGTATATGCCTATTTATGAAATATTATGAAAATTTGGAGTTCTACCTTTCCTGGTTAAGGATATATAAAATGTTGCCTATAGGCAACATTGGGCAGTTGTGGGTAAACTTTAAACACATGTAAAAGTAGGTTTGTTAACCTTTGTGTCTACAACCAAAAAATTTTCGTTAAACATACAACCATCATACCCGGGTAAGTCGTACACTTTGCAAGGGAATTTGTTTAGATGAAAACACTATTTTTTGTTTTTCTTATCAAATTGAATGATTTGCATCCGTATTTCTGTATGCTTTTAAAAAGGGGATTTCCATTGTTTATATTAGCTCGGTTGTTTGAACTATAAAGCAGAGTGTTAACAATTTGATAGCAAATCAAATTAGTTTTTAGCCATTATATCAGATTTGATAATGGTAGTTCACGCGAGCACCGTAAAGAAAGTGATAAAGCAGCAGCCATATCTGACATATTTCTGATGCTGACTTGAAACCTACAGAACAACTATGTGGCAGGGGCCAACATAACTGTTGATGAGCAACTTTATCCCTTTCGTCGTGGAACAGGAATTACTCAGTATATTCATTCAAAATCTGCAAAATATGGGATAAAGGTTTGGTGGGTTTGAGATTCTCTTACATCTAATCCACTCAGTGGACAGATATATACTGGCTTGGCGCCTTCTGGAAAAAGGGAAAAAAATCAAGGTGAACGAGTAGTAAAACATTTGTGTTGCAACCGTTTTCATGGAAGTGAACGAAATATCGTCTGTGTTTGAAGAGAAGTAGAATCTATAGTCTTTGGATTTAGCAACAACATTAGTATGTTCTCATATATCCAAAAAAAAATCGGTTGTACTACTATTTACATCTCATTATAATACCGAGGTTGGAGGTTAAAAAAAGAAGCCAGTAATGGTACTGGGTTATAGTAAAAGCAGAGGTGGAGTTAACAACATGGATAAATGTCTGTGTGAATATACGACAAAGAGGAGAACAAATAGATGGCCCTTAGCGTTTTTTATAATTATATTGACGTGGCTGAATTTGCAGCTTTTGTTATCTATATGGAGAATAATCCCAGTCTTAAATCCTCAACGAGCCGAAGAAGACTGTATCTTCAAAATTTAAATACACAATTAGCTATGAACGCAATTCAGAGCCACTCAGAAAATCTTCTAATTATGAGACAGTTTTTATTTCGCAGTGGAATAGAATGCATGTTGGGCCAAACAGTAGAGTCTTATAATGTTACTGAACCAGAACGTGTTCAAGAAGAATGCGACGCTTCTGGCAGAAAAAAGCACAAAGGAAATTGCTACCTGTGTGTGAAAAGAGGAGATCAACAAGAAAATCCTGCAAGGAATGTAAAAACCCAGTTTGTGTTCATCATTCGGAGGATGTAACTTTTTGTCATCTATGTAGAGAAAAATCGATACAAAAAAACAATATAATTATTTATACGTATAAATGTATATACAATGTACATACACACAAACATGTGATTTTAAAATATTTTTGTTTTTATGTGTAATTTTTATTAATATTAAAATGGTAAAATAGAGCTTGAATTGGTTTAAATTAAAAATTTAAATATTTATGCACATTTTTTTGGACTTTGAATCAAAAAAGTTTTTGAATTATTCTTTGCTTACCCGGGTAAGTCGGATGTATGGTTAAGGGGTTATTCTCAAAAACTTCTTGTAATTTTTTTCCAAAAAAATATTTTGTTTAAATTATTTTATTAGATGTTGAAAAACTATATTTTAGGCACATATTAAAATTTTCAAGTCGATATCTCATCAGGTAGCGAAAATATATTGAATGCAATATGAAAAACTTACCCAGGTAGGTGGTTGTAGACATAAGGGTTAACTCATTTATTGCATTGTTTTGATATTTTATGTATGATACAATACAAAGCAATCTTTTTGTGGATTACAACATAAATGAGCGCTGCATTTGCTGCACTTTGAACTTGGAAAACCTGTGTGACACATCCTGCATCGTCCTGTTGATCCCCATTCAACCCAGTGGCTAGTTTTGTCCAATCTTTTGTTTTTTACGTGTTCTGCAATATAAGATCTTTTTCGAGAGCCTGCGCTGTTGGATGGTGATGAGGTTGATGAAATTGGTAATGATGGCGAATCTAGAGATGAAGGACCTGGTGAATATGCTCCTGGTGATTAAGGCGAATCGTTCAGTATGGAGATATTTAAATTTGAAAAACGACCTTTTTTGCGTGAAATCGGCGTTACACTTGTTGCATTCATTAATTCGTTTTAAAGCTCTCTTTATAATTTAAGTTCACAATTTTTAATTCTATTTGCTCTTATTGTTCCGACAGCTAATACACCTCTTTTTTTCAGAGCAATTAAAAGGCTTATGGACGTAAACCAATTGTCAAAGAACAATTTGAAATTTTGATGTTCTTTTGATAAGTGCACTACAATATCTGACGATATTCCTAATCCATAAGATGAACACATTCCATCACCAACGTACATTGCAAATCATATACTATTCCTGAAACATCAGCTCTTGTAAACATCTTGAAACCAAATTTGTGGGGCTTCTTTGGCAAATATTGCTTCAGGCTACTATGACCTGTCATAGTAATCATATATCTGCTATAATCAACATATCTGCTTGATGGTATTCAAAGATTTAAAAAATTACTTTTAAAAGCAATAATTTGCTCGTCGATACTCTGACATTCCTCCTGTGGTATACATTTTTGCTTTAGTTTCGCTAGTAATGGACGTACTTAATGCAGTTTGCCATAGCTTACATGTCCTTTTTCGGGTTGTTTTTCGATGTCATTGATGTGGAAGTACTGCTTCAATTTTTCAAACCAATTCCTGGAAAATTCATTTGCTACAGCTGGAAGTTTAAAATTTTCAGCCCATGCCATTTTTATCTGTGGTATTTTTACTACTCCCAAGTACATTAATACACCGATAAATCTCTTTATTTCAAAAGGTTCACATTTTAATTCGAAGTCATTTTTTGCATTGCATATTTGTTAGTTTCATCACAAATTTTTTTTAATAATTTCATCATCAAAAAACTGGACAAAATAAGCTATTGGTTCTTTAATTCATCACCGATGACTTCGTTTTTCCAGGTGGTATCGAACGAACTTATTGGAATACTTCTCTATCTCAAATTAGCCAAATCAACTTTTTCCAATGTTTCTTGTACAACTTCCTCATCATCCATCGTCAACAATCCTCTCAATCAAATCAGCCTCCAATTCATTTTCGTTTATGCTTTGTTTTGTTTCCTCTATTACACCCTCCACAAATCCATCAATTTCGATGTCTTTATCTTCACATTCGTCAGCAGAATAATCCCAATCAAACTTAATAATTTTTTCAATTTCCAACTTGGTCAAACCCCTTGTACTCATTTCTAGTGAACAAAATATTATTATATTAATTATGAACATAATGGACCAATGTTGCCTATGGGCAACATTATTTTAAAAAAAATACTAAGGGCAAGGCTAAAACAATTTTTTTTATTTTTGTTGTTTTATATCATTAACTTGCCTGTTTTAAATAGTAAATTGCACTTTTTACACAAATTTTTTTTTTAATATATATTTCTTTAGTTTTTTAAAAATACACTTTTTAAATAATTTGTATAACGTGTGGGCGCTTAAACAAACAGTTCGCAAATGAACACGATCAAAGGTTATTGTATCAAATTCTGCACACACGCTGCTAAGATGCATATCTACTAAGAAAAAAAAAACGTTATAAAAAAAATAACATTTTCGGCAGTTACAAGCGTTAGGGTGCAATGTTGCCTATAGGCAACAATGGGGCTGAAAGGGTTAAGAATTATTACTTTGACTCAAGCACGAAACCTTACTTGACATAAGCTTAGAAAATGATACAATTAAGTATAAATGAGATTGAAGTACTTGGTTTGATAGTTGCACAGTACAGTATCTTCACTACCTTCCCTTTGACATTTTTTTTAGCGATATGTTTTATTAAAACTAAAAAAGAAAACTAACGGACAAATCATGAAAGCTAAAAGTTAACTCGGAAGCTGCTACAGCTCTGCTGTCGTAAGTATTATTACTTATAGCTAAAGTATGATAAACAAAATGAGAATTATAAAAACATACTTAAAATTTTAAAGAGTGTGTTTATCTAAGCAAATGTCTAAATAATATAAGTTTGTTTTTTATTTGAGAGAAATAAGACCTAATATAAGAAGTTAATTTTTATTTTAATAATCATGTACTTAGTTTTGTAAAACTATCCCGTTTTGCACTTGCTTTAAGAAAACCAGAAATAAATCTTACATGAATTTGTTAGCAAGATTTCGGTTTAAATTAAGAATTTAATTCTTGGATTTAGAACATAATTTTTCTTTCTGTGTAAATATCTCGAATTCAATTCCTTTTCCAAAACTAATTGTTTTTATTTTGCTCCTAAGAATGTTTAAAAATCCCCATATTTGTGAATAAGCACCTGATAGTCGAAGCTCTTTTGGCTAGATGTTTCGTATATTTGCTATGGCGTTTGGTTGTATATTGTGTCTTAGTTATGGCTGAGTTATAAGCCGCTAAAGATTATAAACGATTTGAATAAATTAATTAAACATTCGCTAGCATTTTCAGCCACGTCACAGTCAAATGTATTAAATTGAAGAAGAATTCAAATAATATTAAGAATTTCTACTTTAATATTCATTATGTCTTTTTATATTTGATGTATTTATTCTCTCCGGGGAAAAAAATTAATACTCTTAGATGCTTTTAATTTTTTTTAAGTAAACTTGTGGTAGTTTATCATGTGTAAATATATTTCGTACAAGTATCTATGTATGTGTTTTTTAATATTTTATCGTATTTTACCATCTAGGTCGATATGAATTTTTCTACTATCGCATTTTACATTTAAAATAATGCTTCGTAAGTTGTTGACTCTTACGTGACGCCGTAGTTTGAAAAGGAAAAATGAAAATACATATTCCTCTTAAGTCTAAATGGGATAGATGTAATATGAATGTCTTTTTATATTTTTAAAAATGTAGTAAATCATTTGCACAAGGTTTAGGTGGTCGACGTTGTACTTTTTTAAAGCTTCTTAAATAAGCATATTGTTGCCAAAGTTATTATTGCGGTCTTATGTTGTAACACCGTTCTACTAGTAAGTCGATGGTGACATTAATTCTGTTATTCGGAGAGAAAAAATGTTTTTTTTTTTTTAAATACACAAAATTCCATTTAAAATGCGGTCGCAATTAGTTCTTTAATAATGGAATCTAAAAACTTATATATTCTTAATTTTAGAGGTTTAAGTCGTTACTTTCAGCGTTCGCCTAAAAAGTACAACAATAGATACAAATTTAGCTTCATTTGTCATTAGTTACTTCATTTAAATTTACTATAAATAATTTATAAATACTTTTTAGCCAGTAAAATTAGTATTAAAATATTTACTTAAAATGCATACTTATCACTAAGTAGCACTTCTAGAATATTTGTAAACAAATTTCAATATTTTCCAGTCTTTGGCACAATTTAATATGTTTATATTGTTTAAGGTTGTACTTTTATAAATTATTTATTTTTCGAAAACAAAGTAAGACATCGTCCAGCAAAAAGCTAACACAAAATGTGTTACTAAACTATCGCTATATTTTGTCTCGAGTAAAAGACTTTACAGTGGAAATACGACAATACTAATCGCTCTAAAGGTAGACGTTATGGCAATAATAATTCTAATATTATCAAATACCAAAAATTTAAATTTATGATAAGAACTAAGTCAGTCCTAACTTTTTTTTAACAATGCAGACTTTAGGATTGTAAAAAAGCTATATTCCGATATTTATGGTATGAAATATTCGTCAAATGGTAATAGGATACAGTTAACTGTGTAAAAATTCTAGGAAAAAGATGGCGTGTGAAATAATAATAAAGAAAAAAGAATTTAACAGGAAATTCAGGTAAAGCCACGATGTGGTCATAAAACATATGTACATGATGGTAAAGGGTAATATCAGATTCGGCACTACTTGTGTGTTATAATTTTGCCTTCAACCATCAGTTCGATTGAAATTAAGGTATCTGTTGTTATCATTTTCACAGCTTTAATTCAATCATATTAATTTTTGCGTGGTTCGTTATAAAATGTATGTTAGTATGATCATTTGTTATTATTTATTTTTCATATTTTATATTCGAACTTATTTTTTCGTTCTTTATTACAGTGTTTTTTTTTTTTATCAGATTCTAATACTGGCCTTGAAGTTTTTAGAATTAAGCCTCAGTTACTAGCTGTTCGTTTTTGGCTTATAAGAAATAATGCAAAAGCTAAGCAAAATTTAACGTACTGTAACCGGAACGTACCATTCTGTATAAATTAGAATTTTCTTACATTCTTACGTGACATTTGTAAGCCAGTGATGGTCTGCTTGTTTGTTCTATGATTTTAGGGTATTTTTGCTTTTTTTATGGTACTTTTTTTAATATATTTTAATACGCGAAAGAAAAATAAAACAACTTTAAGTACTCTGAGTGTTAAATTATTTTTCTTCATGAATTTTTTAAATACAGTTTTGTGAGCTTTTGTGTCTATTTTAAACTTATAATATGTTTTATTCTCATTACTGTTGTTTCTTTTTTCGCTATACTTGCTATAAACGCAATTACTTCTATAATAATTATTTCCGCTTTTAACCCTAGTCTTTATACCCGAGTACAGGTGTGGCCATTGACACTTCTGAGTAATGCACCTTCTAAACGGCTTATGCTTTTTTACTGAAACTTTAGATCAAAGAAAATTTATGAAATCTGAGTTAACTGACACCTCAATTATTATCCTAGATCAAGTCTTTGAGGAGCTATGAGCTTCTAAAGTCAAGACCCCCAAGAACGTATACCCAAGTACAGATGTGGCCACTAATGCAATTGTGTGAATTGACTATACAAGTCAAAGAATGATTGTTTTTTTATGTAAATTTATGTTTTTATTTTATTTATTATAACTTAAATTAAAGTTTTGTCGCCATTATTGCCATTTTCGCATATGAAGTAGTTTCTTAAATGTTGCACACATGATGGCCGTTTACAATTAAAGCATATGTTACGAGTACGTTTTTTGTGCTTGTCGTGAATATAATACAAAAAGCAGCATACCAAGAGCTGCAGACGTTGAAAGTGAAGCGTCAACTCTTTCTTGCATGGCCGTACTTACAAAATTCGCTATGCCAAGTTTCGTGTTGTAGTTGCGCATTACGTGAACCTTGACTGACTGACTTTCAATGACTAGCATAAATAGCTCCTTGGTTCAAAATTATAGTTCATCACGGTTCACAACTCGGAGATTGGAGCAGCTTAGTCAGTTTGTTGATGAATTTCTCTTCTGTTTGAATCATCACACCTTATGAATCGCAGTATTGCTTGGAATCGATTGATGCCAATTGCAGCACGATAAAGTGGACAATTTTGTACCGACCATAAATCTGAAATGCTTTTGCTTTTACTATGGTTGGTACCAGTCATAATAAGCACTCCTATGAATGCATACACTCAACATTCGAATGTGTTCACGATGGACATTGTAGCTGTAAACTCTACTAGGCCACTTCGTTGTCTCAAAATATTTGGTTGTCTAGCTTGGCGTGATGTTGCGTGCATCATATGGTACCATCACGTGCAGCGAATTCAACTACACCCATATGTATTTGAATTCACCTCTTATATTGTCTCGAAGACAGTTGAAAGTTTCCTTTGCCACCAATTTTTTTTTTTTTATTTTCAAAAAAATAGACTTTAAAAACCAACTTTTCTAACAACAATGGAAAATCTTTAATGCTTTCGACAGTAGAAGTAGCAAATTCTAATTTTTGCTTGTAAGGACTTGAAAAAATAAAGTCCCATAAATTCGAATACATTTTATAACGATTTTTTGGCTGTAAAAAATGCCATATTTTTTTAATAATACGCAAAGCAGAACGTCCCCAGATTTAAAATATAAAAGTTATGCTATGTACGCAAACTTATTCTAACCAGTCAAAATGTTAATTAATATATTAAAGTACCAATTGTATGAATAAAAAAATTTTTTGCTAATAAATTGTAAGGAAAAACGCAACTAATTTTTACTGGCCACACATGTACTTGGGTATACGTTTACGTAACAAAAGCTGGGTATAAGGGCTAGGGTTAAAAAATTGCAAAACTGGAGACTTTTAAGCGTCTTGCACATACGCTTTGTATATACTTACATTGTGTATAAAAAATGTGAAATATGTAAGGATTAAAATTGTATGCAAATCTATTAATTAATATTAATTGATCTGTATACATAAGCACATATACTAAATAAACTATAATTTGTTTATTATATTTTAATTATAAATGTTAAAGAATAAATAATACATATTAATATACATAAATTAATACACAAAATATTTTCTGATATCATTAGGTACTTTTTCTTCGTAATAAAAAACCACTTGTAAAATTGTAATACCCATCACTGTTTTATAATCAGCTGTTTATTTTTATACCAAAATAAAAAAAAAACAAACAAAACAAGTGTAATATTTAAAAAGTTTTTATATTTAAAAAACAAAAGTTTCCGTGGTAATCTATATATATAAAAGAGTAACGTGACTGACTGACTGACTGACTGAATCATCATCGCACAGCCCAAACGCAAAGATCTAGAGACATGAAATTTAGACAATCGTTTCCTCTTTCGATGTATAGCTCCACTAAGAAGGGATTTTTGGAAATTCGTACTTTAAGGGGGTAAAAAGGGTAAAAACGGGTAAAATCGGTAATCTTATATCTGCTAAACTAAAAATGATACAAATTAAATTGAAAAAGTATTGTAATTTGCACAAAAAATAAGCTGACAGGTGTCTGGCCTTTTTTAGAATTTTCAACCCCTAAGGGGAAAAAACGGGTAAAAACTATAATTTGGTACTTTTTTGGTACCCTATGTAACTACCAAACGCATAAAGGTAGGAAAAAAATTTAAACTGTATTAAGTAGTCCGCAAAAAAATATTAACAGTGATTCGGCACTTTTTTCAAATTCATATGTATAAGGGGTAAAAATTGTCCCTTTTTTTGGTACTTTTTTTAAAATAAACTTTTCTTATATTATTCAATGGGACAAAATTTGACAATTATTATTTCCTAATAGAATATGGACAACTATTAAGGTGACATTTTTGGAAACTTTTCGGGGGACAAAAAAGGTACCAAAAAGTGGAAAATTCCGGAAAATGTATGTAATTCCTAATTAGACGGTAAAATTTCACAAAATGTTTAATTGGGATTTCACTAGACATAAAAAATTATGTAATTTAGTAAAAATTGAAACACATTCATAACAGGGTAGAAAAGGGAAAAATCGGGAAGAGTTTGGTACTTTTTCGAACATAATTACTTTTATGCAAAAAAGAGTAGATTTACTGACTTTAAATCATGTCTATTAAAATATTTTGTTACATAGATATTTGAACATTTTAAACTTGGAATTTGGAACTTGGACCAAAAATGTACTTTTTCGCTTTTCTATGGTACTTTTTGTATTTTCTACGTTTATAAAGGTAGAATTGTAAAATAAAGGACTATTGATTCCAGGTTAGACTTAAAATGTTGTGGGTGACCAAAAAGGTACTTTTTTGAATTTTTATGGTACTTTTTATATATTCTACGTTTGCGAAGCTAGAATTTTAAAATTAGTGGCTATTGATAAAAGGTGAGACCGAAAATCTTATGGTCGACCAAAAAGGTACTTTTTTGAATTTGAATGGTACTTTTTGTATTTTCTACGTTTATGAAGGTAGGATTGTACAATCAAGGACTATTGATTTCAGATGAGACCAAAAATGTTATGGGCGACCAAAAAGGTACTTTTTTGAATTTTTATGGTACTTTTTGTGTTTTCAACGTTTGCGAAGCTAGAATTTTAAAATTAGTGGCTATTGATACAAAGTGAGACTAAAAATGTTATGGTCGACCAAAAAGGTACTTTCTTGAATTTTTATGGTACTTTTGGTGTTTTATACGTTTATGAAGGTAGGATTGTACAATCAAGGACTATTGATTCCAGGTGTGACTAAAAATGTTATGGGCGCCCAAAAAGGTACTTTTTTGAATTTGTATGGTACTTTTTGTATTTTCAACGTTTGTGAAGGTAGAATTTTGAAATCAGTGACAATTAATACAAGGTGAGACTAAAAATGTTATGGTCGACCAAAAAGGTACTTTTTTGAATTTTTATGGTACTTTTTCTATTTTCAACGTTTGCGAAGCTAGAATTTTAAAATTAGTGTCTATTGATACAAGGTGAGACCGAAAATATTATGGTCGACCAAAAAGGTACTTTCTTGAATTTTTATGGTACTTTTTGCATTTTCTACATTTATAGAGGTAGGATTGTACAATCAAGGACTATTGATTCCAGGTGTGACTAAAAATGTTATGGGCGACCAAAAAGGTACTTTTTTGAATTTGTATGGTACTTTTTGTATTTTCAACGTTTGTGAAGGTAGAATTTTGAAATCAGTGACAATTAATACAAGGTGAGACTAAAAATGTTATGTTCGACCAAAAAGGTACTTTCTTGAATTTTTATGGTACTATTTGCATTTTCTACGTTTATAAAGATAGGATTATACAATCAAGGACTATTGATTCTAGGTGAGACAAAAAATGTTATGGGCGACCAACAAGGTACTTTTTTGAATTTGTATGGTACTTTTTGTATTTTCAACGTTTGCGAAGGTAGCATTTTGAAATTAGTGACAATTGATACAAGGTGAGTCTAAAAATGTTATGGGTGACCAAAGAGGTACTTTTTTGAATTTTTTGGTACTTTTTATATATTCTACGTTTACGAAGCTAGAATTTTAAAATAAGTGGCTATTGATTCCAGGTGAAACTGAAAATGTTATGGGCGACCGCAAAGGTACGTTTTTGAATTTTTATGGTACTTATTGTATTTTTTACGTTTACGAAGCAAGAATTTCGAAATTAGTGACTATTGATACAAGGTAAGGCTAAATATGTTATATGTTATATGTTAGTATATGTTTGAATTTCCTACGTTTAAAAAGTTAAAATTGTGAAATAAAGGATTATTTATTCAAGTTTAGAATTAAAATGATATTAAAGACACAAAAAAGCCTTTTCGCATTTTTATTGTACTCTTTGTATTTTTACGTTTGTAAACATAGATTCTTAAAATTAGTGTTTTTTGATCCAAGGTCTAACTCCTAATATTATGGACGACCAAAATTACTTTTTCTCTTATTATATATTTTGTATACATAGAATTCTAAATAAAGGTAATAATAAACCAAGTGGAAGTTTTATTGAAGGAAAAAAAGTTTCTTTTATTATTTTAGGGTAATTTTTGCAAAATATGAATCTTAATTTTTGAAACTCAGTAGCATTGATCTTGCTTTTAGTTAGGAAATATATGCCCGATGTATCCTTACTCTACTTTTTATTTTTCTCAGTAAATTGAATCAGAGATACAAATTTTCATGAATTGAACCAAAAATATTTAATAATTATAAATAGAACTTGAGTATTAAATAAATAGTAAGAACTGCGCTAACGAAGTAGCGGGTTAAAAGCTAGTTTTTTTATAAAATGGATGACGAACATCTAATTTTACTAGCTCTGGCAAAGGTTTAAACCAATAAACAATTCTTTTATATGTATTGAAAAAAACACAGGCTTGTTTGAAAAATATTTTTAAATTGTGTTATTTTGCCTAAACGTTGTTTTACTTCAATTCTGTTTTATTATACCCTTCACACAGTGAAAAAGGGTATATATAGGTTTGTCATTCCGTGTGAAATTTCTACAATTTTGATTTCCGACCCCATAAAGTATAAATTTTCTGAAAGCTTATGAATAGGGGAGTCGATTAAGCCCTGTCCGCCTGACCGTCTGTCCGTGTGTATGTTGAAATCAACTTTTTGAAGCCCCCCGACATCGCTTGGACTCGGGTGAGGTATTAAAATATCAGAAATATTCGGGAGTAGATTGGTATTGAAAATCAGAAACATCCGTACATAAACAACTGAGATATGAGCAAAAACCCACGACCACCTCGATTTTTTTTTCACAAAAACAACATTACAACAACAACATACATACATACAAACGTGTATACTGGTTAGAGAAAACGTGGCATCGAATCCCAGCTAAGGCAAAAAAAAATTTTTTTTTCATTTTTTTTTATATTTTTTTTTTAATTTTTTTTTTTTATTTTATTTTTTATTTTTTATTTAATATATTATTTATATTTTTATTATTTTTTTTTTTATTTTTTTTAAACATACATACGTAAATTTATAATTTTACAATGGGATGTTTTTATATATGTATGTTTTTTATATGTATGTACTTTTAATCAAGAAATTTATCGGAGAAATTTAATTTTTATAAGTCATTTAGTTTATATGATCTTCAGTGACATTACAAGGCATAATTTATTTCTTTATAAGCTGATCTCGCCCACTTTTAAAACCAATATTTCCGATATAAAACTGACGTACAGTTAGGCGGAAATAATATGACTGAAATCGAGAACCAGGCTTTAGAAAATATGTGCTTTATATGGAATGGATATTCCCGTATTTATAGTTTTTGAAGAAAACACTACTAGGGCCTTAACATTTCCATCTGGTTGAGCAACATTTGGTTAAAAAAAGTGAATTGTTGAATGTTTTAAAAAAAAAATAAAAGATAAATTGTCAACAAAATGTTCACTAGTTCTATTAAAATCCAACGTCAATCAATACTTGTAGAGGATGTGAATTAGGTACATGTGTGTGCCTAGCTACTTGACAATTTATTTTTTAGGGGCACAGGCAAATTAAAGTTAAATTTGTTTCTTGTACAAGCACGACAAAACCACGTTCTTGATGCATGACACTGTTGTCGCAAACCAAAAATACGTTTAACGTACTTTCATACAAAGAAATATTTACAACGTTCTTAGCACATATACAGTCATGACAATTCAATCAGTTAATTTTGCCTGTTATAAAGCTATAAATGTTAAAAGTAAACACTATCAAGTAAATAAATATAAAATAGTTTATTGTATATAAAAAGTAAATAGAAACAGTAAAAAATTACAGTCAATTTATATATTGCTACGTAGTGACATTGTCCTTTTGCTAGCAGTCAAGTTATAAACGGAAGGAGTAAATAAATAAAAATATACAAAAACGAAAAAAAAAAAACAAATGTGAACTTTTAAATTATTAGTTAAATAAGGATTTACTACACAGCAATCAAGTTATGTGTTAACAAATATAAATATTTAAAAATAATCAAGATATCTGCACAATATTTAGAATTTATTAATCGAAAGTTCCATTCGTAATATATTTATGTATAGTAGAAATTTGCTAAAACTGTTGGTGTTTTTCAAACTAACAAATGCTCATAAAGTTATTTGTTTTAATATAATAGGACGAAAAATATGACTGCTGTAACAACCCCTCATAATTAAGTATGCTATTTAAGAAGGAGTTATAAATATTAAAACTAACAAGTAAGAGCACTATATTGGGCTGTGACGAATCTTTTATACCCACCACAAATTTTGTGTACATTTAAAGCACAATATTTATTATTTTGTTAATCGCTATGGAATATTCTCTTTATAATGAAATATGTATCACTTTCTGTGTAGAAGGTGTTTAAATTTTAAGGGCCCACGTTGAAGGTAAACTACACCTAGTCTTTAAATTTTGTTTTCTGCATTTCATTTGACATTTCTCAATCTAAAACGTACTCAATTCGATCCGTGGAAAGATACAAAAATGAGCAACGCTTTGAAGTTATTCAGGTTTTTTATAATAATAGGCGTTCAAATCAAAATGCATTTTGTGCACTTCGTAATTCTTTTGAAAAAATTCGTCCACAATCGGGAGAATTGTAAGAAATATTTAAATTTCTGCAAAACAGGTCTGTATAAAATGTTAGAAAATCTGTAAATGCCTTCTTAGTTCGTTGAATGGGAACCATTGCTGTTTTTTGCGATAGTGTGGCAAAAGAGCAGTCAACTTCGACTCATCATCATGCTCAACGATTGAGCATCAACATTGTCATTGAAAATTTGGACTATCAGATAGAGGAGTGGCGCCAAGGATGGGGGGGGGCCATTTGGCCGATATTTTGTTCCATACATAATTGAATAATACAAATATTATCATTATAAAAGGAAATGATATTAATTTCTTACATAATTTGTGTTTTATTTAAAATCAACATCGGCCCTTATAATTTAACCACCCTTAATAACTTCGATATGATAGTAAAATGTTTTCGTAAATTTAGTCTTTTAGAGAAAGTGGGCATTAAAGTAGGCGTGTCAGTAAAGCTTCTGCTAATAAATATAACTTAGATATTTCAATTTAGTCCTTTATTATTCCAAAATCTTTATTCATTGAGAAATTATATGAATTTGAGATAAAGCATTATATTGGATGTGTTCGTAAAAGTGGGCGTGTCACCTAAATTTTCTGGCATAACAATGATATTGACTAAAAAGGAAAAATTGACTTAAGGATATATGTAGCAAATTTCATCATCGTAGCTCTAATCTTTTCGGTTTTATGACCTTTTAAATTTCATTAACGGTTGATAACGTGAAAAGTGGGCATTATAGTAGGCGTGTCGAAGTTGTTGTTGTCTTTCAATGAAACTGGGCATTAAAGTAGGCATGTTGAAGTTGATTCTTCTAAGGAATGTAACTTAGATGTTTCAATATAGTCCTTAATTATTCCAAAATCTTTATTCATAGAAAAATTATATGAATTTTAATAAAAACGTTATATGGGAGGTGAGCGTAAAAGTGGGCGCGTCTCATTGATTTTCTCACCAAAAAGCAAAGTGCGCAAAATTTCAGAATCGTACATCTAATGTTGGCCGTTTTATTAGCTTTTAAATTTTTAATATACTGAAAAATACACTGCGCGGTATAAATTTTCGTATATTTTTATCTATAACTCTTTTCGTAATGGATGGATGTAAGCAATTTTTGGGGAGAGATATTGCTTTGACTCAAAGTTTCATGGCTGTACGTTAATGCGTTTGGACACAATTGCATTTTATTCGATGTTCGAAGGACACGGTTTTTCGACCTACAATTGCTTTACGAGCTATAACTCTCTTCCTGATATTCCGATTTAGCCCATTTTCAATACCAAACAAACATTGTGTATAAGATAGATTCTGGCAAAATTTTAGCTTCCTAGCTTTTTGGGTACGACCTCTATCGAGCTTTTAACAGACGGACAGACGGACGGACATAGCTAGATCGTCGTCAAATCAAACCCCGATTCAGAATATATATACTTTATGGGGTCTTAAATGGATATTTCGATGTGTTACAAACGGAATGGCAAAATAAATACACCTCCACCATTTTTTTGGTGGCGGGTATAAAAATGCCAAAAACGAGTGAAAAGAAGAAAATAATAACCAGTTTTTGCGAAAATTATATTTAAGATATTGTAATGACTGGCTCAAGTTGTTTAGACAAAGTTGCATTTGATTAAATTTGAAGGAACCTTTTTGTAGGTAATGAAGACGAAGAAGAACAAGGTAATTAAATTGTTCTAATTAACATTGCTAGTTTGCTTACCAATTGCAGAAGCGTCCACCTTGAGGTTCCGAAATCGGATATGTGGCCGGAAAGCGTGTTAAGAATATTTAACGATAATCAATTTAATCAGATGGTTCGACCTGAAAATTTTTTATATATAATAGATTTAATAAAAGACGATGATTTTCTTAAAACATGTTCAAAAACAGCAACAGATACAGTTACAAATCGTGCTTTATCGATTAGGCTCTTCTGGAGATGGAATTTCAATACGGAAAGTAGTTACCCTCGTTGGTGCAGAAGATGTCGGCACAATTAAAAATGTTCCAAAACGTGTTTTCAAAGCTTCATTAAAATTAAAAGGCACCTGTCAAACACCACGAGCTATTTTATGCGCGTTAAAGATACAAACAGTTTGTGACTACTAGTTACGAATAAGACACCTAGCAACAAGTAAAGGTTAAGGCATACCATTAAACAAATTGCAGATACATACATATACATCATATATCAATGACAATGTTTCGAAAAAAGAGTTTTGTCCATCCGGCTCAGATTTCAATTTAAAAGTTTTAACAAAATAACAAACACAGAACAAAATATCTTGAAACTTTAGCAGTTTTTTCTTTCAAGTACAAAAACAATTTTTTTTAAACTAGTATAATATATAAGCACATTACGACAATATGACTCCCTAGCATGCCTTTTGTATCCCGCAATTATTAATATAAAATAATAAAACACCAAAAAAATTTTTTCTAGCATTTGTTCACATTCACTTTAACTCTTCTTCTGGTATGCACGTGTATGTTTAATTTAAATAATCTGAATCTTTTCCGGATTTCGGAAATGCACTTCATTCGGCTAGTGTTGTCAAAACATACATCTACAGATTATTCTTTCATTGTCACAATTAAGAATTCTTTGCAAAATATAAGAATGTTAAAAATGTATTAAAATCTCAATAAAAATGATACATAAAGAAAGTTAGAATTACAAGACTAAAATAATTTTGGAAAAAGTATAAAATTGAACGATTTTTATAGAAATATTTTCACTTTTCAGTAATAAAAGCAAATGTGTATGCAAAACCGGCAGTGATGACTTTAACTTATGGGTGACCATTTCTCTTTCTTCTTGTCTACATAGTATATTGAGGTTAAATCTAAAATAAACTTGCAATTTGGGAGACATATTCTATTTAATTTTCATATTTGTCGAATAAAGTTAAAGAGTACTACATATAGTACATGTCTGGCGGAATACTTAGGACCTACGGTACAAGTGAAAACATCTTATTAAAGCCATTGAACTGAAAAAACTTTAAATAAAATAAAACTTAAGAAAAGTTATTTCCTACAATTTTATAGTTATTCTCAGGAAACTAATTTTTAACATTGTATTTGTATGCATGCACACATACAACATAAGAGTCTATAAATTTATTATCATTTCTACCAAATGCAGATATTTTAATCTTATTTTCAAACAGAATTTCAGTTTTATACATGACAGGAAAACCATTTTGTCATCGGTAAACAAATGATTAGAAATACAGCCAGAAAATAAACAAAAACATTTAGATAAATATTTAAGATCTAAATTTTCAAATATAAAATACAAAATAATATTGTTGGTAAATTAGTTTCCAAGAAATAATACAATATATCTAACTACATCAGAAAGTGTGCTGCTTTAATTTATCTGCAAAATTTACTACTTAGAAACTATACAGTTTATTTGTCTAGTTCTACAGCAAAATTATTACTTTTTTTTTTAATCTTACCACTTTCACACCTTGGTTGTTGAGGTTTATGGTTTTAAATGAAGATAAGCATGTTGTATGCAATGACAGTGTAGTTGCTACTGCAGTCGTTATTATATTTGCTCTATGGCTTAAAATACAAAATCATGAAATGTATTTGGTTCTATGATAAATAGTCTACATAGTGTTGGTCTCTAGTTTACTTGAAAAAAATGAAGAATTCTACTTGTTTCTCATTTAATGATTTAAGTTAAGGAATCAGAGCTATTTTAAGAACGAAAGATTAGGATCAATGTAATTTGCATAGTAAAATGTTTCGTTTTAGTTAAAAAACTTTTACTAAATTGCAGTAAAATTAAAGTATATTTGCTGGAAATACTTAGTTAAAGTAATATATAAAAAGTTTAAAAAATGTAGCCTTCAGTGCTTCAAATATAAAGACAATAATATTGATTGCTTGTGTTTACGAATTTTGGTTTATCCTTATATATATAATGTTTACTACTTAATAACATATGGGCATGTCCATGAATATGTCAACCATGACTGTAAAAATAAAAACTATTGAAAGTTTTTCAATATAAGTTTATTGATAAAAAAAAAACATTCTAATTTTACTATGCGCAGCTATTAAGAGCTTATTAAATTATCTTAGCAGCAATAAAATGAGCTGAATCTAATTATCTCTTTGACTTATTTTAAAGAATTGCAATCAACAATTTTTTTTAGCGACTAAATATAAACTGTAATTCTAAATTGTATTTGTAATTGTATTCTTAAGAATACTATTTATTAGAGAAAAATCTACATACGATATGTCAAGAACGATATTAAATTGAATTAATTATAAAATCATTTAAAGAGTGTTTTCAATTAAGCATGATGGATTTTAAATGAAAAATATTTGTTTTATTGTAAAAAGTTTTAAAAAAAAAGAAAAAATACCTCCCATGATTCGCAGATTTTTTCATATTTCCATATATACCTCAAAATCACTTCTGTTTTATGTCACATACGATATATTCTTATTTTTCTGGATATTTTAGACACCAATGATTCGAATATAAATATTTTTTTTTAATAAAGTACCCTTCGAATGGAACATAAAGATCTAATTTTGTTTCAGTTACTCTTACTTTTGCAAAAATTACTCCATAATTGCCCATATTACATTTTCTATTACAAACAGTTTAATGTGGCGTATGATTAATATTTTTATATGTTTAATTTAATTATAATACTAATTGGTAGCTACTAGGGATGCCAATCCCGAAATCCCGAATATACAAACATCGAATACTGGGATTTATTTTAAAAATTACAGGAAATCTATAGTTTTTTCTAAATATTTACTGCCGTATTCTTATAATATATTTTTGAGTTTATTGAAGGCATATTTGAGCAATTTCTGTACACCATCTGTCAAATAAGCTTTTAATCTTCATAGTGTCTTCGGGTCGAATTTGACAAATTTGGGAAGAAAATTTTAATTTTTTTCTTTAAGTAGAGGGTTTAGATTTTAGATTATTTTTTGACTTTTATTTAATTTTAAATGTTTATAACTACTTTTGGCAAACAAAATTATACAGTTTTGAGCAGTTAAATCGTTAAGTTTTGGTTACGCAAAGTTTTGTTAAAATGAGAGACAGAAAATAACTGTTATTTTTAAAAATTTACTTAAAAAAAGGACACATAAAACTGATCGTAAAAAATGTTGGTTCTTATCATTATGATGCATTTGTATGACTTTTAGATTTGTGCCTTTTTTGATAAAAGTCAAAAAATAACTTTTTATTTTGACTTTTAATTTTTAAGGAAAAAATTAAAAGTTATTTTTGACTAATATTTAATTTTTATTTAAGCTTTTAAGCTTTTAAGCTTTTCAATGTACAGATACATATTTACCATGAAGAAGCTACCCATTGTTTGGTAGCGAAATATTGGTTACTAATAAATAATTTTTTATAAAAAAACAAAAAAGTTGATCTCAAGCTTAAATAAAAATCAAATATTATCAATTAAAAAAGATCAAGAAATTTAGACAATATATATGTTATTTTTGAATTTTATTATTTTACTCAAAAAATAAAAGTAATTTTTTAACTTTTAATATTTTAAGGCCAAAACAAAAGTCATGAATTAAATATTTCATAATAATGCTCTAAACACATAGACGACAGCAGACAGCAAGCAGCAATATGTCAAAAATAAAATCCATGTGTTTAAATGAAACTGATTATTTTGACGGCACCACAGTAGCACGACTGCACAGCAGCATTTGCTGCTGCTGCCAACTTAGGCTATTTTCTATTTTGACGGGCAGCAATAAAAAAATATAGTGTTGCCATTATATATATTAAATTGGAAAAATAAGAACAAAAACTTATTTTTAATATTAAACATAAAAGAACATTACAAAAATTCAATAAAGAAATAAATTTATGTGTATTTATAGTTTTTCGTGATATTATTGCATGCTTTTTATCAATAACTTTAATTTTATTCATTATAAAATATATATGCGGCATCCCTGAAATTTGTATTGCTAAAATACACATCAGCTGATTATTATGTTGTTGCTGTCTTCAAAATAATTATGAAGCTGACTTCAGAGCAGCATTTGAAGTTGGCAGCATTTGAAGCCGTGAAGTTGTGAAGCCTGCTGTCGTCTATGTGTTTAGAGCTTAATACGCTAGTTTTATTGCTTTCAATGCTTTCAAAACTGATGATACCATTCGACAAGCGTATCTTGAAAACGACAACTACAAAGAAAAACGCTTAGATGTTGCAGCTGATTTACTAGAATATTGGAATAGTGAAAAATTTACTCTACCATGGCTGCACAACCTTGAACTTATTGTACATTCTATACCTGCAACTCAAGTCAGTGTAGACTCTAATTGAAAACTTAGAATCAATTTTGATGGTAAAATAAAACAGGTGAACAAATATAATAATAATAATAATAATAATAATAATAACAATTTTTATAGGCTTCTGTAATCAATTATTATTACCTAGAAATTGGATGCAATAAAACTAGCGTATTACTATGCAATACGTAATTCAACGCTTTTATTTTTGCCTTAAAATATTAAAAGTAAAAAAAAAATATTTTACATGCTGTATCTGAGGAGGAACTTCAACCAAATGTAAAGAAAAAATATGTGAACCAATCTTGGAAATCTTGGGAAATCAAAGGAGATTCTGAGACTAAGTAGACCTACAATTAGGAAACTAACCAGTGTAATTACAGGTCATACGGAGTTGAGAACTCATCTAGCTCGCATGAAATTATCTGAGGAGACAACATGTAGAGCACACGGAAAGAGGATGAGACTTTGGTATACTACCTCTGTCATTTTCCTGCGTTTGGGCATATTAGGCGCGAAAATTTTTCAGTGGATACTATGCCGAACTTGGAATACCTGGGGAACTCGAACTGCAGATCCATAAGGCGTTACGTTGAGGTGATTGGGTTCTTGGACTAGTCCGTTATTTATGGGAAATTATGTTTATGGTTTTTGTTTGGGAATTCCGTTTTCCGTATGGAGTGCACAACATGCCAACTGGACATAAGTGCATACCTGTCATGGGTTTGGGCTTTTATACCCCTCCTTTTCAACTTAACCTTACCTAACCTAACCTATGTGAACCACTGCACAATTAAAATAAGTCGTTGTCAATTATGTCCAAAAACAGATAATAAAACGCCTTATATATGTTGCACTTGTAGAAAGTTTGTATGCAAGCAGCAGTCCTAAAACCATCATTTTATATAACCAATGAACATAGTCAGTAATAATCCAATTTATACAATATGAAGTCGTTTTAATTGTAGACATTTTTTTATACTTGAACTTTTTTTTTATTTAAAGTAAACATACATATCGCACTTGATCAACAAGAGGGTATTAACTCAAAATTTTTGAATTTTCAGTAGAGTCAAAAAACTGTTTGTGGCCACATTTTAACAGAATTTAAAAATTCAAATATACCATAGGAAGCAAATTCCATTTGAAAATATATATATACATTGTTTTTGTTTTAAATTTTACTAATCATTGCAAAAAAATCTATTTTTTGAGTTAACACCATTTTTTCATGAAAAGGGTCACAACTCAAAAAAAATTTGAACAATTTTTTCATAAAAAGAGTCACATTTTGAATTAAAATTATAGAATAAAACAAATTTTATCAAAAAAATAGTATCAACTCAAAATACAACCAAATATAAATAAAACAGTTTGATTATTTTTAACATAAATAAAGGCTCAAATCAATATAATATCTTTTATATGAAAATATACGATTCTTACCTATTTCAACTTTTGTATTAACTCGAAATAATACCTTTTTGTTGAAATAAAGGTAATCACTACATTATCATGAATATGGTCTCAAAAGTGGTTTTCGAGATGAAAGAGTAAACGGAATACGTTGAAATTTTTACAGTAGATAGATATTGATGTTGTTTGCTGATTTCTTGAAAAAAGTGATATTTTAAAAATTTTGAGTTAATACCCTCTTGTTGATCAAGTGCGATATGTATGTACTCGTAATACATAAACAAAACGTACAGCTTTAGTATTGCAAACAAAGCTAAAAATAAAGTACTAAGTCTTAGAACAAACCTAATTAAATAAAACAATTGTTTTGATTCTGCATTTTCTAACTGACCCAGAGAACTTTAATGTAAGTAAGATTTGAGGACCCTATGAAGGTTAATAAACCTGTTATATTTTTTTATGAATACGGCAGTTATTATTTATTTTTATTATAATTTATATAATATCTATTATTTTGCAGTGACTTGCGAAAAACTTTTTGAGGAACGGTTAGGTGATTTTCGTGTATCAATGTCTAGTGAAATATTAGGCAACAGATGGAGCTAAAAATCGGGAAAATTTTTGCTTCCAACTAGCAGCTATATTTTGCGTATGGAATTTAACTGGCAATTACTGAGAACGTCAGGAAACCTTCGAAAAAGTTTCGAAAGTCATCAAAAAATTAGGGTTTTTAAAAATATGTTACAGAAGATAAAGGAAGAGAACTGAAACTTATTTTAGATTTCAAAGCAAAATGAAACACACTTTCAGATATGTGAAAACAATTTTTTGAATTGAAAATACCTTTTAAAAAAGCACTAATTGACTAAAAATTAACAAACTGGATGATACCCAAATTTCCTATAGTAAAACAAATACCCAGTAAAGGTAACATATGAAACCCTTTACCACAGTGATATGAATCTGTATAAAAATATTGCTTCATTTATGATTACAAAAATTCAAAAATGTATTGCTTATCTAGATACTAATTGGGAAAAGCTCTCTTAAAATAATACTATACTTAACACTTTAAAATTGTTTAAAGAATTCAAAATTAAAATATGGTTTTGATTTTTATAATAAATATATAAATGGTATCCCAATTTCAAAGTAATGAAGCTTTACCCAGTTTGCCTGCAGAAAATTCTTATTCAGATATATCATTTTTTGAAGATAACATTGTCGAGTAAAACTTCTCTTTAGTAAGAAAATGAAACATGTGCAAAGGTTCTACAAAATCTGGAAATATGAAAAGCTATGATAGGCATACAAATACTGAAAACAAATATTTATTCTTATTGCTGGGAGCAAGAAATTATTAACAACATTAAATGTGAATTCTGTTTTTAAGCAGTTGTATATATAAGTAACAATATTGAACAAAAACTATCTGATGAAATTTTAAATGCCTTAATTTTTTCTAAAAAAACTTTTTCTATGTATTCACCAAAAATGACAAAAAAAATGATTTTGCAGGAGTTTAAGTGGTGACAAAGTGGCGAAAACACTTATGATTTTAACACTAGCATGTCATTGCATATCATGTCTTTTCATGAATATGAAATATGAAAAATAATGATAAATGCATAGAACTCGCGGTGAAGAGCATCTGATGATTCATGGGTTAATTGTTGTTTTTCACATGTTTGACTGCTTAAAATATTCAACATGATGGTGCATTTATATTTAAGCACACCACTAACGACAACTTATATCACATTTAGGAAGACATTTAGAAGGAATTAATTTGCACTTTTTATTTAGTAGTCTAGAAAATATAATTGACTTTGAATTACTTCAATTTTTGTTTTGCTGCACGCAAAGAAAAAATATGGTTGTGGTAATTTTAATCTAAAAGCAACATGCTATGATTGAAATGTATGATTATCGTTTAACCATACAATAGTTGCCAATTATCATTATTATGTTTAAATAAAGTATAATTCAATAATCATATATATGACTACAATTAAAATCGACAATCTTTGCTTTTTTACGGCAAATTATTGCACAATTATACTATATTATATTTTTTATATTTCTCGTTTATTTTTAAATTTCTTTAATATTTTCAAAATTAACACAAATAAATTGCCAGCCAGCAACTAAAAAGTGAACTCAAACTGGCTACTTTTTTATACATTTCTGTTAATATTTATTATTACTCAACAAAATAACACATTACAAAATAATGAGTTGAAAGTACTAGAAGACATTCCTTCATTACTTATAATTTGGCATCTAACCCATTATTTTAAAACGGCGATGTTATTGGAGCCAAGTACTTACCACGCTCGCTTACAAATAGAATATCAAATAAGTAGTTACCACACTTGCATACAACAAGGGACTCAAATAAGTACTTATAACTCTCGCATATAAATAGAGACTTAAATAAGTACTTACCTTTATAGCAATAGTACTTGATTTGAATAACCTTAAAAACACATTAATAAGATGAGCTTACAGAAGTCGTTAGAAAATTCGGTTTGATTATCCTGCGATACATTATTTTTGGAATTTAAAACTTTAACTGCTTGCTTGTGAACTGCTCTGCCAAAACATAATCACTTATACTCTCAATGTCTTAATATAAATGAGAATTATAAAAAGTAAAATACTTAAGTGACTTCTAACAAATTTTTAAATAAAAACTTGTACTTAACTGAGAATGATGAAAATCGGAACATTACTTCACTTTAGCAAGGTGACGTGCGCAAATTACCCACCTTTTGCATACGGTGTAAATACGTGCAACAATAACATGCAATGATATTGTAAAAATAAATAACAGACACTTATTTATCGCCTTTAATACACATTTCGTTAACTCTTGCAAAGTTTTTTGTTTTCTTCAATTTTCAAATATTTCCAATATTTAGGTTTTTACTTTGTTTAATTGCGTTTATAATAAGTTAATAATAGCTCATAGATATTTCTTCTTCTGTAAATCTGATACCATAATAGTACTCTTGTGATCGTTTTTGTGAGTTTTTTTTAAAGAATTTAGTCATTGATTGAGTTTTCACACAAATAATAAAAGAAAACTTTATTTTCTTTCATTTCGTGCAAAGCTTTAATAACTTTAGAGTTTACGTTAACTTGCATTCGGGTGAAAAATTCAAGAAACTGTCATCAAAGAATATTACAAAAAATAAAATGTATTTACATAGACATAGTAGTAAATGAAACATAAACTTCCGGATGAAAGTTTTCTATTACCGGACCATTCTGCTGAGTATGAAATTTTAGTAGAAGTACTACCACTGCTACTAAGTCTTTTAATCAGAATATTATTTATTTTATACTTCAGATTTTTTTTTCTGTAAAAAAAGAAAAAAAAATTCTTCACTATATAATATTCGTTATTGTTTGATTAAGAGTCAACAACTTTTCTTGGAAATATTTTCAAATTCTTTACAAGTTTTTGCCAAACAATAATAACAAAAGAACATCCTAAATAAACTGTTTGAAGTAAAGGATATACATAAATAAGAAAAGAAAGATTGGTTATAAATAATAACGCATAACAACAGTGATTTGTTGGTTTTCGTATAACTTATGTCAGCATAAAAGGGCATTGTTGGCTGATATAAAAGCAAACTTGCTTTTTAAATAAATGTTAAAATCTAAAGTTTTTTTCTTGCTACTGCAAATACAATTTCTTTGTATAATTTTAAGTCATCTAAACTTAGATAATATTTTAAGAGAAATTTTAATTTATTGAATGTTAACTTTTAGATTTATTTGAAAAAAAAAATGATTTTTAACAATATATTCTTCTTTTACTTGCAGGTAAGAGTTCAAACCAGTTTATTATTTATTATAGGTAAGACAAGTAAGATTAAAGTTTAAATTAAACGTGACATAGCCACAATGCGATAGCCATTGAAACTAAAATTCAATTTGTTTTTCTATGGCGTTAAAGCAAGTCACCTGTGATCTAAAACATTGTTGTTTATAAGTTTGCTGTTTTGTGTAATTGTTATAGTTATGTCACGTCTAATTTGAGCTTAAAGTTAAACACAATATAACAATCTTCATAAAAATATTAAATTAAAAATTTTATTGAAGGACAGTGAAACCTCGAATTATCAAATTATCAGGAAAATATAAAAGGAATTTTTTTTTATATTTCAATATTTCGTTTGTAGAAATGAAATGAGATTTGATTTATTTACGGCATTACTTTATTCATTAAAAAAGTTTAAACTACTGACAGCATATTATTTAATACAATTTTTTTATTTTTGTGAAATTATTTTATTACTAGGCAGTGCCCGCGAAATCCTCACGAAAGGTTGCTTCTTTATGTAATAACCCAGGTTACTATCTAAATGTGCGGCAAATTTCATTTAATCCGTTCAGTAATTTTTCGCGTGATTAAGTAAAAATATTTAATCATTTAAACATACATAGAATCATTTACCTTTACTAGCATATTGTTACAGATTTATTTTTAAATAGCTTAATTTACATTATAATTTATTTTAGTTGTAGTAGTTTAAGTTACTGTAGTTTTATTTGTATTAGTTTATTTTGCTGGTTGTTCGAAAATGTTGTTTGTTATTATGTGTAGCATACTTTTAGGCACTTCTATTATTCGTGCATATTACTTAACGTCTTAATTTAAATTTAAAGGTTTTCGAATGTACTAGAATGTAAATACGAGAACTTTGTCAAATGTTACCGAACACCACTATGTTACTATAAATAGCCGAACAACATAGCTAACATGATCAGTATTACAATAGAGCTTGTAAGGTGCGTATCAAAGTGTGTTTGATAATCAAAGTGATAAGTGTAATAAGTTAAGTGATATTAAAGCAATCTTTGAGTGTGTTTAAGTAAATAAAGTGCTTTTAATTTTATAACGAATTTCAACAGTTTTTAATTGCAATAAAAGAACTCAAGTGGTTTATTTAAAGGAAATAATCCAACGTTTATAAAAGGTATAAACGTTGGATTATTTCCTTTAAATAAACCTTTTGAGTTCTTTTATTGCAATTAAAAACACTTTAAATTCGTTATAAAATTAAGAGCACTTTATTTACTTAAACACTCAAAGATTGCTTTAATATCACTTTACTTATTACACTTATCACTTTGATTATCAAACACACTTTGATACGCACCTTACAAGCTCTACTGTAATACTGATCATGTTAGCTGTGTTGTTCGGCTATTTATAGTAGCATAGTGGTGTTCGGTAACATTCGACAAAGTTCTCGTATGTACATTCGAGTACATTCGAAAACCGTTAAATTTAAATTAAGACGTTAAGTAATAGGTACGAATAATAGAAGTGCCTAAAAGTATGCTGCACATAATAACAAACATCATTTTCGAACAACCAACGAAATAAACTAATACAAATAAAACTACAGTAACTCAAACTACTACAACTAAAATAAATTATAATGTAAATTAAGCTACTTAAAAATAAATCTGTAACAATACTTTATAATTCTACCTTCATAAACTTAGTACATACAAAAATTACCAATAAATATCAAAAGTGCGTTTTTTTGGGTTTTCCATATCAATATACAAGTTCCAAATTTAAAATTTTTCAATATCTATCTAACGAAAGAAAAATATTTTAATAGACGTTATTTAAAGTGAGTAGAATTACATAAAAATAATTATGTTAAAAAAAGTTCCAAATTTTTTTTTCGAATTTTCCAATTTCTACCCTGTTATGCAGTGTTTAAATTTTTACTGGTGAAATCCCAATTACAATTTTTTTTTGCAAATTTGCCCTGTAAGTATAAGTACATATTTTCCGATATTTTCCACCTTTTAAATTTAATTTAAATTTTATTTGTCCTTGCTGTATGAGTTTAGAAGTTACACAGGGTACCAAAAAAGTACCAAATTATAGCCAGACACCTGTCGGCTTATTTTTGTGTAAATTTCAATACCTATTTTAGTTAATTTTTATCATTTTCACTTAAGCAGATCTAAAGTTACCGATTTTACTCGTTTGCACTCTTTTTTTATCCCCTTAAAGTTTGAGTTTCCAAAAATTCCTGCTCAATGGAGCTAAACATCGAAAGAGGAACTGATTGTCCAAATTTCAGTCAGTCAAGTTACTCTTTTATATATATATTTACTAGCTAAAGCCCGGCGTGCTTTGCCACGCCCATCGTAATGAAATAAAAATTTTATAGTTCAAAAATATATTTATTTTGCAAGTGCCATGCCTACTATTACTAAATCAACCACTTCTTATTCAAATAATCATATAGACGTCAAAGTGTCTCTTGCAAAATTTATTATCGCTTCCCAGATATACGAATTTTTGTATTTAAATCATATGACAGGTGTTACACCCACTATTACTAAAGCATCCATTTCTTATCAAAATAGTCATATAGATGTCAATCTCGTGCAAAATTTGGGTACTCTAATTGTTATCGCTTCCCGAATATACGAATTTTAGTATTCAATTGCTATGAGAGCTGCCACGCCCACTATTTCTAATGTACCAATTTTTTCCAGAAATGTTTATTTGGGTGTCAAAGTTGCTCTTGCAAAATTTTAGTACTTAATTTAGTATTAAATTCATGTGGCCACGCCTACTATTGAAAGTCCGCCCATTTTTTTACTCTAAAAATCAAAGAATATCGTGTTTATTTGTTAATATCTCAGAAAGTTATGGGGCGATTCATACCCGGATACTTAAAAAAAGCCACATACCATGTAACACATACAAATCTATGCCAAACATTGAGGGTTCGAAAAGTTAGTTTAAACAAACAAACGGACAAACAGACCTTACTAAATAGACTCTTCTCTTTATAAGCTTTCAGAAAATATATAAGGTATAAAAAAAAAGATTGAAGAAATTATATAATTTATTTTTAATCATTTGTTCTGGCTAAGTTAATTTTTAACTAATATTTAAATTTTAATTCAGGCTTGAGTTCATAATTACACAAAAAAATAACACTTTTTTTGTTGCATAAAGTTTTTCTACTACTGTTTACTAATTTGGGCGCGCTGATTTCAAATCTACCCTCAGATTTTTTTTAGCACCTCTAGTTAGTAAGATACAGGTACCGTTTTAAATTTACATAAGCAGTCGATAGTTTATACCAATAACGGTGTAACTTAACTAGTTCTTTTATAAATTTCAGTATGTCTTCCTCAAGCAGGATGAGTTTAAATAATCCTGATTGTTTTTGTGTTATTTGTGGAAAATATTTGTTAAAAAAATTGTATTTAAATGCGTCGGACTTTGTAAAAAAGGCATACTTGCCGTTAAACGCTAAACCTTGGTATGTAAAACATCTGTTGAATCCTTGCGACTGTAGGCAAATAAAAAAAGACCCACTTTTAAGTACAAAGCTCCTATGATTTGATGTGAACCATCCAACCATCATGACAACTGTTATTTCTGTGTAACGAAAATCATAGAAATAAACCATAAAAATTGCTCTAAGCGGATATATCCAATCTTTAAATCTGCCATAAGTCCAGTCTTGAGTATTAGTGACACATCAACACCACAACACCCATGTACATCTTCGTAAAATTTAGACCAGTGCAGCGGACAAACTGAAAACGAAGACAGTGGTAGCAAAATTAAGTAGTGAGATCATCAAAGGTGGTATTTTCGATGGCTCACAAATCAGGAAATTGATAGATGATAAAATTTTCATCAACCATATGACAGCTGTCGAGAAATGTGCATGGGAAGATTTTTTGGGCAATAGGATATGTGACGACTACATTCAGCACGCAAAACAGTTGCTGATACACTTCCAGCGGCTTGGATGCAACATAAGTATTAAGCTTCACTACCTTCACAGCCATCTAGACTATTTTCCTGAAAATCTCGGTGACCTAAGCGAGGAACAAGGAGAGCGCTTTCACCAGGATATTCGCACTATGGAGGAGAGGTATCAGGGGGACTGGAATGAACATATGATGGCTGATTATTGTTGGAGCATTCAAAATAGTACTCATATAACATCTTACTCTAGAAAATTCAAAAAAATGAAATTATATTCAAAATAAATATATTTAATAAATTTGTTAAACTTAAACTATGTGCATTTTCAATGAAAAATCCTGTCACTTCATAACTCCAAAACTAGAGCTGGTACTTGAAAACGGCATATATTTTTTAAATCAGCGTAGAAAAACTATTCAGATTCATGTAAAAAATCTCATGCAACAGGCATGCTGTTTTCCAGTGTTATTAAATGAATGGAATTAAAATTTAAATATTAATTAAAGCAGAAAAGTTAACTTTCTTATTATGTAGTATTCAGAAATAGTCTTAAATTACATTGAAAACAATTAAAATATTGAAGAATTTTTCCGATATTTGCCGATTGGCATGCATTTTCAAAACCTGTTACGATCAGCACTCTTAATCGGCATTAATACATATTATTTTTTAAAATAGAATTTATGTTATAATTTAATGAAATTAGAATTAGTGAATCACATCATATTTCTAAATTTTTTTTTCATTCATATAAAATTATATTTTTTTTAATGTTCTTCATATTCTAAATAAATGTATGTTATAATGTCTATATCAATCGATTTACATATTTTTAATATTTAGGATATTAAATAAAATTTTAAAATATTTTGAAAGAGTTGCTAAATTTATTTTAAAATTAATTGAAAATTTTGCTAAAATTGTTAATTGTTGATAAGTTTTCTATATAGTGAAAATTTTTAAGATATGACACACTTTTTAAAAATTAGCTCAAAATATAGAACAACATCGTCACAAAAAACCAAGTTTCCTTTTGTAGTATTTACGCTATTGCATTTATAACATTATGTATTAAAGACAGATAAAAAATTTAAGAAACATGTTAAAATGCTTATGGCAACTTGTGTAATTAAGAACAATATGTTTTGAAAATACTGTAATAATTTCTCTTACATTTTCGACCTCTCATAAATATAAGTATGTATGTGTACATGTTTTTTTTTTTTGAAGTAAAATAAAACATCCTGTCACTGTTTATTTTAAATTAAGAAAATCTGTTTCGCTGTTTACCTCTTTTTCGTTATATAGTTCTTGCTTGTAACAATATAAAATAAAGCTGAAATAAAACTCGACTTTAAATAAAACTGAGTTGGGGAAACAAGTAAATAGAACATTTTTTGTAAACACATGCTTTTTCATCTATTGTTGTTTGTTGCTACAATTCGTGCATCTGGCATTTGATGTTGATGATGATGCTGGCAAAATTCTAGGTCACAAGCAAGTTTTACCTTCCTCTGTTCTGACTTTTTGTTAGATATTTTCCCCTTTTTAACTGAATGTACTTTTTACGAGCATGTATGGGATTTGTTGTTGACTTTTCGAATAAAAATGTCAGCCAAGTTGTATAATTCTAACAATATAAAATGTTCATGCATATAAATACACGTATGTAACGTGTATGTATAGAATGTATATGAACATGTATACATAAATGTCAACAAACACTATCGCACGTGTTTGTATTGTGTTTTTAAACAAAACTTTGACAATGAGAATATTTTGACTGTGTATGATAATTATGTTTCCTCAACATCATTATTATAATTATAGTTTTTATTGTCCTCGTACAATTTGTTATAATAATGATGATGATGAAGGAATGATTATATAGTTTTTACTCGTTACTTACATTTACATGTTTTCATGCATGGAATAACTAGAGCACTGTAGGCAAGTTGAAGTACAATTACTATTGTTCGTTTTTTACTCCATTGATTCTGAATGTTAATATTTGTTCTAGTTCTTAATTTTGTAAAAATAAGTGTATTCAAACAACATGTATTGAGTGTGTATGTTTATACTTTTTTTTCATATTTGTATTTGCTTGTAAATATAAGCAAATGAAGTAAACTAAATTTAGCCTAAAGTTTGCGACAAGATAATATATATACAAATATAAAAATGAATGTTTGTTTGTGCTCTATAAGGGTCTAAACCACCAGCCAGAATCTGATGAAAGAGTTTATTTTTTTCTTTCACTACTTATAAATAGCTGATTTGAATTTGCACGTACATAAGCCGCATATAAAAATCTAATTTAATATCAACATAAAAAGAAAAGTTGCAGTAAAATTTGTTCTCAGTCAATAAGACAATAAATATAAGTATTTAGAAACTATCGGCCTTATTCATAAAAAAAATTGCCATTAAGTTAAAATAAAGTTTATTCATAACATACATGACAAACTCTCGCTAACGATTTGCTAAACTCTTGTTAACAGCAGCTTGTTTGCCGACTAGTGAAAAACAGCTGTTCTGTGCCAAAAAACATTTGAAAAGAAAAGAATAAAAATTTTTCTGCACGAAAAGTATATTGTTCGTTTATTTTTTTAATTAATTTTTAAATTTTAAAAATTGTTAGTATTGATGGAAAAACAAACAAATATCAAAATCAGGGATGATATACAAAACATGGTTGCATTTTTGAGGAGTATTCTGCAATTTCAGACTTGATTTATGAAAAGTTGGCACACAGATAAAAGTGGCATCGAATCCCAGCTGAGCCAAAAAAATTTTTTTTTTAATATTTTTAAAATTTTTTTTTAAATTTTTTTTTTTATTTTTTTTTTATTTTTTATTTAATATATTATTTATATTTTTATTATACCCTTCACACAGTGAAAAAGGGTATATATAGGTTTGTCATTCCGTGTGAAATTTCTACAATTTTCATTTCCGACCCCATAAAGTATATATTTTCTGAAAGCTTATGAATAGGGGAGTCGATTAAGCCCTGTCAGCCTGTCCGTCTGTCCGTCTGACCGTCTGTCCGTGTGTATGTTGAAATCAACTTTTTGAAGCCCCCCGACATAGGTTGGACCCGGGTAAGGTATTAAAATATCAGAAATATTCGGGAGTAGATCGCTATTGAAAATCAGAAACATCGGTGCATAAACAACTGAGATATGAGCAAAAACCCACGAGCACCTCGATTTTTTTTCACAAAAACAACATTACAACAACAACATACATACATACAAACGTGTATACTGGTTAGAGAAAACGTGGCATCGAATCCCAACTGAGCCCAAAAAAATTTTTTTTTAATTTTTTAAAAAATTTTTTTTTAATTTTTTTTTTTATATTTTTTTTTTTTTTATTTAATATATTATTTATATTATTATTATTTTTTTTTTAATTTTTTTTTTAATTTTTTTTTTTTTTTTTTTGTTTTATATATATTATATATATAATAATTTTTTTTTAATTTTTTTTTTAAATTTTTTTTAAAATTTTTTTTTTTAAATTTTTTTTTTAAATTTTTTTTTTAAATTTTTTTTTTTTTCGTTTTTTTAACATACATACGTGTACGTATTTCATATGGGATGAATGGTGATACAAGCAACTGTTATTGCATGACTACACGTTGTGAAGGGTATATAAGATTCGGCATGGCCGAATATAGCACTCTTACTTGTTTTTTTTTAATATTTTTTTATTTTTTTTTTGTTTTATATATATTATATATATAATAATTTTTTTTTTTTAATTTTTTTTAAATTTTTTTTTTTAAATTTTTTTTTTATTTTTTTTTTTTTTTGGTTGTTTTAACATGCATACGAGAAATTATAATAATGGGATGTTTTTATATATGTATGTACGTATTTCATATGGGATGAATGGTGACACAAACTACTGTTATGGCATGACTACACGTTGTGAAGAGTATATAAGATTCGGCACGGCCGAATATAGCACTTTTACCTGTTTTAATATAAGTAGGAACACATACTAATAGTATTGCAAAATCCAAAAACTTGTGACTCTACTTCTCTTCCTTTTTCGGTTGTAGAACTCAGATAGAGCAAATATTCGTATTTTTAATGGAATTTACTTTATCTAAAAGATAATCTTCTAATATTTTAATATGACTTCTGGACCGCTACAGCTGGCTCGGAAGTATTCTAATGAACGTCCAATTTTTCGATGACTTTTTCCAACATTTGTGGCCGAATACCGGCAATATCGCGGCGAATATTGCCCTGCAAGTGTTCAATCGTAGACTTCACATATCCCTACAGAAAATATTCTAATGCGTTAAATCGTACGATCTTGAAAGCTGATTTACAGACTCGACACTTAAAACTATGCCGGTACCAAACGTTCCCTTCAATAAACCAATTGTGGCACAAGCTGTGTGAGTTGTTACGCCGTCTCGTTGAGGGAACAGCTCTTGCAGACCAGTCAGTAATCATTATTCTTAACTGGTCACCATTGACTGTAATGTTCTGATCAGCATCGTTTTTAAAGAAGTACGGACCGATAATTTCACTAACCCATATGATTTAACGGTGTCAAAACATACACTTGAGGATTATCATCACTTCAAATACAGCGGTTTTGTTTATAATAATATCGACGACGTTTATTTTTATAAAATTGGTTTCATTTAACTAAAACTGGTGAGAGTATCATAAACGAAACGATATTTCAAAATAAATACTTTACAAAACATCAATGCTTACCCGGGCATGACGACTGTATGTTTAACGAACAATTTTGGTTGTAGACAGAGGGGTTAATTTAAGTTTTATATTTCATTAAAACTTGTGAGTTAAAGATGATATTTCCATTCAACACTAAACACTCTGATCAAATAGTGCTTATGCTGAAACCATATCTGATATCGGCTGGCTGGTTTTGGAATGAAACTTACTTTATCAGTTTTTTTCTTTTATTATAACAAATAGAAAATTTAATAAAAAACCTCGAGCTATAAATAAATATATGTTGCATATGGAAATAATATTTCCTTTTTTAAATATTTTTTATTTAACCGATATTACAATTAAATGGTTGGAAAATTTTGCACTGCCTCGTCCACACAAATAAATAAATAAATATTCTTTTTCAAATATTTATACTAAACCAAATTTTAAAAACTTTTTTCTAACACATAGTTTTTAGTAATAATACAAATTAATGGTTGAAAAGTGTGAAATGCCACGCCCATACAAAGTAAAAATTATTTAATATATATTTATACTTAATACTGAGTTCACGGGACAACAAAACGTGCAATTACGCAAACACGAGATTAAATCGTAATTTTCTAAAGAGATCAAAAGCCACGTATATTACAACGTAGAATACTGCTTATGGCAGCAATTACTCGAATACATGTTATATAATTCACACATATTTATAAACACTAGTACATGTTTAAAATAGGTGTTACCACGGTTAAAACTGATGTCTCGAAAGTAATTTTGCGTTTAAATGAGAAACAAGTTAAATGTTGGTTAGAATGCATACAGATTATATAAAGTAAGTAAGATGGAGGGTGGAAAAGAAAAATATTTGCACGAAGCAAAATATCAGATATGCATATCTTATTTTAGTTTATTTTAATAATCTGTATATATAAATAGATGAAATGGATGATGGTTCATTTGGATGTTTAAGAATTTAAAATAAATGAATGAAATTGGATACTTCTGCTGGTTAGTTCGTTATTACCACGCAAGTGTTTCGATAAAAATAAAAGTATAAAATTGATCAGGAGGTGGTGCTGTAGTAAAATAATTAACAAATTTGTAAACTGACCTCATGTATACACAACTTAGGTTCCTTAAGTATTAAAGAAGAAAACCTTAAATTACCTTTAGGTTGAGCTATAGGCGAATTATTTAATATTTTTTTTTTTGTCTATTCTTAAATTAGTTTAAGTTTTTCTTGAGAACACCTATATCAATGAACACAATCTGGGGTTGACTAGTATATTTTTATATATTATTTTATATAAAAATATTTTATATTGTAGTTTTGGTGCATTGTAAAGCTTATTTTTAAACTCGTTACGAAACACTGAATTGGTAGAAGGAAAATGGTTTATTGAACTTTTTTTAAGTCCCGGTTTCTTTTTTATTTATATTTAAAAACAATCCGTATTTTGGTTAGAAAAGTAAAAATAACTTATTATTACTCGAAATTATTGTATTATTTTTGTTGTAAGAAATAATAAAAGTATTTACATACTTCAAAGGACATTTGGTATGAAAATACACTTCATAAAAAAAAATACTCTAACACATATAAATTATATCTATTAAAATGTGTTATATTACAGAGAGAATTGATGCACTTTAAAAATTATAAGTTGTATATATCAAATTATTTAATAAAACATATTAGAAACATCAAACGATGAGCTTCAGTAAAGTGCTTATATGCAAACAAAAACGGTTTAATACCGTAAAATACAGTTACATTGCGTTCGAATTTTTTTCAGTTTTGAAATGTATTTGTTGCGTGTAATGTACCAAATGTAAAAAAGAGTAAACAAAATAATTACATTGTTAACGAGCTTACTGTATTGTAAATTTCATTCTATCTTATTAAGATTTTTTTTAAACCAGATTATGACATAATAGTGTTTACAACATACTTCAGTACTATTATTCTTTTTATACCCTTCACCTGTGGTGCACAAGGGTATATATAGCTTTGTCATTCCGTTTGTAATTTCTACAATTTTCATTTCCGATCCCATAAAGTATATATTTTCTGAAAGCTTATGAATAGAGGAGTCGATTAAGCCCTGACCGTCTGTCTGTCTGTCCGTGTGTTGGTTGAAATCAACTTTTAGAAGCAACTATATGTTCCTCAGATCTGTGTATGGTATCAATCTCTTGGAAATATCCAGGAAGGAATCGCTATTGAAATTCAGCACAATCGCCCCGTAACTTTCGGAGATATGAGCAAAAAACCACGACCACCTCGTTTTTTTTCACAATTACAACCACAACATACATATATACTGGTTAGAGTAAACGTGGCATCGAATCGCAGCTGAGCCAAACAAATTTTATTTTATTTTAATTAATATATTATTTGTATTTTATTTTTATTTTTTTTATATTTTTTTTTAATTTTTAAAAAAATTTCTTGTAAAAAAAATTTTAAAAAATTTTTTAAAATACTTTTTTAATTTTTTTCTTATTTTTAATATATTTTTTTTGTAATATTTTTTTTTTCGGTATGTTTTTTTACATGTATGTACGTATTTCATATGAGATAAATTGTGATACAAACAATTGTTATTTCACTACACGTTGTGAAGGGTATATAAGATTCGGCACGGCCAAATTAGCACTGTTACTTGTTCTAATAGAAATTATGAAGGCGAAGGCCAGAGTATTTTTTAGTCTCCCTATCATTCCATACCTTAGGCAATATGAATCCTTCTTAATTTCTAAATGGAAAATCGACTTTTTGTTTCTCACAAAATTAAATTTAGACTAATAGTACCTAATTAAAGAATTCTGTTTACATATATTAAAAATAAAATAAATAAAAAGTACTAAATATGCGAGGAAAAGTATCTTTTGTATCGCTAATTTAATGTTTAATCACAACTAGTTTAAAAACTGAAGCAGTTACAAAAAATCACTAAATAAATTACAAGGCAATCAAGCTATGATTTTTTAATAGTTTATTGACTTCAACTATTCTTCTTCCTGCTAAATAATTTTTTTATTATTTAATTTTTGTGACATGTTGCAGATGATTTCTTAGAGAAATTACGTTACGTCGAAATCATCATTAATATTTAATAATAATTTATTTTATAAAATTATAATTATGGGCTTATATTCATAAAAAATAAAATCTATTTAAAAAATATGTTCATCAAAAATTAATTCTTTTTAAAATTCAAAATCATTTTAAATTTTTTAAATATTAATGTGATGTTAATGTAAAACTTTGACTTCTTTTACTTAAAATCAAATCTAAATTTAATATAGAACTGTTAACACATTTACTCCGTGCATTGCTAACGCAAAATGGTTTAAGGCGATGTATTTGTTTGCTTTAAATTGGTGTGACCAAATGAACAAAAAAATATTTTATATTTTTCCACTTTAAGTAGAAATGTAGATCGTGAAAACATTTTCTTTATAAATTTAAACAGTAATTGATACTAAATTAATTTGAATCACTATTTACTCACAGCTTTGCTAAAGTACCTAACAATGTTAATTATATGCTAATCTGAAATATTGCTTCTTTGCTATTTTGTTTGTTAAAAATACGATTTTTTTTCTCGCTTTCTAAAAATATAAACAAGCCCGTTTAGCCGAATATAATTGAACGTTCTAACAGTGAGTAGTTGAGCAGATATTTGTTTTGTTAACAAGAGCATACAAAATATCCACAAAAAGTTTAAAGCATTATTGTGTTAAAAGAAATATCTAAGAATGTTTTAGTTTAGGCTAAGTTCACTAAAATTAAATTCTATTGTTTAAACACACTTCTAGTAATTCTCATATCCATCAAAATGCTCGATGAAGTGTTAAGAAAAACAGCATTTAATAGCTACAACGAACACACAAAAGAAAATGATTACAGCAAGAAATGTTACATTTGATGAGTAATGGTGTGTTGGTTTTACATGTTTGCTCAATTGTTTGTGTAACGTAGTACAAGTAAAAGCTCATTGGGCATTGACACATTTGACAGGGCTTAAGTGTACATATTTGGTGTAGTATAAAAAAACCAGAGATGGCATTTTAGCGCTTTTCGCGTTAGATTTAGCGCGTTTCAACAATTTGAAAGTCTCATTTTTGTTGGTCAGAGAATTTTTTAAAAACACGCTGAATTACCTCTACTTACTATAAAAATAATATTATTGAAATTTATAATTTATAAGAAATGTACTTTTTTGTTCAATTCATGTCTGGAATTTGTAAGTACCAACTAAACACACCACCTTCAGTACAAATTTGTGGTACAAATTGGTTGTAACAGGATGTTGCTACAGCAAAAGAAACCATGGATCTTTTGGAAAGTTTAAGAATCGCTTTATTTTTCATAGAGGACACGGCCGTGCAGATCGTGCGATTTTACACTTTTATATTATTTTTTATGTGGGTTTTGAAACCGAAAGTGTACAGCAAAAGTACCACTACAGTTCAAGAGCTTAAAAACAACATTAGCAAGTAGATATTAAACTTTGGCAACAGTTTATTGAAAAATATGTTTGAGAATTTTTGTAAAAAACTAAAAGCGTGCCAAGCCAGTGGGAGGTTACTTAGCCGCCTTTATTTTTAACTTTTAACCTGAACCTATTTGTAATAAACTGAAACAAATTATTGTTAATATATAAACAATATCTAACTCTTTGATTCACAATACGAAAAAAAAATTGATGTGAACAAAAAATTTTATTCGTAACTTTTCGCATTGTGATATTTTTTACATGCTAAAAAAATATTTCACATGTAACCTACACAAAATAGTGTGAACTTTTTTTAAAGCAAGCAAAGTCACAAATATTTTTATTTTGAGCTTTAGAATTATAAAATTTTTACAAGGCTGTTTTTCATTATACAAATTGTTCACAATCTCGGAAATTATTGTGTGGAATTTTATAATTGATACCTGTGATTATAAGTATGCTAAAGACATTTGGTAACTACTACGCTTTGTTAACTTCTAAAAGCATTAACAAAAAATCTCATTTAAACGTACTAATATACAAAACTATCTGTGAGGTTAAAAAGCTCAGCTTTTTAACATAATTTATAATAGTTTTTTGACAGCATTTGCTGAAACCTCATTGCATGAAAATTGTCTTTTTTAATTAAGCATTTGTATTTAAGTTTAAAGGATTGTCGTTCATGTGCATAAATCTTTAAAAATTTGTAATCTTACATTAAATGCTGAGCAGACATACCTAATGTTTCTTACTTGAACATGAAGCCAATACAGTTTCAGACCAATGCCACACAATTCTTTTTGCCATGAAATAAACCGCAAACAGTTTGAAAATTTATTAATTTTTTTTAGCCAAGTTTGCTAGCAATCCATTACGTGTATGCAATTCGACGTTATTCGATGATTCTCTGTGGGAACGTGTAAGATCAAATATTTTAATAAATAAGCCAGAGATATGTATCTGTTTACTTTTAAACATAAATTTGACGAATTATTATTGAAATATTGCTTTCTTTATTCATTGTTAAGAGTTTAGAAAAATTCGGTTTCTGAGTTATATGCTAGCTGCGACAGAAACATGCCCGATATTATATGCTTATATTAATGATGCCAAATTATTTATAAAACAACGTATGCTCAATTCCGTTTTCCGTTTCCAAAAAACAAAATAAAATATTTCGTGTTATTGCAACGACAGAATTCTTCATTGGATAGAAATTCTTTTGGATTAATCATGCTCAAACGGATAATTATTTTCATTTTAATAGTGACTACAGATTTTCCTGTTAGTTGACTAAGTTTGTATCTATTTAGTTGTATTCCGTCCTTAATTTAGATAGCTTAAAGGAGTAGTTGATTTTTTCTTCCGCTTATAGAAATTTAAGTTATTTTGCATCCAAGCAATCACTTTTCTGAAGCAACCACTAGATATATTTAATGTGAAACGTCAGCAGTATTATTTTCTTATAAATCTTGCACTACAGCATTATTTTACTTACAATTTTTTTAAAAATTTTGAAACTTATATTAAGCTTTTCTTCTTGTCCCATATCTAATAGGAATCTACTAAATTACATAAATTATTTTTAATGTATTTAAACATTAAGTCATGTGTAACCGTTGCATATAATGAGTACGTATTTGTGCCTTTATTTTTATATCTTTTACTAGAATGTTTAAATCACGCAACGGATATTTCTAAAGTCAGCATATACTTCAGAACAGAAGTAGCTGTAAACACTGTACTATCGAAAGTTTTTACAATTGACATTAATATAGAATAATGCAGATAAAACTGTGATTGAAAAGTTTTTGTGTTTCACATCATATGGTGCCAATGTAAGAAAATTCATTTCCCAGTTTTATCAAAAGAGAGTCGACCCCAGGTGTTTGAAAATAATGTGAACTCTTATGAAATTGTAACAGCCACTATTTGATTAATAATTATTGAGACTGTAAATTAGTGTGAGAAGAAAGCTGTTTCGAATCTTTAATAATATTAAGCAGCTATATAACAGTCGAACCCAAACAGAAATTCTAAGGCCTATACAATTTGTACAATTTGCAAACCGAATTATTTCGTGGGCAATAATTGAAAAAAAATTTTATTGGTTTTTTGTATTGTTTGAATCTATCGATTTTATGTTAATTTTTTGTATTTATTGGATCTTATTTAACAATTTAAAGGAGTATTACCCTCAATTGTACAACATTTACGCTCTTTCCTAGGTTAGCGTTAAATAAAATAAAGCATGACGCTTGCCCCCCCTTGTTAAGGTTTGTCTGTGAGAAGTGCATTTTTAAAATTTCCACTAAAAAGAAGTTTTATTTTTTGACTGCGCGACAAATATGTATTAATAATAAACTTTCAGACAACAAACAACTAATTAAATTATCGTAAAAATCCTCTTAACAAAGTATTTATTGCGAAAATTTAAAACAATGTTTTATATAACAAGTAAGAGTGCTATATTCGGCCGTGCCGAATCTTATATACCTTGCACAACGTGTAGTCTTGCAATAACAATTCTTCGTATCACCATTCATCTCATATGAAATACGTACATGCACATACAAAACATCCCATTAAAAAAAAAAAGTTTAAAAATAAAAAAAAATTTATTAAAAACAAAAAAAAAATCCAAAAATATTAAAACAAAAATTTTTAAATAAATTAAAAAAAAATTTTTTTAAAATATTAAAAAAAATTATAAAAAAAAATAATAAAAATATAAATAATATATAAAATAAAAAAATAAAACTAACTCTTACTCTAACCAGTATATATGTATGTTGTTGTTGTAATTGTGATAAAAACGAGGTGGTCGTGGTTTTTTGCTCATATCTAAGAAAGTTATGGGGTGATTGTGCTGAATTTCAATAGCGATTCATTCCTGGATATTTCCAAAAGATTGATACCATACACAGATCTGAGGAACATATAGTTGATTCTAAAAGTTGATTTTAACCAACACACGGACAGACGGTCGACTCCTCTATTCATAAGCTTTCAGAAAATAAATACTTTATGGGGTCGGAAATGAAAATTGTAGAAATTACAAACGGAATGACAAAGCTATATACACCCTTGTGCGCCACAGGTGAAGGGTATGATAAGGGATTTATAAATTTTTTTTTTCATAAAATTATATAAAATTTCATATATAAAATTTATTATTAATGAGTTTCTACGAGTATCTGGAAAGAACTTTTTCAAAGTTATGAACAAATTTGTTTGATATTTGGAAATTATTCACGGAAAACCTATTCTGCGATGAATATCGAACTGCAACCAAGCAGCTATGTTAAAGGACGAAAACAACCCAACACTACGATTTTAGAGGCTCCAATAACAATTCCTATTATAAGAGATGGAACTTTAATCAGCAGTGAGTAAAACTACCCTAATTAAAGATTCTTTGTAGTCTGCGACATATGTAGACCCTCTGAAATGCAATAAAACCAGTATAATGACACTTACATGGTAATATACTACTTAGAGATAACCATCCCAAAAGACAGTTAAAACATTAATAGTTCTTCGTACTGATAATATGTACTCCAAATTCTGTTCCAAAAATTGACTAGATTTTTTTAGGCAACATGTAAGGCCTGCCTAACAAGGAGAGATATAAAGTGTTCAAGTGATAAATAAAATACACCATTTTGGGAACGATAATTTTGTGAATTATTTAACTACGAAAAAAAAGTTTCAAGTTCTGTGTCTCAGCTTTTTTAACCCAAACTCCAAAGAAAAAATGAGTGCCGAAAATCACAATATAAAAATGGATTTTTAAAATTCTTATTGCATTCTTCTTTTCAATATAGTTTCATATTTCTATCCACCATCTTTTTGTTTATCTAGAAATATTTCTTTTAAGAAGAAAATTTTATAATTGACATCGTAAAAGTAAAACGGTTACGAATGTAAATTTGGGACCTTTAACTATAATTATGTTTAGCTTTTTACAAACCACGTCCTACATTTTAATGGCACATTTAAAAGCTTTACGCATATCCGTATGTAATAAAATTATAATTTCAAAAAATAACAATAAAATTTGTTACTTTAAATGTTGTCAAAAGATCTAAGAAAAAAAAAACAACGAAATAAAAAAAATAATTTTTATTTTCTTACAAAATCCTGTTATTTTGTTCTAAAATTTTTTAAGGCCTTTTATTAGAAAAAATTACATTTTGTGTGCACACATTTTTTGTATTTCTATAATAAAATTTTATCTTCTTCTATTTAAACGGTGTACAATTTTTCTATATCTGTTGCAACCGACAGTATATAAAATGAAACTTACAGCTCTGTGAAAAATAATAGTAGCACCACATGTGAAGTTGTCAAATATCGTTTCTACGTCAAATATCGTTTTGCTATTGATATAAAAAAGTTTATTATTATTCATTTTTTTATTATTTAGTGAAAGCGAAAAAAAATGTAGGTTTATAAAATGAAACACACGTTGAGTTTAATTTTAATGAATTAAACATTTATTGTTTTAGATTTAAGTAACGTCTTTGTGCTTCGTCGTCCAAACCTATTCTGTCTGTTTCCCTAAGAATGTTCGTTGCCCTGTCACAATTCGTAAAAAGTCATTTCGTTCGTGACAATTATGTCAATACTCGTCCGTATCAAAGCACACAGAGTTGCCAAAAAGAGTGGCCACTTCTAGTCAAGCGTCCAGTGCAACCAATTCCCACACAAATATTCTTCAATATTTCCGAAGAAAAAGTTGAATCATTGGGTACGCTAGAAATCTACTTTGCAAAAACTAGTGGCAATGAAGAAAAACAACTCTAGACATGTTGTTTAAGCTAACCTAATATTTCGTTGAATAGGCCTTGTTAGCTAAAACAATGTTGCTGGCTCGCGGCATAAAGTAAAGTAAAGATCTGCACCTATCAACTGGAGCATTTTTTAAAATTGACTTAACTGACGTCCACAATTGCTGGTTTATCATTTTTTACACCGCACAAATGGTGTTCAGTCTGGGGACTAAGATTGTCATTATAAAACATTAATTCTATTGTCGGAAAACCATTTTTTAACAATTTAACTGGTGTGCTAAGTATCATTGCTTTGCTGGAACACCCATTTAGACCAATAAATGTGAGTCCTTGCAGACTTAAGAAAATTACGTACCAGTCTTGAATTAGGCAATGGAACTTCTCTTAGAGTTTTACAAAATAGGTTTTCTTAAAAAAGATATCGATAAATAGTTGACGTATCAATATTAAGTTTCAAGTCTTGCTTTATTTTTGTAGATGTCACAAAGGGTGGCAATCAATATGCAAAAGTCGCTGTGATAAATGTTTAGCCAGCGTCCCCGTGTTTCTTCTTTCAGCTTTTATTTCTTGAAATTCGCAAAAACTGTGGACTAACATCCCACTACATTTTGATAAAAAGGTTTGCTATTAAGAGCCACTTTACTAAGGAAAGCTAAAACAGCAAACTAATATAAAAAATTTATTTTTTATACTTTATATAAAGTTTTGGAAAACTAATAAACAAATTTTAATAAACATTTTTTATATATAAATAAAAAATCCACATATTTCGATCAGATATACGTTGATAGTTTTATCAAACATTTCTCAAGAGAAAGAAAATATTGCGAAATTTTCGCGAGTTCCAACTTGCAACTTGAGCTTGCAAAAAGTCACGCACCTAAGTAGTAATAGTACTTGTTTGGAGGCTATCCTGGAGATAGTGATATAATCAAAATAGAACACAAGCTTATAGATTACACACTGGCTATTCGCGAAGAAGCTACGACAGATTCTTACATATGCCTTGATAGTAGTAGAAGAAGATTAATAAAAAACATCCCGAGGCAATGCTGCATTAGTTCATGTGGTGCCATAAGAACCTTCACTGCTACTGGGTTAATGGCAATGGGTTAATGCTTGGTGTAACCATAAAACCAAATACCAAAAACCAATTGATATGTTACTGATTGGAAATATTATAAATGTAACATGTGACAAAATACCAATGAAATATGACGAAATCCTACAGGAGGCAAAATGAAATGCAATGCACTAGGGATATATACGCGCAAATTGTGAACGTCTAAAAATAATATGGATTACATGCCATTACGTCATAATCGGAAGCGAAGAAACGGACTATCCAAAATTGCATCTTTATACCCGCCACCAAAAAAATGGTGGGGGTATATTCATTTTGTCATTCCGTTTGTAACACATCGAAATATCCATTTTAGACCCCATAAAGTATATATATTCTGAATCAGGGTTTGATTTGATGACGATCTAGCTATGTCCGTCCGTCTGTCCGTCTGTTGAAAGCACGATAGAGGTCGCACCGAAAAAGCTAGGGGGCTCAAATTTTGCCAGAATCTTTCTTATAGACAAGGTTTGTTTGGTATTGAAAATGGGCTAAATCGGAATATTAGGAAGAGAGTTATAGCTCGAAAAGCAAGAGTAGGTCGAAAAAACCGCGTCCTTCGAACATCGAATAAAATAGAATTGTGTCCAAACGCATTAACGTAGATTCATGAAACTTCGAATATATATTTCCCAAATAAAAACAATATTTTTCACCAAAAATTATCTAAATCTATGCATTAGGAGAGGAGTTATCGATCAAAATGTACGAAAATTTATACCGCACAGTGTATTTTTCGGTATATTTAAAAACAAAAACGTCATAAAAAGAACAAAATTGGATGTACGACTCTGAAATTTTGCACACTTTGCTTTTTAGTGAGAGGCTTTTTTGTAACGGAAAATCGATGTGCCACGCCCACTTTTACGCCCACCTCCCATATAACGTTTTACCTAAAATTCATATAATTTCTCTATTAATAAAGATTTTGGAATAATAAAGGACTATATTGAAACACCTAAGTTGTACTCATTCGCACAAACAACTTTGACACGCCTACTATAACGCCCACTTTTCACGTTATATACCGTTAATGAAATTTAAAAGCTCATAAAACCGCCAAAATTAGAGATATGATGATAAAATTTGCTACGTATATCCCCCTGGGCGATATTATTACTATGCCAGAAAATTAAGGTGCCACGCCCACTTTTACGCCCACCTCCCATATAACGTTTTACATAAAATTCATATAATTTCTCTATTAATAAAAATTTTGGAATAACAAAGGACTGTATTGAAACACCCAAGTTGTTCTCATTCGCAAAAACAACTTTGACACGCCTACTATAACGCCCACTTTTCACGTTATATACCGTTAATGAAATTTAAAAGCTCATAAAACCGCGAAAATTAGAGGTATGATGATAAAATTTGCTACGTATGTCTCCCTGGGTAATGTCATTACTATGCCAGAAAATTAAGGTACCACGCCTATTTTTACGCCCACCTCCCAAATAACGTTTTACCTAAAATTCATATAATTTCTCTATTAATAAAGATTTTGGAATAATAAAGGACAATATTGAAACACTTGAGTTGTGCCCATTCGCAAAAACAACTTTGACACGCCTACTATAACGCCCACTTTTCACGTTATCTACCTTTAATGAAATTTGAAAGCTCATAAAACCTCCAAAATTAGAGGTATGATGATCAAATTTGCTACGTATATCCTTGTAATCAATGTTATTGTTGTGCCAAAAAGTTAAGGTGACACGCCCACTTTAACGCCTACCTCCCATATAACGGTTTATCTTAAATTCATGTAATTTCTCTATTGACAAAGTTTTTGGGAAAATAAAGGACTATATTGAAATATCTAAGTTGTATTTAAGAGCAGAAACTTTATTGACACGCCTACTTTAACGCCCACTTTCATTGAAAGACTACATTTACAAAAGCATTTTAGTAGCATATCGAAGTTATAAAGGGTGGTTAAATTTTATGTTGAATTTAAATAAAACACAAATTATTTAGGAAATTTTTTATTATTTCTTTTTGTAGTGATAATATGTGTATGGTTCAATTATGTATATAACAAAATATCGGCCAAATGGCCCCCCATCCTTGGCGCCACTCCTCTATCTGATGGTCCAAATTTTCAATGACAATGTTGATGCTCAATTGTTGGGCATGATGATGAGGCGAGGTTGAGTGCTATTTTGCCACACTATCGCAAAAACCAGCAGTGGTTTCCATTCAACGAACCAAGAAGGCATTTACAGATTTTCTAACACTTTATACAGACCTGTTTTGCAGAAATTTAAATATTTTTTACAATTCTCCCGATTGTGGACGAATTTGAACGATTATGTTGATCAAAAGAATTACGAAGTGCACAAAATGCATTTTGATTTGATCGCCCATTTTTATAAAAAACCTGAATAACTTTAAAGCGTTGCTCATTTGCGTATCTTTCCACGGATCAAATTGAGTAAGTTTGAGATTGAGAAATGTCAAATGAAATGCAGAAAACAAATTTAAAGATTAGGTGTAGTTCACCTTCAACATGGGCCCTTAAAATTTAACCACCCTCTACAAAGAAAGTGATACATATTTTATTATAAAGAGATTATTTCATAGCGATTTACAAAATAATAAATATTGTGCTTTAAATGTACACAAAATTGGTGGTGGGTATAAAAGATTCGGCACAGCCGAATATAGTGCTCTTACTTGTTTTTTTCTAATACATTACCTTAGAAAATACTAAACTCTTTCAGAGTTTCAAAAGACTATGGAACACATTGTCTGTCACTACCCGAGGCTACAGAATCACAGGTTTAATTGATTAGGTAAACGATTCCACGATGAGTTGGGTGTTGTTTCGGAGTGCAAACTAGGAAATATTTTCGAGTTCATCATGGGGGTCAGGTGGCTGGTGAACATGCAATGGGGCTCGTAGGGAATCTGTTTTTCTTTCTTCTATTCTATTTCCTACTTACTATTTCTTATTTTCATTTACTATATTTTCAGCAACCTTCTCACTCTCTCTCTCTCTCTCTTTTTTTAATCAATCCTCTATCTTTCTTATACAAAGGGAAACACAATGAACAATATTGGTCTCCGAATGTGGGTGTTGAAGGTGGCTCTTGATTTCTGCATACCCCTTTCCTTCCTACCTTCCTTGGGATTATGGTTCTAGTAGCGGACTGTGGACCTGTAAATTTTGGCATACGTGTTTAGCTATCATGGCCTTGGTCTTTTATACCCCAACTTTTTCAATCTAACCTACCTGAACTTAAATAAATATTTTGTTTAGCAAATTTAAGTGCATTTAGGTACTTTCCGTAAATAAGTGTTTTATTGAATTTACAAACAATTGGGTTTCGAAGTGTGTCTACTCACCCTTCATATTTTCTTTTGAGTCGTTATGATTCAATTAAACCTTTATTCAATTAAACCTTTAATTTTAATATACAAAAAAAAGGATGTATACTGTATATGTAATTCCGTTAAAAGTTTCTGAACTCTTGACAGATTTCTTGCAAAAAATTTTACTGTGAGATTATTGAATTTCGTTATGCCAGACATCATTTCTTTCAACTGTTGCAAACTAAAACCAGCTTTAATTGGTAAAAGTTTGAAAGTCGTAAAATATATTCTAAAACTTTTAAACATTTTAAAGCGAAAATAATTTTTTTAATTATATTATTGTTGATATGATGTACAGATGGTACCAAACAAGAATTTAATGAAACATTTCCGGTTCAGGTAAAACTGCCAAATTAAACATATGGCACATGTAAGATCTTTGCGGTGTACGTACGGAAACATTTAATAAACATATAGGTTTGTATGTAAATTTATTATTTTTGTTTTACGTTTTATCCTCGATACAACAGTGTTTTTTTTTAATGTGACTTTAGTATGAATACGTGTGTTTCATATCTACCGCAACCTTCAAGCAATCAAAAGTTCAATGTGATTTCAACCATAATTGTAATATTTTTAAAAACCCACCTGAAACAGACACACTGATACATACACACATATGTTTATATTCACATACATAACGAATTGACTTTTAACTAGTAAGTAACAAAAAGTCACTTCTTTCTAACCACCATGCGATTTCTAGGATTTACTCTCAAATTTAACTTTTTTCCCTGATTCCAGATAAATCAAATTGTAAGCAATTTTTATAACAACAATGCTATGTTTCTCCTACGACTATCCTAACAATGTGACTACACTCGCTATGCTGAACAGTGAATAGAATTTTAATTGCGTTGATATAAATATTTGCAAAGTAATATATGGAAGATAATGATGAAAACATAGGCGTAACAAAGCCATTCTGAAAGAATATGCAACTCCCTTCCCATAATTGTATCTGAAGTATTTGAAAAAATTAACTATCTACATTAAAAATATATACAAAGTTAACTTAGTTTAAGATCATCAATAAAAAAATCAATAGACTTCTCCATTCATAAGCTTTCAGCAAATATATACTTTATGGGATCGGAAATGAAAATTGTAGAAATTACAAACGGAATGACAAATGACCCTTGTGCGCGACAGCTGACATTTACTTAATAGATAAATAAAATATCTGGAAGTATGTTAGATCATAACTGGAATACTGCTTCATCACTTTCAGTGATTTTTCTATAACCCTTACAGTGAAAGCTTCTTAATAGGGCAGTCGAATCTGAAATGTCTGTGTGTATGTTGGAATAATTTTTTTCAGCCACCGATATTGCCAAAAACCCGTTAGGTAGCAAATTATTAAAAATATTTGGAAGCAGATTGATATTAAAAATCAGCGAAAGCTCCCTATAAGTTTTAGAGATATGTTTAAAAAAAACACGATTGCCTCTAATAGTTCCCTTACTTTTACCACAAAAAAATTTAAAATCTTGCAGCACTAAGATATATAGACCCCGCTCTAAACTATTTATAGCTATTTACATTTAATACGTGTCTAGCGATATTCGTGAAAATTTAAGCAAATCGGTTACTAACCAGCAAAGTGGTAGGCAAACATTGTTTAAAGCCAAAAATTATATGTAAGAAAAACTAACAAATCAGCTTGAAGCCAACTGAGATGTAAGCACCAAAATACAACTACTTCGGTGTTTTTTCTTATGTTTACAAAAGGAAATCCATATTTCTTGGATTCTATATTATTTTTTCCAGATACAGCTTGGTCGAATATAGCACTTTTACTTGTTTTTTGTTACTAAAACAAGGGTGGTAGGGTAAAAAAATGAAAAAAGTATCCGTTGTCGGAATTTGTAAAATCATCATTTTGGAACAACTTGACAGACTTTACAGATCTTATTTTAGTTGAATTCGTAATAACTAAGAAATTTTTATATATAACAAGATTTCAAAAAGAAGGCGTGGCATCTTCACTAGAAAGATACTAAATTTGCAACCCAATTCCAATAAGTATATAAGAGGATATATAAAAAAGATCTATACATATTTCGCTGATTCTTTTTGAATTGCACTTATGATTACCAGAAAAATTTTTGTATAAAAAAAAATTTAAAAAAAAAGTCGGCAAGCAATTAAAATAAAATATAGATATATAACTAATGCATATTTGTTAGAGTCAATTGAGAATGGTTCTACCGATTTCGCATATTCTTTTCGGGTTGTATTTTAATTACCTTGGGTTTACTAAAAAGCAATAAAAAAGATAGGGCGCGCTATCACTATCATATAGAAAATGTATTTTAAATGATAATTGGGAACAATAATTTTAAATTTTTTTATTTTATTAAAAAAAACTTGCGAAACTGTAAGTTTTAATATCTATATTTATTAGCAAATTTCTGTCCGTGTGAAACTAGGTCGGGTCTTTAGAATTTAATAACTTCTAAAATTATATCGTTTTACTTTAATATAATTTTTGAACAAAAAATGTTTGTAGGGATATGCGCCTATGAATGTATGCATGTAGGCATGTAAACTTTTGCTGCTTCATTGATATTATTGTGTTATTTATGACAACAATATAAAACACCATGTGGAACATATGTTTGAATATTTATGTATATGTGCGATGGTTTTATGAAAAATATAGAACAAAATTTTGGCTGCATTAGGGTAACCATCGTTTTTATTTTTAAGTCATTTAAAAACATCTTCAATCTTGTTTATATACAAGTCTGATTCAAAAAGACATTTAAATAATATTTTTAAAGTTCCTTGTCAATTTTTAATAAAAAACACGTAAAAGTGCTATATTCGGCTGTGCGGAATTTTATATACCCTTCACAACGTGTAGTCATGCAATAACAATTGTTTGTATCAACTTTTATCTCATGTGAAATACGTACATACATATGTACATAAAAAAGACAAACATATATAAAAACATCTCATTGTAAAATTATAAATTGAGTTTATGTATGTATGTTTAAAAAAAATAAAAAAAAATAATAAAAAGAAGACAATCACTCAATCGGCTTGTAAAAACAGCACATAAATAAAAAAAATTGTTTTGACTCAGCTGGGATTCAATGACACTTTCACTCTGATCAGTACATCACGTTTGTGTGTATGTATGTATGTATGTATGTATGTATGTATGTATGTATGTATGTATGTATGTATGTATGTATGTATGTATGTATGTATGTACGTATGTATGTATGTATGTATGTATGTGTGTATGTATGTATGTATGTATGTATGTATGTATGTATGTATGTATGTATGTATGTATGTATGTATGTATGTATGTATGTATGTATGTATGTATGTATGTATGTATGTATGTATGTATGTATGTATGTATGTATGTATGTATGTATGTATGTATGTATGTATGTATGTATGTATGTATGTATGTATGTATGTATGTATGTATATATGTATGTATGTATGTATGTATGTATGTATGTATGTATGTATGTATGTATGTATGTATGTATGTATGTATGTATGTACGTACGTATGTATGTATGTATGTATGTATGTATGTATGTATGTATGTATGTATGTATGTATGTATGTATGTATGTATGTATGTATGTATGTATGTATGTATGTATGTATGTATGTATGTATGTATGTATGTATGTATGTATGTATGTATGTATGTATGTATGTATGTATGTATGTATGTATGTATGTATGTATGTAGGTATGTATGTATGTATGTATGTATGTATGTATGTATGTATGTATGTATGTATGTATGTATGTATGTATGTATGTATGTATGTATGTATGTATGTATGTATGTATGTATGTATGTATGTATGTATGTATGTATGTATGTATGTATGTATGTATGTATGTATGTACGTATGTATGTATGTATGTATGTATGTATGTATGTATGTATGTATGTATGTATGTATGTTTTTTTTTTTTTTTTTTTTTTTTTTTTTATTAACGAGGTGAAATCATCGGAAGACCCTGGTACTCAGGTCAACCAGGAGTGCGTGACTTTAACACGCTAAAACACCTCGGTACACTAGCCCAAAATCCCTGCGGAACTACCACAAAGCTATACATCGCAGGGGGGGGAAGGTACAACACCCAAACTATAACATCCTATTACGGATTTTCTCAACCCTACGAAGTTCAGTGAGAACCAATCTAGCATATTCACATACATACTCCCAACTGCGTGCAGAGGACAACATAATTTCCACTATATTACTGTGATCAACACTATGGCCTATCATCCCCTCAAGGTGTATTCTCTCCCTATCAAAACGCGAGCACGAAAAGAATACATGTTCAGCATTCTCCTCGACATTACCATCACAACTCGGACAGAACGGAGAAGTATCATGACCAAATCTGTATAAGTAAGACCGAAAACAACCGTGTCCACTAAGCAACTGCGTAACATAGAAGTCCAGATCCCCATGTGTTCGCCCGAGCCATGGGACTAAGTCAGGAATAAGAGAAAACGTCCATCTACCCTTCTCTGTATGTATGTATGTATGTATGTATGTATGTATGTATGTATGTATGTATGTATGTATGTATGTATGTATGTATGTATGTATGTATGTATGTATGTATGTATATATCTACGTATGTATGTATGTATGTATGTATGTATGTATGTATGTATGTATGTTTTAAACATACACACGGACAGACTGACAATACTTAATCAACTCCCCTATTTATAAGCTTTCAGTAAATTGTAGAAATTTCATCCGACTGTCCGTCTGTTGAAAGCACGGGCCCACTGATATAACCAAGGCCTGTTTGTGGTATCAAAATATAACATATGTATGTATATATGGGATCAGATTGGTGTTGAAAGTCTGCCTAATCACCTGATAACTTTTTGCGATATGAGCAAATAAACACTACTGCTTCTATTTTTCTCATTATTATACCCGACACCAAAAAAATGGTGGGAGTATATTCATTTTGTCATTCCGTTTGCAACTCACCGAAATATCCATTTTAGACCCCATAAAGTATATATATTCTGAATCGGGGTTTGATTTTATGACGATCTAGCTATGTCCGTCCGTCTGTTGAAAGCACGATAGAAGTCGCACCGAAAAAGCTAGGGGACTCAAATGTTGCCAGAATCTTTCTAATAGACAAGGTTTGTTTGGTATTGAATTTGGGCTAAATCAGAATATTGGAAAGTGAGTTATAGCTCGAAATACAAGAGTAGGAAGAAAAACCGTGTCTTTTGCACATCGAATAAAATGCAATTGTGTCCAAACGCATTAACTCACAGTCATGAAACTTCGAATATATATTTCTCGAGTAAAAATAATATTTTTCCCTGAAAATCGCTCAAATCTATGCATTAGAAAAGGAGTTATAGATCAAAATGAACGAAAATTTATACCGCACAGTGTATATATCAAATTTAAAACGTAATAAAACTGACAAAATTATATGTACGATTCTGAAATTTTGCAAACATTGCTTTTTGGTCAAAGTCTTCGTTATAACGGAAAATTATTATGCCACGCCCACTTTTTCTTAAATTTTTATAAAAATATATTAGTCATATTTATTAGCATTTATTCATTGCCGACGGCAACATTAATTAAAACCTAGATGGCGCCATTAAATTTTTGCAAACAATGAGGATGATATCTATGCTAAATATCACGTAGAACACTAGATGACTCTACTAACATTTTTGCTAACAAACTCTTTCATTTTTTGCACAAACTACAAAGGAATTTTATAGGGGTTTGTGAAAACGAAAATGACCGAACTTGTTTACAAAAATTAACTAGAGTAATGATTTGTGCCCAACTTTACATATAGGTGTGCCCACAGTCTTAAGAGGTTAAAAATATAAAAATATTAAAAAAAATGTTGTAGATTTAAAATATGTATTTGAATATATTAAATACATTTTTTAACCAAATTGTTTATTAATCTATCTATTCTTTTGTAAAGGGTGGTTAAATTTTAAGGGCCGAAGGTGATTTTGAATAAAACAGAAATTATTTAGGAAATTATTATCATTTATTTTTATAATGATAATATTTGTATGGCTCAAATATGTATGAACAAAAATATCGCTTAAATGGCCGTCGCGACTTCGGCGGCACACCTCGATTCGATAGTCCAAATTTTCAATGACACTCTTGATGCTCAATTGTTGGGCACGATGATGAGTCGAGGTTGCTTGCTCTTTTGCCACGTTATCGTGAAAAACAGCAATGTTTACCATTCAACGAACTAAGATACCATTCACAGATGTTTTAGTATTTCATACAGACCTGTTTTGCTGATATTTAAATATTTTTTACATTCTCCCGATTGTGGACGAATTTGAATGATTATGTTGATAAAAAGAATCACGAAGTGCACGAAATGCATTTTGTTTTTTCGCTCATTTTTATTATACGCCTAAAAAGCGTTAATGTGTCGCTCGATTGTGAAGCCTTCCATAGTTCTAATTGAGTTAGATTGAAAATGAGAAATGTCAAATGAAATGCAGAAAAACCGTGTCCTTCAATCATCAAATAAAATGGAATTGTGTCCAAATGCATTGACGTAGCACCATGAAAAAACCAGTGTATATTTCCTGAGTAAACAAATATTTTTCCTCAAAAATTTTTTAAATCTATTCATTAGGAAAGGAGTTGTAGATCAAAATGTACAAAAATTTATACCGCACAGTGTATTTTTCGGTATATTCAAAATTTTATAACGTCATAAAACTGGCAAAATTAGATGTATGATTCTGAAATTTCGATATCATTGCTTTTTCGTCAAAGGCTTTGTACTAACGAAAAATAAATGTTACGCGCCCACTTTTGCGCCCACCTAACATATAACGCTTTGTCTCAAATTCATATAATTTCTCTATGAATAAAAATTTTGGAAGAATTGGGGGTTATTTTGAAATATCTCTATTTTATTTATTAACATAAACTTCATTAACACGCCTATTTTAATGTCTACTTTCACTAAAATTACTAAAATATTACTAAATTTACTAAAATATTTTACAAACATATCGATGTTATACAAAGAAAGTGATACATATTTTAGTCTAAACAGATTATGCCATAGCGATTACTGTTAAAAACAATTAAATACATTTTGTGCTATAAATAGGGTTTTTTTCCGGGATTATTTTTCAGAAATGAAAAAGGTGGCTACAAATCGAAAGCAGATGTTTATTTTGTAACATTTATTTTTTATAAAAACTTTTGCTTCAAGGTTTTTTTTTTAACTTTACATTTAAAAATATTTTTACAAATAATTTGATATACTTTTTTAAGGTAATAGTTAAAAAATTAAAAAAAAAAAAAATCAGCCCACGTTACCAATACTTCAAAATTTCTATAAAGAAATAGTTAAAATTTTTTGAGGGAAGTGGTCAAAAAACTCAAAATTTGTATATTTGTAAAATGCACTTGTAACTATTCGTCCAACATCGGTAGAAAGTGAAAGAGTGTTTTCTGTAACAGGACAATTTGTTTATAAAATCAGGAGTAGACTTTCTGACCAATCAATAAACACTTTGAGAATATTTAAAGATTATTTTCTAAGTCGTTAAAAATTTTTACGTTATATTTTTTTAATCATACATTGTATTTACATGTTTTTGAAATTGAATTCTAATGATTTTATTTTTTATCTCATAGTTGAAGTATCTGTATTTTTGTTTTTTGTGCTCATATTTGATTTCGTTTCTAGAGAATAAAATTTTTTTCAATAAAAAATATTTTTACTCAATTTATATTTTCAATTCAAGTTTCTTTATTAATTTTTATAGTTTTGAAGTGTTTCTTCAACATTATAAACTATTTTATGCTTTTTAATAAAGAGTTTTTTATTAATTAAAAACAAATTCACTTTTTATTTGTTTTGCGGCGGGATCCCGAAATATTAAAAAATAAATCTCGCATTCCCGGAAAAAAACCCTAGCTTTAAAAGTACGGGAAATTGGCGGTGGATGCGTGGTACGTGTCAAGATATAAAGGTCCAGCATCGATTTTTTCTTACACCAATCATTAAAAATTGAAAGAATCTACAAGAAATAACAATGAAACTATGTTTTTCATTCACATAAATTCAACTTTCTTTTAAGTTCATATGTAAAGTAGTGACGACAGAAACCAAAAATAAAGTTTATTACAATATAACTGATTTCCAAAAATTAATGATTCATTTCAATTTGCTCTTAGTCTGCAATAAAATGTAGACAGCTTTAAAAAATGTTCGATAATTGACACACGAAATTCAGTCAACAAAAAAAAAAGAGTTCATTCAATGGGTTACTAACCCTTATGCTCTTCAGACGGTAGATACGAAAATAAAGAAGAGAAGTATCACCAAGTGCTTTAAACATGACGGTTCTACATACTAGTCAATTACTGCACAAGATGTTTTATTGTCGTGTACCTATCGCTGGTGTGTATTTTCGCCCTCTTAGCTTTTGTTATTCAATACTATCAGATTAACTTTCGTATGCATTTTTATTTTAATAGATCTATGATATCAAGCGAATCATCTTCCGTGCGTTTAATGACATGCCATATTAAGCCGAAACATTTCTACAAAATAATGTGTCTGTATCTGAAATGACTTAGACCTTATTTGTCCGATATCCTATTCTACACGAAATATTACCTATTTGCATCATTATTCAGTAAATGATACAAACAGCGGTTAGCAATAAAAGTACCTTTTCTCTTTAATCTAAATTTACTATCCATTTTAGGACAGACTTCAACACATCTCTTTAGTAAAATTTGGAAAATTATTTGTAATGATAATAACAAGGGGTTGCAAATACAAACAAATTTTATATAAAATAAACACAAATAAAAATAAATAAATAAGTACGTAAACAAAATTCTGCACAACACATGTCAGCATAAGAACAACAATATTGGCAATAGTAAATACATGTCCAAAATGTATGAATAAAACAAAAAACATGTTAAATTTACGTGTTTGGAGTATAAACTATATTGTATGTTATTAGTTTTGCTTAAAGCAATATTTTGTTGTGATACCAATGTTAAAACTAAGATTTCATTGTCTTTAGTAAATATCTATCAGATATGTACAATATCTTTTTAACAAAAATTATTTTTATTAAACAAACAAAATATCTCTATATAAATATAAATGGGAATAACATTAGTTAAATAAATCGATGCTTGGAATGTGTAATATGTCACAACTTAAAGCATAGATTATGAGGAACTTTGGTTATCTGGGGTATAAAATTGGATACGAACTCAGGCTAATGCAGGATTAACAATTACAATTAACAATTCTTTTAAAATAAAAAATCTGTTTACACCGTTCAGTTGTTCTTTTGAAAAGAGGAGTCTATAGAGCGTCTGTCCATGTGTTGATAGAAATAACTCTTAGAGGCTACTACAGTTTCAATCTTTTGGAAATATTTGGGCTTGTAAATCTGTTGAAATCCAGTACAGTTGCTTTATAAGCTTCTCAGATATAAGCAGACAAACACGACTGCATCTGTTTTCCCCATATTTTTACAAAAAAAAGATACAATTTAAATATCTCAGCTTTAAAATAACTTATTGAGACGTTTGTTAATATTAATAGATATAATATGTTTCTAAAGATAATTGTAAACAAAGTCGGGCAAATTGGTCGATAATCGGCAAAGATATAGGCAATAAGTGTTTTGAAATTTATGTATTTTGTTTTAATATATCAAGAGTCTTAAGCTCCTAACAATTATTGGGCATGTCAAAGACACCAAATTACAAGTCCTAGCAGTTTGAAATTTTTTTCCCCAAAAAAGTAACAAATCATTTCGAAACCAACTGAGATATAATCATCAAAATATAACAGTTTCGATGTGTGTCATAAAATTTTTAAACGAAAAACGTTTTATTTTAGCTTCTAGACAACCGACAGAGTCAATATGGGTATCGAATATATGGGCTCAACAAACAAAATATAACACACTACAAAAAGAATTTGAAATCCAGAATATCCGCCAGTACAAAATGGCGTATATTAGGCTTACATATCGGTCAAATCTTGTAATAAAAAGTTTACTCATTCAACATCCTCAATATTGGTATCAAATGAATAAATGAATGGGTAGAATACAATTTTAAATCCAAGTCGGTTGTCCTTTTTAAGATTTATGTCCTTCACCTCTATCTTCAACCACCCAGAATATTAGAATAAAATGAATAAAAAGCTTGAAAAGCTGTAAAACGACGTCTAAAACAAAAAGCGTAAATTTTTTAAGATTTCATAAATATGGGTATCAAATGAATGGGCTTGACTAGTAGAATTCAATTAATTATGTAAAAATTCAGACAAGAATAGAGTCAGAAATAATAAAGAAAAATGGAGTATAACGATAAGTCTGAAATTTATGTTATACTACGATGTGGTCATTATACCTAAAATGTAAATTATGGTGAAGGGCATTATCAAGTTCGGCATATCCGAATATAAAAATCTTACTGCTTCGTACTATATTTTTCACGCGAAAATAATGCATTAAGCTCTAAACACATAGACGCCAGCAGACTCCACAACTTCACGGCTTCAGATGCTGCCAACTTCAAATGCTGCTCTGAAGTCAGCTTTATAATTATTTTGAAGACAGCAACAACATAATAATCAGCTGATGTGTATTTTAGCAATACAAATTTCAGGGTTGCCGAATATATATTTTATAATGAATAAAATTAAAGTTATTGATAAAAAAATGTAATTATACCACGAAAAACTATAAAAACACATAAATTTATTTCTTTATTGTATTTTTGTAATGTTCTTTTATGTTTAATATCAAAAATAAGTTTTTGTTCTTATTTTTCCAATTTAATATATATAATGGCAACACTATATTTGTTTCTTGCTGCCCGTCAAAATAGAAAATAGCCTAAGTTGGCAGCAGCTGCAAATGCTGTTGTGCAGTCGTGCTGCTGTGCTGCCGTCAAAATAATTGTTTTCATTTAAGCACATGGATATTATTTTTGACATATTGCTGCATGCTGTCTGCTGTCGTCGATGTGTTTAGAGCATTAGATATCTATATATATAAAAGTGAAACTCTGTGTGTGTGTGTGTGTGTGTGTGTTAGCTATAGACTCCGAAACTGTAAAACCGATCGGGCTCAAACTTTGGTAAGTTGTTGTACACATACCAGGGAGTGTTTATGGGTGAAAAAAAGTGGGCGGGGCCACGCCCATAAAAAATTAGTTATCAGTTTTAGCTACTTGCACTTGACCGATTTTTCTAAAACTTTGCACACATATCGAGCTGTCATGACTAAATTATTTCGTGATAAGAAAAGTGGGCGGGGCCACGCCCATAAAAAATAGTTATGATTTTAAGGAACTTGCACTGGATCGATTTTTCTGAAACTTTGCACACACATTGAGCTGTCATGACTATATAATTTCGTGATTAGAAAAGTGGGCAGGGCCACGCCCATAAAATAAAGTTATAATTTTGAGGTATTTGTACTGGACCGATTTTTCTGAAACTTTGCACACACATTGAGCTGTTATGACTTTACAATTTCATGATTAGAAAAGTGGGTAGTGCCACGCCCATAAAAAAAAGTTATCACTTTTCAGCTACTTAAGTATCACCGATTTTTCTGAAACTTTTCACACACATATTGAGCTGGCATGACTATACAGTTTCGTAATTAGAAAAGTGGGCAGTGTCAAGCTCATAAGAAAAGTTATAATTTTTAGCCTTGCACTTGATATTCGATTAAACTTCAGAATGCGATTGAAATTCATGAAGGGGCGTAGCAACGCGCGCCGGGATTGGCTAGTTAGATCCATAAAAAGAAATCAAGTATTGTAACATTTTAATTATATTTATCAATTATGGGTCATTTAAAGATTAAGGGCAAGCTTATCTATTGGGCGGGTATTATTTATAAATATTTATTTAATTTAAAATTAAGTTTTTAGATTTAAATAAATACAGATTGTTTTTTTTATTACAATTTTATAACAAATTTTCATTCATTTTTATATATATTTCAATTTATTTTCTAGTAGTATTAATGCCACATTTTGATTCATTAGTTTCAATTTTGTCAATGCTGGTTTAAATAAAGAAAACATTGAGGGAGTGCCTGATTTGACGATGCTGATTTATATGACATACCGTGTATAAAGTTGTCACAGTGACTGATGGCTTATCGATATGTAAGTTTCTATTTGGGCTTCCAAATATTTTTTTACAAGTTAGAGAAGCTTCTACATGGTTTATGAAAAATTATTTCGACGATGAGTATATATAAGTATTATAGCTTAAGATTCGATTGTGTAGAAAAGAAAACAAAGTTATAGCAACGTAGAAATTGTTTGAATTGATTTTTTGTTGTATGTTATTGCAAAAATATAAATCCCCTATGATTACAAGCACTATATCTAAACTCAGAAACAATCTTCAACTATGATAATCTCAGTACTCTAGTTTGGATTCGTGCGCATAAGGGCCACTATGGTAATCAGCGGGCTGATGAGCTAGCCAGGAGAGGATCTGCTTTGGATATCTCTAACGCAATTGCAGTTGCAATCCCGTTAGGGAATATCAAAGGCACAATCTCCAGACACTTTCTCCGGAAGGCTAATGACAGGTGGCGTAGGCTGAACACGTGTAAGGTGGCACGGCTCACGTGGCCCTCTTTTAATGCACGACGTACATTGCAACTTACCAGTCGAAGTCGGAGGGACATATCGAGGTTGCTGGCGGTATTGACGGGTCACTGGATGTTAGGCTAACATGCAAGGCGACTCGGACTTCCATCGAACGACCATTGTCGCAGCTGTCTGGATAGAGAGAAGGAAGAATCGGTTTTCCACCTTCTCTGCGAATGTCCTGCACTGGCGGCTAAAAGACACAGATTTCTGGCCGAATATATACTGGATGGCCTCTCTGCGATATCTGAAGTTGGACTGAATTATCTACTGAGATACCTCACGGCCACGAAGTGGATCTAGTACCCTTACTCTTGGATTTATTCTGAGATACATTAATAGCTGACGAGTGATGTGGTCCTGTCAAAACGGAGTCATATAGACTCTACTTGACTGTTGGCGTGCAGCGAACTACCACGATAACCAACCAACTTACATGATCATCTCAGAAGCATTTAAAAAAATCCTATTTCGGGTACAATTGTGGAGCGATTTTGGTTGAACTCTTGAACTCTAATTAATGTTGGTCGCTTTTAATGCTCTTTATTTCTATAAAACATTTTTAAATACTCAGATCTACTATGCGCCAAGCTTTGAAGAAAATATTAAATGTTTTCATACATTTAAATCCAGATGATGATACAACAACAATAAAAGAAAAACATCTAACTATATGTTTGTTTATAAGCATCAAGTTGTATGTAATTACTCTTCCCACTTGTTAGTATCAGTACTTTGAACTTTAGATATTACTCTACTTCCCACAGTGGCGTCAAGAGATGAGCCATAGTATGGCGATACGGTTTATTTGTGAATAAACAGCAGGAACATAAATAAAATACATAACATTTTTTCGTTTCATTTTTTAAGAAGCGACATTTTGTCTAGACTTTTGGCGCCAATATTTATTGTATGTTTTTATAATAATGCCCACTAACATACATACATATACTTGCGTACAATTGTGTTGGGCGTTTTTGTATCATACCCAAGAAAACTTAAACTAACACATATACACACTATTAAATGCGAAAAAATAAATATTGTTAAAGAAACATTAAGCCATGCAAAATATTTTTAAGTTGAAGGCAAAAGTTAACCAACCATTGAAATTTGTTACTGCTTAAAAGCATAACCCAGCAAGAAATCTCTGACGAAAACTAGAAATCCCCTAATATTTGTGAATGAACAGTTTTTCTAGATGACGAAAATTGAAAACATGAACATATGAAATTAAAAATATGTTCTTATGTGTGTCTTAAGCAGACCAAAACCACCCAAAAAGAAAAATAAGGAAAATAAAAGCAACAAAAAAAAATCATTTCTCTTTGAATAAACGACAACACAAATAAAATAATAAATTGGGACAAAATTCGGTTAAATAACAAAGAGAAAAGAAAAACAGTTATGACGTTTGTATCATATTTAAAGGAAATTATTTTTTTCTATATACAGATACACATATACATACTTGTACAGTGTGTGTCAATATAAAAATCTTTTCTATTAGTGTTGTTTTACCAAGGCTATCAAAGCCACATTTCCTACACTTACAAAACATTTCAATTGTGGCTTTTATATGATAAAATCTTGCAAAAAGTTTTCAAACTACAGGCAGTTTTTTTAGGGCGATAATTTCAAAATTGGCAACATTGTGGCAGCTAATTTCACAGTTTACCTTTTGTTTTAAAGCTAATTTTGAATGTTATTTTATGATGAATAGATACATGCTGAAGCAATGATTTTAAATTTTTCAAATTTTATTGAATAATAAAAATATGCCCTCATTAATTTCACATACTGATAAGCAGAGTTGCCACATTAAGCGCGTTAGCAATCCACAGCCTACTACAAAAAAAATTATTTCTAAATAAAATATTTTTTTTTTTATTTTTATTAAAACATTTTAGTTTTCCAATCGGAAGGGATAAATTTATACTG